>OX421319.1:28500190-29206440 GCA_949125395.1 Diaphora mendica
ACATCTTTAAATAAAATATTGAAAAAAATGCGTTTAAATTACCGTTGAACGTTGAATTTCGGATGTCTATATTAGTATAACTTAATATGTATACATAGTGCATCATCATCAACAGCCGTCAATAGTCCTGCTGAACCGTCAATAGACTTCTCCTTAGAAAGGAGGTTTGTTATCCATACCATTACTACATACTTAGATAAAATAATGTGTGAAAAAAACACTGACTAATTGACCAACCTAATTATAGTCCATTCGCTTATGGTCACATTGATCGCGCCGCCGTCGCACGTACGGCAAGCCGCCACAAAATCAAAGGGCCCGCCGTTGTATGAATTAATATACAATTCTATTTCACAACAATAACCACATTTGGGTGCGGGCGCACCGATACTATCTAAACGAATGGACTATACTGACTATGTGACATTCAGTATTTTAGGAAATAAACCAAATTGAAGTAGCATAAAACATACCTAAAGCTAATACGGCGTGACGCTATAACTTACGTCACTACATTCAAGATGGCAGATAACTTATATGACACTTGTTCAACTACCACCTGATGAGGCAAACACTGGTCGACAAGTTCTTCAAGGTCGGCGCTGAATGTTAGGAATAACTTAGATACCTACAGAATCTATAACTGACAACTAGGTATTTGAGCAAAAGTAACAAGCGACGTTTAAAAATATAAAATTACATGTTATTTCTCTAGTACATAGTTATGTTTGGTAGTCTTAACACAAAACCTGAATGAAACCAGGCTTAATGAACTGCAAGTACCTACTCAATTTAAAGGAGGAATGTCAGATTCAGAATCAAAGATTGTGAGACTACATTCATAAAATATTAGATAACCAAGAACCAAAACCAATCATATGGTGTTGACTATCTAATTAGCCTATTAAACATGATTATTATCTCAGAAACTATACATTTAATGAAGAATGTGGTAAGCTGGCGAAAGCAAACAGTTGTTTTACAAAACTATGAAAATGTACCTGTTTTGTAGGAAAATAGGACCCTTAACAAATTTTGTCAATGTTATACCACAGTGACGCTGCAGAAAATTAAGAGTGTAGTTATCAGGTCAGGTTGAAGTAACATAAGCCAATGGAAAATACCAAGCTGTCTGATCTGTCAGCACTGTGTAAAAACAAGAGACATCATCACATACATCATGCACATTTTCATAACAAACAGTATTATCAAACGCCAACACTCCGTGGCTATCACGCCACAGGTTGTGGAAGCGTAACATTACTGATACTAGTATATCATTAGAGTGACTAATAATAGATCTTTACCTATGAAATTGCCGTTTTGTATGCAATAAGTGAAAGTACTTATTTTTTCAAACTTTTTTATTTCTGTTATTCGAAGTAATCACCCATGCAATCGACGCATCTTTGCCAACGCATTGACAGTTTATTGATGCCCGTCTTGTAAAAATCGACTGGACGGGAGGCAACAAAGGCATTTTGTACTGCCTCTCGGGAATTGAATTTTTTAACCACTAAAAAGTTGTCTAAATTTTGGAAAAAGTAATAGTCGGTAGGTGCAAGGTCTGGTGAATATGGCGGATGAGGGAGAGCTTCCAATCCCAGCTCTTGCAGCTTGGAGACTGTCTGTTGCGAACTGTATCAAATGATGTTGTCAGTTCAGACAGTCTTAGACTGTCTGAACTGACTGCCTCCCGTCCAGCTGATTTTTACAAGAAGGGCATCAATAAACTGCCAATGCGTTGGCAAAGATGCGTCGATTGCATGGGTGATTACTTCGAATAACAGAAATAAAAAAGTTTGAAAAAATAAGTACTTTCACTTATTGCATACAAAACGGCAATTTCATTGGTAAAGACCTATTATAAATATAAGATTTGTGCTTAACAGCGGATGGGAGCAACGGTTTAGCTTCTGGGTTAAAATATAGGTATACCTTATAGTTCATACGTAGATCAGAACTATGAAATCTAACTGGGCGTGGTCTAATGAAGGTCGTTATAAGTGTAATCCTGTTCGCTTTTTCAATATTATTTTTTGCTTTCTAGTTTACAAAGAATAAATACATAAAAAAACACGCTTTTGCAACTGGTCCTACTAAAAGTACATTTGGTTTTATATAAGTTAAAAAAAATTCAAGTAGTAAGTACAGCCACGCTGATTTCAGCACGAACGGGTCGGTTCGACCGGGGCGGCAAGTACCAACCCTCACTAACCTAAAATGACAACAATCGTGTTGTCGTGTTTCGTTGGGAGGCCCAATGATGCAGAAGCATATCAATCATAGTGTGGCTCACCATGATACATTGCATTGTCTGCATTTGCAATAAGTATGGTGGCCACCACTCTTGGATTCTGCTCATGCTGTCCATCAGGCAGAGTAGAGCTACTTTGGTAAGTTCATACATATTTTCATTTATTGAATATCTTAAAAATACAGTGGTGTCTGCAGCGGTTTGAGTGGTCTTATGAGTGGTTGATGCACGGCAGAAATTGTCTTCAAAATAAATTTGAACATTAGAATCTTTTTCGGAACTTGAAGGTTAACGTGTATGAAATTTTATGCACCATGTTTGCAATATTTCCAACGACATTTACTTCACAGAGTTTCGAGATTTTGACGTAAGTGCAAGTTATCTAGTTAGACGCGTTAAATGCATAGTATATACTTTATCTATTGAAAACTATAAGGAAATTATCGTGTCTCAAGGGCAAAGCGAGGAATCTCTGTTCTGAGCATCGAGAAACTATTTCAAGATAATTGAAATAGTAGCGACTTTGTATCGGTAATCATTGGAATTTGTTGAAGCTAGACTAGCAAGGCATTTTAAGTCTTAGTCACGTTTTAGAGGGGTAGTAAAATAGATTAATTTAGGTATAGATACGTTGTTGACTATATGAAAAATGCGCAGAAAGGTTATTTTGCCTTGCGTGTGAAATATCGTAGGCCTATAACTATCAATCCGAAGTCTGGTTACATGACTAACATTCATACAGAAATGAACCTTGCATGTGTTGCAATCAGACTTCCATGTTTTTATGTGAAACCCCCTCTGGCTGAAAACTCACCGGGGACAACTAGTAAGGTCGAACAAAACCACACTGTTTTCCATCATCAGTAGTAGTACCTACACCTGATGCTACGGAAGGAAGTTCTGTGAATTCTGGCAGGTTTTTACCATAGGATCATACTCTTACCATTACAAGTAGATGTTTTAGGAAGTCAGACCTCTCTATGATCTAGACCTAAAAAAAAATAAGTTAGTTAATGTATTTATCACTGCATATTATAAAACAAAGTCCTCCGCCGCGTCTTTCTTGACTTTTCGCGATAAACTCAAAAGCTACTGCACGGATTTTGATGCGGTTTTTTACTAATAGAGAGTAATAGAGAATTCTTGAGGAAGGTTTTCGTTTAACTTGTTAAGTTTTTGAGTATATTGACTAAAATATAACGATATTATTTGATGAAGACGGAAAAAATGAAGCCGCACAGCTTCTCGGGGTAACATACGTTATATTATATTTTCCGCAAAGAGCCCGTGCGAAGCCGGGGCAGGTTGCTAGTTGTCTATAAGGAGATCCGAGAGTTGATGGCTCTTCAACATTAATTGTTGAAAATTTTCAAGTGGTTGATTTGCTAAAAGCTGTTTACGCGTCATACTGTTGTCATTGTCTGAGTGCAGCATTGATGTTATGCCATTAAATAGATGGTGTTGTATGATAACAAGACCTCACAGCATTAAGCTATATAATTCATCTAGGTTGTGTGACATCGCCGATAAGATTAGGTTATCGAAGTATTATCCCACCCTGGCTAAAAATCCAGAGGAAAATTTATAGCTAATAATTTATGGCCATGGTTTTAGAAAAACACTAGGGATTACCTACCTACATTTTGTGTTGATATCAGAGCGATGACGTGAAACGAAAAACACGGAGGAGTAACTGTAATCCATTATTTGGAAGTGTTGGAACATAATATAGCCGACAAAAAACCATCTAGTTGTAAAGTTGAGCTCACTATTATCTTTAGCTATACAAATAAATGAAATTACAGTGTCTGTTTGTAATATTAAAATAACCACATTTTACTAAATGCATATATTATGTATGTACGAGTATATGTATATACGGTACATACCAAAATATGATTATTTTTCAATTTTTAACCGACTTCAAAAAAAGGAGCAGGTTCTCTTGACTGTATAATATATGTATTTTTTTTATGTATGTTCGCGGATAACTTCGTCGTTTATGAACCGATTTTGATGATTCTTTTTTTAATGGATACTACCAATGGATACCATAATAAGGACACTAAGATCTGACGATGGCATCCAAGATAAATCGAGTCTAACCTTAAAGTTGGTTTTATTTTTGTCATTGTCTGTCTGTTTGTTCCGGCTAATCTCTGGAACGACTGGACCGATTTTGACGGGACTTTCACTGATAGCTGATGATATGAGAAGTAACTTAGGCTACTTTTTTTCGACCCACGGCGTTTTTTAGACTAGCCTAGGGTTTCAGCTAGTATGGTATAAAATGAAGTCGCTTACGCTATCTGTTTGATAGATCTTATAAACTAGGTACTCAACGGATTTTAATTCAGCTTTCAGCAATAGATAGAGCGATTCAACATTAAGACTTATTCGTTTCATACATGCTTATTATAGTAGAGGATAACCGAGAATTTCAAAGATTTCCGTGCAAAGCCGGGCCGGGTCGGTACCTAGTATAAATAATGTGTCTGGAATGAGAAATGTGAATTAAGAATATGGAGTGTCATCATACCTTTTTATCCCAAGGGTAACGCAAGAGCCCACTAACATCAATGCAAAGAGAAAAAAATATTACACAAACCATATAGGTACTAAACCTTCTAGCCAACGTGGTATAGTAGGCTGAACCCTCTTTTCAGGAGAGGCCTATGTCCAACAGAAGGCTATTAAAAGCTGATGATGTCATATAATAATGTCTGCTTTCATAAGAAAACGTAAGTTTTAATATAGGAATGTACCATTATGTTTTTACTACACGTTCCCAGAAACCTGTCAAGTATTATTATGATATCTAATTCTCCTAAAGGCCTACAAGTATATTCAATTAAATAAGACACAAAGCCATTACAATAAGTAAATCATGACAGCCGGCCCGTTGCCGCACTAAATAAAAAAAATATATTGTAAGTCGCTTACCGGAGAGTAGCTCACATTATTATTTGACTTACACACGTTAAATAAACTACATAATAAGTTGGCTTGTGAGCGGCATTATCTGGCTCATCATACGATTTGGCTACTACAGCTAAATGTGACAAATATCACTATTATTTAAGATACTACTACCTCTTCCAATAACCAAGCTATTGTTACCGATAGAATGCTATCGCCAAAAACCTACGTGGTGTTATATCCTCAGTTCCCCATTACATTTTAACCCACAGCCAAATTCAAGTCACGTTCGTAGATGAACAACAATGTTTAAAGTGATTTTCAATATCCACCCTGTGATTCGCTTCTCTGCATATTTTGCCTTAAAACTGTTTACATATACGCCACTTAACTATCTTTTAAACAGACAACATCGTAATAATTCAATTTGTGAAGGATAATAACGATAAAAGTTCAAGGTCGACCGCCAAGGTCATATTATAGATTAACAAAGAAATGAGTGTATCACACTGCACAGCCGGCTGCGCACGTCACGCTCTCCACCCTGTGGTACCGAGCACAGGTGGATAGACAGGAAGACGATGTGAAAAACTAGGCGTTTCTCGTAAATCTAATTGAAAATAAACAATACGCGCACCGCACCTGGGTGGGTCAGTATGCTAATAGATTCTAATAATACAACCGATTAACATACACAAGGTACATACAATGTGTATTGTTTAATTCTATGACATGTATCACCTTAGCGTTATCAAACACGGATTCCTAGTGTGTGTAGAATCGCGAAATCGATTTTCAATTGTTCTGGACTAACACCGGCTAATTTCCGACTTAAAACCTAATGTTGTTACGGCGGAAATGTGAACAGCTAGAGCCGGCCAGCTCGCGGGGCCGCTGCACCAGGTACGACTAAACTACTGGCTCCTGGCCGATGAGACCGGGTCGGGCTAGTGGCTAACTCACCAGGGTCGGTGCGTTCTGCTTCGTCGTCCGACTCGGTGCCGGAGTCGTGCTCCTCCACCTGCAAAAAACAAACACCTCCTCAAACATCCGATCAATCGCAGACGTCGGCCATCATACACCCGGCACATACACCGCCACTTTGGCCGTCGATTTCGCCGGCTCCCAAACAAAATATACGCTTAGAAACTAGTCGCAACGGTCGGATAGTTCGCTAGTTACAACTAGGCACAGTATTTAGTCTAGGCAAGACCGCACCGAGCGCTCGGGGAGCCGGCGATCGTTCCGCTTCTTTGTTCTCTCGGTCGGCGGCCATTTTCTGGTGGCGGTGTGTGACCTTCACTTCGCTTGCCGGCTCACGTCGACACCCACCTTCTCGGAAACGCTCTCCTCATTCAACGAATGCGTTCGCAGCTTATGAGTCAGGAATTTGAGCATTATTGAGCCTCGGCTCGCTCCGATCGTCCGCCGCGGCACTCACTAACGCTGCCCTGCAGCCACTCGCACTCGGTACGGAGATATATCTCGCGATACTGAACGATCCGGACGCGATTTAGTCGCCCTCGTACCTATGGGAATCGTTCCAAAAACATTTTAAACCTCAATAACATATCCCCATTTCACATCCACACGTCTGCACCCGACCATCGACTGTGAACGCCAGACTACTACTAGTTTAGTTAGAGTAGCCTTGCGTACGACGCAGTCAGCTGAAGTGGGCCCGACTCATTAATGCCGAAAGGACGTAAGAGCGATCGCGTTAAATACTGCATCCCGTAAAGAAATTCGAAGACATGATGATAGATAGAAACATCGGAGAGATTATAGAACCTTACGTACTTCCCAAGCTTATTTAAATATAGCGTAAATCATTGCCGAGTGGCACTCGAAATGGACTCGCCCGGCAACTCATTGATGACAAAGAACCGGAACACGCAGAGATCGGACGCGATTGGACAAAACATTACAGAATAGGATCGAAATTTAATGCAATATGTGCCGTCTCGCTCTGACATAGGCGGCTTTGGCTTGCTCAGTGTGGTAAGAGTAAGTGAGATAGAGTATACACACACCGACAGTCTGTTATATAATACAGCTCTGATAATAAATCGCTGATAAAAAAGTTGCGCATGTTAATATAGTATGGACATCCCGACCACACTTAGAGAGCATTTTTAGGTTTTCTAAATAAAATTCTAATTAATTTTTAAAAGATGTAAGACTCTTTTTAGGGTTCCGTGCCAAAGGAAGGAACCCTTATAGATTCGTCATGTCTGTCTGTCTGTCTGTCTCTCCGTCTGTCCGTCCGTATGTCACAGCCATTTTTTTCCGAAACTAAAGGACCTATAATGTTGAAACTTGGTAAGTAGATGTATTCTGTGAACCGCATTAAGATTTTCACACAAAAATAAGAAAAAAACAATAAATTTTGGGGGTCCCCATACATAGAACTAAAACTCAAAAATTTTTTTTTCATCAAACCCATGCGTGTGGGTATCTATGGATAGGTCTTCAAAAATGATATTGAGGTTTCTAAAATCATTTTTTTCTAAACTAAATAGATTGCGCGAGAGACACTTCCAAAGTGGTAAAATGTGCCCCCCCCCCCCCCAACTTCTAAAGTAAGAGATGATGATAAATCTTAAAAAAATAAATGATGTACATTACCATGCAAACTTCCACTTAAAATTGGTTTGAACGAAATCTAGTAAGTAGTTTTATTTTAATACGTCATAAATCGTAAACTGCAATTTACCTTTGATTCAATCAAAACAAATATAAAAAAAAATGTTACTGCTCCCTAACTGCTGCGGAACCCTTCATGGGCGAGTCTGACTCGCACTTGGCGGCTTTTTACTTTCTTCGAGTCGGCGTTACCTCAATCACTTAAGACACTAGTGCGTCCTACCTGTAATGATATACAGAGGCGAGACGTGGACACTCACCGTCGCATCGGACTGACTGCGATTAAGCAAACGTAGTGTAGGGTGCCCTGCGGCACAATGGACTGATGATTTGAAGAAAGTGGCTGGTAGCGCATGGATGCGGACTGCCCAAGACCGGGATGGTTGGTGCTCCTAGAGGGAGACCTTCCTTCAGCAGTGGATGGCGATAGGTTGATACTAAGACTTTTTTTATACATGGTGTGACATATTAATACATATAAGTAAATAAAAATTAAATGTGTTTGTAATTTCAAATTAATAGCTTTTCACTGAATGCGCGTAAAAGTACCTATACATGGTACTCACATCAAAAAACTATTTTTAATTTTTTTGTCTATCTGTTTGTTCCGGTTAATCTCTGGAACGGCTGGACCGATTTTGACGGGACTTTCACTAGCAGATAGCTGATGATATAAGAAGTAATAATCTAATTTAGTTCTGTCAATTTTACTCTATTATTTATTAATTACAATTACAAAGTGATATACCTACATACAAGGTGGACTGGTCCACAAGTTCAAAGTCGCTTAGCGTGCTATGCTCGGCGTTTCTCTAAGGGACCGTATCAGAAACGAGGTGATCCGGCAGAGAACCAGATTCATCAACATAGCCCACAGGATTAGCAAGCTGAAGTGGCAGTGGGCTGGCCATTTTTGCCGTAGAACCGATAACCGTTGGGGTAAACGGGTTCTTGAGTGAAGACCGCGTCTCGGCAAACGTAGTGTAGGACGTCCACAGGCCAGGTGGAGTGATGATTTGCGCAAGACGGCTGGCAAGAGCTGGATGCGAGAAGCCGAGGATCGAACTAAGTGGCGTGCAATTGGAGAGGCCTATATCCAGCAGTGGACTGCAATAGGCTGATGATGATGATGATTTATTTATAGTGATTTTACAGTGACATGACTCATTAGTTAAGTTCGTTAGTTATTACGTAGCGTTATGTTCTTTTGTGTGAGTTTAAGGTTTAGACAATGCCTCGACTCGGTTACACTTATACGGCTAGTAAATATTTTACTACGGATAAGATATTAATTTACGGAGATTGTTCGTTTATTCTAACTACCAAGAGTCGGATTATTGTACAAACTATCCAGGACATACGAGAAAAACCAATATTTTATTCCTAATAGAGATAATGCTCTTCCAGTTGTAACCTCGACACGAGATGATCAAGTTTAAAACCTTGCGGTTTTCGTTTTTTTGTGATTATTATAGTGACTGTGTAATTTAAAAAAATGTGAATACACAATAAATATTACTAGTGATATTTGGCTTACGGCGATAAAGTAGGTATCTACTTTGTCAACCTACGTCGCGCGTCGTTTAGGTAACTATAATACGGCCGCCGGCCGTGACCGCGGCCACTCAGGTTAGTGAACTTAAATTACAAATGGTGTCCTTATTGGTTTGAATTTTTAAGATATTTAGTTTGTTTGAAAATTTTAATTTTTTATATCCGTTTTCGAGTAAACTAAACAATCCCAAAGTAAACCAGCACATTTAAATAGCCCACGGTTACATTTAATGTCGTATTGTCATATCCACCTTGTATGTAGGTATATCACTTTGTAATTAATAAATAATAGAGTAAAATTGACAGAACTAAATTAGATTATTACTTCTTATACTTGTTTACCAGAAACCCCACGCCACCTTGGGATTGTTGGTCTCCCTCGCGGAAGTACATCAGGTGGCCTGAGTCGAGGGTTATGGTATCCTCCCTCTCTCTTCGGACTTCACATAACCCTAGGATATACCACCTAATCTTCCCAAATTCCACCTCAAGTTGTGCCAGATGCGAGTCTAGCCGTAACGTGCGGCCGTTAAAAGTTGCCAAAGTCAGTTGCTTATGGTGGCCTTCCGTAACCCGGTGATTCTTAGCACCCCCTGTCCCGCCGTTACCGTGGTCGCCATCATGACCAGGAATAGCGAGACTGCCGGGAACTGGGGGCCGTGGCCTTTGTTGCATATTCATGGAGGATTTGAGCCCATAATCACCACGCTGGGCAGGCAGGTTGGTGATCGCAGGGCGTAGCTTGTTGCACCGGTGACGCTGCTGCCCGTCACCGGCCTATTTTATTTAGATACGCCTCTTCGGATGGATATACCGCCATCAGTCGGTCGCCAGAGCCTCGTTTGTCGTTCAGCAGGGTGCACCGCGTGCAGGTGAGGTTGGCTGGGAGCAATAGATTGTGGTTCGCCCCCTTACACCACTATAAATAAATGCCAATTTATAACCAATAGGTACAACAATGCGACATAGGGCTCCCGTGCCGATGTCGGCGGCTACTTTAAAGGTGCAAAGGTAGCGCGACAACGCGACCGTAGGTGAACATCGGTCACTAACCCAAAAACATCGTGTAGTAAATTTTAAAAACGATAAATAGTGTCCCATGGCTAAACTACTGAACCAATTTTTATTGAAATTCTGTAGGTGGAATTGTATCATTTGTAGGTAGGTCTAGTTCAACTTAATGTCGGATTGTCATATCCACCCTGTATAAAGATATACATATAAAGAAATTCAATTAATGTAGTTGCATCTAGGTAGCAAATTCTAACAGGCACTATACGCATACCGTAAAAATGTTATCTGGACAAGAATTAAGCTCATTTTTGTTAAATGTCGTTAAACTAGCCAAAACTTTTACACAATATCTAATTGGATCTTCGTATATGATACACGCGTGGTATATCCACATCATGCTGTCCCCGTGCAAGTTACATCGGTTGCCATAATGAATAGCGCGACGCCATGTCTGTTACCTGTGTGAACGCACCCCGCGCATGCGCGGTCCCGGCTCCGGCGGGAGCATTTGAAATGTGAACATTCTCCAAAAATAAATGTTTTTTTTCGAACGCTAAAATGCTAGAAGTTGTTATATTAATTATTGCAAGTTAGACGCACTTGGAAAAATAAAAATATGGAAAATCCTAATTCATTTTGGTCAAAAGAAAAGTGTTCTGGCTTTCTAATATTTCTTTAGAAACTTTTTTTTAAACAAAGTATGCCATTATTTTCAAATTAAAAAAATAAATATAGGGATCTAACTAAGTACAGTTTTGCCCTGTACAAATACGTATAGGTGATATGCCCAGCGTTAGTCTCTCACTGAAATCGGTGCTCTGAAGCGATCTATTAAAATAGTACCTACTACAATTCATTTATTGGCAGCAAAGTCAGCTTCTGTATTCGTCATCTTTGATAAAAATTACAATTAGGTAAGTCTATGTGATTTAATCGAATGCGAAATTAGTAACTTTAAGTATTTTTAAGGATTCTCTTAGCAAAATTATTACGGAATGTCTGTATTTCATTAGAAGTAATAAATACCTACCTACTAATATAATAATAGTACGATGGCATTAAAAAATAAAAGAATCAATAAAAAACAACTTATTTATTGCATCCAAAATAAATTATGCATTTTAAATACACAAGTTTATTTGTATTACATTTAATACATGTGTTACAACTACTAACTGTACTACGAGTATTAACTAAGTTGAAATTTATTATTATGCTGGATGGTTAGATGGGCTGTGTCAGTGTGTGACGATATACAACGAGGACCGACGAATGTGAACCAAAGGTCTAGAAACTTTTTGCAACAAACCTTAAACGAGGATTGATAACGATGTTGCGGAAGTGAGTGCATCGCAATAGGACCATGGAATAGTAAGGCTTCCATTTTATCTAGGATATTAAGCCGAGTCTCCACCGAACAAAAGTTGTCAATTTTTGTGTTGTCAACACGTGTTGGTGACAAAAGTTTCTGTAATTTCTTTGTGTTGGCAACGAAAATTGACAACAAATGTTGGGAACAGTGTTTCTGTCTTTGGCGGTAAACGTCAAAGAATACGCTTGTAGGAAATATTAATTGGCTCTGTGGTGACGCGAAGTTCGAATGTTTTTCAAATTGTTGGCGACTCGGTGTAGTGTAGACAGAATGGAAACAAATGTTGGCGATTTTTTGAAGTGTTGCAAACAGTGGGAAACACTGAAATTGCCAACAGTTTTTGTGGAGACGCGGCTTTAGACACATGTTCAGAGTGTTTTAGATGAGCACAACATGACAAGGGCTAACGACTCTGACTTCGCCTCGGTCCTCGAACGTAGGTAATGTGTCTAAGAACAGTATTTGTAAGGTCATTAAAAAAAACGCAATGCTATATTTAAAAGTACCTATATACAAGTTTATTATATAAACAACATTTACAACAGACAGAACAAACAACAACATGCAAATATAACTACAAATATTTTACCAACCTAAAAGTGCGCCAATAATTTTGAGCGCCAAATTTTATAAACTATTTATATTCTTTAATAAACCAAATTACTTTTGTGCTCAAAGTTATTGACTGCTGAAGTATATTTACTAACAAACGAAAGAATAATTTTAATTTTTAAATCTGAGATTTCAAATTAAAATCGGTTTTTCAATCTACAAGAACAATCTAAACCATTAGTTTCGGTCATAGTTTAATAGTTTCTATCAAATACAAAAATATATTGACTGTATACAGTTACACACATTATATAGTTCGGTTAAATATTAAATCAAAGTAAACTGAGTGCACCACAAATGTATTTAAAATTCTTATAGATAGGTAATTGTACACATTATTTTAAAAGGGCTTTGAAATATAAAAACTCATTTGTCCGTATAAAAGGACTCAGCGCTGTACGTAGGTAGTACAATTTATTTATTATATACTTATTTAATTAAAATGTCGTTTGTTAATAAATATACTACTTTTGATTTCGTTCGAGTTCCAACTACAATAAGGTACGTACAAAATTATTCATTATTACATAAGTAAGCTTTTCAACACACGGCTCGTGTTACGTGATATTTTACAAAGATATAATTTTACAAATATTAATTCTTATTCATAAAATAAGTAATAGTTAACAATCATTATATGATATAGGTATATATTATTATGTTGAAGTAATGTGATAAATCATATTCAATATAATGTTCAAGTAAGATCAGCAATATGTGGAGTTTATAACTAAAGGTTAGGTTCAACGGGTTGTCAAAGCTTTCATCCCATAAAACCCGCTCGATCAGATGTCATTTTCAATGCACATTTGTATAAGAAGAAGATAGAACATAATTAAAATACTGGCTGTCTTACAAGCGGTCATGGATACAAGTAATGGATGTCTGTTTTGCAACATCTTTTGACACTAAGACCTTGTCCAGAAGGGGCGAATTAATTCGCGCGTTAGCGAGATACTAGGCGCCAGTACCTACAGCGCGTTCGCAAGCATCGCGCGAGTCGAGACACTACTAGAGACGCCTTGTTGCGACCAGTTAACGCGCGAACTCCAGAGCGAGTGCACGTCTCGAGAGAAATGGAGCGCCAACATTTTGATGCGGAATTGTTATTTGTCCCCAAATACTGGCGCGTTGGTGCGCTCCTTCTAGCCGCTACGGGCGAGAGAATCGTGGCGAATTCGCCCCTTCTGGACAAGGCCTAAGAGACCTTTCGACAGAAACCATTCCAGATGCTTTTAGAGCGGACTGATCAAAGTCGAGACTGCTCACTCTTGAACCAACTGGAGTTATTAATATTTATTTCTAACAGTTAAAAGAAATGTTGGGTTCAAATTGCACAAGCGATATTATTTCTCACTCGTGCGTGACTTTTTAAGAACAACAAAACATATATTTGGGAGTTGTATGTGTGTCATAGCATTAACTTATTTCTAAAATAACATGCTTGATCAGCTATTGTCTAACAATTTCTGATTTTTGTCAAACAATATTTGCCTTATCTCAATACAGATTAAGGGCATCATCTTATAACACTAAATATATAATATAATTCACAACAGTTTCTCTTAACAACGATACTTAGTCTTATATGAAGATTCCAACACTAAGAGTGGTTCTAGGGAGCTATTTATTTACAGAGATTCGTTTCACAGCGCATTTGGCGCGAATCATGTATTTATTTGTACCTTTGTACCAAAGGTAGTTTCGTCATGGACGTTATCTTTTAATATTTTTACGTAAAATTACGTGTATGTTAATTTCTTTAAAAACTTGTTATATTTTTATATGAATACGTAAAAACCTAGGGCGAAGTTATAGTGGGGCAAGGACGGCACTCGTCTCACTTCGGATGCTGATATCAATGCGGTATAATTAAAAATATGAGTTCGTATTTGTATTATCGTCTATAGCTGCGTGGTATGCGCGGGAACTATAGAGTTTTGTTTGTTAATTAAATTTTGAATTACATTTATAACTGTTTTATTTAAATGTTTTCAAATATGACAGACTATAGAATAGATTCATTACAATTTTTTCTTTAAAGGAAATTATTTGGATAGTATTAATTTGTAGATTTATATTTATTTTGCTCTATTTTAACACTTAGCTATGTCCACGGCTAAGATTAGTATGTACAAATGTGGATTTTTTTAAATTTTTACAATGTTTATTTCCATTTTTATGTAAAGTACAACAGTTGGAGGAACAAATATTCGATCCACGATTTACTTCGTTTACTTAGAAACTAGAGAGTTACCGTGAAACATATTCCCAAGAGAGCGCTAGGCCTTAAGGCCGGGTGGGGATGAGGGTGGAGCAGGGGGCTCAGACGTGTTCCCCGGAGGGTCCGGGGATGGCGAGGATCTCGTCGTGCAGGTAGTCGGGGTTGTGCAGCACGTGCGCCACGAACTCGTCCACCACGGCGTAGTAGCGGTGGAGCGGCAGGTCGGGCGGCAGCTCCTGGCTGGAGGGGGGGGAGGGTGGGGAGAGGTCCCGCAGCAGCGCGGGCACGGCGCGCGGCAGCACGTAGCGGCGGTAGGGCACCAGCTGCGGCGCCACCTCGCCGCTCACTCCCTCGTACCTGCACACGAGCAGACGATGCATCGTTACTGGTTCTATACCACATTCAACTATGAGTAGTATGACTGCCGTACTCGGTTGCACTAATACCACCGATATAGAACAACGATTATTAACATTTCCTATTACGTTCATGTTTGCTGACCTACTGTTCATCTCTCATGGAGTAATTAACCGACTTCCAAAAGGAGCAGGTTCTCAATTTCATCGTTTTTTTAAATGTATTTACACTGTTTACTCCGTCAATTGTGGACCGAATTTTAAAATTCTTTTTGTATTCGAAAGGCTATGCTCCCCGTGTGGTCCCGTTGCCACCATATCAGGATCTGATGATGGGATCCCAAAGAAATCGAAGAAAACCCTCAAATTTGTTAGGCACGTACTATGTTCTTCAAATATTTACTAAAGCTATTACATTATTTACATTTGGTAGTCATCAGTTCATGATGATGAAAGATAAAACTCTTTAAGAATTAGGAGTTGAAAGATAAATATTTAAATGTCATGTGTATGTATATTACCTTTAGTCGTATTCTTTCAAATTATTTAGGTAAAATATGAGAGACTTAACAAACACTAAAAAACGAAAAATAAAAAAACCTCGTTTAAAAAAACCGACTTCAAAAACTAAAAAGTATAAAATAACTTAATTTGTATGTGCTACCTATTCATAGGTTTGAAATCGGTACCAAGCCAAAATGTAATAGTAGATACAGCACTCGCCGCGCGTGACCTTGAGCGGGATAGCTGCTCTTCGCGTAGAACAAAACGACCGAAGCGTCGGTGACGTCGTTACCGTTCATCTCGAAATATAGCGAGTGTGGTACCTACTATTACATTTGGTTTGGCACCGACTTCAAACCTATAAATAATAAATATTTGGACATCTAACAGACAACGCCATCTAATCCCAAGCTAAGTAGAGCTTGTGTTATGGATACTAAACAACTGATATAAATACATTTTTTTTTGTGTAAATACATACATATTATACATAGAAAACACCCAAAATCCGAAACAAATATTTGGTGATCACACAAACATTTGGTCCGACCCAGGATTTGAATCCGAGACCTCAAGAACAGCAGTCGCATTCACTACCACTGTGCCATCGAGGCAGTCAAAGTCTATGAATAGGTAGCACATTCAAATTAAGTTTTTTTATACTCTTTAAATTTTGAAGTCGGTTTTTTTAAACGAAGTTTTTTTTTCTGATACATTTCATAATTATAGTTTTAAAGGAACTTGGTCATGTAAATATGTTACAGAATCTGGTACTAGTCATAGCATATGAAGGAAGTTTTGTCGTTGAAGCATGTACAAGTGTAAGTGTGTTACTCACGTGGCCAGGTAGTACTTGTGGTAGAGGTGGTGTGCGGCCACGTTCTCACTCATGAGGCAGAGCGCCAGCTGCAGCAGCTTGTCTCCCCAGTGCGGCCGCCGGTACATCGCGCCGCGACCCAGGAGTGGCTCGCTCACTGAAACATTATTCACAACTATGACACGATTAAAGTGTTGAGATCTGCATGGTTACTTAAGTTAGGTTCATTTTTGTTACCTCGGGCCGGACCTACCTACCTTTGCACGGGACTGCACGTTTGGCCTAGTGGTTTAACGGTCACCACGCCGTTTCCTACTTCGCCAAGTGTCGTGGGTTCAAATCTCACGTAGGACAACGCTTTGTGTGATCTGCGTGTTCTTTGTGTCCGTTTCATGTATGTTTGTAAAGTCCCCCGCGACACAGGATTTATTCCTAGTGCGGGAGTTGTCTTTGTAAAAACAAAAAAAAAAAAAACCTGCCTGAGTGTCGGCCTGAGCCCTCGACCATATGTCCGGACCTCGCCACAGGGAGGTGTTGGACGATAGCCTGGCGTCCGGACGCTTTCCTTGAGTCCTGGAAGAGCGGGCAGCTAGTCATACTGAGGAAGCCGGGACCGCCTGCCGATTCGGTCGTGGCCTATAGGCCCATCGTGTTGCTGGACGAAGCAGGCAAACTGTTTGAGAAGATACTCTCTACCCGCATCGTTCAACACCTCTGCTAGGTGGGCCCCGACCTGTCGGACGCCCAATTCGGATTGCGAGAGGGGCGTTCGACGGTCGATACCGTGATGCGCCTTAGAGCCGTGACCGAAGAGGCAGTGGGCTGTGGCGGCGTCCCTGGACATCGCCAACGCATTTAATAGTCTGCCATTTATCTGCATCAGTGAAGCACTCAATTAACACGAGTGCCATAGTACCTGAGGCCACTAGTAGCAGACTATTTAGAGGAGCGTACCGTCATGTACGAGAACCGAGAAGGAGTCTCGAGACGGCGACCCATGTCCTGCGGTGTTCCGCAGGGGTCTATCCTTGGACCACTCCTGTGGAGCATGAGATACGACTGGGTCTTTCGAGGTCGTTTCCCCTCCGGGCTGGGCGTAATTTGTTACGCCGATGACACTTTGGTCACAGACCGGGGGGCGAACTTCCAAGATGCGGCGCGCCTGGCCACCGGGGGTGCTTCTCTGGTGGTCGGGCGCATTGAGGCCTGATACTCGACGGTAGGTGGCTCTTCGACGAGCACTTCCGACAGCTGGCTTCAAAGCTGGTCGACGCTGCTTCTGACCTTGGGCGACTTTTGCCCAATTTGGGTGGAGCCAGCATCACGACAAGATGGTACCAAACGGGGGTGGCTACCACACCATGTCGACCGAGGCGGCGCGCACCTTTGCCGGCCGCACTCTCCCGTTAGATTAAGAGGCGGAAGTGCTCGCCGAAGTTTATCGACGAGCGGATGAATTCCGGGCAGAGAACGGCTTTCGCTCTCCGCCCGAAGAGGTACGCGAGTGGCGTGAAGCCACTAATAATAATAATAATAATAAATTTATTTATCCAAAAATTACAACAACCATACACCAAAGTAGTTTTACAAGACATAAGAAACAATGGTTTTGCAACACTGATACCCATGGTAAGATCTAACTTGTGTTATGGGTATCAGGCCACAGCAAGTATCTACAACATGTGACCACTGCTAGTTCTATGAATCATAATACAGTTTTACAGAATAAAATTAAACGACTAATAGCATGTGTGCGTGTGTTTGTGTGTGTGTGTGAGTGAGTGTTTGTGTGTGTGTGTGTAAGTGAGTGTTTGTGTGTGTGTGTGTGTAAGAAAAGATTATAGAATGGATATTTTTAAGAGATCTTCAGTTTCCTCATATGTTTTAGACATAAGCCAATCGCTTACTTTCCTTTTGCATTTAGGTCTAAGTAGTGAATATATGTTGCAGTATCTATTTACAGTGTTATACAAATGACTGCCAAGCACACCATAATGCCTTGCGGCTGTTACGGTAGTATGTTTTTTAGTTTGGCAAACTTTGTACGAACGTCGTTTTTTTGTAAATACTGGGTCATAAGCAAGTGAAGCGTGTTTTCTAGTGACAGTATCAAGCACGAATAGCTGTCGGACAGTTAGTACTTTACAGTCATTGTATAGCTGCGAGGTAGGGTACCTAAAAGGCTTAAAGGTCATCACCTTTAAAATAGACCTCTGTGCACGCTCCAACGGCAAGATGAGTGTCTTAGCCGCTCCACCCCACACCCCAATACAGTAACCTATTATTGATTGGCCTAAAGAGAAGTAGACTGTCCGAAGAGTATCCAAGTCCGCAGAGTGACGCAGTTTTTTAAAAATGTAAATAATTTTGCGTACCCGAGCTGTTAAATTAATTAGATGATATTTCCATTTAAGTAAATTATCAATTATGACACCTAGATATTTCACTTGGTTGGTTCTATTTATAATTATACAGTCACAAGAATGGTTATTGGGATTTAGTTCACAGATATGTGCTTTAAGAAAGTAAGTATCTAAAGAGGGTTGAGTTATACTTGATTTCGAAAACGTTAAATAGGTGGTTTTGTCAAGATTAAGTGTCAAAAAGTTTTTACTAAGCCACTGCATTACCCGACCCAGAGACAACTCAGCATAGTCAAATGCATCACGCCAGTTACCAGCACGGACTAGCAACGCAGTGTCATCCGCGTAAGTAACAATACTGCAATTAGGGATGGAAAGCCTACATAATGAGTTTATGTACAATAGAAAGAGCGTTGGACCGAGTACTGAGCCCTGAGGTACACCGTAATCCAATGACGCACAGCCACTAGTATGGGAATCAATTTTAACGCATTGAGTTCGTTCAGATAAATAGTTGGAGAATATACTTAGGGCTAATCCGCGTATTCCGTAGACCTCCATCTTTGATAATAAGTGTGAAATAGAGACAGTGTCAAAAGCTTTTTTTATGTCTAAGAAAATACCTATACATTTTTGACCGGCCTCAAGACTGTCGACTACTTGGTCAACAAGTGATGCTACAGCGTCTTGCGTAGATTTTCCATATCTGAAACCGAACTGGTTCGGTGCAAGAATGTTATATTTATTAAGGAAATTAATAAGACGCGAGTTAAGTAGCTTCTCCAGGATTTTTGACAGTGCGGGCAGTACAGATATTGGTCTGTAGTTATTGACACTCTCTCTACCACCGCTCTTATAGATAGGGTGCACTAAAGCCCTCTTAAACGATCTCGGGAATATACCAAGCTGCATAGAAATATTACAAATATGCGTGATGATGGGTACTAGTGTGGGCGCGCACTGTTGAAGTAATTTGGTTGGGATTTCATCCCATCCAATAGCACTATTTGGGCGTAAACATCGAATAATTCTATTAACTTCCGCGTCATCTGTGGAGAGCAAAACTAAGGAATTGTATGGACCACTATCAGTTGATGTTAAATTATCATTATCACTAGATGCGCTGAAGTTAAGTGCTAATTCTCTACCAATACTTGAAAAATATTCATTTACTTTATTTACAGATGTCTCTGCACCAGTATCCATTCCAAGCAGCTCTCTAGAGGGGTTCTTTGAGCTATTTGTATGAGTAATATTCTTTATGACTTTCCATGTTGCTTTTGGGTTATTCCGTGCTTTCAAGAACTCGCATTTCTCATAGGCATGTTTCAATCTTTTTAGTAATTTATTGCAAAAATTACGATATCGCAGGTAGGTCAGTTTAAGGTACACATTTTCTGGGTCATTTCTTAAATTGCGATACATATTATCCCGATTTCGGATACAGCGTAACAAACCTTTAGTTATCCATGGTTTGCATGTTCTGTGTTTGGAAGGAATGCGCTTTGTTGCAGTATGTGTATTGATAACTGATTTGATAGTTGCGACAAAATTATCTGCAGCTAAGTTTGGATCAAATATGGCCAACACTGATTTGAAATTAGTATTAGAAATAGTCTCATAAACTGATGTATAATCCACCTTTGTGTATACGCTACGGTTTTTAAATTTGTCTGTGTTAGACTCAAGTTGTATAAGAATAGGGCAGTGATCAGTTATACAGGTGTCAAAGACTAGTGTTACTGGTTTTAGATGCGATTTTAATAGGGTGTGATCAAGACAGCTTTTGTCTCGAGTAGGGTAACCATGTGTCGGCAGTAGACCATGCGATGCAGTTAGATTAAGGTACGAGTTGGCTTGTTGATTTAATTGTGTGGGGATTATATTAATATTAATGTCACCTATAAGGAGTACATTTTCATAGCTAGACAAGGATGTAAGGGTGTCGTTAAGAGAGTCAAGAAAAGCATCAACATCACGGGAGCCGGGGGAACGATACAAAGAAACTATGACCAGTTTAGCTGGTTCTATTTTACAAATTAAGCAATTTGTGCCATGTATAGATGATAGTATAGTGATAGTATGTAAAATAGCTGATTTAACAAAGAGAATAAGACCGGCATTTTGATTCTGATTATTATTTGTTTTATACGTTACATAACCGTCAATTTGGGGTATTTTTGAAACTTTACTAAGCCAACATTCTGATAGGACTATTATTTCCGGTTGTGTTTTAATAGTATGTAGAAAAACTATAAGCTGGTCAAAGTTTTGATTCACGCTGCGTATATTGATGTGTAATATTTGTATTGAGTTTTTACTCCTATTGAGTACATCCACACATTGTTCTGGCTTACAACTATATGACTCAAATGACCCGTAAACATCCAAGTCATTAGATAAAAAACTTAAATCAACCATTGTATCGATTTGAATAACACGTAGAGGGTACTTCTAATATCATCCTATAGACTGTAAATAGCGTGCATGTGCTTCGTTTTTGCCTTTTAGTGTATTGTTTGTGTTTATGTAATTTGTGAGAATAAAAATACAATGAAATTTGTACAGTATATTTATTGTAATGATAATGTGTATAACATGGTCTGTGGTAATGAGAGTAGCAGTTTTGTATTGGAATTATTTTAAGAATAGGTATGTAGGCAAAAGGTAATTTAATTAATCTATTAGTAAGTATTAAAATGCTAAAAGTAGAAAAAAACAAAGTAGAATGTGAGGTATTAGTCACGCTGTGGTTTGAGTAATTTCTTAAAACACAACGATGTCTTAATTGGTATTGCTTCAGCTCCCTCTTTCTCTCGCAGAAATAACCGGCCGTTTCGTGTCCAGCAGAACTTGTAATTATTGTTCTTGGCGAAGTTACGTGCTTCGTAGAACAACTGCCTTTGTATTCCAGGTAGGTGTTCAGCGATAAAAATTGGGTTGCGAGGACCACTCATTCCGATACACTTAGTACTTAATTTTTCATCAAGGGGACGGTCTTTGTTGAATGCACGTACGGCATCTAGGGCCTGGTGCTTTAAATTTACAGATGAAAATTCACATATTATAGGCCTAGTTGTATCTTTTTTCCCTGGTACTCGGTAGACGTCTCGTAGTTCAGAGGAGGTAACAGCTGTTCCTATAGCTTTACAAGTTTGCAGTACAATAGATGTTATATCACTAGCGGACTCTTTTTCGCGTTGCGGGACGTTTCGTATTTCTATAGTTGAAGAACGCGAACCTTGTTGTATATCCTCAATCTTCTTTTCCAGAGTTATGATATATTCACGTTGTTCCATTCGCTCTCTTTCTAACTTTTCCATTGAATGCTTTATACTTTCATAACCATTGTTGATAAATTCAATAGATTTTTCTATTTCAACATTGGTATTTTGTATTTTAATATTTTGTTGCTTTACATCAGCAATGTCTGATGTTAGTTTTTGTAGCAATACATTCTGTTCCATCTGCCATGAACTGAGTAAATTCATTATGCGATTTTCGAAGGCTACGGTCCAGTCAATGTCGGGTGAGAAGTCCGGGCGTAATCGCTTACCCCGCGCTGTGACATTGGCGGGATCTGACATATCAGGGGTAGAAGGCTCCTGTTGTTTGCCTGTTGTAGAAGTAGCTGGTGACGATCGGTTGACTTTCGGCATTTTGTATTATTATCAATTTTTTTTTTTTTTTTACAAATGATAAAACAATAAATATGCTGTTTTTACAAGTTTCCTTGCAACTGCAACTTGAATGTTAAGAAGTATAAACAACAAAGAAAGCTTTCTGCAAAATCCACTACTCTCTGCAATGTTTTTACTAAGAAGTTAAAGTATTTGCAATATCTGTTAATACACACCGTCAATAATAAATAACTCAAGTCCGGGCAGTCGGCAAGGTCGCGAGAAGAACGACGTAAGCGCCGTGTATCTGCCGTCACTTACGCGTTTTAGCGAAACACTCCGCGTTCACTTAAATGTCGGTGGTTTAATGTTCTTATCAATTTGTTTATTTGAATTTTGGAACTTAATAACTGTTGTAATGGTTATTCACTTTTTAGTTCAAAGCTAACAACATCTTTTCTACACAATGCCACTTTATATAGTTATTATAACGTGTTATTTCCACTTCAAACAAAAATAATGATATGGAGCACAATACTATTGACACTAAGTCGACGGTAATGTTAGTAAGTCGTCGTCGAGTCACGATGGTTCGTCGGTCGTCCCGGCTGGAGGCTCCACGTGCTGGCCTTGCCGCCGTAGGGGCTCTCCAGCCAGTCATCCTCGAGTGGGCAGGGCGGCAGCAAGGGACTGTTTCCTTCCGACTGATGCAGGTTCTTTCCGGGCACGGTTGCTTCGGGAAGTACGGTCGCCAGGAGGGTGTGACGTAGTAAGTAAGCATTAGTATTAAGTATATAAGACTGTATCTTTGAGGAGAGAGAGGATTATTAAACGTAACGTGTAACCATCAACACCTCGTTTGATTTACATAAGTCCCGTCCTTACATGGCGACCCAGCCAGTTAAGGTTCGGTGTCGAATTCCGGACTGAGGAAATCGCGCTGAGTGACACGATGTAGTGATACTGGGTGCGATGCTGGTCATCCTGACTATTGGAGTTGGTTTTGGGAGTATATAAATTATATAAACGCTGCCATGTAGACTGGAAGCGAGCGGAGATAGCCAGGAGTGCTTTTAGGCGTTCTGGCCTAACGCCCAAGGCGTGACCCAAGGAACAAAGAGTCCAATATCGAGAACGTTTAGCCTTGAGTAAAACTCGGCTAGACAAGGCAGACATCGGGTAAGAGAATCTTCATGTGTTACGGTATAGAGAAAGTGAAAATGTGTGTGTGAAGTGTTTCTAGAGTATGGCGAGGACAGAGGTATTTTAGTTAAGTTTTAGAGTAGTTTCATTTTATGTTTTCCGGCTTAAAAGTCAATTTAATAAAATTAAGTAAAGGTAAATAAATATTTAGAAGTAAATTAATATGATAAATATAATTACATGTTGTAGTGAATTTTAAGGCTATGTTAAGCAGGAGGAATTAAAGTATATTTTGGTTATTTGTGACGACATAGAGTCATAATATCAAAGAATTCAGAATTTTTGTTTAGAGAACGAACAGAGTTTAAGTACCGTAAACATCATGACTGAGTTTGACATGGAGACAGTCTTTGCGGCTCAGCATCGAGGTAAGAATAACCAATTATATAGTGGGCAAAACGGAGGACGTATTTATATGCCGAGTCGTAACTATAAGTCGACCCCGCTACCACCTTCGAGGAATCAGGTACCTTTTAGGACTTTTACCGAGGTCGCGCAAGAGGTTTTGTTAACAATCCACGAGGACGTGGATATAATTACGGTCAGGCGACGAATCCGAGAAACTATAATCGCAATAACAGGCAAAATACTTATTTGTTAGATCAGTCGAGAAATGACGTTCAAGGCACTTCGACAAACAATCAAAATTTAGATTTAGAGTTTTTTCGATTCTAACTTTATTTTATCATGTAACTATAATGACTTCATAGAAATGACAATATTTGATTCTAAATATAGAATGTTAGTGGACACGGGAGCCTCTTTTTCAGTGGTGAAATATGACGCGGTTAGAGACTGGAACATTCATATGCAACCAGATCGCATAAACATTAATGGTATGGGTGGCAAATCGACCACCTACGTTTATGTTTACATACCATTTTCCATATGTGGGAAAGAATACAAACATAAGTTTTATGTTCTGAAGAATCTACTTTGTATACAAGACGGTATAATTGGACAAGATTTTTTAAAGAAGTATAATTGAGTTTTAAATTATGAACATAACACGGTGACAATAAATGAATGCGATAGTTCAGTTACAACCAGTTTAGAACTAGGGAAATTAGGTAAAAACTTATTCATTACAGTACCACCAAGGTGTGAAAAAAAAATTCCAGAGGCTTGCGTTGTATTTCCGAGAGAATTATGCGACGGTGGCTAATATTTCTAAGAACGATTGGACTGATCACCCAAGAGTTGTAGAAATGTTAAAACTACCGAAGGACTACACGGAATTGGTTTTCGTGAATGAAAAAGAATGGATGAGAGTTAAAAAATATATTTCTTTAGAGAACGGTGATTATGCGTATGCGTCGTCAAATCGCACTGTATATGTAAAACTATTTACTCAATCACAGCGTACACGAGCGGTCTCTGTGAGAGAAATGGAATTATTTTGTGCTGATTTAAAAATAAATACTTTATTCGTCGTCAAATCGCACTGTATATGTGAAACTATTTACTCAATCACAGCGTACACGAGCGGTTTCTGTGAGAGAAATGGAATTATTTTGTGCTGATTTAAAAATAAATACTTTATATATAATTAAAGATGAAAATAACGTAAGAATAATTAAAGAGCTAGCTCAATATACATATAAATAAATTGCCTAAGTGGTCCGGACCCCGCTTATGCGTAGTAAAAGGCGTTAAAAAGATTGTCGATGACGATACAAAGAGAGTAATTTTAAACGACTATCATATTCTTCCCACTAGTGGACATGCAGGGATAAGACGTATGTTAAACAATATTCGAAAAAAATATTTCTGGAGTGGATTAAAGCGTGATGTTACTAATTTTGTAATGCAATGTAATAAATGTCAGCGTTACAAATATTTAAGTACAGTAAAAGAGCCAATGGTTATAACGGATTGTGGAAATTCAGCTTTCGATTAAGTATATATAGATTTAGTAGGTCCTTTACCACGAGATAACAATTATAATTACATTTTAACACTTCAGTGTGACCTCACCAAATATGTCGAGGCGTATCCGATAGCGAGTAAAGATGCGCGTACGGTGGCCACAACTCTGGTAAATAATTTTATCCTTAGGTATGGCATTCCCCGTGAAATAGTAAGCGACAGAGGAACCAAGTTTGTCAACACCCTAATGAAAGAGGTATGTACAATTTTACATATAAATCATTTACAGTCTACAGCTTTCCATCATCAAACTTTAGGTTCGTTAGAAAATAGCCATAAACATCTAACTTTTTATTTGAGAATGCAAGTTAATAGTCAAACACAGGAATGGAGTTCATGGGTACCCTACTGGTGTTTCTCAGATAACATTTCAGTACATTCGAGTACAAAATTTACGCCATATGAATTAGTGTTCGGTAAACAATGTAATATACCTTCTAACCTCACTAATACAATAGACCTGATTTATAATTGTGGTAACTATGCTGTTGAATTAAAATATCGTTTACAAAAATCTCAAATGGATGCTAAAATCAATCTTATTAATTCTAAAATTGTCAGAAAAAGTAAATATGATAGCAGTATAAATCCAATAATGTATAAAACTGGTTATTTAATATTAGTTAAAAATGAGAACTGTAACAAACTTGACCCATTATATTTAGGTTCATTTTCAATAGTTAAGGACATATCCCCAAATGTTGTTATTTTAGTTAGGGGACAGGAAAAAACTGTTCATAAAAATAGAACTAGAATTTATTATGAATAAGATTATATTTCTGTAACAATTTTGTTTGTAATTGTATGGTATCAAATGAAGAATTCTTGTACTGATGTCATTGTTTATTGTTTAGATCGTAAGTGTATTGAAATAGATATTATTATTGGATACTACATTAAATTTATATGATAACTAATTATTGTATAATGAAAAACCTAAAATTATTTAATTGTTATAATTAAATAAATTATGTTTATATTATAAAAAAAAAGTTTTTATATTTTACATTTTTTTTTTCCTTTTTTGGCAGGGTGTGTGACGTAGTAAGTAAGCATTAGTATTAAGTATATAAGACTGTATCTTTGAGGAGAGAGAGGATTATTAAACGTAACGTGTAACCATCAACATCTCGTTTGATTTACATAAGTCCCGTCCTTACAAGGGAGTTGAGTACCGCCTGCCACCGCCACCACTGCCACTGCAGTGAGGACTCGGCCCAGCACACTGGCGGTTTGCCCCGGGAGGACGACCTCCACTCGGACCCAATCCGCCTACCAGCGCCTCATGCCGCCCTGAGTGTGGCCGCGGATGGTCGGGACGGGCTTTCCCCTCCATCCGCTCTAGTGGCCACCCGGAGGCGACGTACGCGTATGCCGTACGTATGATGCTGTTAGGTGTTAGCGAGTAGTGAGGTATAGTTACGCTGCATGTCGGCTTCCCTGAGGCCGGTGGAGTAGAGCGCGAGCAGCGCGGGCGACTGCAGCAGCAGCACCTTGGTGCGCGCGTGCGCCAGCACCGAGCGCAGCCACGCGCTACTCGCCGGCGCCGCTAGAGGTGTTAGCGAGTAGTGAGGTATAGTTACGCTGCATGTCGGCTTCCCTGAGGCCGGTGGAGTAGAGCGCGAGCAGCGCGGGCGACTGCAGCAGCAGCACCTTGGTGCGCGCGTGCGCCAGCACCGAGCGCAGCCACGCGCTACTCGCCGGCGCCGCTAGAGGTGTTAGCGAGTAGTGAGGTATAGTTACGCTGCATGTCGGCTTCCCTGAGGCCGGTGGAGTAGAGCGCGAGCAGCGCGGGCGACTGCAGCAGCAGCACCTTGGTGCGCGCGTGCGCCAGCACCGAGCGCAGCCACGCGCTACTCGCCGGCGCCGCTAGAGGTGTTAGCGAGTAGTGAGGTATAGTTACGCTGCATGTCGGCTTCCCTGAGGCCGGTGGAGTAGAGCGCGAGCAGCGCGGGCGACTGCAGCAGCAGCACCTTGGTGCGCGCGTGCGCCAGCACCGAGCGCAGCCACGCGCTACTCGCCGGCGCCGCTAGAGGTGTTAGCGAGTAGTGAGGTATAGTTACGCTGCATGTCGGCTTCCCTGAGGCCGGTGGAGTAGAGCGCGAGCAGCGCGGGCGACTGCAGCAGCAGCACCTTGGTGCGCGCGTGCGCCAGCACCGAGCGCAGCCACGCGCTACTCGCCGGCGCCGCTAGAGGTGTTAGCGAGTAGTGAGGTATAGTTACGCTGCATGTCGGCTTCCCTGAGGCCGGTGGAGTAGAGCGCGAGCAGCGCGGGCGACTGCAGCAGCAGCACCTTGGTGCGCGCGTGCGCCAGCACCGAGCGCAGCCACGCGCTACTCGCCGGCGCCGCTAGAGGTGTTAGCGAGTAGTGAGGTATAGTTACGCTGCATGTCGGCTTCCCTGAGGCCGGTGGAGTAGAGCGCGAGCAGCGCGGGCGACTGCAGCAGCAGCACCTTGGTGCGCGCGTGCGCCAGCACCGAGCGCAGCCACGCGCTACTCGCCGGCGCCGCTAGAGGTGTTAGCGAGTAGTGAGGTATAGTTACGCTGCATGTCGGCTTCCCTGAGGCCGGTGGAGTAGAGCGCGAGCAGCGCGGGCGACTGCAGCAGCAGCACCTTGGTGCGCGCGTGCGCCAGCACCGAGCGCAGCCACGCGCTACTCGCCGGCGCCGCTAGAGGTGTTAGCGAGTAGTGAGGTATAGTTACGCTGCATGTCGGCTTCCCTGAGGCCGGTGGAGTAGAGCGCGAGCAGCGCGGGCGACTGCAGCAGCAGCACCTTGGTGCGCGCGTGCGCCAGCACCGAGCGCAGCCACGCGCTACTCGCCGGCGCCGCTAGAGGTGTTAGCGAGTAGTGAGGTATAGTTACGCTGCATGTCGGCTTCCCTGAGGCCGGTGGAGTAGAGCGCGAGCAGCGCGGGCGACTGCAGCAGCAGCACCTTGGTGTGCAGCACCGAGCGCAGCCACGCGCTACTCGCCGGCGCCGCTAGAGGTGTTAGCGAGTAGTGAGGTATAGTTACGCTGCATGTCGGCTTCCCTGAGGCCGGTGGAGTAGAGCGCGAGCAGCGCGGGCGACTGCAGCAGCAGCACCTTGGTGCGCGCGTGCGCCAGCACCGAGCGCAGCCACGCGCTACTCGCCGGCGCCGCTAGAGGTGTTAGCGAGTAGTGAGGTATAGTTACGCTGCATGTCGGCTTCCCTGAGGCCGGTGGAGTAGAGCGCGAGCAGCGCGGGCGACTGCAGCAGCAGCACCTTGGTGCGCGCGTGCGCCAGCACCGAGCGCAGCCACGCGCTACTCGCCGGCGCCGCTAGAGGTGTTAGCGAGTAGTGAGGTATAGTTACGCTGCATGTCGGCTTCCCTGAGGCCGGTGGAGTAGAGCGCGAGCAGCGCGGGCGACTGCAGCAGCAGCACCTTGGTGCGCGCGTGCGCCAGCACCGAGCGCAGCCACGCGCTACTCGCCGGCGCCGCTAGAGGTGTTAGCGAGTAGTGAGGTATAGTTACGCTGCATGTCGGCTTCCCTGAGGCCGGTGGAGTAGAGCGCGAGCAGCGCGGGCGACTGCAGCAGCAGCACCTTGGTGCGCGCGTGCGCCAGCACCGAGCGCAGCCACGCGCTACTCGCCGGCGCCGCTAGAGGTGTTAGCGAGTAGTGAGGTATAGTTACGCTGCATGTCGGCTTCCCTGAGGCCGGTGGAGTAGAGCGCGAGCAGCGCGGGCGACTGCAGCAGCAGCACCTTGGTGCGCGCGTGCGCCAGCACCGAGCGCAGCCACGCGCTACTCGCCGGCGCCGCTAGAGGTGTTAGCGAGTAGTGAGGTATAGTTACGCTGCATGTCGGCTTCCCTGAGGCCGGTGGAGTAGAGCGCGAGCAGCGCGGGCGACTGCAGCAGCAGCACCTTGGTGCGCGCGTGCGCCAGCACCGAGCGCAGCCACGCGCTACTCGCCGGCGCCGCTAGAGGTGTTAGCGAGTAGTGAGGTATAGTTACGCTGCATGTCGGCTTCCCTGAGGCCGGTGGAGTAGAGCGCGAGCAGCGCGGGCGACTGCAGCAGCAGCACCTTGGTGCGCGCGTGCGCCAGCACCGAGCGCAGCCACGCGCTACTCGCCGGAGCCGCTAGAGCTGTCACCGTGGGCGCGTATATGTCCAGCAGCTGCAACCATAAGGGCAAACAACACTTATTTCTCTAATAATATAATTACTGTGCGGTGACGGATGGAGAATACGCAATTCACCACCTCTATTCATCCTATGGGGGTCATTCGGAAACGGAACTACGCTGGTAAACATCACTGCAAAAGAGGGAAAAGTGGAAACAATCACACGGGTTGGTATGGCGTTTGTTTCGAGTTTTCCTTTTCTTTACATTGTGGTATTGTGTATTTATTGTTGCCCTGCATAATTTATAGAATAGGTAGGCAAACGAGCAGACGTATCGCCTGATGGTAAGTGATTACCGTCGCCCATGGACACACGCAACACCAGAGGCGTCACATGTACGTTGCCGGCCTATGGGGGATGGGAAGGGGAATAGGTGAGGGGGGTTGGGGTATGGGCATCCGGTATCCTCACTCACTCGGTGAAACACTGCGCAAGCGCTATTTCACACCGGTTTTCTGTGAGGCCGTGGACCGTATCACTCCTGTCGAGCCGGCCCATTCATGCCGAAGCGTGGGTCTCCCACGGTATTACTGTTTTTTGCTCCCTTAGGTACCTCTTACGACACCTATGGGATGAATAGGGCTCTTATATAGTAAAATCTATGTTCTAACACAACCCTGGCCTCTTCGAACCCAACAATCACTTTTCCCCATCAACGATATGCCTCACTCTGTTTTCCTTCCCAATTTAGATTATTTCTTAATTCTCTCTGAAAACGATCACATTCCTAACTTAGGCCAGCCATAAAAGAATATATTTACTACACATACTACTTGAGAACAAGGCAAAAATGATCATGAACATTTGACCTTGACATTTCCTGCTTTAGCATATGAAATTGATCAATCATTGTTACCTTAACATGTAATAATTTCATTATTGTATTCTCATATATGTAGTGTGTTAATTAAGGTAAATCTGAACTAAATAGTAGAAATAGATAATATTTTCCTTAATCTATTTTGCTTCAATAAACTTACAGATTTCTCCAATATAAAAAAAAAAACCGACTTCCAAAAAAACATCCAACGAAAACTCTCTGACAAAAAAACACTTAAAAGCGTAAAATAAACTGGTTCTTCATAAATTGCGTATACCTAATTCTTTATTCATTTAAATAGTAGTATTATAATGTGTGCTAGGTACCTAAAATCTGTTTGAAGTCGGTGCCAAGTGACTATCGCTTAGACTTTTGTAATTGTTCGTTTGTATTCTTTTTGGCTTAGCACCGACTTCAAACAGATTTTAGGTACCTAGCACACATTATAATACTACTATTTAAATGAATAAAGAATTAGGTATACGCAATTTATGAAGAACCAGTTTATTTTACGCTTTTAAGTGATTTCTTGGCAGAGGATTTTCGTTGGATGTTTTTTTGGAAGTCGGTTTTTTTTTTTATAAAAAGTTTTTATTTTTCAGTTTTTAGTGCAATCAATCGTAGGTCAGTAGTAAGTTGAACTATTTCATGAAATTTCATCATCAAGAATACAAATTAAGGTCTATACGTACGTGTAATATTAAAATCATCCTCTAATCCCTAACTGTTGAAGAGTTTAACCTTCTATCATCAGCTCACCTAAATAACTTGAAAGTATACGACTGAAGGTCTTTAGATACGTATGAAATTGAAAGAATTATCCTCCAACTCCTAACCGTTGAGGAGTTGTACCTTCCATCTTCCATCATCAGCTTACCTAAATAATTTGAAAGAATACGACTAAAGGTAACATATATACATATGATATTTAAAGATTTATCCTCCAACTCCTAACCGTTAAGGAGTTGTACCTTACATCATCAGCTCATCATCATAAAATGATGACTACCAGACGCAAATACCGGTGTACCTTCAATAAATATACGAAAAACATAGTATATGCCTATAAAAAATGAGGGTTTCCCTCGATTTCCCTGGGATCCCATCATCAGATCCTGATATGCTGGCAATGGGACCACCTCGGAAGCATACCCTTTCGAATACAAAAAAAAATTCAAAATCGGTCCACTACTGACGGAATAATCGGTGAACATACATAAAAAAAAAAAAAATACATACAGTGGAACATAGAACCTCCTCCTTTTTGGAAGTCGGTTAAAAAGTAGTTTCTTGCCTCCACACCTTTTAAACTAAACCTAATTTTGTCTTTGATGAGTCAAAAAGAATGTTTTTGTTCATGTGATGTTTTACACAAAAAATACTAAACCGTTTTAATTATAATTGTTGTAGATAAGGATGAGGTCATGATGGTGTTTCAGAGGAATCCCAACAAGAAGTCTGAATAGCACTCAAGGAAGTGTTGACTAAAATGTTATCATAGTGATATTAATATTAAACATAATACCTTCTATATACTACACAATAGAATCTGCTGTTGACGTTTTATTCAGCTTGTTTTTGTAGTAAACAATATACTATTTATTTACCCTAAAATAACGCACATTTTTAATTATAAACTTTATTAAATTTCCGAAAATGGAGTACCATGCACTAATTATGTTAATTAATGTCGAAATTAAAGAAAGTATGTCATGCAATATACTATTACTTATATAGTATAATATATTCTTTATAATTTACTAAGATTCTATCTGCAAAAAGGGAAAAAGGGAGGAGTAACAACGAATACAAACTATTAAAGGTTAAGTTAAATGTAACTGTAGATTGAGATGAGTTAAAAAACAGTTAGTTTTAAATACGTAGGTCCCTTTTCAAGAAGTGAAGAAACAGGACGATTGTCGGTTCGAAACTAAACGCCATACCTACTCAAAATACGCATCAGTCAAACTAGATACTGACGGCTTATGTACACACATCAAAAGTGTCTAGGGATCAAGCATTTTTATGCGGATTTCTTGAGATTGAGATGTGGCTTTGGCCCTGGCCTGCTCAGTCGCCAGACTTGAACCCGATTGAGCATGCATGGGATATGCTACAGAGAAGAGCTCTGTCGAATATGGAGGGTATCCAGTCGCAAGAAGACCTTTTTTTGTTGTTGCAACGAACATGGGCGGCCATTCCACGGCGTGTTTGGATGAACTCATTTTGAGTATGCCAAACCGATGTTCTTGTGTTGTTAGTGTTCGCGGTAGAAACACGGATTATTAATTGTTTAAGTTACCTAATAAAATTTTAAAGAAAACTGTTATTTCAGTCTTTTTTTCGAAATTTCTTTATTAATGCAAAGGTGACTTGGTTTATCGTTACTGTGACAAACGAAAACACTTTATTTGATGAATCCTTAAAGAAAATTTTAATTAATATCAATCAGGAGAAAAGTTATTGCAAAAACATATGTTGATCCCTAGACACATTTGATGTGTGTAGTATATTCTTGTATAAATACTACTTATGAAAGTCTAGAATAATTAATATTCTCATGCTTTGTGATTACAAAATAATTACGAATCGTCTAACTGTGAATATGAACATAACAATAAATGAATTCCACACTAAACAAAATTTGATTATTGCATGAAGCCAAATATGCCATGAAGCCAAAATACAAAAAATACTTTAGAATCCATATTAATATTATAACTTCGAAAGTAACTCTCTCTGTATGTCTGTTACGCTTTGAAGGTTAAACCGCTGTACCGATTTCCGACTTCGATTGTTGAGGAAGGACATGAGTTTCTTTTTACCGCGACAACCAACATACACGCGGGCGGAGAAGCGGACCAAAGCTAGTTTGTAAATAATATAAATAATATGGAGCAGAAGTGTGGTCATCTTGTTCTCCTTGAAGGGTGACAAGACCAGGTTGAATAACTATCGACCCGCTTCTAAGCCACGTCTACAAGCTGTTCTCAAGAGTCATCACGAACCGTCTTGCGCGAACACTCGACGAATTCCAACCACCGGAGCAAGCTGGATTTCGGAGCGGATATGGCACCATAGATCATATCCACACAGTACGGCAGATTAGACAGAAGAGTATAATAAGTCTCTGTGTCTAGCATATGTGGACTATGAGAAGGCCTTTGACTCGATCGAGATCTAGTTTGTTCTAGAGTCCCTGCAGCGTTGCCAAGTGGATTGGCGATGCATCCAAGTGCTGAGATGTCTCTACGAAGCCGCCACCATGTCCGTCCAAGTACAGAATCGGCAAACAAGGCCCATACCATTGCATCGAGGAGTGAGACAAGGGGATGTTATTTCCACGAAATTGTTCACAAATGCAATGGAGGATCTGTTCAAGACGCTACACTGGAAAGGACGTGGCATAAATATCAATGGCGAATACATCTCTCTCTTGCGAATTGCGGACGACATCGTCATTATGGCAGAGACGCTGCAGGACCTACAACAGATGCTGAACGACCCGGCTGACTCTTCTGTGCGCATCGACCTACGGATGAACTTGGACAAAACCAAGGTCATGTTCAATGAACATGTGCTACCGGAACCGGTCGCGCAATACACGGTGCCATTCTCAAAGTTGTTCAAAAATATGTGTACCTCGGGCAGACTTTGCAGTTAGGTAGAAACAACTTCGAGGACGAGGTGAACAGGAGAATTCCGTTTGTGAAACTTCGTCGGGTCTTTTCATCGTCGAGAATGGATCGCTTCAGGAATGAGGTGATCCGGCAGAGAACCAAGGTCATCGACATAGCCCAAAGGATTAGCAAGCTGAAGTGGCAGTGGGCTGGCCATATTAGCCGCAGAACTAATTACCGTTGGGGTAAACGTGTTCTTGAGTGGAGACCGCGTCTCGGCAAACGTAATGTATGGCGTCCACAGCTAAGGTGGTGTTATGATCTGCGCAAGACGGCTGGCAGGAGCTGGATGCGAGAAGCCGAGGATCGCACCAAGTGGCGCGCAATTGGAGAGGCCTATTTAAAACAGTGGACTGCGATAGGCTGATGATGATGATAAAAAATATTGTCCGTGGACGACTCCTCGCTTTTCACTTTTAAAAAGTATTCAGGTATCTAATTACAAACGGGAAAACCTTCAAAATTCAAGATCCTAAATTTTTATTTTTTATTTATGACATTACGTGGTCAAGACATTTATGGTAAAGCTTGTTTTTATTCTCTTTAGTTTGGATTACATGATGTTCATAAACAAACATTTTATAGCCTAAAATACAGGTTTGTAGAAGTTTGTGAGAAGGTATGTTTGTTCAACTATCAAAACAAAAACTACTGAACGGATTTATATGAAACTTTACAGTAATACAGTTCATATATCAGAATAACACACGACTATTTTAAACCGCGATAGCCGGCATATACGTGGGCAGAGCCGTAGACAAAAGCTATTAAGAACTTGATATATCTCACACACTCGTCTGTTTCCGATAATATAATCTAATACACATTTATAGACAAAATATAACTGTGCATTTCCTATTTCATGATTCTATCTTTGAACATGACGAACTTTTTTATATCCCTTTCCTTATTTTACACTCTTTCAGTTTTCAAAATTTCAAGTATTTAGTCATAGCGGTTTTGGTTTTGATCCATGATGATCAATCACTCAGGTCAGTCAGGGCACGATTTTTTTTACAAATATACAAATATTCATATGTTAATCCATGACTTCTGGCGTTTTAACCACCAGATCAAACTGCTGTTTGGTAATCCATAGCATTCAAATTATTTTAGACGCACACACTTGTGACAAGACGTCCAATTTGAGGCCTTACTAATCAGCTTAACCTACCAAAGACGAATTCAAATCCTAGCAATATATTCAAATGCTATGTTTCAATGCAACAACAGGTTGACCTTAAGTAGGTACAAAATTGAACCGGTTTACTGTTCAAAACAGTTAATGTACATGTTTGAGCCATACTTTGTAATCGGTCGGCATCCGAGCCCGCATAGCCTGTTCGGCTAGATACGACGCAGAAATGCTAATTATCAATACTTTCACTAAATCTAGGATACACATTACACGCACTCGCTAGATAATGCTGAAATATTTTCGTTCCATTTGAGTGCATATATAAAGTGATCTAACATTTAATGTGTACTAAATATGATTTTCGTTTGGAATTATGAATGTGAAGAAGTTTCGACCAATAGTCAGTGTTACTGCGCCTATAGATCACAGTGTCAGTGTGACGTCACACGGCCTTTCCTAATTGCTATTACAATCAATACAAAACGATTAAATATAATCTAAGTAGTCCTCTTACTGCACCCATAGGATGAATACGTGTAGTGTCATTAACTATACTTAATTCGTCACCACGCGAATTAACCTTTTAGCTAGTCTACAAACATGTTCAAACAACTTTATATCCAAGACATATCACCTGCTCGAACATGCATGCAAATATAAATCCACAGGGGAACTTTGAACAGGCATATTATAGGTATGTATCTATACAAATAAATAAAATTGTAGTGTCTGTTTGTAATATCAAATTAACAGCACTTCACCTAATGCATATGAAAGTATACATACATGATACTAACAAAAATAACTTTCGTCTTTGTCTCAAAATACATATGGTCTGTTTGTTTGTTTGTTCCGGCTAATCTCTGGAACGGCTGGGGCTCAGCTAGTAGTGTATTTATAATAGTAGCTGAGTTATAGAAATATTGTCATTTCAGTATGTATTGTGGAAACAAGTTTTAGCTGTTGTCATTCTAAAGTGTCATTGTACTCCCACTTATGGTAATTTAGCTTAGCTCTCAAGTTTGCCTGCGCTTAAGGATACGGGTTATTATTATTTTTTTAATACAAAGTTGTGCAACATGGATTGTGAATATTCTGTTTCTTTATATATTTTTGATTATTTATAAAATATGGCAGCAGATATCACACGGAATCATGACGAGTTCGGTAGGTATACCATTTTCCCATTACATTGTCCAGTTCGGTAGGAACTCGAAAGACATCAAGAAAGTTATGCTAAGTTGTCAGTGCCATTATTATATTATCTGTTTGTATCAAGAACATGTAGTGATTAGAACACACCCGAATGTACTTAATTTTTCATAAAGGTCAGAAATACGACAAATATTGACGACCTTAATTCCTTGACAAAAAGACTATATGAAAGCGAGCCCACACATCAGGTAATGGATAATAATAATTTACATGGCACACTGGTCTATTCTAAAGGAAAACCTTTTGGTTTATTCTATCACTAGCTGTTGCCAGCGGCTTCGCCCGCGTGTATGTCGGTTATCGCGGCTAATAGTAGCCTATGTGTTAAGCTAAGCTATATTACTGTAAAGTTTCATACAAATCCGTTCAGTAGCTTTTGCGTAAAGAAGTAACAAACATACACACTCACAAACTTTCGTCTTTATAATATCAGTGTGATTATTTAATTATCTTCATACCCTTTCCCAAATGTGTTTAAAGTCGACGCAATGAGTTTTCCTCTTCCTCTCGTCAGTTCACTGCTTACTCCCATTTAAGAGTTTTACACTTTCAAGTAGTTCATATTTTCTTCGTTCGTTCTCTACTCTTATGCCACAGATTATTCTGGTATGGACTACCAAGATAAACCATGTCCATGATAATTACATGTCATGGTAAAACTATTATCGAATAAGGATAACACCGAATTCCTGCCAACTCTCCATTACCAAAGTTGAAGGGACCCATTAAAGTCAGGCGATATTTTAATGATTTTATAACACACAAAACAAGTCTTATTTTTGGTATCACCTTTTGTTTTTTATTGTCATTAAGTATGGAGATATAATTATGTACTGCTTAAGTTTATAAACCTTCGAAAATGTTTTGAAAGATGTTGTGATAAGATTCTTATAAAGGAATGCTGGTTAAACGGGTTGCTATGGGGTTAATTTCAAGTTCTCCCTAATTCGGTTCCTCGAAATTGCTTTTTTTATGGAATAGGGGGCAAACGAGCAGACGTATCGCCTGATGGTGAGCGATTGCCACCGCTCATGCACACCCGCCTCACTAGAGGCGTCACAAGGGCGTTGTCTGCCTTTTATGAAGGAGTACAACCTGCTTTCCTTCTAAGCCATTGATAAAGCCGTGTCAGGCAGTGAGAGGGCGCCAATCTCTGACGTCAACGAAGCTCTAACCGGTTCTATGTTATATGAATATTCAATAATATTAAACAGTAAGGAAAAATATCAGCTTCTAAACAAAACATATTTTTCAAATTTAATTCTGATATCCTAATAAGCAATGTGGTTCCGAATCCTACATTCCTTTCCTTTTGTGTATGTTAATAAATTTCCAAAAAGCACAGGCTCTTAAAAATATCTTAAAAATTCTACTTCCTCTTTTATAAAATGTAGTTTGCCGTTACAGTTTATTGTTAATAAAGATCTCATCACCGATGTGTTCTCACCTGTCCAGTAAATGTTTGTTGCAGGAGATCCTTGAGGGCGTCGACGGCTCGCTGGCCACGCTCCCCCTCCCTGGCGTACAGCAGAAGTATGTTGTATTCGTTCGGGCCCTCGTACACTACACGGGCCGGTTCTGCTTCTCTGTCGAACAATTAGGTAACAATGTTATTATTCAAATAAAAACAAAATTCAACTACGTGAAAATCTATAGGTACTATATGAAAGAGTCTTTTACAAAGTAAATACATATTCTAAGTACTCACATACAGTTTTACTCGATCGAACAAACATGTCGAGTATTATAATTTAAAATTAATATTTAAAATTTTAATTTATGAAGAATTAAAGAAAATGAAAAAGAGAAACGTAATCGGAAGTCGAGCCATTGAGCCGGCTCGATGCGAGCCCTCGATTCGTGAGTTTTGCGGTCCACACGTTAATTTTTACTCGTTTTGGAGTAAATCTATCGATTAATACCGAATGTGGAGGGACCATTACAGTGATAAAACATAGTTGAAAAAATACGCTTAAAAACAAAGAATCATACAGATAAAAAAAAAGTAAAAGCATCGCACTAGTACGCTAGTGTGGGTCACCATGTTACATTGTCTGCATTCGCAATGAATATGGTGGCCACCACTCTTGGATTCTGCTTACGCTTTCCATCAGGCAGAGTAGAGTCACTTTGGAATAATGAAAGAGTGTTAAAAAAGTTTTCATTGAGGAGATAACACACACATTATTGTGGTGTAGTCGGGTAAAAATTAAAAAGAATGCTAATTCAGTTTTCGTACTTACTATTGTTAATAATAGGTCTTTACCTATGAAATTGCCGTTTTGTATGTAATAAGTGAAAGTACTTATTTTTTCAAACATTTTTATTTCTGTTATTCGAAGTAACCACCCATGCAATCGACGCATCTTTGCCAACGCATTGGCAGTTTATAGATGCCCTTCTTGTAAAAATTAGCTGGACGGGAGGCAACAAACTCTTCAAAGGCATTTTGTACTGCCTCTCGGGAATTGAATTTTTTACCCACTAAAAAGTTGTTTAAATATTGGAAAAAGTAATAGTCGGTAGGTGCAAGGTCTGGTGAGTATGGCGGATGAGGGAGAGCTTCCAACCCCAGCTCTTGCAGCTTGGAGACTGTCTGTTGCGCAGTATGGGGTTGCAAGCTCTCCCTCATCCGCCATACTCACCAGATCTTGCACCTACCGACTATTACTTTTTCCAAAATTTAGACAACTTTTTAGCGGGTAAAAATTTCAATTCCCGGGAGGCAGTACAAAATGCCTTTGAAGAGTTAGTTGCCTCCCGTCCAGCTAATTTTTACAAGAAGGGCATCAATAAACTGCCAATGCGTTGGCAAAGATGCGCCGATTGCATGGGTGATTACTTCGAATAACAGAAATAAAAAAATTGAAAAAATAAGTACTTTCACTTATTGCATACAAAACGGCAATTTCATAGGTAAAGACCTAATATAACATGTATAATAACTATGTATAAAAAAAACTATTTCGTGACGTCTTGCGAACTTTGCAATAAATTCATTCAGTATAATTATTGCAAGTGTCACATCAGTCAAACTAAAGGTTATTTGTGAGAAATAAAACGATAACACAGTCGTTTGTACGATTATTTCTTTAATGTAAACAGTTGTATGATAAGAAGAATGTATGAATAGTATTGGATTAATATTTTATTATACATTCGAGTTTTCTATGCCACGGAAATAGTACCTATCGTTACCTCCTTCATTCAATAAAAAATCTTGGTATGCAAAATATTAGGAGAATCCGTTTAGTTAAGGTGTGAATGCGTGAGAACCAGAGCCAATTAAAAGTAGCCTAAGTTACTATTTATATAATCAACTGTCTGCCAGTAAAAGTCTCGTCAAAATCGATCCAGGAGTTCCAGAGCCATTGGCCGGAACAAACAGACAATCAAAATCTTTAAAAATTACGTTTGTGATGTAAGTTTCGTAGGTGCCTTCATATGCATTTAGTGAAAAACGGTTAATTTGAAATTACAGAGACTTAAATTTTATTTATTTGTATCTATCGATGTATTGACTAGCAGTTGCATGCAAGCACAGTTATTATGTGCATTTTTACAATGGGGTTCGCATGGGATTTTGTGTGATCGACGAGTTTTCCACGATATAGGATGTTATTTTAGTAGATATTCCCAGATCAGAGCTGATCTGAGAGAGAAGGTGTCTTAAAGAAAGGATAGAGAGCTTTGTTGGTGAAGTTGCATATATACTTACAAAATTTGTAAGATAACAGCTGACGTAACAAGCAGACGCAATACTATAATATTGATTATGTTTTACGTCACACCTGCACTTCAGATAAATATCGTATGTAGATAAACACAGTTCGTCATGAAAATATTCCCCTTAATTGTATAAAAACTTATTGAATTAAGACACTTGTAGTGTTTAACGATATTTATTTACTCAACCTGTACGCTTTCGCTTCCTATTTTCACAGGATATAATGACAACTACAGTCATAGCAAGTTCCATAACTGATATGTGTCAACAGTTTAATAGTACATCTATACAAATAAATAAAATTGAAGTGTCTGTTTGTAATATTAAAATAACCGCTTTTTACTAAATGCATAATTATGTATGTAGGTACTTAAATAATATACAGTACAACATATACCAAAATATCATTTTTTTTAATTGTCTGTTTGTCTGTTTGTACCGGCTAATCACTGGAGCGGCTGGACCGATTTTGACGGGCCTTTTGCCGATAGGTAGCTGATGATATAAGGAGTAACTTGGGCTACTTTTTTTTAGACTAGATTCGCCCCGCGGTGTAACCCGCGGTTAGTGTCGTACCGCGGGGTTCAGCTAGTATATCATAAATAAATTTGTCTGGCCAACGTGGTAAAGTACATCAAAACTTCTTTGATCCGAATCATTTTGATCCATACCATCCATCCCATCCATCCCATCGTAGCACAAGCTAATTATCTATCTTTAATACTTTCTGTGATCCATAATGCAATGTAGCAGTTTTAGATTATTTTAATTTAAGACAACTACCGCATTATGTATCCTTCTTCGCCGAGAACATTATACAGCCATGAAACGGATACAAGGAACACCCAGACTTAGACCCACAATTTGTAGATAACACAAAGTGTTGTCTCATCTGGGGTTTGAACTCACAACACTCAGCAGTAGAAAACGGCATGGCGACCGCCGTACCCACTACGCTATCCGTGCAGTCTTTATTGAACATATTGACTGCACGTTTGGCCTAGTGGTTTAACGGTCACCACGCCGTTTCCTACTTCGCCAAGTGTCGTTACAAAAATGGCCGACTTTAAATGTCACATATGATTACTAATTTATTTCCTCCTTATAAAGGATCATGCAGCCTTCGGAGAAACATTTTTTATTATTTGAATCCAAATACGAACTGATTATTTTTCCTCCAAAGGGGATCTACCTGTTAAAACAGATCATATTTTGTGAAAACTTCTTTAGAGGCGTTGTGCACTTTAGCAAAATTATGTTTTGGGTGGGTAAAAAATGTTAAACTCGCGTCAGGACTGGTCGCGTCAGGGCACCTGACCTGACCGTAAGACGGAGCGCAGGGCACTTGCGCGAGTTTGCATGGTGACAGCTGATGGTTCGACTGTCTAATATGACATGACTGGTAATATGTTTTTACTGTATTGTTTAGCATTATAATAATATCATTTTATTTTATTTATAATATCGCGCATTTTATTTAAAGAGCAATGAGGTTTATTTCAGGTGAGCTAAAACAACAGTTTGTTTATAGTTTTGAGTTTTCACTTCTGTCGGCAGTCCTCATGACTGCTTTGTGTTTTTTTTATATATATGTATATGATCCTGGGAAAATGAGTCTACTGTAGTGTTTGTGACACTTACTATTGCGTACTAAGCAAGGCGGCAAAAGAAATATAAGTAGCAATGGCGATAGTATTTATTTTGTTAATATGCAGACAGAAAGTATAATGAATTTTATTACAAACAACACAGGTATTTATATAATAACATTTTGCACACGGCACTATTATAATGTAGAAGGGACGCAGGTAGCAAGTGCGAATACAGCCGCGCGACATCCCTCTCTGTTGCGCAGGCGCCGTCTATCCTAGGATTCTAAGGAGCGTTTAGACGGCCTACTCAACTGGCTTACTCGCTACACTACTCCCCCGGTGAGACCGTGACTACGGGCGATAGTAGTCTGGAAATCTCACCGTTCGACCACTCCTTGTTTTCTTACACTCTTCTGGGGGCTGTTGACTTTGGGTTTGCATTGGTGCTTGCATCTGGTTTTGAATAAGGTCTGGGTTGTCTCTTGCCATGTATGCCGGCTTTAGACGGTCTATCGTGACTCTCTGCATTTTCCCTTGTACTTCTATGTCAAACGTTTTCTCAGCACGGTGAAGTACCTTGTACGGGCCCAGGTATGGCGGTTGAAGAGATCTTCTGATTGGACCTTGACGTAAAAATACGTATGTTGCTGTAGCCAGGTCTTTTGGCACGTAGAAGGTCTTGTTGCCGCTAGAATGCCAAGAAGTGGGCTGAGGCGTCAGCTTGGACATGTGAAGCCGAAGTCTGTCTACCAGGTTGGTTGTGTCTGCTTGTTCTTTGGAGGCGGTGACGAAGAATTGCCCAGGCAAGCGTAATGGCTCACCGTAGACTAATTCTGCCGCGGATGTTTGTAAGTCATCCTTCCATGCACTGCGAATCCCTAGTAGTACCCATGGTAGAACTTCTGTCCAACTGGATGTTCCGTGACAAGTAATAGCAGCTTTGAGCTGTCGATGTAGCCTTTCTACTAGGCCATTAGCTGCAGGATGGTAGGCAGTGGTGGTATGATGAGTTGCACCAATTAAAGCGGCTAAATCTCTGAAGGCTTGCGACTCAAACTGTCGCCCACGATCTGTTGTTATATGTTCGGGACAGCCAAAACGTGCGATCCATCCTGAGGTGAGAGCAGATATACAGCTTTCTGCTGTAATGTCTTGCAATGGGTATGCCTCTGGCCAACGCGTTGTGCGATCGATGACCGTGAGACAGTACCTATAATTGTGGGATACTGGTAATGGACCGACCAGATCTAAATGAATGTGCCGGAAGCGCGCAGTTGCTGGTTCGAATGCACGTAGCGGAGCTTGTGTATGGCGGGATACCTTACTTTTCTGGCAAGCTTCACACTCCTTAGCCCATTGCCGACAGTCCCGTCTTATGCCAGGCCAGACAAATCTCTGTGTCACTAAGCGTACTGTAGCCTTTGCACCAGGATGACTCAGGTTATGCAGTGATAGAAACACCTGTTTGCGGAACGACTTAGTGATGAATGGTCTAGGGATTGCTGTGACGTCGCAGTAGACTTCAATGGTAGCCTCAGGTACTTGAACTTTCTGCAGTTTCAGGCTAGATCCCTTACATAGCAGGTCGCACAATTCGGCGTCCGCTTCTTGTTCCTTGGCCAGTGATTGGTAATCTAAGGGCCGTGTGAGCTCGTCGATCCGTGATAGGGTATCAGCTACTACGTTCTGTTCACCTTTAACGTATCGAATGTCCGTAGTAAACTGGCTGATATAATCCAGGTAACGAAATCTTCGTGGAGGACAGTTATCACGATGCGTTGTAAAGGCAAATGTGATCGGCTTATGATCCGTTCTAACAGAAAAGACTCGTGCTTCGACCATGAACTTGAAATAGCGTATAGCCTCATAGATAGCTAAGAGTTCTCTGTCGTATGGGCTGTACTTCTTTTGTGATGGGCTTAGTTTTCTTGAAAAAAATGCAAGAGGTTGCCAGTCTTGACCTACGCGTTGTTGAAGCACAGCACCTATTGCCGTATCAGAAGCGTCTGTCTGAATTGATAATTCAGACTTGGGATTAGGGTGTGCCAACAAGGCTATTTCTGACAAGCTGCGTTTGCAGTTCTCAAACGAGTCGTAGAGTAACGGTGTCCATGTGATTGGTTGAGAACTTTTAAGCTTAGGGCCAGCAAGCAGACTGTTTAGTGGTGCTTGGATAGAAGCTGCGGCGGGCACAAAGCGGCGATAAAAGTTTAGCATGCCTAAAAATCGTCTAAGTTCTTTGATAGTTCTGGGTGCTGGGAAGTCGCGAATAGCCTGGATCTTGCATTCCAAGGGCTGAATGCCTGCTGCTGAAACTTTAAATCCCAGAAATTTGATTTCTGTTTGCCCAAATACGCACTTATTGGTATTGATTAGTACTCCATACGCTTGCAGTCTTTGGAAGAGTTGTCTTAAATGCTCTTGATGCTGGATTTCGCTGCTGCTGCTGACTAGGATGTCATCTAAGTACCCGTAGCAAAATTCCAGGCCCCTAAGAACCTCATCCATGAACCGCTGGAAAGTCTGGGCAGCGTTTTGAAGACCAAAAGTCATAAATGGGAACTCGTATAGCCCAAATGGCGTTGTTATTGCCGTTTTTGGAATATCCTCCTCGAAGACGGGGATCTGATTGTAGGCTTTAATCAAATCGATTGTGGAGTAGATGGTGGTGCCTGACAGTTGCTGTGTGAAATCCTGTAAGTGCCTGATTGGATATCGGTCCGGAATTGTACGTGCGTTCAACATCCTATAATCTCCGCATGGACGCCAGCCATCGCTTTTCTTTCTGACCAAATGAAGCGCTGAGGACCATGGGCTGTCAGATCTTCGGGCTGTTCCGTTTTGCACCATATCCTCGAACTCTTGCTTCGCAATCTTTAGGCGCTCAGGGTCTAAGCGACGTGGACGACTGGATACGGGTGGGCCCGGTGTGGTACGAATGTAATGAACCGTCGAGTGCTTGACAGGGGCAGGTTTACCTGCAGGACGGGTGATATCAGGATATTCACGTAGCAGGCGATGGTAAATGGTGTCGTCGTTGGTAGTGCGAATTGATACTATTGCTTCTATTGACGATTGACGTGGTGCGGCAACTGTAAGCGCTGTAATGCCATCGATTAGACGCTGATGACGGCAATCGACTAGTAGGCTATAGTATCCTAAGAAGTCGACGCCAATGATAGGCTTCGTAACATCTGCTATAACGAAACGCCAAGTGAAGCTGCGTCGAAGCCCTAAGTCCAGTGTGAGGGGCAGGTCCCCATAGGTGGAAATGATTGTTCCATTAGCTGCATATAACTTATATCGAGTTTTATTACGTGGCTCCCGAACAGCGGACCGAGGAAAGACGCACAGGTCTGAACCCGTATCTACCAAATATTGGACTTTCGTTTTGCGGTCCGTTATGAACAGGCGGCTCGTGATTGAATGGCAGTCGTTTACCGCCACTACAGGCTGCCGTGTGAGTTTTCCGCTTTCTTGAAGGTACAGGGTTGCGTACATCTGTGTGCTCTTTCGCCAAACCGGTAGTGGTACCAACAGTGTGGGTGGTCGTTTGGCCGAGAGCGTGAACGGGAACGATATTGAGAAGTTCTAGTTCTGGAGCGCGAGCGAGGACGTCTCTGCTGGTTCATGCTCAAGGCTTCAACTTTTCGACTGAGTTCAGCCACCGTCCGAGTCAATGCCTCGATTGTGCTGTCTGCGTTGGTTCGATGTACGGCAGGTTCTGATGTACTTGCTATTTGACTGGCTATTGGCATGGTCACTGGAACAACATCGTTAACACGGTCTGCTAACTCTGCTAGATCTTCCAGCATCATTTTGTCCTGTTGCGCAGCAATGCAGGTCTGCAGGTGCGTTGGTAAGCGGCTGGCCCAGATGGTCCTAATAAACTCAGCAGGGACGTTTGCTCCAGCCAGGTGTTGCAGGTGCCGTAAGAATTGCGTGGGCTTCCTGTCTCCCATCTCTTCATGCATCAGCAGCTGTTTAATCTTGCGCTCTTGGGAAGCTGAAAGACGACGTATCAGCTCAGCCTTCAGGGTTTCGTACTTCGCGGAAGCAGGCGGTGATACCACCAGGTCGCGAACCTCAGCTGCATGTTGCGGTTCCAGCTGTGCCAGCACGTAGTAAAATTTCGTGGCGTCGGCGCTGATGTTGGATAGCACAAATTGTCCTTCCAATTGGGCGAACCACATCTCTGGGTCATTGGGGTTGAAGGGAGGTGTTCTCACACCAACACGGAAGGTCTCGCCGAGCAGGGTTTCTTTCGGTTGGTCTACCATCTTCGAACGTCGGGGTCACCAGTGTAGTGTTTGTGACACTTACTATTGCGTACTAAGCAAGGCGGCAAAAGAAATATAAGTAGCAATGGCGATAGTATTTATTTTGTTAATATGCAGACAGAAAGTATAATGAATTTTATTACAAACAACACAGGTATTTATATAATAACATTTTGCACACGGCACTATTATAATGTAGAAGGGACGCAGGTAGCAAGTGCGAATACAGCCGCGCGACATCCCTCTCTGTTGCGCAGGCGCCGTCTATCCTAGGATTCTAAGGAGCGTTTAGACGGCCTACTCAACTGGCTTACTCGCTACTTTTGCCTGATGAAAAGCATGAGCAGAATTCAAGAATGGTGGTCATCATATACTCATTGCGAATGCAGAAAATGCAACAATGTATTCAGATGCTTCTGCATAATCAGCATCATTGGACCTCCGGTCTCTGGTTGTTTCTTTCTTGATTATAAATCAATATTATATCTTAATGGTTATAGTTTTAATTATTAACTTGATTGTATAATTAAAATGACTAAGCAAAAACTGTACTTTATTTATTTTTTGGAGGTTTTCTTTACTATAGAAAGTCCTGTGTTGGTCTAGCAATGCTGACTGCCTGAGGACGCGGGTTTAATTCTCACGTATGAAAAATATTGTGTGATAATTAAAATAATTTATTTCGGACTCATCGGTAAAATCCATATTTTGTTACTAACAGACTGAATTAATCTAGTGTTAGTATTATTAACACATTAATTTATCCTACTAATATTATAAATGCGAAAGGTTGTAATGATGTGTGTGTGTGTGTGTTACTCTTTCACGCAAAAACTACTGAACGGATTTGGATGAAACTTTAGAGTGATATAGCTTATACATCAGAATAACACATAGGTTACTTTTTGCCGCGATAACCGACATACACGCGGGTGGAGCCGCAGGCAACAGCTAGTGTGAATATACAACCATTAGACATGAGGGGGGAGTTCCACCTACCTGAGTAAACATGAAAATACTTATCTACAAAGAAAATACTGTTTTTCGTGATTTTTACACATACCTACACATAGTTTAGTTTTGTAGTGCGGGTAGTCACACTTCACGCATCCATAATTTTAATAACTATCGCGAAAAGGCCTACTGTCCTACAACAAAAAGGAAAATCTAATTTAAACGTCTCTCAAAAAAGTTTATATTTGTTAAATTATCAACTACTAGGAACAATAAATGAGGAGAATACCTTCGCTTCGATAAAAGGAAACACCGGTAGTTAAATATAATCTATACTTATAATAAAAATTTAACAGGTCAAATTCTGTACATTAAAGATATTTTGAATTTATTTTTTGGAGGGCTCTCTTTAATCGATACTGAAGCCAAAACTGTAATTTTTTTCATTTTTGTCTGTCCGTCTGTCTGTATCTTGGCCGCTGAATTAATCTAGTGTTAGTATTATTAACACATTAATTTATCCTACTAATATTATAAATGCGAAAGGTTGTAATGATGTGTGTGTGTGTGTGTTACTCTTTCACGCCGAAACTACTGAACGGATTCAAATGAACCTTGGCATGATTTGAGTTCATACTACGAGGTAGGACATAGGATACTTTTTATCCCGAAATTCAGCACGGTTGCCTGGAGAGAGGGGATGAAAGTCAAAATATGTACTTAGTTGTAATTCAATAACACATAGCCCGATTTCATTCATTTTTTTTGCTAGAAAGAAAAAATAAAAGATAACGGGCAAAGTGTGTTTTTTTTGTCCGCGACTGTACACTGCCGGTACAAAGTTCGCCGGGTCAGCTAGTTATTTAAAAGTCCTGTTTCCATAACCACAGACTGGTTTGCACCGCCCCCTTAAACGTTTTCAAATTAATTTTTTCAATTTTTTTATCAATTTTGCCGGATAAATAGTAGCACTGACCTATTCCAGACTGATTATTAGGTATCTATCTGTAACAAATCACCATCTAAACTTTCACATAAGTTTAGCTTTACAAGAACTAAATATAAGATTTTACTCGCGGCTCTGCTCGCGTGTATGTCGGTTATCGCAGTAAAAAGAATCAAAGTATCTCGTGCCATCAGGCGGTTTGCCCGTGAAATCGTAAAAGACAGAGACAAACAGCCAGTTACATTGAAATTTATACTAATAAGTATGGAATGGAATTGAATGTCTTGTTTTATTTCACTAACTTAAACCGTTATTGTAAAGATGGTTCTACCGTTCATTATATATCAGAACTACCTTTTTAGTTTTATGTAGCATGTTTTAACATAACTTTCAACTGTATAACTAGTTTATCCTTTTTATGTGTTAGTTTGTTACTATAATAAGTACAACCTAAATTACACCTTAGTGAAAACTAGAGTCTGTACTAGATTCGAAACCTGTGTGACAAATCTCCAGGCTTTGTCCATAGTGACACAGAAGAGTGACGCCACAATTTTTCTTTTTAGTGGGCCTGCCAAAGTGACTCTACTCTACCTGATGGAATGCGTCAGTAAAATACAAGTGGTGGTCACGATACTCATTGCGAATGGAGATAATGTATGAATGCAGCATGGTGCACTCTATTGAGATGCGTCTGCATCGTTGGGCCTTCAGTGAGAGGGTAGTACCGCCCCGGTCGAGCTCATTTTTTTTACTTCCATATGAAAAGGAAAGGTGCTTAAAGATTTTCCTCCGCGTATTGATATATTAATAACCTATGTGTATAGCAAAGCATTGTGTTGTAGGTATTTTCAATGACGACTGACACAGTCGTGCGCTGAACTAATGTAGTCGTATCAGGCAAACGTATTCACTTCCTTATGTGGCTGTTGTGTCAAGGAAACCTCTATTGTGCTCCCAAATCTAATAAACTTTTAGCATAATATATGCAATGTCATATCAAACACTAGCTGAGCCCCACGCGGCCACGGTTACCCGAGGTACAACAACCATTGCGGGTATTGCCACGGGGCAAAGCTAGTCTAAAAAAAGTAGCCTCAGTTCTCCTTCTATTATCAGCTATCTGCCAGTGAAAGTCCCGTCAAAATCAATGCAACCGTTCCAGAGATTAGCCGGAACAAACAGACAGACAAAAATTAAAAAAAATGTTATTTTGGTACATGTACCGTGTGTGTATACATGTATGTATATATTAAAAGCAGACACTCCATTTTATTTATTTGTATATATTTACTACACTATGTCTTTATTAGTGGTTTGAAGGTTCCTCACATTGTTTTTCCATCTTACCGACTATTACCTCAATTTTGACCTCAAGTTCTAAAGTGTCCAATGGTCGATAGATAGCTTGCTGTTTGTCCGTGTGGTGACGGATAAAAATACGGAGTGTCACCTCCCCTATACATCCTGTAGGTATTAGGACTGCAAAGAGAAGGGAAACAACTCCGTCTGGCCAGCATGGTATAGTGGACCAAGACCTTCATTCTAAGGACACGGTTTATCCTTTCGGGGATGTAGGCGTAAGTGCATCTATGTACTGTTTCATATTTCGATAATTATGAGAAAGTGACTTTTTTTTATGTTTGGCCCTGCCAAAATGACTCTATTCTGCCTGATGGAAAGCATAAGCAGAATCCAAGAGTGGTGGTCACCATACTGCGAACGCAGACAATACAACAATGCAGCATGGTGACCCTCACCATGGCGGGCTAGTGATGCTTCTGTATCATTGGGCCTCCGATCTCGCACTCACCAACGAAACACGACAGCACGAACGCTGTCATTTTACGTTGATTTTCTGTGCGAGGGTAGTACCGCCCCGGTCGAGCCGGCACAACCGTGCTGAAATCAGCGTGGCTCTACTACCTTGATTATTGCCTCATTCTGCCCTATACTGGCTACTTCCTTGTCTGTGCAGTCAGTATAGATCAACTTCAAATAGACCCATTCGTCGACTCCTATACAAAGTTGAGCAAACCGACTTATGCATCAACAATCAATTATAAATTGTTGGTGGAGTCTATGAGACCATCGTTATAAACGGCGATAGGTTGATTCGAATCGAATGGAGGACTCGGGATAAAATAAATCGAGATTTCCTGATAACAGTGGAATGTACTTTCTTGTATGAGTTGTGGTTACTTGTGTCACCTATTAGCTATCAGCGATGTTATCAGACACGGATATAATTAAACACCAATATTCACATATAGTGAAATATTTCGATATCAGTAGATAGTGATTGATGGTTGAGTTGTATGCACTTGCAACCGATACGATTAAAATAACATTCTTGTTATCTTGTATATCTGTGGTATGTTAATCTGAATAATAAACGTCATAGACATAGTTTTAGAATACGTTTTTTAACATGTTTTTTAGGTTCACTTTTATGTAAGTATGTTTGTTTGTAAGCGTATTTACTTTAAATTAAATATTAATATTATTTATGTAGTGATCGTAACACAGGATTATACATACATAATATAAAAATTTGCTCATCCGTCTAGTTAGTGGTCTAGTGGTAATGATCAGTCAGTCAGCCTGCTGAGCCCTAGGTCGCAGGTTCGATTTACATGTTGCTTATGTATTTCATTTATATATAGTTTAAGATATACATATATATCTAAGTATGTTTATTAACAGTCTTTTGAATACAACACAGGGTCTGCCTTGTTACGGTCCAAAGAGCCCAGTGTCAGGAGATGCGTTATGGTATTTTTAACCGACTTCCAAAAAAGAGGAGGTTCTATGTTCCACTGTATGTATATATATTATTTTATTTTTTATTTTTTTATGTATGTTCACCGATTACTCCGTCAATTTTGGACCGATTTTGATTTTTTTTTTGTATTTGAAAGGGTATGCTCCCGAGGTGGTCCTATTGCCACCATATCAGGATCTGATAATGGGATCCTAGAGAAATCGAGAGAAACCCTCAATTTTTATAGGCACATACTATGTTTTTCATATATTTTCTGAAGTTACACCGGTATTTGCGTCTGGTAGTCATCATTTTATGATGATGAGCTGATGATGTAAGGCACAACTCCTTAACGGTTATGAGTTGGAGGATAAATCTTTAAATATCATATGTATATATGTTACCTTTAGTCGTATTCTTTCAAATTATTTAGGTAAGCTGATGATGGAAGGTGGAAGGTACAACTCCTCAACGGTTAGGAGTTGGAGGATAATTCTATCAATTTCATACGTATCTAAAGACCGTCAGTCGTATACTTTCAAGTTATTCAGGTGAGCTGATGATAGAAGGTTAAACTCTTCAACAGTTAGGGATTAGAGGATGATTTTAATATTACACGTACGTATAGACCTTAATTTGTATTCTTGATGATGAAATTTGATGAAATAGTTCAACTCACTACTTACCTACGATTGTTTGCACTAAAAACTTAAAAATAAAAACTTTTCATAAAAAAAAACCGACTTCCAAAAAACATCCAACGAAAACTCCCTGCCAAAAAACACTTAAAAGCGTAAAATAAACTGGTGTTTCATAAATTGCCTATACCTAATTCTTTATTCATTTAAATAGTAGTATTATAATGGGTGCTAGGTACCTAAAATCTGTTTGAAGTCGGTGCTAAGCCAAAAAGAATACAAACGAACAATTACAAAAGTCTAAGCGATAGTCACTTGGCACCGACTTCAAACAGATTCTAGGTACCTAGCACACATTATAATACCACTATTTAAATGAATAAAGAATTAGGTATAGGCAATTTATGAAACACCAGTTTATTTTACGATTTTAAGTGTTTTTTGGCAGGGAGTTTTTAATTCAAAATTGGTAAAAAGCAGTATATGTGTTATTCTGATGTATGAGCTACGTTACGGTAAAGTTTCATAAAAATCCGTGCGGTAGTTTTTGTGTGAAAGAGTCATACATTCTCGAATACTATCGCATTTATAATACTAGTAGGGAGAAACTAAAGAGAAGGTTTAAATAAGCAAATTCGTTTTAAAATGTTATTTTTGGACTTGACATGGATCCCATGGACTGGACATGGTCGAAGAGCACATGAGTATACAAATTGACATCTAACATCTAAGTTGAGAAGGAAATACGCTAGGCGTGTTGTACATTGTATTATGTTATATACATGTGTATAATTTTAACTTTACCTGTTATCCGACGCTATCCAGATAAGCTTGTAACATAAATATAAATTCACAGTTAGAGAATAGAAGAGCATAAAAATATAACTTAGGTGAAAACTTGATGCAGTGCATGAAAAACTGTAGAATTACATCTGTCATAAATTATTATAGATATTATTAAATAATCCTAATCTTAAATGTTTATTTGTTTTTACAATTAATTTTACAAGGATGGTTAAATTAATTATATACAGCCTTACATTATCTTCACATTCAACAATGATTACTAAAATTGCTTAAAATATTCCAAAAATCTAGACACAGTAAATCTAGACTGAGCTAGAATTTAGTACATGTATATGTGAATAAAATACACTGAAATTTATCCTGCAATTAGATAACATGAACACTTATGCATGTTAAACTTTTTTTTAAGCAGATAAGCTGGCCTTTCCTACCTGGACCTAGCCCTGAGAAAAAAGGACAAAACAAACTTACAGATAATCGTCTCTTTTAAAGTCCAAACAATCTTCACGAAATATTAGGTCTTTACCTATGAAATTGCCGTTTTGTATGCAATAAATGAAAGTACTTATTTTTTCAAACTTTTTTATTTCTGTTATTCGAAGTAATCACCCATGCAATCGACGCATCTTTGCCAACGCATTGGCAGTTTATTGATGCCCTTCTTGTAAAAATCAGCTGGACGGGAGGCAACAAACTCTTCAAAGGCATTTTGTACTGCCTCCCGGGAATTGAAATTTTTACCCGCTAAAAAGTTGTCTAAATTTTGGAAAAAGTAATAGTCGGTAGGTGCAAGATCTGGTGAGTATGGCGGATGAGGGAGAGCTTCCAACCTCAGCTCTTGCAGCTTGGAGACTGTCTGTTGCGCAATATGGGGTCGCGCGTTGTCGTGAAGCAGCTGCAAGAGCTAGGGTTGGAAGCTCTCCCTCATCCACCATACTCACCAGACCTTGCACCTACCGACTATTACTTTTTCCAAAATTTAGACAACTTTTTAGTGGGAAAAAAAATTAAATTTCCGAGAGGCAGTACAAAATGCCTTTGAAGAGTTTGTTGCCTCCCGTCCAGCTGATTTTTACAAGAAGGGCATCAATAAGCTGCTAATTCGTTGGCAAAGATGCGTCGATTGCATGGGTGATTACTTCGAATTACAGAAATAAAAAAGTTCGAAAAAATAAGTACTTTCACTTATTGCATACAAAACGGCAATTTCATAGGTAAAGACCTATTACAAGGTTTTACAATCTCTCAGAACAGAACGAAAAAAAAATTTTTTTGAGTCTCAATTATCATAATTGGGTAAAAAAAATATGTCAATTAAATAGATATAATTAATTAAAGGTACTGAATTTGTATCAAATACCTAATTATCGTCACTATTCTTTCAGACAGCGTAAAGTCATGAAATAACTGGTGCAAGACATTGTACGGTATTATTGCGCAAATGAGGGTACTCTGTTGTCTGGGAATATCTGCCTGCCTTCAGGTGTTTATTATTAAAATCCATTAATTAATGAGCTTTCAAAATATTTATCGATATATAAATCTATATTCAAATACGTGAAGCAAAAACTTTCTACCCCTTTTTAGGAAAATTATACAAACGAATTAGTATGAAATACGACACAGTTGAAGTTTATATAGAGGAGAAGGTCATAAAGCTTAAAAAATGATCGAATTTCGACCTCTAGGCGACCCCTAGTATATAGTTATAACAATCTATTTATAAAAAGTAGATATAGGTAAAAGCTATATGAGAAACTGTTTTTAAGTCTGTCAACAGTCTCAATAATAAATCACCATATTTTCCTGTTATTATACAGGCTAAAGTTGAGGTTAGGTTATCATAAGAAAATCAATATTATCCGTAGGAGACTGTGTAATATACGCATCTATTAGTTGAAAATATAAATCTTTATTCCACTATTAAGAGTGACTTGCCTCGTTGGTCTAGCGGCTAGCGTAAGCGACTGCCGATCAAGAGGTCTCGGGTTCGATTCTCGGGCCGGATTGCTGTTGGGGTTTTCTTACAAGAAATTCCTAACAGCAGCCCGGAGTATGGAATATGGCGGTTTTTCCCGCCCCTGCCTCGGAGAGCACGATAAGCCGTCGGTCCCGGTTGTCATGAACACCTATGGCATTCGTTATTGGGAAGTCAGTGCCCTCAAATTTACTGACAACTAGTTCGACCTTCGAATTCAGTTCACCCTCAGGGTTGCGGAGGTCCGATGCTAGTCGCTCCGTGGAAAACTGATATTCAGGTAAAACCGGTTGAACTAGTAGCCGACCCCAAATCTTGGGAATAATAAAGGCTAGGAAGACATTCTACTACTAGTAGTAGGGTTTTTTTCAGAATAGTCAAAGACTATGAAATGTTTCTATGGTAGGAGATTGCATAATATGCTCCATAGATTCAATTCCTGCTTTGCGCAGTATTATATGTACCTATGCTTGTATATGTCTGGTCGTTTGTGTGTGTACATAGATGTTGTAACAAAAAAAAACTTATTGTTTCAATGTGTTTATCTGCAGTCTAGAATCTATATCTATGCTCGAAGGTCTAAAAGATACATTTAGTTTAGTTGTGTATAATGTCATCCGTCCAAACCAGAGAGGGGGTCCGTAGCTGCTACGTGAACCGGTGAGAAGGGGAGCCGGTCTAAATCCCAGGCGGTTGAGTTGTAGGCGTTGTCAATGTCATCGTCATCAACGGCCACAGTCCACTGCTGGACATGGACCTCTCCTTACACAGTGGAATGAAGTATAGGCTCCTGAGATGGTGGAAAGAGGTAGAGGATAAAGGTTTGGATGGTGGAGGCAGGTTTTGGCATACTGTACCACGACAGCATGACGGGTTGGTTTTTCCTTACAGTGCTATTGTAGGCGGGCAAACGAGCAGACGTATCGCCTGATGGTGAGCGATTACCGCCGCCCATGGACACCTGCAACACCAAAGGCGTCACAAGGGCCTTGCTGGCCTTTGGGCGGATAAGGGGGGGGGGGAGATAGGGAGAGGGGGATTGGGATATGGGCCTCCGGTATCCTCACTCACTCGGTGAAACACAGCGCAAGCACTATTTCACACCGGTTTTCTGTGAGGCCGTGGTATTCGTCCGGTCGAGCCGGCCCATTCATGCCGAAGCGTGGTTCTCCCACGGTTCTGCGTAGATTGCACCCTTAGCCGTCTCTTACGCAAGCCGCGAGAACAGGAAGGATGGCGAGGGCGACACGGTATTCTTAATCCGTCATACGGACAGATTGTCATGTAGGTAATATGTATTCGTCCAATTTTAACTTTCTTTTCGAAAGTTACTTGAGAACTTAACGATTAATGACAAAACAAATATTTATGTGTAAGATAACCAAAGATAATAAAACGTTTTTCTACATCGAATATACACAATGTAGATAGATATCAGATAACGAATCATATACATTATGATACTACGAGTATTATAGAAATATTTTTCTTTCTTTATAAAGACAACTCCCGCATTAGGAATAAACATCCTGTGTCGCGGGGGACTTTACAAACATACAAAAACGGACACAAAGAACACCCGGACTCGGGACAACAATTTGAGGATCACACAAAGTTTTGTACCGCGTGGGATTTGAACCCACGACACTTGTCGTAGTAGTAAGAGGCGTGGCGACCGCTGAAACCACTAGGCCAACCGTGCTGTCAAATATTTAGTACAAATTTATTTAAAACTAGCTGAACCCCGCAGTGTTACCCGCGGTACGACAGTAACCGTGGGCAACGCCGCGGGGCGAAGCTAGTCTAAAAAAAGTAGCCTAAGTTACTTCTTATATCATCAGTACCTATCAGTGAAAGTCCTGTCAAAATCGGTCTAGCCTTTCCAGAGATTAGCCGGAACAAACAGACAGTCAAAAATTTAAAAAAATGTTATTTTGGTATTGTACCGTGTATACATACATATGCATTTAGTAAAAAGTGGTTATTTTAATATTACAAACAGACACTTCAATTTTATTTATTTGTATATAGATTTTGAAGGTAGACTAAGAAATAACCAATCTATCTTTTAATCACAATCTATTCGTTTAGTGACTGATTAAGAATACGGAGTGTCACTATCCTACCCATCCCAAGGGTGTCGTAAGAGATGATGATGACAAAAAACGTAGGACAACAGCACTGCAAAGAGAAGCAAAACTTGATAAAAGTCTGTAGCAGTCCGTGGCGGCGTGGCGGCGTGGCGGCGTGGCGACGTGGTATAGCAGGTCAAAATACCCTTCTTAAAGCGATGCAGCGCTATACACTTCGCAGCGTGGAGCGGGACAGTGTGTGAATCGCCTAAGCAAAGGCCTATATTCAGTGGTGGACTTTTAAAGACTGCTCATGATGACGATGATTAAGAAATACTCCCGTCTATTACTCGTACATCATTTTAACACGCTTTTATTTGCTTGACCTGTATGTGTATGTAACGGAATCTTTTAACTGCATATTCACCTATTTCTAGGAGTCTGAATAACTTAACAATTTGCACAGGGCCGATGACAATACATTAATTTTAAAAAAGTCTTTTAAAAAACTTAACAAACACGATTTTATAAATATACCGAAATAAAAAGTAAAAAATAAATTATAGTTTAAAAAAAACACGCTTTAATAGCATTCGAACTAAAAAGTAGAAAAAAAAACTTCGTTTAAAAAAACCGACTTCGAAAACTAAAAAGTATAAAAATAACTTAATTTGTATGTGCTACCTACTCATAGGTTTGAAGTCGGTGCCAAGCCAAATGTAATAGTAGGTACCACACTCGCTATATTTCGAGACGAATGTCAACGACGTCACTGACGCTTCGGTTGTTTTGTTCTACGCGAAGAGCAGCTATCCCGCTCAAGGTCACGCGCGGCGAGTGCGGTATCTACTATTACATTTTGGCTTGGCACCGACTTCAAACCTATGAATAGGTAGCACATACAAATAAGGTTATTTTATACTTTTTAGTTTTCGAAGTCGGGTTTTTAAACGAAGTTTTTTTTTATTTTTTGCTTTTTAGTCTTTCTCAAGTCTCTCATCATCATTTCACCTAAATAACTTAAAAGAATACGACTAAAGGTAACATATATTACATTTTGAATCGAAAGGACTTTAGGTAATTTTTTGTAATAAAATCTCAAATGGACTATCCTCTAAGGTTACTTTAATTCAAGTGATTTGAGGTAAACTGACGTTAGGACCCGTTATAATAGGTCTTTACCTATGAAATTGCCGTTTTGTATGCAATAAGTGAAAGTACTTATTTTTTCAAACTTTTTTATTTCCGTTATTCGAAGTAATCACCCATGCAATCGACGCATCTTTGCCAACGCATTGGCAGTTTATTGATGCCCTTCTTGTAAAATCAGCTGGACGGGAGGCAACAAACTCTTCAAAGGCATTTTGTACTGCCTCTCGGGAATTGAATTTTTTACCCACTAAAAAGTTGTCTAAATTTTGGAAAAAGTAATAGTCGGTAGGTGCAAGGTCTGGTGAGTATGGCGGATGAGGGAGAGCTTCCAACCCCAGCTCTTGCAGCTTGGAGACTGTTGCGCAGTATCGGGTCGCGCTTTGTCGTGAAGGAGCAGTGGAGACGACCGATTGGCCAAAGCTGGTTGCAGATGTGCAAGCTTCTCCATCATTCTCTCTAGTTCTTCACAGTACACATCTGCATTAATGCTCATGCCGTTTTGTAAAAAGCTGTGGTGAATCACACTCGCACTAGACCACCAAACAGTGAGCATCACCTTTTTAGGGGTCATTTTTGGTTTAGGGCATTGCTTTGGTGCTGAACCAGGGTCTAACCAACTTGCTGAGCGCTTTTGATTGTCGAACAGAATCCATTTTTCGTCGCACGTAACAATTCGTTTCAAAATTCCTTCATTTCTTTGCCTGTTGAGCAGCGCAAGGCAAGTCTCGACGCGTACGTTGCGCTGGCGATTAAGGCCGTGGGGCACCCATCTATCAAGCTGTTTTACCTTGCCAATTTGTCGCAAATGGATCAATATTGTTTTGATGCTTACATTAAAAGCTGCTGCTAGCTCAGCTGTAGATTGAGATTCGTCAGCTTCCACAATCGCCTTTAATTCATTATTGTTAACAAGTCTCCGGACGACCACGAGCTTCATTTTTCAAGTCAAAATTTCCAGAACGGAACCGGGAAAACCAATAACGGGTTGTGCGTTCGTTTGTACAGTTCTCTCCGTAAACGTTTTTGATGTTACGTGCCGTTTGTGTCGCGTTGGTGCCACGACGGAACTCATATTCCATAATTACACGAATTTTTTAAGTATCCATTATGACGAAAAGTGTTCAAATGTAATGAAAATACAACGCTAATCAAAAAACAAAAGACTGAGTTTGTAAATAGAATGTCATGTTTTTAAAACAAAATTAATTTGAATTTAGAATACAGAGCCATTACTAACTTTTTTTATTTGAAATGACCAGTACTGAAGAAAGGCAATTTCATAGGTAAAGACCTAATATATATGAAATTAAATGATGTCTACAGAATATGAAGGCATGCAGACAATTGCTCTTAACTTCATTGCAGGCGCTCACGTAAATTTGAGGGTTTCCTTCGATTTCCTTAGGATCCCATCATCACATCCTGATATGGTGGCCATGGGACCACATGGGGAGCATACCCTTTCGAATACAAAAAGAATTTTCAAAATCGGTCCACAATTGACGGAGTAATCGATGTACATACATAAAAAAAAAAAAAAAAAAAAAAAAAACGATGAAATTGAGAACCTCCTTTTGGAAGTCGGTTAAAAAAAACCGCTGAAATTGAGAACCAAATGGAGGAGCATTTGGAAGTCGGTTAAAAATAATTTTAATGTAAAAGCGTGGGGTGCTTTTTATATTAAAATTATTTTTAACCTGAAGGTTAAAGATAAGCTAAAACTAAAGGCTGTAACCGATACAAATGTCATGAGTTAATCATACATGTGTTCGTTTAATTGTTTTGATATTTTGACGACACTTTTGGTTTTTTTTTTCCAGTTTCTTGGAGAAACCCGTTATCGTGGATATCCGCTGATTAGTTCGTCATAACATTATGACTAAAGTTGAGGCTGGATATTTGCAGCGTTGCATGTTATTTATGTATGATAAAATTATTTATCTAAAAAACACATTTATCTAAATGACAAAACTATAGACAAATGACGCAAATGGAAGCCGTTTAATTTGGACACAATATTATCATCGCGTACTTTTACCGCAATTTTTATGCAGTCGACAGAGATACCTTTGCCAATTGGTAAACAAATCTAGAGAAAATAAACAAAATGCAATTATTAAGTTAAATGTAGGTACCATTGAGTTAGATTTCAAAGTTTTTGTTTTAAAAAAGTGTTGTTATCGGGCAAGTTGATCTGAATAAAGGCTATATCATTTTTATCATCGCGCGCATATATCGAAATTCTAATGCAGTCGACAGAATGCGCCGACCACAGATTACCCCCTATAGATACCGCACTATTGAATATTTATTTCGATACGACTTCAACAGCTTTGTGATTGGATAGTTCAAGGTCAAAATGAGTATGGGAGCACATGGGGTCATCTGTGTCGGTAGAGTCGAATGGAAGGAGAGAGAGGTGAGGGAGGTGAGAGAGGAGAGAGGTGAGAGAGGAGAGAGGTGAGAGGTGGCACGTACCTGGAGCCGAGCCAGGCGGCGAGGACGCGCTTGTGGTAGTCCCTGGAGCGGAGCGCGTGGCGCAGCGCCAGGGCGAGCGCGACGGCGCCGGCCGCCAGCAGCGCGGCGCCCAGAGCCCACCACACGCCGCGTCCGCTGCTCACCTCCAGCACGGGCGGCCGCGAGGCGTTCAGACCTACACCCCACCGGACACGCACGTTAACGCAGGCTCGAAGGACCAATACAGTGGGTTGCCTTGCTCCTTCGAGCCGCACCTCATTTGTTTTATTCACTATACCGATCATTTCTTGACGTCTCGGGTCCGATTCATGGGTCGGATCAAATGTTTGTATGATCTATAAATATTTCTTTCGGAGTTTGGGTGTTTTCTATGTATATATTTAAAATATATATATATATCAGTTGTCTAGTACCCATAACACAAGCTCTGCTTAGCTTGGTACTAGATGGCGTTGTGTGTCAAATGTCCGAAATATTTATTTATTTATAATATGAAGCTCATAGGCGAAACGCACATCTCAGACGGCCTTGACGAAGATCGTGTTAACGTCACTGAATGTTATGATTTAAAAAAACTCTAGAAAATGGCTATAAACTCAAAACGATAAAGTCAAAAGTAAAAAAAAAACAGGTTTTGAATATATTTGAAGGTTAATATCTTAGGTAATTATTTAATTCTGTTTCATTCTATGTATTTCTTTATAATATATTTATACTCGTGATTGGGGCACTGCTGATACATTAAAAACAATGACACGACTAAATAGAATAAATGCATTTAAATTGATTAACATAGACTACGAACATTCTTTAATATCCATTCAATAATATTAGCATTCCACTGTTCCTTTAATGAGGCGTATTGAAACTAACATCACCCTAATGCAACTATCATCTTCCAGAAACAACTATCGCAAACTTTTTTACAAGATTTTTATTAACTTGCAATGTATCGTGTATGCTTGTGTGTTCGGGTGAAATCTTGCAACTCAATTTTGAAGATTTCTTCAACCGATTTTGCTGAAATATTTTCAAGCATATTATACAGCGTGACAATACAATATTATAATGACATGGAGCTGATCTGATGCTGGAGTTGGAAGGTGGCCATAGGAACTCTGTAAAGAAACGTCGCAACATCATCGAGTTTGGACTCGTTTGATTCGCATTGCGCTTGTTTTTAAAAATCTTTTTAATTTAATTTATTTATTTTACAGTATAGTAGAAACTGAACGGTCAGGCCTGGTTATAAAAAAATGTTTTTACTTTAAATATACCACGAGTCACAACTTCACAAGTATGTTGCAGAAATTTCAGTGCTTCCATCAGATATAGATGGGGAGAGGGTTTTGCCCCATGTGCCGAAGGAAATAGGTATATTCATTTAAAAAAACCTTAAAGCTTACTACATAATATGTATATGACTCACGGTACATAAATATGTATAATAATTTAATAACGCACTATACTCTGTCCATTCGTTTATTTTCTTTTTGACAGTTCAAGAAATTTCGAAATTACTGACGCCCTCACACATTACCAATTCGATTTGAAATGAAAAGCGATTTTATTTATGAAGAACTATCAATCGATTTAGTTAAATATTTTAAGTATAAATATTAATTATTCCTTTATTAGTTTTTTCTATTATGTAAGAAATAAACAAAAATATAAATAATAAATCAGTAAATTAGATGAATGAACAGAGTTATTGTTCTTTACTCTTGTTTTGAACCTAAATTACAAGATTTCGACTTAATTCCTTGCAAATAATCAATCTTGGAGTCATAGATACTATTTTTATTTCCTTTTTTTATTAAATTTACAGAAAAAAATACTTACATGAAGTCAAATATTTTTTATTGAATGATCGATTTATCGTATTTCAAGTACTGTTTTATAGTCTGTGGTTGTTTGTTATGCACAGGCCACTTCACTAAAGTACCGTCACCGTCAATAAAGTACGACATTACTGTAGTACATTATTCCGAAAAGAAAAACGGTAATTTATAGGCGTGAGCTGTTAAAAAGAAAATAAACGAATGGACAAAGTATAATAATGCCATATTTTTTACGGTATCAACAGCTTTTCAGAATGTCTAGTGTGAGTTTAATTCTGTGAGTGATTGCGGAGTGATTACAATGTCGACCGCGTGACGATCGAGTCGATATGAATCAAGCTCACACTTGCACTTTTAAAAAATGACAAAATACTTACAAAATTTATGTAAAATTTCAGTTTGCGAGTTGAGTACAGGATACCAGGGTGGTTCGAACCTCAAGAAGGCCAGGTAACACCCGGGGGGCAGCGCCAGGTCGCAAACTAATTGAGTTGTATTTAACACCTTACAGCTGTTAGGCGTCGGGGTCAGGTACTCCTCGTACTGTTCACACAATAATCACTTTTAAATGTTGAATGCAACCTTTAACAGCACATTGCTTTACAAACATACATGTTGGATTTCGACCGTCATTATAATGGCAACATTTTTGATTGTCACTTTTTTTTCTTGTTTGACGTTTTGACGTTTGAGGATAATATAGAAAAGAACTTGAAAGACGCGCGTTGTGAAAGGTAGACGATTATTGTTTGAAAGCCGTAATTAATTGATATTAAGCTAATTGTATTGTCCATCGACCCGGTCTTTAGTGATAAACCGTTGTGTGTTAGGTCGTGGTCTCGCGAGTTTTGTAGGCGCGTTCCGCGATAGCTGAAGCGAGTGAGTTGTAATTCGAATATCCGTGATAGTTGATACGAGTTTATTGTAATTCGAATACCTTGAAAGTTGTACAGCACTTTAGGAGTTTATGATTCTGTGACGACGCAGAGAAGACACTACCCAAGAGATCTCTTGTAATGGAACGCCGAGAACAGGACGCCACACAACTCCAGTAAGTGCTTAATGATTTTAGTTTAGATTAAGAACACGGTGAATCGCCGTAAAGCTCATCCTTCTTGCCAATGGACTAGTAGCGATTTAATGCTTATACTCATGGGTCCTATAGGTATTACAAGTATCACAAAGTGATCGTCCCAGTGGTGAGAAGAGTGAACATTCTTGGTAGCAGAAAGCATGGTTAACCTCTGTAGCACTCCGTAGTGCACTCAGAAGGGGACATCTCGTTGTTAGGTAGGTAATTATACTGTTCCACTGTCCACATATCTTTGTTTCCACTGATATAGCTGTTTAGAATAGTATTTGAAACAATTTATTAGCATAATGATTGAAGTGGGTAGGTCAAACATTTAATTATTGGATTAATGTAAAAGGAACTTATTTTACTAATTGTTTACAAGTTTGAGCTATATTGTATACTTGATTGATTGTTGGGACAGTTGGTCCAATATATTAACCCAATCACACATTTGATTATTGGTTGAATTGTGAAACTTAATATTAAATATTAATTGTTTAGGACAATTGGTCAAAGATATTGGTGTAATACAATTAGATTTTGCTAGCCCAAACACAATATTACTAGAATAATATTGTTATATCATTCTAATATTGTTTAGTGAAGCTTAAATTCAATTATTTTTAATAAAATTAACTTATTGTTAGTGGGCATTGATAAAGTGAAACTTGTAGGTAGATATACACACATCAAAAGTGTCTAGGGATCAACATATGTGTCTAGGGATCAACATATATTTTTGCAATAACTTATCTCCTGATTGATATTAATTAAAATTCTCTTTAAGTATTCATCAAATAAAGTGTTTTCGTTTGTCACAGTATTTTTTTTTTTTTTATGTATGCCCGCCAAAATGATTCTACTCTGCCTGATGGAAAGCACAAGCAGAATCCAAGAGTGGTGGTCACCATACTCACTGCGAATGCAGGCAATGCAGTATGGCGACCCACACCATGGCGGCCTAGTGATGCTGCTGCATCTTTTAGTCTAGTCAACAAGTATGGAACTTGTTGACTAGACTACTTGGGCCTCCGGTCTCGCACTCACCAACGAAACACGACAGCACGATCGCTGTCATTTTACGTTGATTTTCTGTGCGAGGGTAGTACCGCCCCGGTCGAGCCGGCCCGTTCGTGCTGAAATCAGCATGGCTCTACTACCTTTGCATTAATAAAGAAATTTGCCATTTTCCTAATAAAGGGATTTTTGACATTTGAACCACTAACATTAAAGTTCGAAAAAAAGACTGAAATAACAGTTTTCTTTAAAATTTTATTAGGTAACTTAAACAATTAATAATCCGTGTTTCTACCGCGAACACTAACAACACAAGAATCGGTTTGGCATACTCAAAATGAGTTCATCCAAATCACGCTGTGGAATGGCCGCCCATGTTCGTTGCAACAACAAAAAAAGGTCTTCTTGTGACTGGATACCCTCCATATTCGGCAGAGCTCTTCTCTGTAGCATATCCCATGCATGGGCGGCGACTGAGCAGGCCAGGGCCAAAGCCACATCTCAATCTCAAGAAATCCGCATAAAAATGCTTGATCCCTAGACACTTTTGATGTGTGTATATCTGAGATTAAGTGACTGCACAAGCACTTAATAGGGTTTTATATAAAGTTCCTAATAGTGTTTAAATAAATAGTTTATTACATACATCAAATATTGTAACGTGTAAGTATCGTTTTGCCGCTATGTCGTTCTCATTGTACCGGGCTAAGCTTAGCACAGAATTGAGATGGTTTACATCGGTTCAAGGTCTCCTAGGCCGACCAGATAGACAAGATGCACTGTTGGCTCGAGCTTTGGATGCGCCGGCCCGGCTGGAGGGTTTGATGGAAACGCTTACCAAGGTCGAGGCCCTTGAGGAGGAGAAGGTCAGCGATCAGATAAGGTCCGCGATGCAGGCTGATGTTGACCAGTGCCTCTCAATTGTTGATGACATTCAGCAGCGCATAGCAGAAATCAAGCGCCAGCGCAGAACTGGCTGTGATGAAGAAGCTGTGGAAGGCCCAGACTCTCGCGGGGTTGTATCAAAGCTGCCTCAGATACAACTACCCAGCTTTGATGGAGAGCTCGGTGAGTGGGTCAGCTTCATCAATTTATTTGATAGTTTGGTCCACTTAAGGGAAGATTTGCCTAAGGCCTATAAGATGGCACAACTGATGTCAGCTCTGAAGGGAGAGCCTAGGGAACTGGTAGCCCATTTGACGGTGACCGAGGGCAATTATGAGATTGCCCGTCAAATGTTGGTAAGGCGCTACCAGAACAAAAGAAGGCTGGTTGATGCTCAGCTCAAGAGGCTGTTTAGCATCCCTTCGGTGACTCGGGTCTCTGCCATACAGGCAGAAGTGTTGAACCCGTTGTTGAGTGTCACTAGGGCATTAGAAAATTTAGGCTTGCCAGTTGAACAATGGTCTTACATGTTAGTGTACATAGTACTGTCCCGGCTGCCAGTTGAGGTGCAGACCAGGTTTGAGCAGCACCACGGTCAGGGTGCAGACAACTTGCCCACCTCTTCCCAACTTATGGAGTTTTTGGAGGAAGAGTGTCGGAGGGCAGAGAACATGAGTTCGTTCTCGAAGCCCGCTGCGGAATCACAGAAGGCTACTCGGAGTCCTGTGAGGAGGGGACTTCCGCAGAGAGGGCCAAGGCAGTTGTATGGGCACGTGGGTGCCTCAACACCTGAACGGGATGCCTGCCCATATTGTAAACAGGATGGCCATGGTGTGGCCGCCTGCCCAAGATTTAGGGACCAGAGAGTCCAGGGGCGACGCCAGATCACCAAGCAGCGTGGCTGGTGTTTTTTGTGTCTGGGTCCCCATTTAGCAAGGGATTGCGCTCGGTCCGCAATGTGTAAATTTTGTGGAGACCGCCATCTTGAGTTGCTCTGCATGAATAGGCCCGGCCAACATCAAGCAGATGGACAGGGCCGGACTCAGGGACGGATGGGGTCAAGTACACAGGGCCGGACTTGGAACCTGGGTCCACGGGACCATGGCCCTCAAAGGGAAGATGTTGGGGGCGATGTTCAGGCCAACATCGCGCGCGGTTCCCCGACCTATTGGCAGGCCAGTGGGTCAGCTGGAGCTGGCACGGGCGGGTGTGCGGATGCACCCTCGAGTAGAACGCCGCCTCGGGTGTCATCGCGCTCGCCGCCGACCACTAGAACGCCGCTCGGGTGTCATCGTGCTCGCCGAAGATGACGACATTTCGTCGATTTTCGCCGCCCATCATGGAACGCCCTCGGTTGGATCACCGCACCCCCCCTATCCGTGGACGGCACCAAGTGGAGCGCCGCGACTGGAGGGGCACTTACGAGGGACCATGGGATCCCTATCACACTGATATGCCCGGTTGCTCGGGTTATAATGCGTGGGGCCCCGGGGGCCCCCGCTAGGTAATTGCAGCTCAATCAAATTTGGTCCCCAACCGGAGGCTATAGTCTTGCCCACTGCCTCCGTGTGTGTTTGGGGTTTGATCTCGACACCCCAGGTACGGTTGACGTGCTACTGGGAGTAGACGTTCTGGTTAAGTTTTTGCTGTCGGATCGGCGAGTCTTGCAGCATGATCGACTCATGGCTGTGGAGACATGTGCCAGGAGAGTTGAACCCGTCGGATTGTGCATCCAGGGGATGCCGGGCTCCTGAATTGGTTAACCATCAGTTATGGTGGGGCCCTCCTTGGCTGGCAAGGAAGGAATCGGATTGGCCCCCTTAACAACGCGAAGTTGTCTATGGACTGTGGTATAATAGCAGCCGTGTATGTGACCTAGGAGGTCCAGGAGACTGACGCGAGTTTCCTGATTGAGCGGTACACTGCCTCGTTGGTCTCGCGGTTGGCGTGTGCGACTGCTGATCATGAGGTCTCGGGTTCGATTCCTGGGTCGAACCAAATGTTTGTATGATCTACAAATATTTGTTTCGGAGTTTGGGTGTTTTCTATGTATAATATGTATGTATTTACAACAAAATAAAAGTACATTAATATGTAGTTGTATCAGTTGTTTAGTACCCATAACACAAGCTCTGCTTAGCTTGGGACTAGATGGCGTTGTGTGTTAGATGTCCGAAATATTTATTTATTATTTATAGCTCTCTTGATAAATTGATCAATGTAGATTGTTGGACCAGAAGATTCGTTCGGAATTGTCGCACTTCGCGCGAACAGCGAACGCTAAGCCCAATTCTGTCACCGGCAGAGCGAAATGAGTCGCTTCTGAATTTGATCCGGTTGGTACAGTCTTCGAACTTTGGAGCAGAATTGGCGAGTCTACGAACTGGGCGTTCGAAATTGAAGGGTGCTGTCGTGCGTCTCAACCCGTTTATAGATCGGCCGGGTTGCTTTGGGTAGGAGGAAGATTGCGCAATGCGAATCTGCCGTATTCGGCTCGTCACCCCCTACTGCTCCCCAAGGGAGGGCAGTTGGTTGAGTTGTTGGTGACTGACCGGCATGTTAAAAACGCTCATGCAGGTTGTAACGCCTTGTTAGCTACACTCCAGAGGGAGTTTTGGATTTTGTCTGGGCGTCGTACCATACGGAACATCGTGTTTCGGTGCATGCCTTGTTATAGGAGCAAGGCTGCCACGATGCAGCCTTCACTTCACGATGAAGGGGGCAGATCACATGGGTGATCTGCCCCCTGATCGGGTGAATGAGGCTAGGCCATGGGCTGGTGTTGGTACAGACTTTGCGGGCCCATTCTTAGTGAAAAGCTCGCGGCTGCAGAACGCGAAACAGTACAAGGCGTACCTTTGCGTGTTCGTCTGTTTATCCACCAAGGCGGTGCATCTCGAGCTCGTTGCTGACCTCACGACTGAAGCCTTTATAGCGTGCTTGGACAGATTCGTTTCCCGAAGGGGACTGCCAGCACTGATTCGTTCCGACAACGGAACCAACTTCGTAGGTGCAGAACGATACTTACGAGATGTAGTTAAGTTTTTAAATGAAAACAAAGTGGATATTGGAACAGCCCTCTCCCGTCGGGGTATACAATGGACCTTCAGTCCACCAGGTTGCCCCCACTGGGGCGGGATTTTTGAAGCCGTAGTCAAGTCAGCTAAGACGCATTTAGGGCGTATTGTAGGTCAGACCGCGCTTACATTTGAGGAACTCGCGACGTTGTTTTGTAAGATCGAAGCCGTTCTCAACTCGCGACCGTTGTGTCCGCTCAGCTCGGATCCAAATGACCTGGAGGCGTTGACTCCAGGCCATTTCTTAATTGGTCAGCCACTTAACGCGCTGCCCGAACACCCGTTCGAAGATGTGAAATTGAATAGAATATCTGCACATTCTGCAACAGCGCCTTAAGTGGACTGACAACTGTGGTCTGGACTGTGGTCCTATAGGTTTTACAAGTATCACAAAGTGATCGCCCCATTGGTGAGAAGAGTGAACAATACATGAAACGGACACACACAAAGAACACTCAGACACTGAACAACAACTTGAGAATCACACACAGTGTTGTCCCATGTAGGATTTGAACCCACAAAACTTGGCACAGTAGAAGGCGGCGTGGCGACCGCTTAAACCACTAGGCCAACCTTGATTTTGTCCTTGCAATGAGTTAGCTCCTTTAGTCGCCTCTTGCGACACCCGTGGGATGAATACCGCATGCTTAAATAGAACCATATTATCTTGTCGCTAATTTCAATAGTTCTTTAGTCACTGTAGCTTAAAAAATTTACTGATAACTGTTTATAATTAAAAGAATTAATCTAAAATTAATGTGTTTTTTATGGCATAGGGGCGAACAGGTAGAAGTATCTACCAATATTGACTAATTAACTAAAATTAATACATAGTATACGAGATGTAAGGTACTATACAATATATGGACAAAACTTTTGAAGCAGTAAATAAATATCTATTAAAACAATCAACTTACCTCGTCCTTATCACCCTGCTTCCGTTTAACTCGAACCGAATAATTGTAAGGAATCGGCATTGCGTAGATCCATCTTATAGACACATCATCGCTGCAAAACAAACAAAAATATTTGTATACTTATGTGCAAATAGATATATTATACTATGTAAGAAATAATGAAAGTAATAGAACATTAACGTGAGGAAGTACCAAATCATTCTGTCGAGAGAATATTGGGTTGGAAACAAGGGTTGTGGTATCAGTTTGGTCAAACGGGCCCATTTATGTCCAAGCATGGATCTCTCACTCTTAAATAATAATGATTAATATTAAAGGAGTCTGCCCACTACACCCTTCCATACCATGACCGTGCTAGGAACGTGTCAGACAAAAAAATATTGTTTGTATTAAAAAGTACACAAAAAAGTCTACAGGGTAGTAGAGCCACGCTGATTTCAGTACGAACGGGCCGGCTCGACCGGGGCGGTACTACCCTCGCACACAAAATCAACGTAAAATGACAGCGATCGTGCTGTCGTGTTTCGTTGGTGAGTGCGAGACCGGAGGCCCAAATAGTCTAGTCAACAAGTTCCATACATGTTGACTAGACTAAAAGATGCAGAAGCCATGCTGCATTGTCTGCATTCGCAATGAGTATGGTGACCACCACTCTTGGATTTTGCTTATGCTTTCCATCAGGCAGAGTAGAGTAATTTTGACGGGCCATACATAAAAACATAAAAAAGAAAAAAAAAAAGAAAAGAAAAAAAAAATGTGCCTATGCCCACTACCATGCACGGTGCGTCAATAATTGTCGGCGAGAATATTTTGGCGGTACCGATACGCTCCGTGCATGGCACGCGATCGGCGACGTCGCCAAACCGATGTGCGCAGGCGGCGAGCCGAGCAATATACAGGTTGTAACCGCGTATGATGACCGAAGGGCGCTGTAAACCTGAATAATGTCCAATATTCTCCTTCTGTCTTTCGTTCTTTTATAGAATCCAGTAGCGTCGAGTGTGTTTATTGTTTTCTTCTTCTTCATCATCCAATATTATGGCAATCATTGCTAGTTGTCTAACAGTTAATTTTCTAATAGCATACCTATCTTAGTATTTTAAAACTTGATAGCACTCTAAGACGTCCACGCAACACTGATACGCATGCGAGAATGAAATCGATTTCTACCGGTTTTGGTGGATACATAGGTACTTACGGGCAACATAAGGGTTGTATACGGACATCATACGGGCATCATATGGGTTGCACACAGCCATCATACGCAATGTATACGGGCACAGAACGCGGTCGATCCGTTTCAGTGAGCATAGTAGAGCGTATCGTGTTGCTTTTGTGTCTGATACGGTCCTAGCACGGTCTTGGTATGGAACGGTGTAGTGGGCAGACTCCTTTATATGTATGTGAATATGCACATATTGATGAACTTGAACTCGGGGACTTGGTTTCTACAACTCGACGACTTTGATGCGCCTATTTTGCGTTGCACATATTGATGGTTAACCACCAAGACCTCCTAAGTATATAAGATAGCACATATACTTAGGTCTTTGTGGTTTTATTCATCACTAGTGGTCGCTCGCGGCTCCGCCCGCGTTTATGTCGGTTTTCACGGTAAATAGTGTTATTCCTATTATGCCTAAATATTATGCCTATGTGTTATTCTGATGTATAAGTAACAAATATCTCGCCATTCTTACAAACTTTCGCGTTTATAATATTAGTATAGATTTAACATTAGCATGCTTCAGTTAGACACTTAAAAATTATATTTGTTAAATTTGTTTCAAACAAAATATGGGTGCACATAAAAAGCAGCTAAATAAAGTCAAAATTAACTTACTCCTTAGGAATATTGATAACTTTTGGTTTACTCTTCTTGTACATGTCAATGGTCAGGTTATTTTGTATGAGAAAAAAGTCATCACTTATTTTATTTGCCTTCTTGTCAGGCCTGAACTCACTGTGGATGCTGTAGCAGGCAGAAAATATGACATCAAAGTTTACTATATAACATACCTGCAAATAACAAAATATTTATAATAATTATAGGGCACATCACATCTCAGATACGGCTGTCTGATCTCAAAGGTAGTAGAGCCACTCTGATTTCAGCATAAATGGGCCGGCTTGACCACGGCGGTACTACCCTCACACAGAAGATCAACGTAAGAGACATCGTTCATGCTGTCATGTTTCGTTGGTGAGTGCGAGACCGGAGGCCCAATGATGCACTAGGCCGCCATGGTGTGAGTCACCATGCTGCATTGTTGCATTTGCAATGGGTATGGTGACCACCACTCTTGGATTCTACTTATGCTTTATATCAGGCAGAGAAGAGTCATTGTGGCAGGCCTGTACATAAAAAAAGAGCTCCCACATTAGGAATATACATCCTGTGTCGCGGGAGACTTAACAAACATACATGAAATGGACACTTAAGTTATTACTATAGATAAATTACACCCATACACAGAACTCATGTGCTCATTTTTTTATTGTGCCCGTCATACAATTTTTGTTCTAGGTAGGAATCAAACCAACAACATCCGGCTTAGCAGGCAGTCACCATCACTAAACCAAATAATAATATCAAATTGAGGTGTTAGCTGTTGCAGCATATAAGGGGTTTCATTATGGTTGAAGGATTACAACTAAGTGAATCTCAATAATAAATGATTTTTTAATATTGATACTCTTTATTTCATACTAGTTTTTGCCTGCGGTTCCTATGATTAGTTTGTCCAATCTCAAGAATCCAAGTATCTCTTTATCAAATTTCATTAAAATCAGTCCAGTGGTTCAGTATATTATTTATATAGTGTGAAAGTGTAACAGACAGACAGTTTCTTTCAAATTTGTTATATTGTGAATTATTGTAAGCACAGTTTATTTTACTTTGAAAAGTAGTCATCTTAATGAAATACAAAAATATTTTATAAATTTTTTTGAAATACAAAAATATTTTATGTAAGTAAAGTAGGTATGCTAAGGACTTCACTTTTGGTTAAAGTACTTTGTGGACTACCCATATAAAAAGATTTAGAATGTAAAAGATGGAAAGAACTAGTAGTTCAGAAACTCAAAAATCAAATAATTACGAATAAGTTGTGTTTTTGTTTAGAATTTAAAACAAAAGAAGCTTTATAATAATGCAACACACAACACATAAAATGTAAATATTTTCTCAATATTTCAATTCCTATTACAACATAATATATTTGTCAATATTAATACTATTCAGATTCCTGATTTAGTTTTACTTAAAGGTACAATAAGAATTTTAAGTGGGTAGTCTACACATTAATAGATATTTTTTTTGCTGAGAGAGAAGATTTGCTATAAAGTTGTAGTTTAAACATAATTCTGAAATATTTGTCTTGGATGTCAAAAAATCCAATAATAAAATACTAACATTATTACAGCTTGGTGGATTGTAGATGGGTTCCTCGAAAACAGAATGCACCCTATATCTGGGGTGAGTTTTATTACAGTTTGGACCGTCGTAGTACCATAGCTCCACGCGCCAATCTGTGAGCTTCGGGTTTTTTACTGTACACAACTTCAAGGTGTATCGGCCAGGCATACTCAGTGTCGGAGTGAACTCCGTGTATTTGTCGCCGACTTCTCCGCATCTGTATTCTACTAGATGACCTTCCGCTAGGCACAATAAACACAACAAAACAACTGCCACAAACATTGCACACATTTTTTATTAAATTATGTAAATAACTTCATGACGACTTCACTTCTATAGAATACTTGCATAAATAACGCAACTAATTTTGACCAGTCAGTGTTTCCGGTTACATTTTATTGCACAGTGAGGGTACAACAACAATTAGAACGTTTAAACTACTTAACACCAATCAATAATAATATCACAAGCAAAACTTCATTTAAAAACTCAAAATAGTCGTCCACCACAGATTACAATTCGTCCACTCTCCACTGACAAGTCAACTTTTTAGTACCTACCTACCTGTTGTTAGACTGTTAGACAAACATTTTTTTTATCTAGATTTTACGGCTCTGGGTTCTAGCCTTTTTAAGCCAGTCGTTGATATTTGATTGGATTGGAAACGGTTTGATGGAGAGGTTTGCTTTTAAGTTTACAAGTTTTTTTTGCAACATTAAGTAGTATATTGGAGATTGTGGCTCCCTGCGTTGTCCCTTTACATACATGTTTTGGGTTTATGTAGGATATTATTAAACTTAACACACATGGTTCTATTATACATTTCATCAACGGACCTACCTTTAAAACAGTCTATAAGTATCTCTTGTATTAGTTGTATTACAGAATTAGTAATAGCCCATTTTTCATTACCGATTACAACCAAAGCACCAATCAGCCCTTTACGAATATAGTCATTAGTTAATATTTTTAAGTTAAGAAGCAGTTGAGATCGGGGTCGGGAGAGTAACTGTAGAAGACGTAGAAACGCCTTGTGTCTTCCTTGGTGGTAAGGATAAGGACTTATAGTTAGCAGTGGTGGATTGATTTTGATTTTGATGATTTTGATTTTTACCTTTACCACTAGGTTGAGTAGGCTGGAGCCTAGGGCGGCAAATTTTAGGGGGCGGCAGATTTGGCCCAAATTTTTTTTTCTTCACATAATAACATATGACCAAAAAAACCGATAAAAGAAGTCTTGAAAATTTAACAATACTTTAGGACCAAAGAGTGTGTTTAATAGTTCAATCTCATCTTAAAAAAAATCGAAGTCAGTAAAAACACTACGTGACACATATCTTCGTGAACATGGATTTGCTATCCGGTTCGCCACGGCTAATTGTGTCTGAGTGAGAATTTTCCATCGAGCCCTCTTCGCCGTCTCTTTTCGCGAGATGACATCTTAGCAGAAGGGTCTGATGACTGCAAGGCAAAATATCTAAATCCTTACTACAATTAAGAGTTAATTCTATGGGTGGTTCTGGGGCAACGCGCAATGTGCCTCCGTAGATACGGTGCGGTAACCACGTATGACTAACCGCTTTTACCGCTCTCTAAGAATGCCATATGCGCAAACTTCTCTGTGCGGTCAGAGCCACAGTTAAGACCAGTGTACCAGCGACCAGTTTTAGAGCAAGCCATCGGAAACAATCATCAAAGAGCCATCTTTCGTTAAGGAGTAGGCATAGATACTGAGTACCTATATGGACCGAACCGGTACGAGGATCGAGTTAATCAAGATTAAGTTGCCAGGGAGTGAGCAACGACGGGGCCCATAAAATAAGAGGACTTTTGTGTTATGGGTGTCCTTGTCACCCGTAAGTTCAGCGCCTACCATTGCGGTACCACTGGTACACAGGTGCACCGATTTTTGCAAGTTGGCCACTAACTAAACTACTAACTAAGGTGTCATTGGCGTACAGATTACACCAGGTGCAGCCAGTTTAGCCCAAGCAGGAGGGCTTCCCGAGGTCTGCACTGCACGACATGATTCAATAATTTCCTCCTAGCGACGAGTGCAGTACTGCAGTGCAAGAGAGGAAAGGGTACCGTACTGCCGCCTTTTCCAGTCGATGACGACCGACTGGAGAACTTCCATGGTGCGAAAGCCACTACGTGGAGCCTTCAGCCTGGATGACCAGTGCGTCATCATGGCTTGACGAATGCACGTACTCACTCGTGATCATTTGACGCAACATTGCGCCAGTTGTCAAACGCTCCGCTCAAAAACAGAATTAGGCATTCCAAAAGATTGTGCCCACCTCACAGAAATGGCCGTCGATGCGGGTCGAGAAATCCTCTCAAACAAGATATGTGTGAGAGAGAGAGAGATATGGCGATTCGCAAATTTCCCAAGCTGAGTTATGGTTTAGCGTCCGATAAGTCATGGAACGGCTAAATTGGGGTACGCTAGTATTATGGTGGTAAGATAAGTGATGATTTACGCAAGACGGCTGCCAGAAGCTGGATGCGAGAAGCCGAGGATCGAACTAAGTGGCGTGCAATTATGCGAGAGATGCGAGAAGCCTATGTCCAGCAGTGGACTGCGATAGGCTGATGATGATGATGGTGGTAAGACCCGTTTGAGAGGATGGGCCCGAGAGGAAACACGGCATCCTCTCGTACTAGCTGACGCAGATGATGTCCAGAAAACATACTTTGGAGATCACGTCCGGCTGTAACAGCCGACAGCTGTAACAGTACAACAGAGTGTAACAGAACAAAGCGAAGGAGAGAGCGGAAAAGGATTAGGCGAGGTTTAGAACCATCTTAGTGCACCAGGGCCGTGAATGATCCAGGTTCTGCACTCAGTTCAGGCGCTGGAGATGGTAGGCTAAAAGCGCAGGCCTGGAGATAGCAGCAGAAACAGGCTAGGGTGAAATTCGAGACAGGACCATGGTACCCTGGGCACCAGACACATACTGTTGTGGGAAAAGGCTGCCAAACACTTCCTGCAAGAAGCTGGACATGAGAGGCTCAGAAAGAGAGAGGAGTGTGATGCGCAGAGACGGGAGCTAAGGGGGTATCGAAAGGGGATATGAAAAAAGCAGGGAAGTACTAAATTGTAGGTTAGTAGGGGCGGCAAAATTTAATAGCCTACTAGCGGCAAATATGTAAATCCGCCACTGATAGTTAGATTTAGGGATGGATACAATTGGGAAGTCAGGTTCGTAATTTTAACAGTTGGACTACTCTTAGTGTATAAGACCGATACCGTGTATAAGAGATATTAGCGTATGTAATTTTTGTTTTTTTTTTTTTGTCTTCTATTTTCTGCTTTTTAATGGGAAAGACTCGAGAAATTGCAAAGTGTGCGCCTTGGCAGTTGATACATTTGGCAACTTTATTAGAAGTGCATACGCTAAAGTTGTGCTCCTCTGAGCAGATTGAACATTTTTGCGATGATTTACAAATTTTTGCATCATGATTAAATTTAAAACACTTGAAACATTGGAGCAAAGGCGTGTTGTATTGGTACAGTCGAAAGTTCCAAATACAAGTCAGGTAATGTGAGACCGGAGTTTAATTAGACCTTTTTTTTTTCTTTGTAAACCTACGTACGCCTGTAATTTCAAATGAGCATGATAGTTTTTTAGCATTACTAATACGAGTACATACTTGTGGGTAACTACGTAACGTAGGACGCCGACTGTTTCCACCGCCGTCACCGGGATATAAGCCTTTATACTCTGTCCATTACTTTATTTTCTTTTTGACAGCTCACGCTTATAAATTACTATATTTTTTTTCGGAATTATGTACTACAGTAATGTCGTACTTTATTGACGGTGACGGTACTTTAGTGAAGTGGTCTGTGCATAACAAACAACCACAGACTTTAAAACAGTACTTGAAATACGACAAATCGATCATATGATAAAAATAATTTGACTTCATGTAAGTATTTTTTCTGTAAATTTAATAAAAAAAGGAAATAAAAATTGTATCTATGACTCCAAGATTGAATTTTTGCAAGGAATTAAGTCGAAATCTTGGAATTTAGGATCAAACCAAGAGTAAAGAACAATAACTTTGTTCATTCATCTAATTTACTGATTTATTATTTATATTTTTGTTTATTTCTTACATAATATAAAAAACTAATAAAGGCATAATTAATATTTCAACAAAAAATATTTAATTAAAACGATTGAAAGTTCTTCATAAATAAAATCGCTATTCGTTTCAAATCGAATCGGTAATGAGTGAGGGCGTCACTAATTTCAAAATTTCTTGAACTGTCAAAAAGAAAATAAATTAATGGACAGAGTATAGTTGGTGCTTCAGTAAAAATTGGCCGTTTTTCAGGAAATTGTTTGCATTACTTGACTGGGAATAGGTCACGCAGATTTTATTTGCGTTGATCCTCCTAATATTGGTCATGCCCTTCATGTCATTTTTGAAGAGATTTGTGGTAAAGATCGGATTGTTGTCTCCAATTTTCTCATTATCCTTGGTACTTTCTACAAAAACATTAAAGTCTCCACTCACCGAATTCTCCAGAAACAGTCTCTTATAGCCAGGTTTTACATACACTTTGTAGAAATCTTTAGCGTCTGCTGCAGTGCCGGGATATCGGTTTGGAATTTTTCTTTTTTCTGTTCCCCCCGGCGAGTCTGTGCCGTCCCAGTGCGGCATTATTAATACTTTTATATTAAAAGACTTCCATTGAGATTCTAACAACTAAAACAGCATAAATAAAATTTATGAAAATAAGCTTGGAAATTGGCGCCTAGTGCGTTCAAAAGTTCAAAAGCCCGCCAAAAAGTCCTGTCCAAAAAGTTTGAAAAACAGAAGTTACTATGTTGCCAGTTTATAAAAACAAAATACACACATCAAAAGTGTCTAGGGATCAACATATGTGTCTAGGGATCAACATATATTTTTGCAATAACTTTTCTCCTGATTGATATTAATTAAAATTTTCTTTAAGGATTCATCAAATAAAGTGTTTTCGTTTGTCACAGTAACGATAAACCAAGTCACCTTTGCATTAATAAAGAAATTTGCCATTTTCCTAATAAAGGGATTTTTGACATTTGAACCACTAACATTAAAGTTCGAAAAAAAGACTGAAATAACAGTTTTCTTTAAAATTTTATTAGGTAACTTAAACAATTAATAATCCGTGTTTCTACCGCGAACACTAACAACACAAGAACATCGGTTTGGCATACTCAAAATGAGTTCATCCAAATCACGCTGTGGAATGGCCGCCCATGTTCGTTGCAACAACAAAAAAAGGTCTTCTTGCGACTGGATACCCTCCATATTCGGCAGAGCTCTTCTCTGTAGCATATCCCATGCATGCTCAATCGGGTTCAAGTCTGGCGACTGAGCAGGCCAGGGCCAAAGCCACATCTCAATCTCAAGAAATCCGCATAAAAATGCTTGATCCCTAGACACTTTTGATGTGTGTATACCCATCTTTAAAAATAATCATTGCCTAAATCTATTTAATGAAAAATAAGGCTATGATTCTGTGTATAATATTAATGTATTTACAAAAAAAATGTATTTATGTATTTGTATCAGTTGTCTAGTACCCATAACACAAGCTCTGCTTAGCTTGGGAGTAGATGGCGTTGTGTTAGATGTCCGAAATATTTATTTATTATTATTCGTGGCAAGATAAAATATTATGAAAAAATAACATGAATTAAGTAAATAAAATACTTATATGTTATCCAATAAGGGTCTCTGCCCTCTGGAACTGAAGTCATTTGATTTTGTTGTGCTTCTCTAGACTAAGACTAGGGATAGGATTTAATTTACGAAAAAAAGCGTCATTAAATAGGGTTTCATCGGTTTGTTTTAAACATAAATGTTTGGCGTAATTTTCTATTTCTAACTGTAAAGCATAAAAAGAAATTCATATAATTATTAACTTTTTTTGAGTATTTATGAAAGAAAAGCTAAGAAGATTGAAATAGAAAAACAGAAGGTATTTACAAACAATACTTTTTAATGTCAAATTATTATTGGTGACGAGCAGATTCCCTAGCGGCAACTCGCAGAACTAACGTATGACAGATAAAAATAGTTAACATTCCACTTTTAATATACTGATCCCCCTCACGAAGTGGTCTTATAGTATTTTTTACTACTCCGTAGACGTCTATCAATGAAATCATTGTAGAAAGAATTAAAATAACAATGCACTCGCTCTGTATATTAAACTGTCAGGTAGAAGTATCTGTCTTACGTTAGTTCCGCAAACGGCCACTAGGGAAATCTGCTCGTCACCAATAATAATGGCTTGATGTTTACCGCGAATATGACAACTTCCTGAAATTAGATCGTTCAACCAAAACAGACAAACTCTTCATCTTTATATTTTTAGTATTGTTATAGATCAGCATCACTGAGACACTGACACAATGCTAATTTTCGTCAATGATCAGCGATGAGATTTAATGTGCTTACAACAAATTTCTAAAGATGTTGACCTCTTATGTTTTCACACAACGCCATCTATCGATGTCATAAGATATTTAATACTGTGGACACACTGGACACCCAATATCAAACGGATCATTTATCTCTGTCTGTCTGGTCATTGATATTATTTATTGATTGCAAACAATACTGATCTCCTTTGGTACTTGCTCGCTGATCTGCGAAACTTTGTCTGCATCACTCAAAGGGAATAAAAAGTTTTTGTAGAAAATTTCAGTGATGCTCTGTTCCTATTGGTCGTAGCTTGATAGTATACAGCTTTCTGAGCCTTCCTTCCTTTATATTAAATTATATACAAAGTTATTTTTAAGTTGAACTAATAGTTCCCAAACTTATCGCTTTAGCCAAACAGAAATAAGTGTGCCTAGATAGCTGTTCGCCGCAACGTAATCTGCATTGCTGGTAACTGTTCTGTTCCCAAGAGTTAGTAGCATTGATGTTAAAGAGTTCCACAGTAGGTAAATTTTCCATCTAAGACAAAAATAATCATTGAAAATGGGAGAGCCACGCTTCGGCTTGAATGGGAAGGCTCGACCGGAGTGATACCATAGCCTCACAGAAAAATAGTGTAAAATAGCGCTCGCGCTGTGTTGCACCGACAGAGAGGATACCGGACTCCGGTATCGGGGAGGGGTTGGGGCTATAGGCTATATATCATCACGCTACGACCAACAGGAGCGGAGCACCAATGAAAAATGTTTCAAAAATGGGGGAAAATTATCACGCTACGGGCAATAGGAGACGCAAACGAGGTTGCGTGGGTCAGCTAGTAAATCTAATACCTTTAAACGAGCAATTCTTGTATATATATATAATCTGAATCTCGGAAACGGCTCCAACGATTTTCATGAAATTTTGTATGCAGGGGTTTTCGGGGGCGATAAATCGATCTAACTAGGATTCATTTTTAGAAAATGTTGTTTTATTCGTGTTTTCAACAATCAAATATAATCAATGTACATCTAACGCCATCTATCGCAACTCGAGCGAAGTACATTAAACAATAATGGAATTAGGTGCAGAATAAACAGTACCAGGGCGTACCAAGAGAGGGCACCACTAAACAACTTGTCGCTCGGTAGTATAAAGAAAAAATTTTTGGGCTCATATATATATTTTTTTATTATATAGGCCGGCAAACGGCCCAGTCACGTCGAAGCGTGGCTCTCCCACGGTCCCCGGGCCATGATAATATATTATTATATGGGTACTCAAAAAAAAAAACACCACACATTAACACATGTAAGTAGATTGTTTCATTATGTACACATAAAGAAAACATTTCACAAATAAAAATAAAGTTTAAACAATACTATTTGATCGACCTTATAAACAGAATTGACCCACACTAAGAAGAACAATAAGTCAAGACACACACACACACACACACAGTTAGAGTCCGATGTGCTGAGCGAGCACGGCGTAGACGGCCAGACAAGCCAGGCCAAGCGCCGCGGCGTGCAGCGCCCGCAGCGCCAGCAGCGCCCAGGCGCCGAGAGCCAGCGCGCTGCCCGCGGCGTCCTCGAGCAGCGCGCGGTAGGGCGCCAGCGCCAGCAGGCCGGCCACGAGCGGCCAGTGCTGCCTGGGCAGGTCGCTGCGCGTCCACAGCCACACGAGCGCGGCCGTGGCGCCGGTGTGCAGCAGCGCCACGTTGGCCTCGGCGCACGAGCGCACGTAGCGCCAGTCGAACTCCGAGCCGCGCGCGCCCACCCACAGGGACACGCTGCGGGTCACCACCACCTGTGGAAACAACCATGCACATGTTAACGATCACCCACAGATATCAACTTCTGGTGACAAGTTTCAAAAATAAAAATTTTAAGACAGATCTTAGTAATAATAATTATTATATCATGGAACGCGAAAGTTTAAAAGGTAGTATCAGATCTTTGTGTCCTTATCATGGTACAACCATTGGGATATCTCCTTTCCATTAAAAAAGAATCATCAAAATCGGTTCATAAACGACGAAGTTATTCGGGAACAAACATAAAAAATTTTTATATACGGTCGAATTGAGATGCCTCCCCCTTTTTTTGAAGTCGGTTAAAAAGACTAATATCCTGATAGTACAAATTTAAAATGAACATTTAGCAACTTGTATTTAGAAATAGTACCCACATCTTTACATTATATGAAATTAAGATGCTGCCACTTTCTGCTTGCTTAGATCTTTTAAACGATTTAACGAATTTAAATGTAGTTTTTCATACCGTTTGAACAAAATTAAACTGGTCAAATTTATAATACCAACTAGCATTTGTCCACGGCTCTGCCCATGTGTATGTCAGTTATCTCGGTTAAGAGTAGCCTATGTCCTTGCTCAAGAATAAAAATGTCTGTGAGAAACATGCAGCAGTCTCAGTTGCTTCGACTTCTGATTGGAGCAAGAATTGGTCATGCACTATTAAACAAACATCCCTTTACTCTAGGTGTAACAGACAGCCCTCCATGCAGGAGGAAGATGAAACAGCCGCCCATGTCATCGTGGCATGTCCTGGGGTGGCAGAATACCGGGCGAGAAACCTCGGATCGCCGAGGTCACTTCAAGAAGTCGTCGGCAACGCAAAGGGTCTGCTAGGCTTCTTAGAGGAACTGGGTTGGCATGTATAGTGCCGACCCACTACACAAAATAGGCGCAACAAAGTCGTCGAAGATTTCATCATGGCCACTTTTGACATTCAGTAGACAAATATTAATCATCTTTTCAATTTGGCTTTGACATACATACATTTATATATTTGTACATTTGTATATATATGTGTCATACGCACAATAGTGTGGGTAATGCTTTATTTTTGTTCATAAAAAATCGTATATATCGATTAGTTGAAATGTATATTGCATTGATTTAGATGCTTCTGACGATTTAATGTTATTTATGACTAATAATGAGAAGTTTGTCGTGTTAGGACTGACCAAGTGTTCTCAGACACATTTTTACTTGCACTCCAGTGCTATCTTTCTCCTCACCTGTCAAGGAAATATGCTATCTTGCACCGCCGGTCATTGTTCCTACTTTCTTTAAATCGCTCAGACAAACATATATATGAATTACAACTTTACAGAATAAAATTTATTTACATTGATGATGTAATTGAAGAAAGGTGTGTCTTTCTGTTCACCTGGCAGGTACTAGTGCTCATCGGAATCGCCTGTCATTTTGTTTTTGAAATTCTTAATGAATAATCTAAATCCTATAAAAAATTCAGCCTTACAGGAACAAGTTTTTTTTTCTAATTTTTTTACACTTTCAAAACCATGAAAGATGATGATGTGCAGGGCTGAGGCCTGCCAGGCGATGGTTACGTACTTAGCACGTTATGACTCATCACTACAAGAGTTTCTAGCCTTACTGACACACCGTTGGACGAAAGGTTCAGTAGCTCTCTTACTATAAGTGGCTCGATAAAAAGAGAGCCCAACAATAAAGGCCCCCTCTGTCCTTGTTTAGGGCGTGTACTTACTGCATGCGCATGCTCAGTCAAGGATATATGTATTTTTATTATGTATAGCTAGAGTGTTTTCATTGATTCAGTCGCAACTAAAAAGACAGAGGGGGCCTTTATTGTTGTTCTCTTTTTATCAAGCTATCGCATATCACGCCCACTCCTGCAGTCTATTCTTATATGTCTATGGTTTGTATGCATGTTATTTCTTTACTTAAATGCCTAGATTGATTTTGATGTTATTAGGAATGGAGGTACCTAACTACCTGGAATGACAAATGGGCCATGTTTTTTCAGAAAAAAATTGTGCTCTTGATAGATGAAGAAGGAATTACTACTGGTTAAACTACAGAGTATAACTAGTTCTTTAAATAGTAAAGCATCAATAGCTACAGAATACTGATTTTTATATACGATTAGCTGTTGCCCGCAGCTCTGCCCGCATGTATGTCAGTTATCACTGCAAATAGTAGTCTATGTGTTATTCCGATATATAAGCTATATTACTGTAAAGTTTCATCCAAATCCGTTTAGTAGTTTTTGCGTGAAGAAGTAACAAACATACACACAAACTTTCGCCTTTATATATTAGTGTGATGATGTGATAACAAATAACATTCTAAATAGTACTTTCTTACCTCTGCACTTGCCCAACCAATGGCAGATGTGAGGATCTTAGCGTGACCTTTGCCTGGCACAGCATTCAAAGCAAAGTAAAGGCCCAGGAGATCAGCAAAGTCCACAGTTGCCTTCAGGATTTCCTGGAATTATTGTTGAACATAATTTATATTAAGAGCTCTATGAAATGCAGTATAAATATATGTGAAATGTAAATACATAGTAAGAAAAAAAAAAATCATTGTAGTGTATGCGTCTATCCGGTCACATCACTAGGTTACTCATTCATGCACTCACTTAGACATACAGTTTCATACGCAACACAATAATATTGCTATAGCTGCCGGCGAAGGTAGATGTGTGTGCAAGTCTACGTAACATACATCTCCAAAGGGAGAATGCTACAATCATGATTATTATATAGCACAGCACAAGAGTCTTTAATACTCTACTGATTGGACATGGGTCTCTTTTTAGAAAGGATGTTTTGGTAACATTGCTTGATCTTCGTCTAAATCCATCACCACATGGAATTTGATGAAATCTCTAAACTCGACCTGTACATGTTGTAAAATTAAATGGGGCAATCAACTCAACAAACATCTTATTTCAGTGTTAATATTTATCAGTTTCATGAGTAGCACGCTTTGTTCTTCCCTATATAAGTATACGTTTATAGCTCATAGTTCCAAGTATAGTAATGAATACTATTTACCAAAAATATGTTGTATTCTCCAGTAATATGACTACTATCTGTATCTGGGAAGAAAGTTGCTAGCAGCAACATCTTGCACAGTTGTGTAAAGATATACAGTCCACCGGCATACACACATTTTGAAAACGTAGCATACTCCGATCTAAAAGTAAACATATAGAATTAATTTAATGAAATTGGATTATAAGTTATAACCTATTAGAATGTTACTTACATTCCAGAGAACTTGTATGCCATATGATATGGTGCGTACACTAACGCTAAGCAATTGCCGAAATGATAAAGTGTCATTGTATTTGATATATCTTTTTCATTCAAAGTTCAAAGAAATTAGAGCAACTTATTCAGGCGAATCTTGAACAGCAAAATGTCTGAAAGAATATGTCAATGTCAATAAACGTCACTCATTGGGGACTCAACAAAAAGTAAAGTGATTTGAAACGTTGAGTAAAGCTTAACACTTGTCCTATTGTAACATTTAAAAACAGGGATATTATATTTTTCAACCTTAAAGTTTTACTATAGGTTAAAATGCCAATATAATAGAATGCTCTTTCCCCTTTTAAAAGTTTGTTCTTTGAGAATATAAATACGAGGTGTTATTTAACTTCTTTTTTATTACTAGCTTATCTTTAAATGGGTAAGTTTACAACAGCACTTTTTAATAGTAACAATAATTTGCAAAAGAATCCTATTGCCTTGAGGTCCCCTAAACTGATGCGTGTAATGTATTTTTAAAAGAAACGTTCCATTTTCAAGAAGAGCAAGCGGTCTGACCCGTCTCTATAAATATGTATAGAAAGAAGTATTTTTATTATTTAATAAAAAGAGAAATCTGATCCCACACAATTTATGACGAACAACAATAGTTTTAACCATTGCGTTTAGGAAACATCTGAAACGGTTGAACAAAACTAGTCCCTGCGTGTAATGGATTTTATAGGCAGCGCGCCAAAGATGAATAATGACAACAGATGTAGTGGAGAGAGTATTATTTGAATAAAACATGTTGCAATAAAGGTTTGTCTATTGTCTTTTTACAGAAATTTAAGACGAAGTAGGTATTATTAAAAATTAAATATATACGATGTACCTATTCCTTAACATCCTTTGAAATATTGACGATTGTTCTAATCGTCAATATTTCAAAGGATTTATATTAGGCATTTGGGGATTTCATTATTTTTCAACTACATTGAAATGATGTTAATGATATTCCAATTTTAAATCTTTTTAGTGATTAGTATAAGCCTGTATCATATTCGGGTCAAGTTGAGGTAAGAAAAAAGTTTCATAGGGGTGCCTGCTAGAAAGAGATGCAAAATAAGAGGAACATTTAAAAAAAGGGTTCTTTTTAACCCTTCCGTTTTTTAGCACACGCGCAAAAGGGTAAGGGGCACATTGTCCAATGGTAAGGCAGAGTTAGCTGAATTTTGAATTTTATTTGCCCGGGGAGATGCCCGGATACTACCTACTCGGTGAGTGCTCCGGACACCGTCTCCAAGCAGTATTCTGTTGGAAGTGGTAGTAACAACCTGTTTATTTAAATAAGGAGGGTGTGATGCCCCTATTGCACATTTAAGAGTTTTTTGTAAGTTAATTTAATATTTAATTTGTTATGCGGTTTGTGAGATTCTAGCGGTGAGAAAAGATCATTTGGTGTCATCTTGTGAATATTATCAGTTAATATGGGATCAATGATTTGTAAATGATTGACCATGGTGAGTTTTTAAATGATTAAAATATAAATCTAAGTATTGTGTTTCTCTACTAGGACAATATTTGTTTTATAACAATTTAAATTAATTTGTTGAAAAGGTGTTATGTTCAGTTTTCACTAAGTATTTTTTAATGTATTCCAGTATGTGTTTTACATAGCACATGTTACTATTCAATAATTTAAGTTTCTTAATATTTTAATAATAATTAATGAGATGTAATACATTTAAAAAAATAATTATTAGTTGTCCTTCAGGATTCCAATACAATGCAAGTCAATTAATTTTAATAAATATCAAAACAATATTTATTAAAAAAATAATTTAATTCCTCTAAGATTCTTACTTATTTTGCCTTCTTAGCCAAGTGCTAAAATGGATAAAGAAAAAATACACAGGTTTTTTAATACACATTTACTTTCTGCAAAGAAAATCCAATACTTTTTCATAATTCCTATTCCAACTACTTTTGTTTTAGCATTTAAAAAAATACTAATACTGAAAACACAAAAAACCGTTATTTATACATGTGTTAATATCAGATACATTTAAGCTTTTTAGTTCACAATAGGCCTCTGTCATTTAATTTATTCACTAGCGAGTGTCGCAAATTTGCAGCACAAATATACCTCCACGAAGAGATCCTATAAGGGTTCCGTTTTACCTTTTGAGGTACAGAACCCTAAAAATACCATATAATATAGTAGGTAAATATGACACGTTCAAAATAACTTGGATAGACTGCTGAATGCCCTATAAGCATAGTTCTATAATATAATAGGAATATTGAATAGAGGACAATTTTAAAAGTTTAATACATTTAAACGAGCTTCATTTAAACGAATTTAAATGCTTCATAATCTATGCTAATATTAATCTATATCTATACTAATATATTAATTAGAAGAGTATGTTTGTTTGAACGCGCTAGTCTCAGGACCGGTCCAATTTGAAAATTTCTTTCGGTGTTAGATAGCCCATTCATCGAGGAAGGCTATAGGCTATATATCATCACGCTAAGACCAATAGGAGCGGAGCACCAATGAATAATGTTTCAAAAACGGGGGAAAATGATCACGCTACGGGCAATAGGAGACGCAAACGACGTTGCGTAGGTCTGTAGGTCATCTAGTCTATACTATCTATACTATATATATCTATACTAATATTATAAAGCTGCAGAGTTTGTTTGTTTGTTTGTTTGAACGCGCTAATCTCAGGATCTACTGGTCCGATTTGAAAAATTCTTTCGGGGTTGGATAGTCCATCTATTGAGGAAGGCTATAGGCTATATTTTATTTTCATAAAAAATAGAGATCCGTAAGAAAATTGCTATTTTGTAACCCAAGGTGTGAAATCGAAAACCTATTTTTGCGTGCGCTGCAAAAAGTATTGACAATAGATCAAAATAATGTATTATGGGTTTGTAGGTCCCATTAAGATCTACAAAAAAGTTCGCGAGAGCATATATCTAACTATCATGGTTCAGTCACAATAACCGCTTTTGTGTTCAAAAAAAATATTAAATCGTCTGAAGAAAGAAACTACGTTAAATGTTTATCGTAATATTAATCCTTATCTAAATAAAGTATTATGTTATCAAGGGTATGTATGTAGAAGTAAAATACTTTTTGTTTCATCCCAATGGGACATTTCGTGTAGAAGTTATCATGAGTATAAGACGTTAAGAGTTGGTACCTATTATTGAGTTATTTGCCAAAGAGTTTTTATCAACATAATACCTAATATTAGTCTTTATCCAAATAAATGTGTTGTTGATTATGAGTATTAGATCTTAGAAGAGTATAATAAATACATCTATACTAATATATAAAGCTGAAGAGTTTTTGTTTGTTTGAACGCGCTAATCTCAGGAACTACGGGTACAATTTGAAAAAGTTCTTTCAGTGTTAGATAGCCCGTTTATCGAGGAAGTTTATCGAGTTTATGTATATCATCACGCTATGACCAATAGGAGCGGAGTACCAATGAAGAATGTTTCAAAAACGGGGGGAAATTATTACGCTACGGGCAATAGGAGACGCAAACGACGTTGCGTGGGTCATCTATACTAATATATAAAGCTGAAGAGTTTTTGTTTGTTTGAACGCGCTAATCTCAGGAACTACTGGTCCAATCTGAAAAAGTTCTTTCAGTGTTAGATAGCCCGTTTATCGAGGAAGTTTATCGAGTTTATCTATATCATCACGCTATGACCAATAGGAGCGGAGTACCAATGAAGAATGTTTCAAAAACGGGGGAAAATTATTACGCTACGGGCAATAGGAGACGCAAACGAGGTTGCGTGGGTCATCTATACTAATATATAAAGCTGAAGAGTTTTTGTTTATTTGAACGCGCTAATCTCAGGAACTACTGGTCCAATTTGAAAAATTACTTCAGTGTTAGATAGCCCATTTATCGAGGAAGGCTATATATCATCACGCTAAGACCAATAGGAGCAGAGCACCAATGAAGAATGTTTCAAAAACGGGGCGAAATTATCACGCTACGGGCAATAGGATACGCAAACGACGTTGCGTGGGTCAGCTAGTAATATTATAAAGCTGAAGGGTTTGTTTGTTTGTTTGAACGTGCTAATCTCAGGAACTACTGGTCCGATTTGAAAAATTCTTTCAGTGTTAGATAGCCCATTTATCGAGGAAGGCTATAGGCTATATATCATCACGCTAAGACTAATGGGAGCGGAGCACCAATGAAAAATTCTTCAAAAATGGGGGAAAATTATTACGATACGGGCATTAGGAGACGCAAACGAGGTTGCGTGGCTTAGCTAGTACCTATATAATCTAAATCTCGGAAACGGCTCCAACGATTGTCAGAAATTTAGTAGGTAGGCAAGGGGCTTCGAGGGCGATAAATCGATATAGCTAGGATTCATTTTTAGAAAATTTATCAAAAAAAAGTACGATCACCCCCCAGGTACTTTAATTTGTTTGATGTAGGTATTTGTTTGAGTTTGAGTATCGTATGAATAGGAGTGGCATTTCTCTAACGCTGGGTCTCCACCGAACAAAAGTTGTCAATTTTTGTGTTGTCAACACGTGTTGGTGACAAAAGTTTCTGTAATTTCCTTGTGTTGGCTACATAAATTGACAACAAATGTTGGCAATCGTGTTTCTGTTTATGGCGGTAAACATCAAAAGAATACGCTTGTTGCAGTTTTTATTGGCTCTGTGGAGACGCTTAGTTCGAATGTTTTTCAAATTGTTGGCGACTCGGTGTAGACACAATGGAAACAAAAGTTGGCGATTTAAAGTGTTGGAAACACTGAAATTGTCAACAATTTTGGTGGAGACGCGCCTTTTAATACACCTAATGGTAGATACAGCAGATGTTCTGAGTGTATGAACCTCCAATGCCGTGATGTGCTTGTGTAAAAATTCATTATTGCCTGTAGTCTACTGGTGGATATAAGCCTCTATGACCGTGTCCTATATCACACGGACCATCGAACAACTGCTAGATCTCTTTCTAATAGTGTCCTATCTCCCGTTTCCCGACTTGCGATCTCTCCACTTAATTAACAAATATTTTCTTCAACGTTCATTGGTCTTCGACTGGCGTGGCCAGCCCTTCAATACAGCAGGATGCTAATTCTCGGGCCCAGATGAGTTATCTGGGCCTGATCCTCGACGGTAGGTGGCTCTTCGACGAGCACTTCCGACAGCTTGGTCCAAAGCTGGTCGAGGCTGCCTCCGCCCTTGGGCGCCTTTTGCCCAACTTGGGTGGAGCCAGCGTCGCAACGCGACTCTTGTACACGGGGGTTGTCCGGTCGATGGCGCTGTATGGTGCACCGGTGTGGGTGGCGGCTTTGACTGCCCGAAATAAGGCCCGCCTCTGGCGGCCTCAGAGGGTATTGGCAGTCATAGCCATACTCGGATACCGCACGGTGTCGACCGAGGCGGCGTGCGCCCTGGCCGGAACACCTCCGTGGGATTTGGAGGCCGAAGTGCTCGCCGAAGTTTATTGACGGGTAGAGGTACGCGAGTGGCGTGAAGCCACCCGTCGAGCCACGATGGCTAGATGGTCGTTCCGGCTGGAGATTCCACGTGCTGACTTTGCCACCGTGGAGGCTCTCCAGCCGTTCATCCTCGAGTGGGCAGGGTGGCAGCACGGGACCCTTTCCTTCCGACTGACGCAGGTCTTTTCCGGGCATTGTACCTGCACTCGGTCGCCAGGAGGGAACTGAGTCCCGCCTGCCACCACTGCAACTGCAGTGAGGACTCGGCCCAGCATACGCTGGCGATCTGCCCCGCATGGGCGTCGCAGCGTCGGGCCCTCACTGCAGTCATCGGAGGAGATCTCTCGCTACCGGCCATCATACGCTCCATGGCCGGTAGCGATAGCAGATTTACCGCGGTCGCAACCTTTTGCGAAGAAGTCATCTCGCAGGAGGAGGTGGCGGAGAAGGCCCGAGAGGATGATATCCACTCGTACCCAATCCGCCGCCAGCGAACCGGGCGGCGGAGGCGCGCCTATGCCGCCCTGAGTATTACCGCGGATGGTCGGGACGGGTTTTCTCCTCCATCCGCTCTAGTGTCCACCCACAAGGGGGCGACGCACGCGTGTGCCGTACGTCGCCTAAATAGAGAGTTTTTACCAGCAGACGGTGCCCGCTTCAGTGCGGGCAAGCGCTGGGAGGGGTCCGGATGTGTTAATAACTGCAGTTCCTGGACTCCTCCCTGCACAGGCGCAGAGTGGCACACAGTGTGGTTTTAGTCGGTTCGAGTCCGACACACCGCCCCGCCGCAAACCCCGGCGGGGTGACGGTCCGAGGGGATTCCCTAACGTAAAAAAAAAGTATGCTAATTCTGCGAGCTCCAACTCGGATACTTTGGTTCTGTGGTTAGACCTCCTTAATCTTTCTAATATATAAAATTCTCGTGTCGCGGTGTTTGTTACCAAACTCCTCCGAAAAGGCTGGAACGATGTTTATGAAACTTTGTGTGCATATCGGGTAGGTCTGAGAATCGGCCAACATCAATTTTTCATAGCCCTAAATGATAAGGGTGACCCATCCCTAAATGTTACTTTACGGGTTTCCTATCTAGTTTTGTTAATTCAACAATTTTCTTTCAACTAGAATATTTAAAAAATCTTGAAAAAATACACCAATAAACTGGTGGCCTTGATCCCAGGCCGTTAGCTTATAGAAATCACCTATCCATAATATTGATCTCTTTCCTTCCTTAGGAAATCTGTTTACCCTATATATCAGGAGCATTATTACGAAATTGTTATCCCGTCGTTTGGTAGAAATCCTTTTTACGATTTCTTAAAAATAGTTTAAAAAATCACAACATGATATTTAACACGGAAATGACAGGTTGTGAATACCATAGTTATAAATAAATAAATAATAAATAAATATTTCGGACATCCAACACACAACGCCATCTAGTCCCAAGCTAAGCAGAGCTTGTGTTATGGGTACTAGACAACTGATACAAATACATATATACTTTTTTTTTGTAAATACATACATATTATACATAGAAAACACCCAAACTCCGAAACAAATATTTGTAGATCATACAAACATTTGGTCCGACCCGGGAATAGAACCCAAGACCTCATGATCAGCAGTCGCACATGCCAACCGCGAGACCAACGAGGCAGTCAGTTAAAACCAATAAACCTAATTTCTAGAGTATAAATAATTACCTAAGTAGAAAGATCAACGACTGATACGAGTTCAATAACCTTAACAGTTTTCAGATATATCTCTCAGTACTAAGGCTACCGTTTCCTATGACACACATCACTCAGATGTGTGTCATAGGAAACGGTAGCCTTGGCAAGTAGTTGGTTTCAATTTATGAATTGATAAATCAATCAACATTTGTTACGTCAAGCAACGTAAAACATGGAGTTGTACAATTTTTTTAGCAGTACTCTTAATAGGCTGAACTCTTTCTACAAAGTTGATTAGAAATTATCGATTATTTCATAATATTAATCTAGTTATACAAGATTTTTTTTTTGAAATACTAGTTTTCTAGGTAGTGTGGTAAATGGGTTGTTTAAGGAAACTTGTAGGTACAGATATTAAATGTTATTCGTTTATAGGCAAGTCGCTAGCTATTTTTTGGATATTTCCACAAATTAAATACTTAATTCGATCCTCGCCATTCCTTGCAATAGCTTCTATTTTAAAAGTTATTGCAGCACTTTTAAGAGCCTTAGAAAGATGTTTATGGCCTATATATTATACTTTCTTAATATGTATATACATATACCTAACCCAACAGATAAATAACAATTTAAATGTTAATAGTTATAAAGTTTAGTGCACCTAAAGCAACAAATAGTAAATTTCCGTCTTAGTACCATACCTACTGTGCAGATTTGTCGGCGTAGCTAGTCTAGTTAAGAAACTAATTAATAATGAAACTAATCTACGTGAGACAATGTAAGGCAAACATTTATTATTGTTACCAGACCTACAATATTTCCTTGATACTTCCTATGATCTATCCATAAGTTCCATCTTAATCGAAGTTAGTCACAGCTCTAGCTAGGTAATATTGGAATCTAAAAAAAATTAGTACAGTAAACCCCAAACTTACATTTATGTAATATAGTTGCATATGTGTGGTATCAGTTTAGTACCTAATGCGTCATATTCACAAGTAGCGCACGAACATTTGAAATAAAATGAAAAGAGAATAAAAGGGCGGCTGTGTCGTGAGGAGTCCACTCACGTCATCCCTCCATTACAGCATTGTCCGCGCGACAATGGCGCTGGAGTATAAAGAATCGCGGCCATTAGGTAAATTTCCTCATACATTTTTTTGCGTGACACCCTCGCCGCGTAAAAAGTGGGGAAACGTACATTTGTCATGTGGAAGAGAGAAGTGATCGCGACTCTCGCGAGATCTCAATCTTGGTATGGTGGCGTGAAGTTTTTGTGAAGCTTAATCGACTGGGGTGGCTCAGGTACTGCGGTTTCGTGTTTTGGACATTCCCTGATAACAAAAAAAAATGTGTTTTGCACTTCAGAAGAGTTTTATAAGTATTGCACAGTTTCCTGTTTAATTAATTACACATGTAATTAATATTATACCTAAACTTATTGATTATTGAACTAACTCTTTTACAAATTAAACCTACATACCTACTTATAAGTAGGAAAATAACGAGTCAACACACAAAGTTATAAAAATAAGTACTTAATCATGTAAAACTATCGAATACTCTTCGTATTCGTATTGGAAATCAAACTTATTATCGTTAGTGTTCCGAAAAAGAAAGTTTAATTTTAACCGACTTCAAAAAAGGAGGAGGTTCTCAATTCGACCGTATATGTTTTTTTTATGTGTGTTCGCGGATAACTTCGTCGTTTATGAACCGATTTTGATGATTCTATTTTCTTTTTGAAGTCGGTTTTTGTTTTTGTTAAAATAAATTCAAATAAAACATTGGTACGCTGGTTCTACTATCAAGTACTCCGTTTCGCCACTGAACTATATATAGCTACTCTATTCAACAAAATATATAAATGCTGTGCCAGGATTTATTTACATATCAGGTGTTATTTAGGTAGGTCAAGATTTCAATAGTTTTTTTGTATAATGTTTCTTTGTATAGTCTTTTTCTATCTAGAGTCACAAGTTCAGATAAAATATTTTTTTTAGAAATTAGTTCTTGTAACATTTAAAACATTCGCAATCCACTTGTGATTTGTGACACTTACGAGTGTTGATAGCTGTCATGTTGCATCTTTAACTTTTAGTTTACTAATTAAATACGATTATTCTGTGAATTTAAATTTGTAGCATCAGTTACAGCGCCAATTCATGCTTCAGACCCGACACCCCTTACTCATACAGCGATGCAAGTATGAACTTAGACGTCACAATCAATAATGTATTATAGAAAAATAATTTCAATTTGGTGTGTAAGTGGTGGACAGTGGAATGCATTATTCAGAGCACGTATATTGCAGGCGAGTGTGCCACGCAGATAAGCGAGTATTGAGCCGAAAATGCCGAAAGTCCGAAACAGTCCGTCGCCGGGGGGCCTTATCGGAAACGGCTTACGGTGACCCCATGCAAACTCCCTAATGCGACATCGCTCACCGGTCCCTCCCGCTTTGCCCTCCGGCGATCGATCTCGATGCAAAATTGCCGATAGGGGATGCTAGTTTTGTTTCTTGTGCGTAATTTTTTTATTGGGATTGTATCGATACGATCTTGCTACTCGGACAGCAGGTGGTTCGATGATGATTTATGAGAGAAGCATCTCCTTTTTAGTAGTAACAAGTACAGAATTTTTTGCCTCTGCCAAAATGACTCTGCTGCTCTGCCTGATGGAAAGCATAAGCAGAATTCAAGAGTGGTGGTCACCAAACTCATAGCGAATGCACACAATGCAACAATGTAGCATGGTGTCCCACACTATGGCGGCCTGGTGATGCTTCCGCATCATTATATATGGACTAAACGTATAAATACAATATTAATATATCCTGTATTTATCTCTACCCTGCACTCGCAAAATATGTATTTTCATCAACGTTGATTTGTAACAAGCTTCAGTTCCACAACTTTAAATATTTATCAACTGTCAAAAAATTTAAAAATCATCAAATTCATAATTAACGTTATTTACCAACATACCTAAGCACTTATAATTCATGATAGCACGATGTGTTAGTATATGGGGAATTTAGAGGCTGTTCATAAAACCCGATAAGGTTTTATATGCTACTGAATATTGAACGGCGGCGAGCTAACATATTTTGCAAAGAAATACATGGGATGTATCTCCGGGCCGCTTGATAGGGTAAGCGAGGTGGAGAGTGGGTGGAACACGAAATGAATAATTCGTTCCCTTTTTATACTACTACTAAAAGAAATTCCACTACTTATTCATATGATATTAAATTCGACAAGCTTATACATATTAAATTACTTGCCCGGACTGACTTATTCATCAACGCAGAAACTACTGCTGGGGCTTAATTTTTTTTGTAGCTGATGTTTTTTTTTGTGTTGTAAGTACCCACTAAAAAGTATTTTTTTAAATGTTAACCCAAAATGTTAAAAAACTCTCTGCCAAAAAAACACTTAAAAGCGTAAAATAAACTGGTTCTTCATAAATTGCCTATACCTAATTCTTTATTCATTTAAATAGTAGTATTATAATGTGTGCTAGGTACCTAAAATCTGTTTGAAGTCGGTGCTAAGCCTAAAAGAATACAAACGAACAATTACAAAAGTCTAAGCGATAGTAACTTGGCACCGACTTCAAACAGATTCTAGGTACCTAGCACACATTATAATACTACTATTTAAATGAATAAAGAATAAGGTAAAGGCAATTTATGAAGAACCAGTTTATTTTACGCTTTTAAGTGTTTTTTTGGCAGAGAGTTTTCGTTGGATGTTTTTTGAAAGTCGGTTTTTTTTTTATAAAAAGTTTTTATAATAGTAGTATTATAATATGTGATAGGTATCTAGAATTTGTTTGAAGTCGGTGCCAAGTGACTATCGCTTAGACTTTTGTAATTGTTCGTTTGTATTCATTTGGCTTAGCACCGACTTCAAACATATTTTAGGTACCTAGCACACATATAATACTACTATTTAAATGAATAAAGAATTAGGTAGAGGCAGTTTATGAAGAACCAGTTTATTTTACGCTTTTAAGTGTTTTTTTGGCAGAGAGTTTTCGTTTGATGTTTTTTGGAAGTCAGTTTTTTTTATAAAAAGTTTTTATTTTTCAGTTTTTAGTGCAAACAATCGTAGGTAAGTAGCAAGTTGAACTATTTCATCAAATTTCATGATCAAGAATACAAATTAAGGTCTATACATACGTTTAATATTAAAATCATCCTCTAATCCGTAACTCTTGTAGAGTTTAACCTTCTATCATCAGTTCACCTAAATAACTTGAAAGTATAAGACTGAAGGTCTTTAGATACGTATGAAATTGAAAGAATTATCCTCCAACTCCTAACCGTTGAGGAGTTGTACTTTCCACCTTCCATCATCAGCTTACCTAAATAATTAGAAAGAATACGACTAAAGGTAACATACATACACATGATATTTAAAAAATTATTCTCCAACTCCCAACCGTTAAAGAGTTGTACCTTACATCATCAGCTCATCAACATAAAATGATGAGGATCAGACGCAAATACCGGTGTAACTTCAGAAAAAATACGAAAAACATAGTATGTGCCTAAAAAAATGAGGGTTTCCCTCGATTACCCTGTGATCCCATCATCAGATCCTGATATGGTGGTAATGGGACCACCTCGGGAGCATACCCTTTCGAATACAAAAAATAATTTCAAAATCGGTCCACAATTGACGGAGTAATCGGTGAACATACATAAAAAAAATACATACAGTGGAACATAGAACCTCCTCCTTTTCGGAATTCGGTTAAAAATAAGAGATAAACGTTTGCATAGAAGTTCGTACTTCAATGTTGGAAACACGAAATAAGATATTTTAAGTAGCTGCTAAAGTATCAATTGTAAAAATATACGCGAATGATATGATCACTTTTAGTCATTATAATTATGATATCTACTCAATAGATCTAGGTTCTTATTTGTAGGAGCTCAAAAGGGTACTTCCCATAACTGAGACGGTGGTGGATGGATCCTGGTGGATGGATCCTACATCCATCCACCACCGTCTCAGTTATGGGAAGTACACTCTTCTTCTATTGACAATGTAACTTAATTCATAAGTCAGTTCCTACTTTGACACTTTACTATAGTATTGGAAAGTCATATAGTTTATTTAGAACCTAAAACATCACTATTTCTATCAACTATAACAATCAACTATTTCACCTTTCAATGAGATCCCACAATGTCTAGCGTAAATAACTTCACTATCCTCATTATTATTTCCAACATGTTTATTTTATACTAGCTGACCCGGCGGACCGGCGGAGTATGGTGACCATCACTCTTGGATTCTGCTTATGCTTTCCATCAGGCAGAGTAGAGTCATTTTGGCAGGGCTATACATAAAAAAAAAACGACGAGATGTTTTCTTTTAAGTTTTTTTCTATAAACTCATCAGGACCAGATCATTGAGACGATCTTCCCTCATAGTGCCTCTTAGCCAATATTTTTTCCATGCTCATTATGTTTCTTTAAAAAAGAAATCTGCATCAATTCAAAACTCTAGGGGGCTGCCCCTACCTGCCCCCCCTTGGCGACGCCCTTGGTAAGAGCACCGGTAGATGACCATTTAAAGGCACAACGTTTCCTTTCTTCATGTTTTACCTGAATTTTGTTCCGATTTCAATCAGTTTATATTTGTGAATTCTGATAAAGTATTTTATCTAAGCATGGGCAATGTTTTTCTTGTAAGTTATAGAGTAAATTAAAATAGAAAACAAATGAAAAAAAATCAATTTAAGTTAGTAGTTGATCATGTAAAAACTAGTAGATGAATAATAGTCATGAAATATTTTTTCAAAATTTAAATACCTTGTTACATTAAGTAATTCTAAACAAATTAGAAAATCAAAATAATTACCATAAACAAGGTCACTGGGTTCCTATTTATTTTACATTTAAAAAGTGTAATTGTTATGAAAAATGTAATTGGTACAAATAATCAAAGAATATGTTTACGCTGCGTCACTCAACATAAAAAAAATACATACAGTGGAACATAGAACCTCCTCCTTTTTGGAAGTCGGTTAAACATGACGGCCGTGTGTAATATTGCAAAGTTGCAAATGTGGAATAGGGAATATGCATGTCTTTTTTTTATTTCTTAATCTGATCATATAAGTCTCCATAACATAGAAAAAAATATAAATAGGTTTCAAAATAGTCAAACTATTTTCAAAGTGAAATTTAAAACACCGACTAAATTTGAGCTATTCAAACGCCGCCATTTATCGCGCGCTATTGACATAACATATGACGTCATTGTCATTTCGTGTTTGTTTGCTATTGAGTGTTTCAGATAAGTTATACCATATACCTATTTACAGTTTTGATTGAATTTCGACGCCGATAATTTCGATAATGTAACAATCGACGTCACATTTCGTTTCGACCAATAGGACGCGTTTTGCAGGTTTGAATTTACCTCCCTTAATTTTTACTTTTTATTTTCTGGGTTTAAATAATCACTAAATAAAAAAATACTATTTATGTATATTGTAAAGACAATAAAGAATATAGAAAAAAATGTTTGAGACAAATAAAAATGTTATGCATATTCCCTATTGGCGCGTTTTAATACACAGAGTGCAGCATTGTTTCTTAATAAGGAATCAGTTTAAAAATATGCCGTGAATTGTTATTATATAGGTTTACACGTGTGAGTGGTCAACTATAGGTACACGGTCTGGTCAACTACTAGTAATAATAATAATAATAACGGCTTGCTAACGGCGAATATTTACACAGGCACAACCAAGTAGCCAGGATCGTACATCAGCAACTTGCCCTGAAATACAAACTTGTGAGTTCAGAGGTGCCATATTACAGGTATGTGCCCGACCCAGTTCTCGAGAATGGTCGTGCTACAGTATATTGGGATCGATCTGTTATCACAGACAGGACTATTGTTGCCAATAAGCCTGATATTGTGGTGATAGATCGATTAGAGCGCCGCGCAATGATTGTCGATATTGCCGTTCCTCATGACGAGAATCTCGTGAAAGTCGAAAAAGAAAAACAAATGAAATATTTGGATTTATCTCACGAGATTGTCGATATGTGGAATGTGGATTCGGTGATCATTGTTCCGATAGTCGTATCTGCTCACGGATTGATAGCCAAGAGCCTCGACCAACATCTTAGGAGGCTCACGTTAGGGAGCTGGATCAAGGGTCTGATGCAGAAGGCAGTCCTCCTTGACACGGCTCGAATTGTGAGGAGGTTCCTGTCTCTGGAGCCCTAACCACCGGTTTCTTGGTCCCTGTACCCGAATACCCGAAGTCGGTGGTCTACTATTTTTTATATTTTTAAATGTATTTGTTTTTATATGTATATTTAAAAATGTATAATAAGTTTAATAAAGAGAATAATAATAATAAAGCTTTATTATTCCACACAAGTTACAATACAGAAATAAAAATATATGCTTTAAGTCTACTTTATACTACATACTTTAAGATCCTGTAAAATAAGAAAATTAAAAAGTTTAAATTTTTTAGTTAAGTTGTGTGGACCCCTTGCGGGTAAAAGCCTCCTCCAAGACATCCAATTAACGTATTGAAATCGTCCATATATATTGTGTATTTCATCTAGGCAGTGCAGTGCCGTGATCTTTCGTGTGGTCCTTATATAACACGCCTGAATTATTGTAAAAATGCAAATTTCGATTTCTTTGTTGAAAAACTCGCTTAGATACACCTGTGAATATTTTGATCTTTATGTTTTTAACCGACTTCAAAGAAGGAGAAGGTTTCCCAATTCGACCGTACATATTTTTGTCTTCAAGAACTAGGTTCAGAGTACAAATTGATGTATGTATATTGTTTTTCTTAGTTATAGATATTTCAACATTTAGTTTTATCATCAATAATTGGGCGTAGTCGAGGTACTTGATGTCTTGAAGGGTTGCAGTCTAGTACTCCCGCGGTGACAAGCCGTATTGGGAGACGGTAGGAGGTGGCTCATAGTTGCTATTTGGTGTTATATGCTTGGGTTTCATTGGTGTTTATAGTCTGGGTTGTAGAGGTTTTTGAATTATAAAGTTTTTCATGTTTACGGTTTTATTCTTCTTTGTAGGTTGTTTTTTATTATCATTATTTGCTTGACTATTCATAGATATTTCGGGAGACTCGGAAAGATTTCTTTTCTGGGTTTGCTTGTTTTTATAGTCCAGTATAATCAATTTGTCGTATTTAATAAACGCTTTTTTCCCTAGTTCTTTTTCTCGTTTTAATTGGACTTGTAATTCCTTGCGTTTGTTGAGCACTTCTAAAGGGTAGTCCTGTTTAATGTAATAAGGTGAATTATTAAGACATTTTCCGTTTTTCTGAACTTGTAACTTCATTCCCAAAGTATTGAATGTAATTACTACAGGTCTCACTTTCTGTCCCTTTTTGCCCATTCTCCTCACAGCTTCAATACAATTTGTTTATTATATTATTTATATTTTTTTCTAGCTCATGATAGGATGTTTCCAGTTCCACAACGCCAAAAATAATAAGATTTTTACGCCGTATGTGCTTTTCAAAGTTGTAAATTGCTGAATTCTGATCTTCAATTTTTTTCTCTAGTAGTGTATATTTTATTTCAATTTTTTCAAACTTTTGATCTATATTACTGTTTATCGAGCTTTTTATATCCTCTTTCATTTCTTACATATCCATTTTCTGTTGCTTTATGTAGTGTTGCATATTAATCAACATTTCTTTTAATTCATCCATATTGTATTGATGTTTTGTGTAATTCAGGGTTCAAAATAATAATATTGCAGTCACTTGAACACAGATGACACAAGTTAATAAATTAATGTCGTAACAATAGGCACATCAATGATCGACTGTTTGTTAGTTATTATCTCTTTTTGACCGGTAGATGGCGCTGACATGGATTCTCGTGACCAGTTATTATGAAGTGTTAATTCAATCGACTGCACACTTTGTTATCTACTTAACCACACATAGATATCACTATTTATACACTAAGGTAATATATATTGCAATTTGAAAAGTATATTTGTGAATAAAAATACACTGACTTCGTGCGGTGTCCGTTGTTAATTTCTTCAATTTTTAACACAATACAATTTTTAATACAGTTTTTAAAACAACACTTCATACAATCCCGGTATAATGCAGTACGAAAACACTTTTCTAAACAAACTTGGAATAGATTATGCACTTGTTATATTTTTAAATACGAGATAAACACAGATACGGTGTTGACAGATTTTTGCAGCCTACCCTATCTCTCTCAACTACTAGTACTCTTACCCTAATATGTTAATGATGCATATGCACACATTAGACGCAATTGAAAGTTATACTTATGTACATTCGATATGTGTGTATCAGTTCAGTTCCTGAGTTACTTACGCACCCTCCGCGCCGACCAAACGCCGACACATCTCGCATATTTATTCATAGGCCTACGTATTTTTTACTCGGTCATAAATATTAAAGGCGGCTCGTGCCGCCAGGATTTTCAATTCGACAGCAATGTCGGATCCCCTTAGATTTTAGGCTTTCTCTCTTTCCGCGGATTAGAACGGTTTGATGTATGGCCGCGGGTGGCGGTAAATCAAATTTTGATTGCTATTTTCTTTGTGGAAAGTCGGAATCCTCCGCTGGGGACGAGCGTCGAGTAACGTGGGTTAACCGATCCCCAGGCGCGTCGCCGCCGCTCTTATGTGGGCTCTATGTACAACACATACATTTTTTTTATCGGGATTGACATAAAACCGATTAGGTACATTTTTTAAATATCTTTCTTTAAATTAGTAAGTATATTGACTTTGATAATGCCATAGGGTGACGCCGGTCAGGATTAAAGTTAATTAAAACAGTGGAATTAGTACAAGTGAGTTTATTTCTTGGAAATACATTAAACGCTTAAAACTGGAATCTTTTGCCTTTTTTTTTAATTATCACGTTTGATTTAACTAAATATTATCTAAATTTATTTCTTACAAATCAAATCGAGAAGTAGGTATTCAAATTAGATTCCTGAGCTGTATTTCTATTATTGTTTGTTACAATACAAAATTCAGTAACATTTGTAATAAAATAGCTACAGAGAAGACCGAATTGATACAAGTTTAAGTTTACTTAGGGCAATTGAAATCAAATTTGTTTGGGTAAGTTGATTTTAGTGTAATAACTCGGAGGTCGGGGAGACGGGTCGCGCAGTAACCGCTTGTGTGATCCAATTGCGGGCCGCTCTAAAGGCGATCCGAACGGATGGAATCAAATTCAGCCGCCCTTTAAATATTTGAACTGACGCTGGAGGCGCAGGGTTGGGTCATTCAGGGGGTATCTACACAAATGACAAATAGCCCATTTTTCATTTGTTTGGTATGAAGTCTTGAAAAAGTTTAGAAAAAATATTTAAACAAGGTTGTTGCTTTGTAAAACTATATACAATTTCTAAGCAGTGACGATCATAGTGTGTTTTATCAGTACTGAATACGTAAATATAAGTATATTTGAGGTAGTTAGGTTGAAGGAGCGGGCAGCGCCGGTCAGCGACGGAGGGTGGGTGCCCACCTCCGGATAAAAAAAGGATCTCGAAAAATTCTCGACCCTTTTTATACTAAATAGATAGCTAACACGGCCTGAGTGGAGTTTCAATAGATGCTTTCTCGACGGAAGAAGCGACCTGTAAGGAATCGAGGGGCCCAGTGAAAAACTGTGTTATATATATCTGCCGTCGCGTGTAGTGCGTGTCACAGAGTTTTTCCTTTTATTTTTTACGCGTGCCCTCCTCAGAGGGATAAGAGGAATTCTTTTTAAATTGGAAATGTTTTCTAAGAGGATTACGATTTGCGGAGGTGTGCGCCGATGTCGTACGTAGGGAATAAGGGATCGTGTTACTGTTTTGTGTTTAACATTCTTTAAATTTTCTTCATAACATATACGCATCAAGTGGGATTAGAGATTTTGAGGGAGATTGTAAGGGATGCTTTATTTAACTTTCTCTTTTAAAATGGTATGAAAGATTTTATTGTAGTTTAATATAATTCATTTGTAGGCGTGTTTGTAACGCCCATACCCGTAGTAGGTACTTTCTTAAAGCCTACTCAATAAAAATGCCACGTTGGGATAAAAAATATCGGTAACTATAACAATGGACCGATATTCCAAGTGACCATTACTTGTGTGAAGTTGATGTAAGCACAAAGCTACCGTATGTCGAATAAGGATTTTTTTTTGGGTACCTCAAACTATGCTGGCGAGGAAATGTTAAACTTTATTGTAATAAGGAAGTGTTCAATAATTGCAAGTGGATGTCCAATACACAGGCGATTATCCTGTGCAGTTGCACCATTAGTGATGGGGATTCAGTTTAAATTTACACATCACCCCCGCCCCTGTTGCTTATGGTTTGGACAATTTGAAAGCTTTTGTTGTGAACAAAAACGAATACTAATAATATTTATGGCTTATATCTAAATAATAAAAATAATAAAGTGCATTTTGAACGTTGAAAAATTATTTTAAAATAGAATAAAACAGTATGTAGATAAAATCACCTTTATACACGAAGTGGTTTGAATCGGTCTTGTGTGGTTGCTGATAAATGTGTATTAATCTGAAATATTAGTCTCTATCCGATAATTGTGAAACCGACATTTCTAGTTACCTGGCTGATAATTTGACGTATCTTCCATATAAATTATGTAATCTGTTAGATATCTGAAACGTATCTGTAACCAGTGAACCAGGGCCTTAATCAGGAAGCAATGAAACTGGCAGTAAAGAAACATGAGTGAGATCTACATTTATGAATAAAAATATGTGTATCAAACTTTAAGAAGAAAGCTGTTTGCCAATCTTACAAATATATTATAAACACACAGAACAGCAGGAAAAAGCGGTATTTACAGATAAAAATATGTAGAATGATAATTATTTTAAAACGGAATATCCATTTTATTTACACTTATTACACTTGCATCAAAAAGTTATTGCGTACGTTTTATTGTGAAAAACATTTTATTTATATTAAAGCATGTTTAAAATGAAGTTTGTAAAGAACTGGACTAAGCCCAATTTGATGTTTTTTTAAGCCGTATACAAAATCCGAACACTCTCCCACGCGAGGGTGCGTGATCGACGTGTGGAGTGAAAAAATATTTTTCCTTACAATGAGGGGATTGCACGGTTTAAATTGCGACCGCCTTCTATAATTGAGTTCTATGGTCACACAGCGATTGTGCAAAGGCTATTGTGGACTTAAACAGGTGGTCACACGGCCAATACAATTATTGCAGGATTATGTTGAGAAGAAACAACCAGGAAGTGTTTTTCATAACACAAGTTGGAGGATTTAATAATATCAGATTGAAATTATCTTAATAACATTAGGATCGAGGTGTCAATGTGTTTATATGGTTTATGTTAAGAAGTTTGGCTGTGATCGAGATATTTATGATAGAACATCATCTGCTCAATCCAGACATTTCAACATGACAAGTTGACCCGACAGACAATATTTTAAGAGTTTTGATAGATTATATAAACTTAATTTGACTTCAAGAACATTAATAAAAGCCGTTTAAAGTGGCTTACTAACGAACAACATATCATTTTTAATACTACATAGTATAAAACAAAGTCGTTTTCTCTGTCCCTATATCCCTATGTCCCTATGTATGCTTAAATCTTTAAAACTACGCAACGGATTTTGATGCGGGTTTCTCTAATAGATAGAGTGATTCAAGAGGAAGGTTTTTTCATGGAAGGAAGAAACACTGTTAATTTTCGAGGTTTCTAATGTGATGTAGCAAATAAACACATTTTTTTGCGCTCATATTGCAAACGCTGGTTGCACCCTACGAGATAGATTAAAATAATGTACTACAGTATTGTACACCTTAAAAAGATCTACAAAAAAATCCGCGACGGTATATGTTTGTACCTATATCTTAGGGATAACCCACAACAACCATTTTTTAATTCCTTTCTTTTTAAGAGAAATAATGGCTTATTTACGAAGCGATTTTAAGCAATACAGAATGAATCCATAAACAATTAAGTAAATTAAATACATTGTGCATTTAATATAGATCTGGCTCTAACAGTATCTAATTTAAATGAATATATTCGAAGATATTACAGATTGAAAATGCACGAATCGTGTCGTCTACGGGGGCATCTGAAATCCACCCGTGCGAAGCCGGGCGGGTCGCTAGTTTACCTATATAAAATAGTTAGTACATACCATGGTACATAACTACGTCTAAAAATCATAAGTACCAGACCCATTTAAAAGAATTCACGGACCATAAATTAAATAGAACAGAACTCTTTTGTTTTTTAAAATACGCAACCTGCATGAATAGCTAAGAATTAAGAATCAATACTATGGTTTCGATATTTTTGCAAATTGTGCTTAAAATATGTTACTTATTTTAGTCTCGCTTTTCAATCACAAGTACCTAAGTACCTAAAGCAAATTTTACCCTACTCGTTGTCCTAGAATAAAGAAATTTAAGAGAAAGTCTTATCCGTGACTTGTCTTGTTTCCTAAAGAAAAAAGTGGCAAATCATAAAACTTATTTGTGCTCACTTTGTTATTTAGAAATTAAAATTTAATTTAAACGATTCTGTCTTTTGGCTGTATTTAGAATTACTTATGCCAAAATGCAAAGAAAACATTAATTTGCACATATTCGCTTTTTAAATGTGACCCTCTCACATTTAAAAAGCGAATATGTGCAAATTAATGTAAATATTTTTCCGGAATAGCCGCTCCTATTAATTTTAACTATACTTACATGTTTTGCGGCAAAAGCACCTTCATGTTCCATTTATAAGTATATCGCCTTACTTATAGCTTATTTAAAGTAAACAGATGCTTAACTAAACGGTTTTAGCAACAATACTGCAAATCTGTGGTAGGTATATATAAAACTTCAATCGTCTGTTTTATTGCGTTTCGATGTTTATTGTATAGTAGGTAATTATTGCTTAGTGAATGCAATATTATGACAAATTATTGCAGCCGGACGTAATTAACAAATATAATGTGCGGTTTATGCTGTATTAAGATCTTTTTACTATTACGACTACATCTTGGAAGCACATAAACAGGCTGTAACCGACTCCGGTCATTACGCGAAATGTCGCCAAACAAAGAAATATTATTGCGACATATGACACCTATACGAATACGCGCCGATCATTTAAAGCTCGTAAAAACTCTTTTCATCATTCCTTCTTTTTACAAGAATATAAAATGTGAATGTGATACGAACATTGGTTAGGGATTTATACAAACAGGTTTCTACAAAATATTGTCTCATCTTTTTGTGTCCCAAGGTGGTTACTGCAAACGTTTTAACGTGAAAAGTACACATTCATTCACAAAAGGCACGACATAAAATAATATTGGCAAATTCATCGGCGTGGGTTCGCGACAAAAACAGTCGCAGTCGCAATTTGTAAGTACGTACGTAAAGAAAAACAAAGCGATAGGTTTCAAGTAATAAAACATTTTCGACTGGCAGGATCACTCCGCCTTCGCCCTATGGTAATAAAAAGAGATACATTATAAATGGTATGGGACATTGTCCATGGTAGTTATAGGTTATAGTCAGCGCGGCCGCGACGCGTGACGTACTTAAATGTTTTATTGTTTTTTCACGGCGACGTATACCATTAGTACTGCGTTATAATATTTTGCTTAGTACACAATAACGCGGAGACATAAACGACGTTATGTCGCCTTGTGTTCCACGGAATTAGGCTCCGTAAAATTGTTATAATACATCTCTTTACACTCGACATAAAAATGTCATACTTAGCAAAATGGACAATCATTTATGTAGGTGGCTGCTTATAGGTGATGGTACCGGGGCTTGCATGAGATAAGGTTAGAAGCGACTCCAATATCCCATAATAAAGTTATTGCAACGAGTACTCCCGCCAACACTCACGTAATGATGAATGATTGATTTAGGTATTGACACAGGAGAGATCTCCCGTAAAAGGGTTATGGAGCGTCGTCAGGACATTAGCTGTAAATGATGGATGAGCGCTGTTTGTCTGTTGGTGACTTGATATTGCCATTAGCACGTTAATGTTTATTAGCTAAGCTCATATTATAACGCAGGCAGGTACTTGTGTCGGTTTGGCAGAAGGCGTGCAATGTTAATAAGGTAATAATCATACGCACAACAAATCTACGTTCATAGAATCCTGGTCTCTAATAAATTCTAGATGTTATAAAAATCTGTATCAATTATTGTCACAGAGTTTTTTTAATTTTTTTATTGTCACAGTGTTTAATAAAAGTAATATACTCGTAGTCAGTTAATCCAATGCCTGGATTTATATGTTGTATATTTTAGCAACAAATCCGGGGTTCTTTTATTGCGACACAAACAGATACATTTTTTATATCGTGTTTGACGTGGAGCCAGTGGCTATCTGACTCGACATGACTCTGCACCGATAGCAATCAATTTATTCCATTAACATATAGTTTCTTTATCAAATTTCCCGCCTTTATGGGGCCTGAAACGGCGGCCATGATTAATATTTCAACCGTGACTGGCCGCGCTTAACCGAGCGGAATATATCGCTTAACTAATGTACATATATGTTTGTACACGATGTTTTGTGTTTGTTTACGATATCTACACACATCATATATTTTAACAATTAATTAATGGGTAATACCACCGCATGTCTATATTAAGAGGAAATCGAAGAACTAGTCTGCTATCTGTCAATAATATCTCATGAATGACATTTTCTTAGTCGTAGCAATTATATGTACCTATTGGCGGTAGGTTGTGGTGTTTATAATTCTTGTGGAACTTTTAGTTTGTGAAATATTTTACAGGGAGTTATTTTTAGCCTCATTTTTTATATGCCAGCTAGGGGTGGAGGCGTCTCGCAATCCATTAAAGCTGAAAAACACTTGAAATTCAGCGACTCATACAATAAACATCATTGCGAGTCACGAAGTCTGTTTTTGTGTCGGAGGCAGACGCGGTTTTTTACCAAAGCTTCTTGTGTTGTTTTTGTCCACGGATCAGGAGCCGATTGCGGGAGCACGTCTCCTTGCTATTTATATTTGTAATTGTGTAGTTTTATATTTTTTCCGTTTTTGCTCGTATGTTAATAATTTATTTCTACATTCGAACATCTTTCGTCATGGTGGTTAGTTGGAGTCAACTTTTACAATGTTGAAAGTAACAAATATTATGTAGATTCTTTTTACAAACGCCCACCTTTGCTACTGGACACACCTTCACTTATTATTACACCTGTTCTTTTGCTGGTTTGTGTGCTTCGACTACTTCAAAGGTCTAGCAAAGATATAGTGAAGCCATTATAGTTAATTCACTACTTTTGTAAGCCCAGTTCCCATAGTAAGGGTCTTATTATTCACCGTATAAACTGGGGAATACATTAGTGGCGAGTAGGACGGTGGTACATCTTGGAGGGATTTGAGCGGCGGCAGAAAAAATTGATGCGACTTATCTCACCCGGCGACCGTCAGCGCCACTCCAGGCCAGCCCTGAGATAAGCGTATGAAATGTTTTATGTATGTTCGGATTTAAGTTTTCCACTATTGACTATGAAAGAAGGGGACAATAAAAAATATGAAGGTATTAAGGAAAAATGTGGCAACATCTTTTAGGATTCTCACCAACTGTTTGTTTAGATGTATCTCACGTTACTCGTATTGAATGAAGTAGCAAGTACGAGTATACACTGAAATAGCTTCAGCCATAGAACTGACTACACTCTTTCTTAAAAGTGACTTAATTAATTATTTTATTTGATAAAGACAACGTTACTCGTGTTTGTATGTGTGTGTGCTGGGTAGTAGTTTTTACCCGACTACGGCAAAGCCAAAGGAGGGTTATGATTTTGACAGGCTATGTATGTATGTATGTAAGTATGTATTTATGTATGTATGTATGTATGTATTTTCATCTGTTCCCTCATAGCTCCTTAACTACTTATTTGAACTAGACAAATGAGGTATCGTTAGAAGCGTCTTGATCGTCCGCTGGTTATAGGCTATATGGCGTGTCACTGAATCTAATGTGGCGCCCTCTAGCCGACATAAAGTACTGGATTAAAAATAAATTTGAAATAAATATGCCGTGTTTGGTATCATCGGAAAGGACGTTACTTGTACATTTCAAATATATATATATTATTAGCATTTTCTCGTGACTTTGTCCGTATTTATTCGATAATTGTGATATTTCTATGGTACCTATTTAAAATGTACTTTGCAAAGAAATTAATATTATAGAGGCACCAAAACATTTTAAATAAAAAAGTAAAAACTAAAACCCAACTATGACCAAAAACGACGCTGAAAAAGTATGAAACAAGTTTCAAAAGCCGTAGTCACGCGTTGTTAAAGAGTTATGGACTACGGTACATTACTAAGTTTCCAATTTTGGTTTCAATGTACCATGTCCATAACACTTTAACAACGCGTGACTACGGCTTTTGAAACTTGTTTCATACTTTTTCAGCGTCGTTTTTTGTCGTAGTTGGGTTTTAGTTTTTTTTTTTTTTTTTTTTTTTTTTTATGTTTGGCCCGCCAAAATGACTCTGCTCTGCCTGATGGAAAACATAAGCAGAATCCAAGAGTGGTGGTCACCATACTCATTGCGAATGCAGACAGTGCAGTATGGCGACCCACACTATGGCGGCCTAGTGATGCTACTGCATCTTTTAGTCCAGTCAACAAGTATGAAACTTGTTGACTAGACTAATTGGGCCCCCGGTCTCGCACTCACCAACGAAACACGACAGCACGAACGCTGTCATTTTACGTTGATTTTCTGTGCGAGGGTAGTACCGCCCCGGTCGAGCCGGCCCGTTCGTGCTGAAATCAGCGTGGCTCTACTACCTACTGTTTTTACTTTTAAGAATTATGTATTTGTATAATACAACAAAATATAAATAAACTTCAATTTATGACTTGAAAATCTTTTGGGTTACTTCCAGTATTTTAATTTGGTTTGAAGTTTGCAGAAATTTTCCTCTAAGAAAATTAATATTCTTTCTTTCTTAAAGAAAAAATATTCCAAGAGCGGGAGGCACCAGAAATATCTACATCCTGTGTTGTGGGGACTTTGCAAACATTAATGAAACGGACATAGAAGTGTGGGGTTCGAACCCACAGTACTCAACGGCGAGATGACTTTGTAAATCACTACACCATTCTATTTTGTACCTAAATATTTTGAATATTATGTAACATAACATTTGTAATTTCGTATGGAAATATACTCGAGCAATATATTCAAATAATCCTTAATTCCACCTCTCCTTGGTATCATATAGATTTAGCCATACAGAATATTTTGTGAAGAAGGGTCTCTCGATGTGTGGAGTTAGCACATCGCCCTCGCCGGTCCGCGCTTGACCTCACGTCTCGCGGGGGGAACTTAACATTCACGGCATTGTTCTTTTATTGCACGTCCCATCCACGTTCTGCTTCTGTAGGGGTGACTTTGACTACACACCGCTTGTGATAACATACCGTTGCATGGTGATTTCGGAAATTTTGTCTAAAGCTTTGTTCAATAATTTGTTATTAGAACTACGAAATCTGTATGTATAAAATTACTTGCCCAAAATGTCTGATTCACAAAGGTATTTTAAGAGAATACCTCAATTTGGGAACCTGTATGCATCCTTAAAAATTGTATGTTTCCTACAAATTGTTAAATTATTACTATGTATGTGTTTATCTGTATTAATCAGTTTTCTTTTTATGTAGTTGTATGTAGTATTTATTTCTGACCATTGCACTTAAATAATTATATTAGAAACTAGCGACCCGCCCCGGCTTCGCACGGGTGGATTTCAGATGCCCCCGCCGACGACACGATTCGTGCATTTTAAATCTGTAATATCTTCGAATATATTCATTCAAATTAGTTACTGTAACGGGCCATTTTGATCTATATTAAATGCACAATGTATTTAATTTACTTAATTGTATAAGGATTCATTCTGTATTGCTTAAAATCACTTCGTAAATAAGCCATTATTTCTCGTAAAAATAAAGGAATAAAAATGGTTGTTGTATGTTATACCTAAGAGATAGACATATACCGTTGTGGACTTTTTTGTAGTACTTTTTAAGGTGTACAATACTGTAGTACATTATTTTGATCTATCTCGTAGGGTGCAACCAGCGTTTGCAATGTAAGCGCAAAAAAATAGTTTTTTTGCTACATCACATTAGAAACCTCGAAAATTAACAGTGTTTCCATACTATATTATGCATTTATTATACATAAAAACCTTCCTCTTGAATCACTCTATCTATTAAAGAAACCCGCATCAATATCCGTTGCGTAGTTTTAAAGATTTAAGCAAACAAAGGGACATAGGGACAGAGAAAGCGCAATACAACACACACACACAATAACCACTTTTGTGTTCAAAAATTGTATTAAATCGTCTGAAGAAAGATACTACGTTAAATGTGTATCGTAATATTAATCCTTATCCAAATAAAGCATTATGTTATCAAGGGTATATATGTAGAAGTAAAATACTTTTTGTTTCATCCCAATCGGACATTTTGTTTAGAAGTTATCACGAGTTTAAGCTTAAGTATAAGACGCTAAGAGTTGGTACCTAATAATGAGTTATTTGCCAGATAGTTTTTATCAACATAATACCTAATCTTAATCTTTATCCAAATAAAGGTGTTGTTGATTATGAGTATTAGATCTTATAAGAGTATAATAAATACATCTATACTAATATATAAAGCTGAAGAGTTTGTTTGTTTGAACGCGCTAATCTCAGGAACTACGGGTCCAATTTTAAAAATTCTTTCAGTGTTAGATAGCCCATTTATCGAGGAAGGCTATAATATATCATCACGCTAAGACCAATAGGAGCGGAGCACCAATGAAGAATGTTTCAAAAACGGGGGAAAATTATCACGCTACGGGCAATAGGAGACGCAAACGACGTTGCGTGGGTCAGCTAGTATAATATATATTTATATATATATACATGTTTAGAATACTAACGCCTCCATGTTACGACCGTATAGTTATTAAGGATTTATTTGTTATCTGTGCTACTACATTGTCTGTGTACATAATTTAATTTTTTTGGCCTCTACAACTTGTCTTCGCACGGAATACAGCTCTTAAATTATCGGAAGCTTTTTATTTAGTAATCCTGGATATAAACCCCCAACATGGTCCTAACGAGCGGATATTAATGAAAATATCAGTGAAAATAAGAGGATTTATACTGGAATTACAATATTGAAGATTGCTGAAGTACCTTGTTCTACGGAGTCCAAAGGTCAAAGTGATCATCGACTTGGAAATCTGCCTATATTTTGGAGATATTGGATAGCTGGACGTGGATAAAAACAGTGTTCAGTGGATAATATTGTTGATAATACCCAGTACTCATAATTAGGTTTGTTATAAGGTAATATTTCGAGTAAGTTTCCGAAAATTGTTAAGGTTAGTTCTACCTACTTTATTTTGATTGTTAAACCAGATAATCAATTTATTTGCAGTTAACTAATTACATCTTTTTAAACTAAGCAGAAACTAGGTGTGTTGACTATAAAGTAATTATACCAATAGATCATTAAGCATTATTGCAGTTTTTTGACTAAGTTGTTAAAGTGTAAGCGGTATTTAAACAATCTGTTAGGTAGATTAACTATTACAATAAATTGTTGTACTTTAACTTGTTGTATTTCAGCTGCAAGACGTTTGTTATTGTGAGGCATTCATACATTATTTTAATTGTAATTTTTGTACATTTTAGTGGACATATTACCGGTGTCTCAAAATGGCGGCTGACAAAGAGTTAATTAAAAAAAGGGCAAGTTATAAGGGACGTTTGACAGCTTTCTCTAATTATGTCAATGATTTGGAAGATTCATTGAATCCTTCACAGGTATGCGAATTGCAACTACGTTTGAGTAAGATGGAAAATTTATTTGTACAATTTGATGAGGTTCAATTAAGATTGGAGTGTTCAGTTGATGACGTCAGTAGTCAACTACAGGAGCGAAACGAGTTTGAATGTATTTATTACAAGATATTTTCAAAGGCTCAAGAGCTACTTACACATAATTTAAAATCAACAAAGGATGATGATCCTTTGAAAAATGATAATTCTTCTTCACAAACATGTAATCGCAAGCTTGTTAAATTACCTACCATACAGCTGCCAAAGTTTTGTGGATCCTATGAAAAATGGTTGGAGTTCCACGACACATACTCTAGTTTAATACATTTAAATGATGAAATTGATGACATCAACAAATTCCATTACCTTAGGGCTTCTCTTGAGGGTTCAGCTGCCGTGGTAATTCAATGTATAGAGTTTTCTGCTAGCAACTACTCTGTTGCATGGCAAATTTTGTGTGACCGTTTCAATAATAAGAGGATTTTGATACAAAATCATGTAACAGCATTATTTAATCTCGAAGCAATTAAAAAGGAGTCATCTGTAACTTTAAAACGTACAATAGATTCGGTAAACAAAAACTTGCGTTCATTAGAATCATTAGGAGAACCAACAGATCATTGGGACACGCTCTTAATTCATATAATTACAACTAAGTTGGATTCTAAAACCTTTCGAGAATGGGAAGAATTTAAAAGTGGTTTAAATAAAGAAAAATCAATCACATTAACTGTGTTTCTTAGTTTTTTGCGAAATCGTTCAGACTTATTAGAAACAATTGAAATGTCGCACAATCATTTAAATTGCAACTCCTTTCATTCTAACAATAAACATAAAAGCATGGTATCTGTGACTAGCACATCAACTGGTCGACCTAATTTTAGTTCTAATTCAATAAAATCATGCCCCAAATGTCAAGGTGACCACAACCTCAGTAACTGTTCACAATTTTTAGGACTTAGTAATGAACAGAGGTTAGAGTTATTACCACAATATAAAATCTGTTTTAATTGTTTCCGAACAGGCCATTATGCCAATCATTGTAAATCCAATGGTTGCAAAGTGTGTAAGCGCAAGCACAACACACTGGTTCATGTTGCAGATGTCAAAGCCAAGTCAACAATTAAACCATCTGCTACCACTGGTGACCATCGTGACAGCGGTGAGGCTACTGAACCATTGGCTTGTAATAACATAACATTGTCGGCACAAGTCACTACAAATATTCAAGATAAAGGTGAAGTTCTTTTAGCCACATCATTATTAAAAGTTTATGATGGCAATAACCGCGAATATCTCGGTCGTGCCATTCTTGATAGTGGCAGTACGTCGTGCCTTATAACAGAAAAATTCTGTAATTTATTAGGTTTACCGACTATCAAAGTCAGCGAGTCACTGATGGGTATAAATAATTCTAAGTCACCAATTGGTAAAATGTGTTGCGTTCCAATCAAATCATTAAATGAAAACTTCTCTAAAAATATTTACTGTTTTATCTTACCTTCTATCACTGATGACGTGCCTTGTCGTCAATTGGATCTTAACCAATTAAATATCCCGAGTAACTTATGTCTAGCTGATCCACACTTTTATGCACCATCTCCTGTAGACTTAATTATAGGTGCAGATGTTTTCTGGGACCTTTTGGGTACAGAAAAGATAAACCTCGGTATTGGCAAACCGGTGCTATATGAAACTAGACTTGGTTGGATAGCTTCAGGCCCTATACTACATAGTGGTCAAGTTCCGTGTTCGCTGCCTCTACTTTGTAATTTTACAAAGATGAATAATCCCGAAACAAATGTTTTAGGAAATAGCTCAAGTACTGATGACATTCAAAACCTTTTAATGCGTTTTTGGCAGCTTGAGGAAGTTAGCCATCAGGCATCAGTATATACTCAAGAAGAACAAATGTGTGAAGAACATTTTGTTCAAAACACAATGCGTGTCGAAGACGGCCGTTTCTGTGTGAGAATACCTTTAAAACAATCATATGATAACTTAGGTGACTCTGTTCATAGAGCTAAGCACTGTCTGCTTTCATTAGAGCGCAGGTTTAAGAGCCAACCATCATTCAAAAAAAGTTATTGTGATTTTATGAAAGAATATGTTGTTGAGTTAAAACATATGTCTATATGTGTACCTGATCCACAGAAGGTTGCATATTTTATACCTCACCATGGCATTGTGCGTGAAAGTAGTTTAACTACAAAACTCAGAGTGGTGTTCAATGCTAGCAGCCCCACCACTTCAGGAGTATCATTTAATCATTTACAAATGACAGGACCGACTGTACAAGATGATTTGGTGTCAATTATTCTTCGGTTTAGGAAATATAAATATGTCCTCTCTGCAGATGTGGAGAAAATGTACCGCCAGGTAATAGTACACCCAGATGACAGGCATCTTCAGCAGATCCTATGGCGGGATGATCCATCGAAGCCTATGTTCGCCTACCAGTTGAATACGGTTACCTACGGTACCGCTAGTGCACCGTATCTTGCCACTAGGTGTCTTAAACAGGTAGGGCTCGATTGCGCCGACATAAGAGTCGCTGAAATCATAAAGCATGACTTTTATGTCGACGATTTGCTCTCGGGAGGAGACACAATTAAAGAGGTCCTTGAATTACGTCACAAGGTGACCGCGGAGCTGGCTTCAGCTGGAATGCCATTGCATAAATGGAAATCCAATAATTCTCAAGTGGTGTCTGATCTCACAGATCATTCTTCTTTAAACTTGAACATTGGATCAATGGAACCCTGCAAAACTTTAGGTTTGATCTGGCACACTGAGTCCGACGTGTTGTGTTATTCAATTAATCCCAATATTACTAATGCAATGACAAAACGCGGGATACTTTCTACAATTTCTCAGATCTTTGATCCGCTCGGTTTACTAGCTCCTTACATCATTGTTATGAAAACCATCATGCAAAAACTTTGGTTATATAAATTGGGATGGGACGAGCCGTTGCCATCTGATATATTAGAAATTTGGTCCAATGTTATGCGTGACTTACCTATGTTAAACACATTGAGTATTCCACGAATTATACTTTGTGACTCGTACGAAAATATAGATCTGCACATATTTAGTGATGCATCACAAATTGGACTAGGTGCATGTTTGTATGTTCGAAGTACGGGTCGTGATGCTAATGTTCTGGTGCGTTTGCTTACAGCCAAAAGCCGAGTAGCTCCAATTAAGCCAACCACGATACCAAGGCTAGAGCTTTGCGCGGTGCTGGTTGGCGTTCGTCTTTACGAAAAGGTGATTAACGCTCTTAGAGCTCGAATCAGGAGTACCACCTTTTGGACTGACTCGACGATCGTATTAGGCTGGCTTAAGATGTCACCAAATAAATTACAGCCGTTTGTGCGCAACCGTATTGCAGAAATATTGGACAAGACAGCTGCATGCTCTTGGAGGCATGTCCCTACAAATTTAAACCCAGCTGACCATATTTCACGTGGAACAGATGTGAGTTTTTTGAAGTCTTTGGATTTGTGGTGGTCTGGCCCTGAATTCTTGAGACATGACATCTCAAAATGGCCTAGTAATCCTACAGTAACACATGAAAATCTTCCTGAGGTTCGGTCCGAAGTTTCATTACTTGTTACAACCGCAAGTCCACGACCAGTTATAGAATTTAATAAATTTTCAAGTTTCACTACTCTTATACGGTCGATGGCATATGTTTTAAGATTTATAAATAATTGTACCAAAAAGGTATCACCTAAAAATCAATTTCTCAGCTCTGACGAATTAAAACAGTCATTAACTTGTATTATCAGGCTCTCGCAAATGGACTCATTTCCAGAATACACACTTTTATTGAATAAAAAAGATTTACCTAAAAAGAGTCCATTGATTAAGTTTAAAGTTTTCCTAGACGAACATAAATTAATGCGTGTCGGAGGTCGACTCGAAAATTCACAATTTTGTTACGACAAAAAACACCCTTTATTGATACAGTCCACTCATATTGTCACAAAATTGTTATTTGAATTTATGCACAAAAAACTTATGCACGCTGGGCCGCAACTGTTACTGGCGTCCATTAGAGAAAATTATTGGCCGATTGGTGGTAGACGTTTAGCTAAATTAATTTACAACAAATGTATTTTATGCTGTCGTATGAAAGGACAGGTAGTATCTCCTCTCATGGGTAATTTGCCACGGCAGCGTTTGATTCCTGGGGGTTACCCCTTTGAAACAGTAGGTGTAGATTATGCTGGACCGATTATGTCAGCCACTAAACAAGGACGTGGTTGTCGTCTTACTAAAGTATACGTTGTTCTTTTTGTATGTTTTACGACTAAGGCAGTACATATCGAGTTGGCAGGTGATTTGACAAGCAGCAATTTTTTATCAGTTCTCCGTAGATTTGTTTCGCGAAGAGGGAAACCTAAACACATCTACTCTGATAATGGAACCTCGTTTGTTGGAGCATATCATGAGCTTGGCCAGTTTATAAAAAGTAATTGTAATTCGTTGTCCAGTGACTTAGCAAATGAAGAAATTGATTTTCATTTTATCCCTCCTTATGCCCCTCACTTTGGAGGCCTTTGGGAGGCCGGTATTAAGTCGACCAAATATCATTTAAAGAGAGTACTGGGAAACTGTAATCTTACATTTGAGGAGCTGAACACTGTGTTAGTTCAAATAGAAGCTTTACTGAATTCTCGCCCACTCACACCGCTGTCATCGGATCCCAACGACTTATCGCCGTTAACGCCTGGACACTTCCTGATAGGACGGCCACTGACAGCACTACCTGCACCTAACCTCGAGGACCGATCCGTGACGTATTTAAGCAGATATCAGAGGATAGAACAACTCCGTCAACACTTCTGGTCCCGATGGAGCAGAGAATATGTCTCAGAGCTTCAGCAGCGTGTCAAATGGCGATCCCGCACTAAACCACTAGAAAAGGACGCTCTTGTGCTCATTAAGGATGAGAAACTGCCCCCTTTGAAGTGGCGGCTGGGCCGAGTCACAGCAGTTTTTCCTGGACAAGACGGCATCAGTCGCGTTGCTGACATCAAGACGACATGTGGAGTGGTTCGGCGCGCTTTCAGCAAAATATGCCCGTTGCCTCTATCTCACTCGGAAGAGTCTGGTTGAGAGATGATCTCTCAACGCCCGGGGGGATGTTTAGAATACTAACGCCTCCATGTTACGACCGTATAGTTATTAAGGATTTATTTGTTATCTGTGCTACTACATTGTCTGTGTACATAATTTAATTTTTTTGGCCTCTACAACTTGTCTTCGCACGGAATACAGCTCTTAAATTATCGGAAGCTTTTTATTTAGTAATCCTGGATATAAACCCCCAACAATACATATATAGATGTATAGACAATAGTAAACCACGGAACTCTATCAAGAAACCGGTTTGGAACTCTATTCCAAAGACAGGAACACACACTATACGGTCGTGTCAATGAGGACTGTCTTCTGCATCAGATCCTTGGTCCAGCCTTCTAACGTGAGCCTCAGCTACAGAGTTGAACCTTTGACAACTGATGCTTTTTATGTTATGTCAGCACCCGCTGAGAATACAATTTTTTTTAAACTACCTTTAAAAGCGTGAAATAAGAAGTAAACAGTTGTATAGAAGCTAGTAATATTCAAAGCTAAAAAATCAAAATAAGAAATAAATAACCACGATTGCGAAACCGTGGGAAACATCTAGTTCCTGATAAAATTATTTACAACAATTACAGGATAAGCTAGCTTGTAGTCATGCTTGTAGTGATATGACAGCCTGAAACAATAGAGAGTATGGAAAGAGGCCTTACACACATAATAATACTTCTATGTCACACAAAGATGTATTTGGAACGTTTTGCAAAAAGCTGCAGGAGTTGGCTTTTAAAAGAAAAAAGGGAAAAAAAAGTCCAGAAGGGTTAAGCTCATAGAGCTGTTATAGATAGAGTAGAGAAGACATATGGCTGTCTGTAAGCGGAAATGTCCAACGTTTTGCTATGCTGTTTTTCGGCGCTGACTGCGCATACGCTAGTAGAGAGAGACAGATGGGTACCGGGATCGTCTCTCTCTTTCTAACTGACGGACGGCTGGAGGCCTGGCTCCCCTGCTCTATCTATAATACCTCTATGGTGTTCTTGGCTTGTGGTTGTCACTTTCTATCAGATTACTATCAAACGACTCGTCAGCAACACAAGTTTTAACAAAAAAAAACCGACTTCAATCTGGACCAAATGCAAATGGGACCATTCGGAAAGCACCAGCTTTCAAATAAAAAAAGAATCATCAAAATCGGTTCACCCAGTCCAAAGTTATGAGGTAACAAACATAAAAAAAAATAAAAAAAATACAGTCGAATTGAGAACCTCCTCCTTTTTGAAGTCGGTTGAAAAAGAATTTAATGTAAAAACAAATTAATAATTCATAGAATCTTATTGTATTCTATTTAGATATATCTACATTCTTTTCAGAAAATTATACAGACTATAAAAATGATTTGATAACATTTTCCCGCTAACGTTATCCTTTATAGAGACTGTGGTCTATTTAGGTTCTAAATTATACGTATTTGTACGATCTATTTTAAGCCTTTGCTTACAAATTACATTACAAACAAACTAGGAATTTATAAAAATGACCAGTCATATTGCAAGTTACCAATAAAATTATTATTACGTGTACTTTCAAGTCAAAATCGTATGAATTCATTCTTAATCTCAACATTTATGTATTTATTCGCCAACATTTTTAAATTGCTCTCGAAACGAGCCACGTTTTTATCAGTCTGTCGTACTTTGTGTGGATGCACTCCAACGTATAATCACTTATGATAGCTCATTTTGGTCAGTTCTTTCTTCGCCATATTTGTGTAATAAGTTTCGAGTGAAATATCAGATGTTTTTATGAGGTAATTATTAGCATATTGTGTGACGGTGGGGGTTCCCGAGCGGCTCGGCGCTCGGCGGACCTCCGGGCGGTCCCGCCGAGCTCCGAGCCGTGCCCCGCTGCGCTCATAGATAAACATGTCGGTGCTTCCGAATACTTGCGCCATGCAAACTCATATTGATTTTGTTTTTTGTAATAAGGAAAGGAATATATGTAGTATGAGACAAGATCATTTGTACATTGTCTTTGGGTAAAAATAAATACTTGGAACAAAACGGGATTTCTTTTTATGAGAGTAATTAGCAAGGAATGGGTTACTGGTGCTAACAAACATCCACAATATCCAGGGTATAACTAATTAACGTTATCGATAGATAACAACAATAGAGGACATTTAGATGCAAGAGCGAGACAAGCTGTGATTTGCAGTCGACTGCATTGTTGCCGACATTTGCGGTCGTTTTCATTTAAATATATGAGTAGTTTCCAAACCTTCGTACGGGACAGCATGCTCCAGAATTTTACTAATGGTTTTTGTGTCAATTGTGAGAAGAGAACGAAAATGATGAATTATAAGTTTCATAAGCTCATATTCTTTTCAAACCAAGGATAGAAGGCAATATAAATTAAGCGTTATACTGTATTGATTAAAACCAAACTTTAAAATTTAGCTATCATCACTTGTGAGAGCGTTTGCAACTCCACATCACATCACATCAACAACCGTACAGTCAAAAGACTGTACGCTCGCCACGCCGCTTTTTACTGCACCAAGTGTTGTGGGTTCAAATCCCTTGTGTGATTTACAAATTGTTGTTCTGAGATTGGGTGTTCTTTGTGCCCGTTTCATGTATGTTTGTAAAGTCCCCCGCGACACAGGATATTCCTAATGCGAGAGTAAAAAAAACTCTTCTTGGGTTGGTCTCTGAACTGTAATTTTGTGTACATTTGTCTCTTGTACATTATATTTCTTCATTAAGAGAGCTCAATCCGAACACATCCAACTTCTGTTAGGGCATTGCATTTAATTTACCAAATGAAGAAGGTGACGAATTAACAATAACATGTTAGTTCTCTTTAGACAATGAATGCTAAAGTGTCTAGTTGACCACGTATTTAACGTTGCATTGAATATGCCTATAATATTTGTCATGTATTCACAATAGATATAAAATCCATGCACAGTAAGATGACGCCTGCTCTTAGGATGATCATTCGTAGTAAACACATATTTATGAGTTTTCTACGTACGATACATTTCGTGAACAATTGATCACTATTAATCCGTGCACATATGCATGCATGCATGTATGTATAGTTCACGTGCGTGATCACATCGCGGCGGTGCGGTACAGATAAACTATAGCTTTAATTACTACTAAACACAATTAAACGCTGAGAGCATGACTCGCTCACAGACATACAGCGTAACAGGAACGTTTCACAACATTTTATTATTTATATTAATCAAGAAATGAAAATAGTTTTTTTTTCGTTTATAATGGAATAAATCCTACATCACATCACACTAATATATAAAGGCGAAAGTTTGTGTGTATGTTTGTTACCTCTTCACGCAAAAACTACTGAACCGATTTAGATGAAACTTTACAGTAATATAGCTTATACATCAGAATAACACATAGGCTACTATTTACCGCGATAACCGACATACACGCGGGCGGAGCCGCGGGCAACAGCTAGTAATATAATAAACGCGAAAGTTTGTAAGTATGGATAGATGTTTGTTACTTTTTCACGCAAAAACTACTGAACGGATTTGGATGAAACTTTATATTAATATAGCTTATACATCAGAATAACACATAGGCTACTATTTGCCGCGATAACCGACATACACGCGGGCGGAGCCGCGGGCAACAACTAGTACTTAATATGGCGTGACTTAGAACTTACATGTTTGTTATAATTATGTTTGCTAAATGACACGTAGAGATATTGTTGAACATTATTTTCTTTCTAATAAATTAACAGAAGTCACTTTAAACGAGTTTATAGGTTTATGTATAGTTCCTTGGTACACAATTCAGTAAATAACTCATAACTTTAAACTGATTAAGTACTATAACCGAGATGACTGGATGGTAAAGTAAATCAAGTGATAACAATAAATCTCAACAGCCTCCTGTAACCGCTAAGTGTGAATGTAACTATTTTCTTCTGTCAAATTGTTAATTGTTTACTTACTACATTGTGGATACACACAGTAGTTCACAAACGCTGATTAGAAACAATTATTTATTGCTTAGATAAATAAGATAAATATAATACGACAATAATATAATATAATTTAATCTATAGTATTCCTTCTTTTTAAAATACGCCTGCAACACATAGTTTTGCAACACCCAAAGGTTTGAATGGTAGAAAATGCCTGTGGCATTAAGTCCGCTTTGTGCAATATGTTTGCAGGAAGTTTGTATAAATTAATAATCATTGACCTCCTATCATGGGCGTAGCCACGGTGGGGCAGGGTGGGGCGCTTGCCCCACCCTGGCTCTGACCTGTAAGGTACCTATTTTTTACGTGAGGAAACTCCCACGGGCCGTCACCCCACCGGGGTTGCGACGGGGTGGTGTGTCAGAATCGGACCAACTAAAACCACACGGTGTGCCACTCTGCGCCTGAAAAGGGAGGGATCCGAGAACTGCAGTTAGTAACACATCCGAATCCCTCCCAGCGCCTGCCCACACTGACGCGGGCACCGTCTGCTGATGGACTCTCTAATTAGGCGGCGTACGGTACACGCATGCCTCTTTCTGCGAGTATACGTCTTCGCAGAAGGTTGTGACCGCGGTAAAACAGCTGTCGCCACCGGCCATGGAGCGTATGACGGCCGGTAGCGAGAGATCTCTTCTGATGACTGCAGTGAGGCCCAGGCGGGGCAAACCGCCTGCGTGTGCTGGACAGAGTCCTCACTCCAATCGCAGTGGTGACAGGCGGGACTCAATTCCCTCCTAGCGACTGAGTGTAGGTACTTCCCGAAGCAACTGTGCCCGGCAAGGACCTGCGTCAGTCGGAAAAAAAGGGTCCCGTGCTACCGCTCTACCAACTCGAGGATGACCAGCTGGGGAACCTCCACGGCGGAAAGTCGGTGCGTGGAGTCTACAGCCGGGACGACCAGCGAGCCATGGTGGCTCGCCGACCGGCTTCAGGCCTCTCGCGTATCTCTTCGGGTGAAGGGCGAAAGCCGTTCTTCGCCGGGAAGTCAGTCGTAGTAGTTGGTAGTAGATTTGGAGTTCCGGGAACTTCTTCCCACGGGAAGTTCCGGGCAAGGTGAACACCGCCTCGGTTGATACATCGCGGTAACAGCGTATGACTCTGACCGCCAATATCCTCTGGCAACGCCAGAGGTGCGCCCTTTTCTGGGCGGTCAGCGGTGCACCATACAGCGCCATCGAAACGAGATCCCCCGTGTAGAGCCGTCTTGTCGCGACGCTGGCTCCACCAAAATTGGGCAAAAGTCGCCCAAGGCCAAAGGCAGCGTCGATCAGCTTCGGAGCAAGCTGTCTAAAGTGCTCGTCGAAGAGCCACCCGTACCTTCAGGGTTTTACTTCATCTGGGCCCTAACCAGTACAAGGACTGAGTTGTCCACGATGTAGGTGCCGGGGGGCGGACCATGGAACAATAGGGCCTCCGTCCTATCCATGGCCACCCGTGGGCCCAACGCCTCAATGCGCCTAACCACCATAGAGACATCCCCTGGTGGCCAGGCGCGCCGCCTCTTGGAAGTTTGCCCCCCGGGCCGTGACCATCATGAGTCGCTATGTTGGTCCTCGTACATGACGGTACGCTCCTCTAAATAGTCTGCCACTAGCCACCTCAGGTACTTTGGCAGGCCGTGGTAGGGGAGTGCTTCCCTGATGCAGCTAAATGGCATACTATTGAATGCGTTGGCAATACGAATGTGAACGATTCCGCCAACAGCACGCCCCCACAGGCCACTGCCTCTTCGGTCACGGCCTTCGGGCGCAACACGGCATAGACCTTCGGACGCCGCTCTCGGAATCAGAATTGAGCGTCCGACAGATCGGGGCCCACCTCACAGAGGTGCCGGACGATACGGGCAGAGAGCCTCCTCTCAAACAATATTCCCGCCTCGTCCAGCAACACGATGGGCTCATAGGCCGCAACTGTATCGGCAGGGGTAACACCGCGGGTATAATTAGTCTGGCCATGAATACTGTTACAATTAAGAATAAATATTATATTACTTTTGAATTTGGGATCTGTCATTTTTATACGATTGTTCATAGTGTTTCTTATTTTCGCATCAATATATTTAAAAATATTTTTGATATTAAAATGGAGTGGGGTGATAAAGAGAACCGAATCGCTGTGATTGCATTACATAAAGTAGGTATGGAGCCAAATACAATTTTTAAAATCCTCCATACGCTTGGTATTAGTCAAATGTTTGTGTACCGGGCTATTGATAGGTACAATGAAACCTCCTCTGTTTGTGACAGAAAAGATCTAGCCGTCCATATAGTGTTCGTACGAAAAAGGCGATCAAAGCAGTAAGGGAAAGAATTCGAAGGAATCCTGTCCGAAAACAAAAGACTTTATCTCGGGAGATGAAAACAGCACCTAGAACCATGTCACGTATTTTAAAAGATGACTCAGGGCTTGCAGCCTATAATAGACGCACTGGTCATTTCTTAACTGATAATTAAAAAAAGAATAGGGTAGTAAAATCAAAAGAACTACTTAACCGGTACGCAAAGGGAGGCCACCACATAAAAGTTTTGTTTACGGATGAGATATTTTTTTACAATTGAGCAATATTTCAACAAACAAAATCATCGTATTTATGCTGAAAGCTCTAAATTAGGTTCCAAATTAGTCAACAGAGTACTAGCTTAGCTATGAAAGAGAGACTGAGCCATATTTTTGTGAAAACGGTATCAAAACATCGGCACAAGTGTATCAAGGTACCATTCTTGAGAAGGTAGAAAAGCCCCTTAACAACACCATGTTCAATAGCCAATAATGGTCCTTTCAGCAAGACTCGGTGCAGGGTCAGCCAATCTTGATCATCAGAGCTGAAGACTGGCCGTCATTTATTCCTGGTCTTAATCCAGTGGATTTAGATTTTTTTAGCGAATAAGGCTTGCTCTAAACGCCATGATAATTTGGAATCCCTAAAACAATCCATACGATCGGCAGTGAAGAATTTTCTCATAGAAAGAGTGCGTGCTGCACTGCATTGATAACTGGCTTCAACGTTTAAAGGACTGTATTGCAGCCAATGGAGACCACTTCAAATAAGCTTTATATATTTTTTATGGTTTTATATTAATATATTAAACTCACACACTGTAATAGTAATAAATGTAAAAGTACGTACAATAAAAAAAAAGTTGTTTTTCTTTGTAACAATATTTATAGCAAGACTAAGTAGTTTGCAAGTTCATATTATTTTAGACCTCTGCCCCACCCTGAACTCATGGCTGGCTACGCCCATGCCTCCTATGTGTTTAAAAAATTCTAAAATGATACAAAAAAAGTAAATACTTAACAAATAGTTAGACTATTTTATTCTAATAGTAGAAAATAAAGCGATTTATTAACGTATGTACAGCTACAAACATTCTTTATCATTCATATTTTGGAGTTAAAAACTGCGCTAAGTAAATATAGTCGAGTTACGTTCTTAGTCCATCTATATCCAAATTCCTTTTATCGATTTATGATCGTTGAGATGCGCACGCGCAATTTCTGAGAATTCCAGCGTCCCGCTTCACTCTTCCGATTCCACAGAGTACATTGTTATATACTGACCCGATTCGCTCGGTGCCGAACGGAACGCACTGCAGCTACGCTTTTTTATTTCATTACCTCACGCATTTTATTCGATACTAACTCGATTTATATCGATAATTACAAACAAATTTTTATTTGCTTATTATATAATATTATTTCTTAGTAGAGTATAATTTACTATAACACGTTTATTGAGAAGTATAAGTTTTTTGAAAAAACTGTAACCTTCAATAAGAAAATACGCACAATATTGAAAGAGTTATTAAATGTGGATAAAGGAAGACAATTGAGCAAAAAACGCATTGATTGATTTGATACATTGAGTATAGAATAAGTTATGGAATCAGGCGTTACTTTGCGGAAATCCATGACATTAAAGAAAGAAGGATATTTGTCTCGCGGAATTAAAGCTAAATATATTTCATAGCATTTATTGAGTATAGAAAGCAAAAGCTTGATCACATACCTGTCATCATCATTATCATCAACAGCTTTTAATAGTCCACTGCTGGACATAGACCTCTCTTCAGAAAGGAAGCTTTCGCCTATTGTACCTGTAGTTCGAATCAATTGTTGCCAGGAAATCCGAACCCTCTTGCCATCATATGACGTGATATATCCTCTAAATAAAATGTGCGACTACAGATAGCTTCAAATAATTGTAGTGGTGTAATGCTTACCATGCTAATGATTGATCATTTGGTAAGTATCGTGCGAAATTACGCTACGTGTGTCGGTGTGTGTGATGCGGCGGGCGCTGCGCCCGAGTCGCTGGCGGCGGCTTTGTGCGCCACCGCAGGCTTGACGCCGACTCCGCTCCGCGAATCTCTAATGAGTTGAGGACCCGACAGGGCTACCACAATACATCTAGGAACTATCCTGCCCTTTAAACCAGTACTTGGTTAGTTTTCAAATTTGTACACAATGTTATGTGTATCGGAGTTGCAGAATTTTGGTCTTAAAAATTGTCAAAGTGCCAGCTTTTCTGACAAATAGCACTGTTGACGGATCTCAATAAAATTATATGGCTTCTAAATTAAAAGCACTCATTAGCGTCGCGATCTTTGAAGTGGAGCTGATATGTAGTCGAGAGGAATGAGAGATGAGTTTAATTACTAAAGTCATGTTACATTCCCAGTCTAGGATAATATTTATTTGACGGGAGCGGGCGGCCCTGGGCCTTTACGGCGCCGCCGTCACCTGTCATCCATCAGTCGGCGACAACGCGCATGCGCATACCGACGCAGATTGCCCCGCGCGCCCACTGCCGCCCTCTACATTGCGAATTCAAATTTAACGGTACAAAGTTTGTGGAACGCAACAAAACAACAGCGAGAGGCATTCCGATTTATATCGAGTTGGACTAGTTCCGAAGGCCCTGACAAAACGAAATGCAATGTAATCTCCAGAATGTTTAGGTTAATATAGAGCTTTCGTATGGTGTTAGATTGAGGTACAATTCAACTGATGACCTTTGAACATAACACTTTAACTCGGTTTTGGAAGCTTATCAAAATACATACTTTACGTTATTAAAATGTACACAAATGAGCAGGTCGCACAGAAAATCAACGTAAAAGGACAGCGTTTGTGCTGTCGTGTTTCGTTGGTGAGTGCGAGACCGGAGGCCCAATTAGTCTAGTCAACAAGTTCCATACTTGTTGACTAGACTAAAAGATGCAGCAGCATCACTAGGCCGCCATGGTGTGGGTCGCCATACTGCATTGTTGTATCCGCAATGAGTATGGTGGCCACCACTCGTGGATTTTGCTTATGCTTTCCATCAAGCAGAGTAGAGTCATTTTGGCAGGCCAAACATAAAAAAAAAAAAAAAAAAGGTATTATTTTAAAGTTGGGGATTCAAATAAGTACTCTGTGTACTAACAAAATGTAGATAGGTGGATACAACACATAGCAATTACTGGTTTTGTTAAAGATCTGGCTTGAGTACCTACTAATAATGTGCAAAAATTGTTACCAAACTTTAAACTCTTTAAAGAGCTTTTAGAATTTGTTTTTGATGAAAATAGAAGACATCGATATGTTTCTCAGAAAAATATAAAAGTGAATAGTCACTCGGTCAGCAGACTACTGATATATCTAAATCTATATCTATCTATATCTTAATATATATAAATCTCGTGTCACAATGTTTGTCCTCAATGGACTCCTAAACCACTTAACCGATTATAATAAAATTTGCACATCATGTGCAGTTCGATCCAAATTGAGAGATAGGATAGTTTAAATCTCAAATTATAGTCGCAATTTTAATTTATTGCTAATTATTGTATATAAATATGGCGGTACGAAGTTCGCCGGGTCAGCTAGTACTAATATATAAAGCTGAAGAGTTTGTTTGTTTGAACGCGCTAATCTCTGGAACCGCTGGTCCGATTTGAAAAAATATTTCAGTGTTGGATAGTACATTTATCGAGGAAGGCTATAGGCTACATATCATCACGCTAAGACCAATAGGAGCGGAGCACCAATGAAGAATGTTACAAAAACGGGGGAAATTTTTACGCTACGGGCAATAGGAGACGTAAACGAGGTTGCGTGGATCAGCTAGTCTACTCATATAACAAGAGTACAGAGTTTTTTCTTTGACTCTTTATTTGAACTCTTCATATGGGATGGGAGTACTTTAGCTCGTATCCTGATATTACTTAGGTACCTTAGGGGTGAAAGAACAGTAATTGATTATTCATTTCACTTTTTTTATATTTTCCTCATTCTGACCTTAAAGTGATAATGGATAATTTGTAATCCGTTTTTTTTGTGCCGCAAGTATAGAAAAAAGATAAAGAGTTGTTGGACCATCTAATGAGGGCCTACCAACACTGCGTTGTCTGGTACGCGGTCACATCGTCACATCAACGGTGTTTAACAGTATACTGCTTTAATTGGTCTCTCTTCAGCAGGTTTTGGCGTAATATATGACGCTGGCTGGGGTTGGTGTAGAGTTTGTTTGAATTTGTCCTTTCTTTGGTATGCGCTCGTCACTCCAAACTTTATGGCCCCAACGGCCATCGACCGATGTTATGGAGACCTTGGAGGGTGGTCTATGACCAGCAGTCTTTTGGCTAAGATGATGATGACACCCTGAGCCAGAACAAATGATCGTGTAGGACACACTAACAATCTGACAATCAAATATATACTGGTTGAGAATCAACTCCACAATTCTTCGGCTTCAGCATGCATGGGCCGACTCGACCGGAGTGATACCACGGCCTCACTGGTGTGAAACAGCGCCTGCGCTGTGTTTCACCGAGTGAGTGAGGATACCGGAAGCCCATACCCCGACCCCTCCTCCCTTCCTTTTCCCCATCCCGAAAGGCTGGCAACGCACTTGTGACGCCTCTGGTGTTGCGGGTGTCCATGGGCGGCGGTAATCGCTTACCATCAGGCGATACGTTTGCCCTCTTTTATTACATAAAAAAAACAACTTCAAAATCGTTTATTCAATTAAGACACTGTGACATTAATGAACTTTAAATTGAAGCTACAGTTAAAAATCATAGATCGACACAAACAGACGCCACTGCATGTGCTGTGTTGTCAAGATAAATTAGGTGAAAACACCAAAATGTACTGCCTGCTTGTGTCGATCCATAACTTCCAATTTCTAAAATGCGTAGAGCCTTATGAGAAGAATACTGGCAAAGAAACTCATGGCCACTCTTTTTAAAAGTCAGATATTCAATCTCTGACTTAGCAATCACGGTTTCTAATCAAGATATTTATTTTATTTCATGTACCGTAACAGTTTTGTGCAATAGTTCAATAACACAACAGAATCCAAATTGCACGTTTTTCTCTCAAATCACTCAAATGATATTTAATTCACAACATACGTAGTTAAATCTTGTAACAATACGTACGTATAATCGTCAAGAAGGTTATCACTATCGCCTTCAATTGAATCATGGTACTCAGGATCTTAAGCATCGCGTGATCCTTCTCCGAGGTCGCATTTATCCTCTAACATCAATATGCCGTCCTCCTCGCGATCCCAATTGCCCGAATTAGCATACTTAAACTGAGCCACTGCCGAATTCGCCTTGTATCACTACTATCAAAGGAACCGCCGACAATTTTAAAAAACTAGTCTAAATTCCATGAGAATACAATTCAAATTTATTCAACAGCACTGTAGCGTTTCCTGATGGGTCGCCTGAATGAGAAATTTACAAATTGAACTCTATTTTCTACCAATAAGGACGATTTTAGTATGGGAAGGGTAAGTTTAAAAGTGTTCATATTAGCATGATCAGAGCTTGAACTGTGACCCGCTGGTAATGGGCTCAAATTGATGGCGGAGGCAAATTTTTCTAGTGATTATGCGGCATGATCTTAGGATTAGTCGCTCATTTGGTGTTTGTTCTGAGCAGGCAAGTTCGCTCGAAATTACTACTGAAGATGTTCTTTACGCTCAGTACAGATCTATTAACAAAACAAAACTTTGATTATCTACCTACGAATGTTATGTTATTTAATGCTCACTGTTTTCTTTAAATAAAACATATCGATTCACTAGCTTTTGCCCGCAGCACCGCCCGCGTTTAAAAAATAGCGTAGGTCTTTTCTCAAGAATCAAAGTATTTCCATGCTAAATTGCTTTGAATCCAGTGCTGTGGTTTACACGTGAAAGCGTTATAGACAGAGTTACTTTCACAATTATAATATTAGTACCTATAGATGCTATGGATGAAAATATTTGTGGGCTTGAAATTACCTTGCAGATCTGGGGGCACGGTCGTGCCCCCGCCAAGACGAGCCAAGCGTAGCCTACCTACCTTTTCTCGAAGCGTTTCGTCGTTTTTTTGAACCCCCATAACTTTGGTTCCCGATATACCAGATCGTTCAAATTTTCAGGATATGATGTTAGCAATAGACTAATGAAACGTACAAAGTTTCAATTGCAGAGCTCTGATAGTGTAGATTTTACTGATACCAAAAAACATCGATTTCGTCACTGACACATTGATGATCATCAAAACTGTTATGGTACTTCCTGAAGTGCTAGAAAGCTGAAATTTGGTATGTAAACTAAGTTTAGTACACAAACAACAACAAAATTCATAAACCTATTACTTTTGCCCCCCAACCCCCAAATTTGGGGGGTGAAAGTTTGTATGAGACTTTCACAAATGTTTATGCTGGAGGTTTTATTTTTTGTACACGGATTTTTTCGAAAGAAGAAAGAAGATGTACAAGAAATACAGCCCAAAAAAAGAAAATAAAGGAAACTTACAAAAAGAAATGAAATCCCACCAAAAACATTTTCATGTAAAATGTTGCCAAGACGACTGCATATGGCTTGGCCTGTGGGATGGGAAGCCATACATTTTTACTGAGATATAGAGTTTATGAAGTTAGGGTTGGAGAGTTAGGGCGTGTAGATACAGAACCTTGGCTCTACATGAGATCTGATATCTTTTTCACAGGGTAAGCCATATGCAGTCGTCTTGACAACATTTTACATGAAAATGTTTTTGGTGGGATATATTTTTTCTATTTGAATACTCGAATAAAAAGTTAAATGTAGATTCGATAACAAAATAAAAACCTACTTCAAGGTTCGACTCGACTTTTTTTTATGTTTGGACCGCCATAATGACTCTACTCTGCCTGATGGAAAGCATAAGCAGAATCCAAGAGTGGTGGTGACCATACTCACTGCGAACACAGGCAATGCAACAATGCAACGGCGGCAATATGATGCTGCTGCTTCTGCATCATTGGGCCTCCTTTAGTATATATTTACTATCTATATATATAAAAATGAATGCAGACAATGCAGTATGGCGACCCGCACCATGGCGGCCTAGTGATGCTGCTGCATCTTTTAGTCTAGTCAACAAGTATGGAACTTGTTGACTAGACTATTTGGGCCTCCGGTCTCGTACTCACCAACGAAACACGACAGCATGAACGCTGTCATTTTACGTTGATTTTCTGTACGAGGGTAGAACCGCCCCGGTCGAGCCGGCCCATTCGCGCTGAAATCAGCGTGGCTCTACTACCTACCTTGGATGTACTCTTGGATGACATCATCGGATTTTAGTGTCCTTATCATGGTACCACCGTTGGGATATCTCCTTTCCATTAAAAAAAGAATCATCCAAATCGGTTTATAAACCCAGAGGTTATTTGCGAACATACATAAAAAAAAATATACATAGGTATACGGTCGAATTGAGAAACCTCCTCCTTTTTTTTAAGTCGGTTAAAAATAGTTGATTCCATTTTTAAAACCCAAAATTGTTGTATATGTTTAGTTTTACATTTATGAATGTATTCTAAACTAAAGTCATTCCTGTAACACAATCTCTTTTTAACTCCCGACCAATAAGAGGGGTGTTATAAGTTTCACGTGTCTGTCTGTCTGTCTGTAGCACCGTAGCGCCCGTACGGTGGTAAGGTGAGTTACGTGCGAGTGTTCTTAGACATGTTACATAAAAATCGGTTGAGCCGTTTAAAAGTTATGGGGGTGAAAGTGGGAAGAGTAACCGAATGTCTGCAGAAATATCATCGAGTGGGGTGTCAAATGAAAGCGCATAACGTGTTTTTTACTTTATAAAGGAAACTCAGGCTATGATATCGGGGGTTTTTTTAATTTTGAGAATTTATAGTTATCTTTACTTATTTATACTGAACACATGTTTCTTTAAACAAACAACATCTATGATACAAATTAGTCACCGTACCTACTTGTGTTACGAAAATATTTGCAATACAATTAAAGGCCATTGCCACTGATGATGATGTACCTCAAAGCCTTTGTCGTAACTCGAGGCTGCCAAAGCGGAACAGAAAACTTTATTGATTCTAATCAAATGTTAATTCCTCCGTATATTTACGATTTCTTTTCATTTACCTCCTTGTAGAAGGCAAAGGAAGTATCATTAATTGCTAAACGCACTTGTTATAGGAACCTTTTATTAGGTACAAGCTTTAACACGCGGCTTCGCTCACGCAGACTTTCATCCCCCGATTTACCCCCTTAGGGGTGGAATTTGAAAAATTCCTTTCTTAGTGCTCACTTACGTTATACAAAGAACCTACATGCAAAATTTCAGGATTCTAGGTTCAGTGGTTTGGGCTGTGCGTTGATCTCTGGGTATGTCAGTCAGTCAGTAAGTCAGTCAGTCAGTCACCTTACTCTTTTATATACCTACTACATAGATTATTAAATCATTACAACATCGCGCAAATATTAAAATATTTAATATTTTTATTAAAATAATATTATTAAATAAAGAATCTTTGTAAGTTTTAATTACATGATCATAGTAATATCAATGTTCTCATCTTAGGTTATCATGATTTTTTTCTTTCAAGCCCTTTTAGGGTTCCGTAGTTCACGTCGGAACCTTTATAGTTTCGTCATCTCTTACCGGCTTACCTTCCAAACAATTAGTGCTAACAAGATGAAAATTTGCGTGGATACGTGTATTTACCCCGTCGACAAAGTGCTAAAATAAAATCACGAAAGATAACTTTTTTTGGGGTACCTCTTCTGCACATGAAGTTGGGATGTTTTGTTTTTCTCGCATTTACCCCTTAGTGTGGGGTATCATTAGATAGGTCTTTTAAAAACATTATTTCGTTATTTTTGTACGAATTTTTCCAAGTAAGCGCATTTTACAAGTTAGGCCTCTATAACTCTTGAACTAACAAAGTAATGTATAGTGTGGGTTACGGGTTAGACTCGAAAAAAAAAAATTAGCACTTTGTTGACGTGGTAAAAACGCATATACATGTGTTTAATCCAAGTTTCATCTTTCTAGCACTAATCGTATGGAAGCTAAGCCGAGGACGGACGGACAGACGGACGGACATGACGAAACTATAAGGGTTCCGAGACGTAAACTACGGAATCCTAAAAACTATGTCTTGCATTATATTTGTTCCTAAAAATGACCTACTTCTAACGATAAGATCCATAAACCAACAACTACAACTAGAAGGAAAAACATCAAAGTATTATCTAATGAAACCTTGTTCGATTATTCCAATTTCCTATAATTACCAGTTGACTGCAGCTCTTAATTAATTATATTATGAGTAATACTCGTAATACCTTGACAACGTTTTAGATACTTTAATTTATACATTTCGATCAAATTGCACATAATTGATTAACATTTTTTATAAATTTGAGCTTACCAAAATGACTCTACTCTTATTATTCGACTGTAAATCGGGACTTAATCAGGATAATATTAACAAGGTACAATACCCTTTTTGGTTACCCGACGTTTCGATCGAATTGCACCGATCGTGGTCACGGGTAGACTAGTGAGATGAGACTCTACTCTGGCTGATGGAAATAATGAATCCAGAGTGGCGTTGCTAGCGTCCCGAATTTGAATGCAAATCTTTATGTCCCGCGCTGGACAGTCTCAGTCCCGCTTTTCGGGGATAACTGGTCGGACGCTGAAAGTGAGGCTATGGCACCAGTTTCCAGAAAAAGATACCAGGAATTAGGGATGATGTTTAGCAGGAAAACAAAATTATTGAGAGCGACCTTCTTTTTTTTAGTACTCATACACTCATAATATGTCGTAATTAATGAGTCAAATTTTCCGCTCCCGCCTTGCGTCCACTTCTATTATATACGTTTTTTGACTTTGTCCCACTTTCGACGAAAGAATCCCGCTTTTTTCACTAAAAAGTTTCAAAATCCCGATTTGACAAAAAAAAATCTAGCAACACTGAGTGGTACACATACAACAATGCAGCATGGTGACCCACACAAATGTTTGTTACTCTTTCACGCAAACACTACTAAAAGAATTTAGATAAAACTTTAAAACAGTATATATATATGTGAAAAAAAATTAACAAAATAAAAACCGACTTCAAGGTTCGACTCGATTTCTCTTAGATGCCGTCATCAGATCTTAGTGTCCTTATCATGGTACCACCGTTGGGATATCTCCTTTCCATTAAAAACAGAATCATCAAAATCAGTTCATAATCGACGAAGTTATCCCCGAACACACATAAAAAAAATAAAAAAAATATACGGTCGAATTGAGAAACCTCCTCCTTTTTTTGAAGTCGGTTAAAAATAACAGACACTTAGATTTACTGCGACAACCGATATACACGCGGGCGGAGTCGCGGGCAAAGCTAGTATATATATAGATTAGAATAAACGGCTATGAAGCAGTGTTGCAAGTACGTCATTTATAAATTATAGGTGCAATAGATAAGTGGAAAAATTAACACTTAGAGCGTAGATCAAAGTAATAAAGACGTTAAAGGAACTACATAAAATGGAAGCATTGTTGTAAGTGATTATGTCGGTGGATGAATAGAATGCGTTTATCAAGGTCTCAGTTATTGGTGTAAATGGAGGAAGGCGTCGGTGCAGGCGTGGCTTTGTGAGAACACTGCCGTCAAAGACGCTCCCACACACGCAATCTGTTCTACAATCTACACTCAACGGCGCGAAAAGCTGTCTACTTTGCAATTTAATTACCCCCTATCAATATACTCCATAAATAAACTAATCTTAAATCTCAAAACCAAATTGACCAAAAAATATAAACTGATACTAGCTTACGGTTCTTTGGACTAACACCAAGCAACCCAGAGAATGCCCCTAATTCGATGGGTAAGTGGGGTTTGGAATGGAGATCAAGGTTCAACATCAGGGTCGTCCACTAAAATAATGGGTTGACATTACTGGATCACCAAGACCATAGACAGAAAGGCTTGAAACATTTTGCGAGCCAGAGGCCTATGTACAGATGTGTACCCGAAAATACCGCGAAACAAGACTAAAGAGGTTTAGGACACAGACTTCTCTACACCAGCTTCTTTGAGTTATATGTATGCGATATCTGACTGCCTCGTTGGTCTCGCGGTTGGCGTGTGCGACTGCTGATCATGAGGTCTCGGGTTCGATTCCCGGGTCGGACCAAATGTGTGTATGATCTACAAATATTTGTTTCGGAGTTTGGGTGTTTTCTATGTATAATATCTATGTATTTACAAAAAAAAGTATATATGTATTTGTATCAGTTGTCTAGTACCCATAACACAAGCTCTGCTTAGCTTGGGACTAGATGGCGTTGTGTGTTAGATGTCTGAAATATTTATTTATTTATATATATTGATTTCCTAGAACTGTTCTTATATTCTAACCCTGTCTATTTTTATTCATTTCTACTATTATCGTCTATTCTGGCAATTTTTTTCTTTCAATATGTTTTAAATATGCTTGGAATTTTCCTATCTGATTCTTAAAACACCGAGTTAAAGACAATGACGTAAACCCTAATTACATACGTAATTTGAACTAAAAAGTTAAGGGCAAGATGTGTGCCTTTAAAACAACCATTGAAAAAATTTACAAAAAAATGTATTACTTAGTGTTATTTATTATCAGAATCTACTCCATCATGAGTTCATTAGTGACAGGTCCCGTGCCAGCTTACATGTACAGTGCCTTTTACGCTTCAACAATGAACACATTATAACTTACACTATTTTTTACTCGAATATCATTGTCCACTACTTTCTCTTAATTAATAATCATTTAACACTGTTAATTGTACTAGCTGTATCGTCTATAATTAGCCTTAAAGCTGTAGAAACGAGTGGTCGGTGAACTACAACCTTTAGAACACAAGGTCAAAGAAAGGATGCAGAAAAAATGCACTTTCTTTTTGCTATAAACTCAAAGGTAGTTTTAAAAGTGTTCTATTTTCTGACAGTGTAGTTATATCTATGCGATCTTAATCGTCGGAACATGACAGGCTTTTAGGGCATAATCTGCAGTACTAATGGGTAGGACAGCTAAATTATAGGTCACGAACAAAGGCGTTTATTTTACAATGTAATACCGAATTTGGTATTCGATATAATAAATGGCAATATTCTATTTATACAGCAGCTGTCGTGAAAGTAGACTAGTTCTGGTAATAAAGCGTGTGACATTGACCTTTGGTAACGATTTTGATCTACCCTTTGTAATATTGGTGCAGATTTTGTTACACTGTGTATTGTTGTTGATTTTAAAATAATGTCTGCCTAAAATTGTGTAGAAGGTAGTAGACAGGTTCTGTGTCTATCTTGAAGCTATAGCCTATGTCGAGTTGTGGACTACAACGGGCTGATGATGATGATGGAGAATGGTTGCACTCTTTGTAATAAAAAAAACCAGCTTCAAGAACTTGACCAAATTGAAATGCCACGCGAGAAGCATCAGAGAAGCATCAGCTTTCAAATAAAAAAATAATCATCGAAATCGGTTCACCCAGTCGAAAGGTAACAAACTTAAAAAAATACAATCGAATTGAGAACCTTTTCCTTTTTAACCGACTTCCAAAAGGAGGAGGTTCTCAATTTCATCGGTATTTTTTTTTTATGGATGTACATTGATTACTCCGTCAATTGTGGACCGATTTTGAAAATTATTTTTGTATTCGAAAGGGTATGCTCCCCATGTGGTCCCATGGCCACCATATCAGGATCTGGTGATGGGATCGCAAGGAAATTGAAGGAAACCCTCAAATTTACGTGAGCGCCTGCAATACAGTTAAGGCAATTGTCTGCATGCTTTCATATTCTGTAAACATCATGTCCGAAATATTTATTTATTATTCTATACAGTATGTTGTATGTTACCTTTAGTCGTATTCTTTCAAGTTATTTAGGTGAAATGATGATGAGAGACTTAAGAAAGACTAAAAAGCGAAAAAAAAAAAAAACTTCGTTTAAAAAAACCGACTTCAAAAACTGAAAAGTATAAAATAACTTAATTTGTATGTGCTACCTATTCATAGGTTTGAAGTCGGTGCCGAGCCAAAATGTAATAGTAGGACTCGCCGCGCGTGACCTTGAGCGGGATAGCTGCTCTTCGCGTAGGACAAAACAACCGAAGCGTCGGTGACGTCGTTGACGTTCGTCTCGAAATATAGCGAGTGTGGTACCTACTATTACATTTGGCTTGGCGCCGAATTCAAACCTATGAATAGGTAGCACATACAAATTAAGTTATTTTATACTTTTCAGTTTTTGAAGTCGGTTTTTTTAAACGAAGTTTTTTTTTATTAGGGTTCCGTGCCAAAGGCAAAAAACGGAACCCTTATAGATTCGTCATGTCTGTCTGTCCGTCTGTCTGTCTGTCTGTCTGTCTGTCCGTCCGTCCGTATGTCACAGCCACTTTTCTCAGAAAGTATAAGGACTATAATGTTGAAACTTGGTAAGTAGATGTATTCTCTGAACCGCATTAAGATTTTTACACAAAAAAAGAGAAAAAAAACAATAAATTTTGGGGGATACAATACTTGGAACTGAAACTCAAAAATTTTTTTTTCATCAAACCCAACCCTGTGGGGTATCTATGGATAGGTCTTTAAAAATGATATTGAGGTTTCTAATATCATTTTTTTTTTTTTTTTTTTTTTTTTTTTTATGTTTGGCTTGCCAAAATGACTATACTCTGCCTGATGGAAAACATAAGCAGAATCCAAGAGTGGTGGTCACCATACTCATTGCGAATGCAGACAATGCAGTATGGCGACCCACACTATGGCGGCCTAGTGATGCTACTGCATCTTTTAGTCTAGTCAACAAGTATGGAACTTGTTGACTAGACTAATTGGGCCTCCGGTCTCGCACTCACCAACGAAACACGACAGCACGAACGCTGTCATTTTACGTTGATTTTCTGTGCGAGGGTAGTACCGCCCCGGTCGAGCCGGCCCGTTCGTGCTGAAATCAGCGTGGCTCTACTACCTCCTGATTTTTTTATAAACTGAATAGTTTGCGGGAGAGACACTTCCAAAGTGGTAAAATGTGTGTGTGTCCCCTGTAACTTATAAAATAAGAGCATGATAAAACTAAAAAAAATATGTGATGTACATTACCATACAAACTTTCACCGATAATTGGTTTGAACGAGATCTAGTAAGTAGGTAGTTTTTTTTTAAACCTTATAAATCGTAAACCGCAAAATAAATTACACTATTATTAAAATATCGATCAAAGTTACAACGAACTACAGGAACTTTTATATTATGTTACTTGCTGCTTCGGAACCCTTCATGGGCAAGTCCGACTAGCACTTGGCCGCTTTTTTTGAAGTCGATTAGAAACGTAGGTAACATTGGCGTTTAGTAAGTTGAAATAGATGATTTTTACTACAGTCTGATGCCGATGTATCTCGTCTAAGATTCATTTTATTTTATCAAAATTAAGAAATAAAGTCCCTGTATTTAAAGTATGATTAAACTAAAACATTTAACTTATTTTCACGTAACTCTTTCACAGTGTACATTAAGTTATAACATATTTCGGCACTCATAGGCCGGCTCAATCGAAGTGATACCACACATTCAACGAAAACCCGCTTTAAAGCAATTCTTTAATTGCTTATCACCATATGAATGTAGTTGCCGGAGCCTCAACTCAGCCAAAAGTTCGGTGTCGAACTGGAGGTTGGATCTCAAACGGTGGCAATACTCTTGTGACTCTTAGCGCTCATTACTCTTGTGAGTTGTAGCCGTTGTAGGTGTCAATGAGCTGTGGATAGTGTGCATATCTTGAAATTGGCATGTATCCGACGATATATAATAAAAAGCCACAGGACTATTCGTGGTGACAGTTATCAAGGTAATCACTTATGCGATCATGTCAACATGAAATAATATAATCAAATAATAATATAATCACAAATTTTAACAAAAAAAGGCGACTTCAATCTGGACCAATGGGACCAAACGGGAAGCACCAGCTTTCAAATAAAAAAGAATCATCAAAATCGGTTCACCCAGTCGAAAGTTATGAGGTAACAAACATAAAAAAGACAGTCGAATTGAGAACCTCCTCCTTTTTTTGAAGTCGGTTAATAACAGGCTTCTGTAAAGTCCTTTTACATTGTTAATTTGATTACTAAACAGTTACACCTTTTAAAAGAAATACGCATAGTTTTGCAGTCAGTTAAATTTAAATAATGTTAATAATTTATACAAAATGCAGGACTGCCTGTCTGTTTGTATTATTGTATTTGGTGTATTGTGACAAGTAGGTCTGCGAGCCGTCTCCCCGCTATTGTGCGACCCCCAGCCTCGCTCCGACGTCCCGTAATAACCAGAGTTCTGTTTACTGTAGAATAAAATTTTACTTGATAGCTATTTCTATTAAAACCCACTACTTCTATTAAAACGATCACAGCAGTCCTGTACAGCTTTGTGTTATGAGTTTAACGTTCACATTTCCTAAGAATTTTTCATTTGGTAGTTTTTTTTTATAGTCTGCTGCCAAAATGATTCTGCCCTGCCCGATGGTAAGCATGAGCAGAATCCAAGAGTGGCGGTATAGTATACTTTCCTTCGTGTGTAATGAAATAAATGAGATAGGAAAGAAAAAGAATGCTAAACATAATTATATGTAAATGTTATAGTAATACTGATAGCATGATTATAACCATTCTAGATATATTCAACAGGAGTTACAAAGACGATGTTGTAAATTCACGGATAAAAAAATTACTAAAATAGTCGGTAGTGGAGTGTTTGCTTTAGTAGAAAAGATTCTCTTTAATCTGTCACCGTGGCTATTTAATGTAAGTAATTATTTCCGAAACTATCCTTTCGTATTCCGTGCCTTTACTGATCTGTATTGTTCAGGAGAAAAAATATCGCAATACAAGCATAACATTTTTGTTGATGCATATCATTTCAAGTCATACAATTTTACGTAAATAGTCAACCGTAATGCAAGACATGGGAAAAAGATTGAGTACCTTTAAAGATATCGTAGTTATCTATTAAATTTAGTAACTATACGACTGTCGGTGCTGTCTTTTTAAAACAACAAGAAAAGTAGAACGTAGAACTTGAAGTGAACAAAGACAGTTGACTACAAGTAGATTTCGAGTATTATATGTAATTATTGGTAGGTAATTTGAGTAGACAACAATGTCATTACAAGGCACACATTAGTGTAACAAGCCTGTAGGTACCGTCGGCAGTTCGGCAGGACAGTCCAGCTGACGAGCAATTTGGTGGAGTAGCAACATTTAATAGAAATGGGCTCGGCGGGTCGTGTTTGCCCTTTAAGTTTGCAGTAGCCTCCGGGCACAATTTAATTACCAAATGGAGCGCTTTTTTGTGATCTCCGGAGCGTGTAAACGGGCCTCGTAACGATGTGTGGCTGTCGCTGGTATTCCTTTATGTTCGGCACAAATTCCGCTTGTTTCCCCAAGAACAGGTGGATCGTTACGACTGATTCGGGATTATTTAATTGCTATTGTGTGTTTTGTCAATCACGTTCCTTTCTCAAACTCTTGTCATACGAGTATAATTGGGAAGATGTTTTAGTTTAATTTGCTTTTGTGGGGACATATGTTTGGTTTATCTTCTTGTTCGTTAATTAGATTTACCGGTACTTTTTGTAGTTTTATTTCTGATTAAATGGTTAGTAAATAAGGATTGAATCACGGTGGTATTAATTAAATAAAAATATTCTGCTTTGACTCTATATTTAAGGTTTTGTGCATATATTTAGAAGTACAAGATTAAATTTATGATTCCAAATATCGTACCTAATTATTCTAAAATTATTCTTGATTTGCTTTTTTATTATCGTCTTTATAATGAACAAAGTTTGTTGTTGGTAAGTAAAAAATTTCAAGATCATTTGGTACAAACTTTTCTAATATTTTAGAGTACCCGTGTCTTAATTAAAGTACAAATATTTTTAAATATTAAGTGCACTCAATATTTAAATGTGACCTTAAGATAAAAGCTTCTTATCGGATCAAATTGACCAGATCAGGAACTTGGTCAGTCTAAAATATTCAAGTTAACTCTTTGTAAGTTAAACTTTTGACAAACAACAGTTTCATGTTACAGCTACCTTAGGTATTCAGCTTGCCGACAATGCAAACGAAAGATAATTCCTTAGGTATATGTGTAAGCTAACATCGAAGCAACTAACTGCCAACACAAACGGCGGGTCCCTCGTTATTTTAAACAATTCGATAATGGCGCCCCCTGGCGGCCACCGCTCGTGCTACAGCCACAGTACAAAGGGCGCTGTCCCCTAATGAGCCCATAGTTCCTACAAATGCTGGATGTGTTCGCCGCCGGGGATTCACAACTACAGCGAAGACTCCTAATGACAGTTCTACATTTTATTTATTTTATACGACTAATGAATATTTGGTATTTAAAAAAATAGAAGTAGCTATGTTGAAAAATTCTTCTGGGTACATGCCATAGTTCAGCAAATCCTCACTACTTTAAGTGTGAAAGTATTTGATATGCTGGTAAATATGAAAATTACTTATTGAATAAAAGAGAAAATAGCAAAAAAAAGAATTAGTGAAACCGGTATGTAAGTAAGGTATAAGTACATGTAAGCTGTTTATAAGTCGACATAAGTAGGACCAGTGAACACGTTCAGAGTCTTTCTAGATATTCACCTAGGAACCTTTACCTTTATTTCAAACCACACATTTCAATCGTCAAATGTACGTTGCTTAAACAACTTACGTTCACGATTACCATAACTAACCAGCAAAGACCCTTGTCCTACGTTCACATAAAACGCCAATGCAAAACACCGAACTATACAATATGCTAAATAATCTACATAAATACAAATAGTAGGCCGTATGATGTGCCGTCAGCGAATCAAACGACTCGATCATAAAGGTGACACTTTAAACAACCTCCGTGCACTGTCAGTGCGCAAGCGTGCGCTCCACGCCGACCAATCGCAGCCCACCGCGAGCAACATGTAAATGTTCCATATTCAAATCAGTTTAAAATCAAAACGCGCATGCACGCGCCGCTACTTTTTATTGGCGCTTTGCATACAAAGGGTTCTTTGGATGTTGCGATTTGGCGCGCGTTCCTCTCAAAAAATAAAGGGTTCAACTGTTTGGGGTAGTCAACCCTTCCGTATCGCAACCCTTTTTTGGTTGCAGCTGTTTTTTAGTATCACGTTCAGTCCTGCCACGCGACGTTTAGATTTAACACGTTTTTTGCACTGACAAGTTTTGGAGTGTCATAAAGTTCGGTTTTAAGAATTATACGTCGTCGACTCACACCTGGTGTTGGTTTTTGTTGTCACCGGTGATTTATTATTCGCACGTGTGCTTTGTCAGGAGTGAATTAATTGTTCGCCAGGAGTAGGTAATGATCGGTGTGCAAAGTAAAGTGAAAAGGCTTGATCGGTTATTTATATTTAATGTCAATTTGTTAAGCATTTGTTACTAGTTCAAACTCTTCAAACGGCTTAGACTGAGTTTAGTCTAACTTATTGTTATGAAATTTCAAGTTTGGATCCCAATAAGTAAAATCTTACATATAAAATTCTCCTGTCACAATGTTAGTTACCATACTCCTCTGAAACGGCTGGACCGATTTCTATGAAATTTGGTGTGCATATCGGGTAGGTCTGAGAATCGACCAACATCTATTTTTTATACCACAATTTTATTTTTAATGGCAGAACAACGTTTGCCGGATCAGCTAGTGTTCACATATTAATTTAACAATTAACTGAACATTGGGATTTGTAGTCGTACATTAAATAACTTTGAAAAATGAATACAACTCACTTCAAAACGTATAAATTATCTTTCTATGCATCAGTTATATTAACTCTATTCTAGCAAAATTGCTGTTTTTCTTTCTGAGAAAGAATACTGATTTTGTCTTAATTTTACCTGTGTGTACATAGTTCAAAGCTTTGTACACCGAAAGCTCGAGCTAAATAAATTCAATTAGTATATTAAATGTGATAGTGCTGAAAGCGGTACACATAAAGGTGCGTCCACAAACACGGTGTCTATCAGCTAATGCGATGTCGCACGGTGTCGAGTTGCCGCATCGACGTGTGTGTGGGAGTGCCATAACCTAAGTGTCAACAACACATCAACTGTTTGACGACTATTATTATATTGATTGTTAATTGTATAAGAAGCTATTATATTAGTTTAATTGTGACTTTTGGTAGAAATTGCAGTGCCCAAAAAGAGATGTACTCGTGGAACGACTACCGTTATTAGTTCTTTATCTAGGTGTTTCTGCAAGGTGTATGTATTTAAAAACACATAAGCATGTTTATTAGAAGTCTGAATACCATTAGGTAGTAGCATCTAGTTTGACAAAAGACTGTGTGTGGGTTGTGCCAATTTTTTTATATTCAAAAAAGTTTCAACTATGTAACTGAATGATATAAAGAATGTCATAGAACAGTTACGCATACTCCACATTAGAAAATAATAATAAAAGAGTTTTTAGATATCCCACTTCAATTCGAATCAATTAATGCAGATAACTCGATTCGAACTCGAGATTCGAACATATATTCTAACATAACTTATTCTATGACGACCATTGTTTACATACACAGGAACTGATAGAGATAGATTTTCTCAATCATCAAATCCTGAACTTTCTAATATAGTTTGATAAGTCTAGTTTTATTAATAGCTGGAAATACTTACTACAAAACTTACGAATTAAAATACTCAGTACTATATACATCGCTATTTTGAGCCAAGCTACGCACAACTATAATAAACATAAAACTTCAAATAATAAGACATTTCATAAAAAAATCGCTGTGAAAATTGTGTATTAATAAGAGTAAAGAGTTAGTAATGATTCCATAAAGCGTGGGTGCATTGCGTGGGCTAAATGTTTGCGGCGCGTATCGTATACACATTCGATAATTGCGCCCACTAATGCTCATATTATCGCCGATATGGCCGCATTAACCGTACTTAATGTAGGAAATGAAATATCCGGCGCGCGGCTCTCCTTGAGCCTGGTGCTCGCACTGAGATGGTAGAACGCTGCGTTTTTTCGTTAAGTAGACACATAGAAACAATTGTGTTACCTTAACTTTCATTTTCATTAATTCTAGTAATTTAAAAATTCACGACGAAAACCCTATTATGAAGAAACACGCATCATAAAAGTGCAAATTAAATTTTATTTTAAATAATTTATTTTTATTCTTTTTGTTACTAAGTTTGTGGAATAACTTAGCGCTGAATATTTTTTTCCTAAAATATCAAACGAGAAGAGAATAAATGTTGCCAGAATTAGCAGTTTCCTTTTACTTTGATATTAGCACAACCAAGTCAACTATGTACGTCTTCTTTTTGCAATCAAACGTATTATCCTAATTCAAATAAATTAGTTTCACATAAAAATATATAAATAAAAATAGTCTTAAAAATATTTCATACATACATATACCTATACAACAAAAAAGATGCGTTTATTCTGGAGAGTGCGTACAAACGCCGCCCGCGTTACTATCGGCAAACATCGGAAACGTCAGCCGGCACCGTTTTTTCCTAAAACACGATACAACGCAAATATTCCGTTTTCTCGTATTTGCCTTCACTCAGCCATATTTGTATGAAATAGTTTTAGTCGGAAGACGTTTCTTGTTACCCCGGTGTTGATTACAGGGAAAAGAAATAACATTTAGAGCGGTTAAACTAGACTGCAATCGTTTTGTTCCACGTCGGATTTAACTTACGAGCTTTTCCTTATTGGGCGCGCGTAACGTCGTCTCGATACAATACAGCTTTATTTACGAGATGTTCTTTCATCACGTTACGATGAATCGTTTAATTTGTGGCCTATTAAAACGGGAACCTTTATTATTTGTAGTGTCTCCTTAAAATAACGCTATTTGTTTGATAGAAGGTCGAAGGACTGAATGTCGCTACTTGTAGTACTTGTGTTACTTAAATTTCGATGTGTTGTGTTTAGATTCATTTTAAAGTCTCTAGAAAGTAATGTTCCACGTTTGTTCACAAAATTACTATATGATTTGCCTATTAGTGTTCATAACGATGTTAATAAAACAAGTGTTGATGTTAAGACCCATTAAACCATGGGAGAGCCACGCTTCGGCATAAATGGGCCGGCTCGACCGGAGTGATACCACGGCCTCACAGAAAACCGCTGTGAAATAGTGCTTGCGCTGTGTTTCACCGAGTGAGTGAGGATACCGGAGGCCCATACCCCAACACCCTCCCCCTATCTCCTCTTTCCCATCCCTCAAAGGCCGGCAACGCACTTGTGACGCTTCTGGTGTTGCAGGTGTCCATGGACGGCGGTAATCACTTACCATCAGGCGATACGTCTGCTCGTTTGCCCGCCTATTCCATAAAAAAAAAACAGTTAAAATGTACCTATGTCTTGCCAATAGTTTAATGTTGACTTAAGTTTTTGAATAACTTCTTTGAATTCTAATTAAATTCATTCGTGATCGATATTACATGATCATTTTGATATTACTTGGTTAAATTTGAAAATGCACACGCTTCTTTTTACACACAAAAGCTCGCGAATTTTCAAAGTTTTAAGGTTAAAGAGCTATAAATGTAATTTAATAATAATAATAAATATTTCAGACATCTAAAACACAACGCCATCTAGTCCCAAGCTAAGCAGAGCTTGTGTTATGAGTATTAGACAACTGATACAAATACAGATATCCTTTTTTTTTAAATTTTTTTTATTACACCCAAAATAAGCTTTTCAGACGTTGAATTCGGTAAAATATAGATATTAAAATTTGGTGTTTGGCGTGGTAAACTACGGAAGTACTTACGGCGTTCACTTCAATATCCGATAATGAATTAAAGCAAGTCTTTCAATAGTTTGAAAAGTAACACTACACGCTTTTTGCTTAAAACAAAAAAAAAGCATTTTCAAGTGCTCTGATACCAGTTACTATTATAAGAAAAGTTGTGCTAACTACTAATACAGTAGTTTAATAAAAATTGAAAATAAATTGTAGTAGTTAAATTAAATTTTAGAAAAATCATTGTACCATTGAAAAACAACATTATGAAATACAATATAAAGATGAATTTGTGTATCATAAATAATGTTAAATATAAAGATTACTGCTGTAATCAAATAGTTGTTTATTGCAAAGCTGTAATTAGCTGTTTAGGTAAACTATCCGCTTGATTTCTCAAACATTAACGTACATTTTACGAGTAGTATTGTATCGTGAATTACTGTAGTGTTAGAAGTCGCAAGAAAACATTTATATGTACCTACAGTCTACACCCAACGCGTCTACCCCAACCCTCATTTGCAAACGATCAATAAAATTACCCATTCATATACGAACTTACCCTATCTAGAGAGTTGTCTAGGAGGCCGGCGGAGTGCGGAGGGATGAGAGAGGGCCAACCCTTTCCCTCCCCGGCAATCCATCACTGACGACTAGCGAAATGTATTTTAATCCAGTGCCCCGCGCGCCGACGCTTCATGAAACGTGAAAAATGATCCCACTGCGCACACACACTTCCACACCCTATACGTATACATGAGTTAACTTGTTGGTATGTTTGTGGTGGTGGAAAGGTTTAAGATTTTATATCTTGAAACGGTTAAATTTGATAATCCTTAAGTATTTAGCCTAACGCAAAATAGGCAATGTTACAAGTATCCATCACTTTTCTGCTTTGAGTTCGGTGTTACTGACTATTATTTCTCTGTTTTGTCTTTAATTCTTGTTTCCTTAAATCAGAAAACAGATTGCTTTTCGAAAATTAACATTTACATTTAATGCTGCAATATTACACAGCGAAAGTTATCAGTAGGATAAACCATACCATAGCCATACCATAATAAGTGTGCAAGGTTTGGATGCGTTTGATAATTTCACTAAACAGTAACGCAATGTTAATTCTAAAAATAACTATGAAATTAGAACTCAGTACATTATATTACTACCAAATTAAAGTTCAATACGAAACAAACTATCATTCTCATCATAAAATATTTATTCTAGGTGGGAATGGAACCCAACAAATATAATATGGTTATTGAACCTAATCTAAGTTTTGAACATGTAATGCCATAAAACTCTTCAATGGCTACGATAGTTTTGAATAAAATATTCGTCTTTATAGTAGCCTATGCGAAAAATTTATAGTTGAAAGTGGTCCCGTGGGCTTCACCAGATTCCTCCATGTACATGTACTCAACTGAGGCGTCCATTAATCATACACAAATTGTTGCGCGACCCTCCGCGCCACGTCCCCGGTGATATGTAAGCTCCAATTGAGCCAGTCATCGCAGCATCCTATTGAGAGTTTTCTTAGAAAGCTTCACTATCTGCAGCCGAAGCCACTGACTGGAAGCGAATGAACGATGAATGAACTATTGTACCCGTTAAATGGCAGCCAATTTTAGCGTCACTATGAAATTGCGATTTTGGGAATACGCTCAAGAGTCAACGGTCAGTAGCGAGTAGGTCAGATTTAGTGTTGAGGGTTCCGTTTAACATTGTAAAGATGATGTTTGTGACATACGCTTTCATTCATTCCACTAATAGGCATTCCAATGTTTAGTCGCAGAGAACAGCACTTGTGTTAATTTATACTTACCTCTTCATTTTAGAAACAAATCCTTGAACTTTTGAAATTGGTTATCTATAAGATAACTACGTTAGATGCTTAGGACTATTTCAGTTACAATCTGTAAAAATAGCATGAATAATAGATTCATGAGCGATTTTATAAGGTTTTCGATGTTATCGCTCAATAAATGTGTGTGACCCTATCCTGTGACGTCACACTCATAATAGTGAATGTTTTATTGTGCCGTTATGCGTATCTCCCTGGATTACTAAAACATCTGTCTCGGAAAATTCACTCTCGAAGCGTTTATCGGCTCCTTGAGGGTAGATAGAGAAAAAACTGCAATAACACGGTGTCATAACAAAGACGCCACCGTCGACCGATAATACTATGATTAATACCCGGCGTTATCTTGAGAGTGCAGGCCTCGCCCGCCCTAAGGAAACCGCACCGGCCTCCGTCTACGCAACGACTCAAGCTACGGACATGCCACGCAGAATTTCAACCTTATATCGTGGAGAATAGCATTGAGAATTATTTGATGAATTGCCTGTTTAAGGTATTCTCCGGACCCGACATAAGAGTTACGGATTTCGCATAATGCATATTATATTCGTGCGGGGGTGGCTGTGAGGGTGCGCACTGGTGAGCAGGTCGCGGGGTGAGGCCGGGGAGACGCGGGCCGGGCGGGGGAGGGACGGGACGCGAGGGAGGACCGCGTGACCGCACGTCTTTTGCACGCGACAAGCTCTCGACATTTTTTTATTATTATTGCGCTTCGATGGAATTTATTCCACCAAGGGTCGGTAATAGAATAGCGGGCACGCTCGTTTTGGTCCTAATAGCGATTTTGAATATCATTTTTAAATCATATAATGGAGTGCACTCGTCTTTTTACAGTTATTTTTAAGGGGCGAGTAAGAGGGTCGTGATCTATGAATACTTGTGTCATCATTTCACGCGAATGTGCGACCATTTTATAGATTACTTAGTGTTATTAACTTATAACATTAATTAGAGAAAAAATAAAAGATTGTAGCTTTTACAATATTAGAAGTTCCAAGCTTGTTAGATTCGATTCAGGCGGGTCTTTGGCGGCCGCCACAATATAATTACTATAATTAATTTCGCGCACCGCCGGCCACAGATTAAACAAACGATTAATAGTGTGGCTATAACCAATGTTAATCTCAGCCTTCACCGGCAGGTGGCGCTAGTGGCGCATTGTCAATAATCGCGGGGTATTATGAGAAATGTCTGGAGAGTGCAGCGGGGAGGTGTAATTATACACGGTGGGGTGGGAGGGAAGCCCTCCGTCCTCCCGAGTCCCGACTGACCTCCCCGAGCCGTCATATGCACTCATATTTATGTTAATTGTAGGTGTTGTATAGCTCTGTGCTTATTGTCGAATGAATTATTGCTGACAAGAAAAATGAGACTGTATAGTTTTAGTTTATGAACGTGGAATCGAGTAGTTACACATATGTATTTGTTTAATAACAACGTATCTCTCTTTACTTTATTTTGTGAGCGCCACAGAGTCTATATTACAATCATCAATCTATCAAAACAAAGTCCACAGAGAACTGTTATTATTACCAGTCATCTACATTTCTCTTCTAGCTGTCAGTGACATCAAGTTAGCTATATTTATGGACTACTATAATGTTTTGCTCACAGGTATTGTGAAGAAACTAATACTTACAATGAAGATGCCATCATCATTTCAATACAATTGAGCTACTGACGAAGAACAAATATTAAGAATAGTTCGTTAACAGGTTTGTTCATAATTATACAGTTTGATCTACACTTGTGTACTTTATATTTTTCCCTGCAGTTTTTATTTAGATTATATTTAAAAAGGTATCCTTGCGTATTCAGAACAAATCATTTTGGTTTCTCAGATATTAATACGAAGAAGTTAGACTATATCACTCCCCATAGAAGAGTTTGGCCCTAATAATAACTTTATTGTACACCAGGTAATTATAAAAGGTCTGTAGCTGCACGGAGTACAAGCTACATGGAGCACAAAGGTCTGTAGCTGCGGCCTTGTCGTTCGGAGGTAATCTCTTACAGGAACCATAATATAATAACCAAGTTTAATCTTATTAGGTATGTTGTAGTATGTGTAGATCTCTGAGATATTTTTACTTAATACAGGTGAAGAATTATATTTTTAAGCGAAGGGCAAGCCAGACCTTATTGTCTTATAAGAAACTAGGGCTAGATTTCTGTTGGATTTAGATAGTTTCAGAGCATTATGAAAACCTGCTGTTAGCTCAGTAAAGTTATTAATTTACATACCTAATTGATCTCTTGTTTACAGATGCAGTATCGTGACATCGACACTATACATCGCTGGCCGCAGACATTTTGTAATACATTTACATAAATAATACAAGTATAATGTTAGTTAACATTTCTAGTTTTCTTTTAGCTTGCTATTCTAATACATAGTGGATGAATTGAGTAAGTATTATCTATTTATTAATATTATAATAAATTATTTAATTCATTACTTGTCGTAACTTGTTTCAATAAAGTGGTACATTTATATTATAACACTACACTACAGAGATTCCTAGCCTATATATTATATCATTTATAATATATTCCCAAGATTATTTGGGGTTGGCTTCTAGTCCACCCGGTTTTGCCTGAATATCTGTTTTTTTACGCGGAACGACTGGCATCGGACCTCCGCAACATCTGAATTCTAAGGTTGAAACTAGTGTCAGTATATTTTAGGGCACTGACTTCTCAAATAACGATTGCAAGATTGCATACAGATGTTCATGGCAACCGGGACCGATGGCTTAATGTGCTCTCCGAGGCACGGGCGTGTGATGTAGTTCACCGCCAAACTTCCATACACCGGGTTGGCGGTAATAAGAATTTCATAACGAAAAACCCAATACATTACTTTGGCCCGACTCGGGATTCGAACCCGAGACCTCTTGATTGGCAGTCGCATACGCGAACCGCCAGACCAACGAGGCAGTCGCATAAACAAAATAATTCCAATTGTTATACTTTTATGAAACCCGAGTATGGTGACCTGTTAGGGTAGCTAGTTATTTGATCTCGAGTAATGTACTGCAAGTTTATAAAGACAGGTTTACAAGGAAAATTATTATTACCATCAAGTAGCTTGTATGCTTAAAAGGGTGAGCTAAAGAGTTAATAAGCTGGATAGAATAAGTATCCTGTCTAATTAGAAAGAATAATAAAATCTCAATTTCTAATCGAACAGAAAGAAAGAAGAATGATTCATTTTGGCTCAAATGAATGCAAACGTGAACATACCTAGTCATTATTTAGACGTTATATTACACACATTTAAATTATAGAGCGTTGGTGAATAGAAATAATTATAATTCTTCTACTTCCAACACGTCGTCTTATTTCAAATTAGGGAGAGGCTGACTCCTACTTTGTCTACCAGTCTGACAAACATACTTATATATTTAGAAATACATACATACATATTATAGATACATAACACCCAGACATAGAGTAAATGAGCGTGCTCATCGCACTAATATTTGTCCTCGATGGGAATCAAATTTACGTCCAATAATAACTGTAGTTTAATATCTAAATGCATTTCTCTAAAAGTGGTTAAGGAAAATGAGACCCACTATTGAAGTAAAGAATGAGAAGTTACTGTTACTTGTAAGAGATTATTCAAGAAAATATTAAATACTAGTTGTTGCCCACGGCTCCGCCCGCGTGTTTGTCGGTTATTGCGGCAAATATTAGCCTATGTGTTATTCTGATGTATAAGCTATATTATTGTAAAGTTTCATCCAAATCCGTTCAGTAGTTTTGCGTGAAAGAGTAACAAACATCCATCCATCCATACTTACAAACTTTCGCGTTTATAATAAATTTTTTTTCAGTTTTTTCGTTTCAGATATATTTTTGTTGAAATATATCTAAAACATCTATACTAATATTTCGAATAAAACTACGTTAAAAAGGCTTTTTAACGTAGTTTTATTCGGTTTTCTTGTAACTTATTAACTAATCGTACTTGGAATATGACATAGTATAGAATAGTAGATCTTGGATTAGTATTTTAAAAAGTCATATCCCCTGATCTGTAAACGAATAGTAAAATTCTCGAACTGTACACGTTTCAGGTCTACGGCGTAGCTACTGCTAGATGTAAAATGCTACGGTTACGTGACAGCTACGGGGTGAGCTACGATGCTACGGTACTGAAAGGAGGTCAGTATTCCCTTTATGGAATACCTCGATACAGTTGAATAATTTTCATGTACCTGACGTTCTAGACGTATATTAATATTTTTAACTGACTATAAAGAGGAAAAGGTACTCATTTCGGCTACATGTTTGAGGTGAATGTAACGGCGATATCTTCACCATATGTAAACCGTGGGAGAGTCATGCTTCGGCATGAATGGGCCGGCTTGACACTTGGTGTGAAATAGTGCTTGCGCTGTGTTTCACCGAGTGAGTGAGGATACCGGAGGCCCATAAACCCTACCTCCCCCCCCCCATTCCCAAAAGGCCGGCAACGCACTTGTGTGTAATTCCTCATAAAACTCAAAGCTTTGTGAGCTACGGGTTTCAGCTGTTGAGTGACGTTGAGTATCTTCAACCAAGTGGAAGATATCTGGCTGCCAGTTGCAGCCGAGTTAATGTAACTCATTTCGTCTCGGTTTTAAATTGCCAATACTTTCACTGAAATCAACTTCTGAAGTATTTTCATAACGTAATAAAGCCTAATAGTTTTTTCCATTTGGTTAAGTACAACTACATTCTGGCAAATAAAGATTATTAATATTATAAAACCTAGTTAAAATACGTTTAGACATCTCATCAACAAAAATCTTTAGTTGTATTACTTTGGTATAAATCACCGCATCGTTTTCACCCCAATAAACGATGATTTTTAAAACGTTATAGCGAAATAATATGAGTAGTTAGCAACAAGTCTCGAGCGTGCAGCCAGCTCAGACGTCTAGTTAGACCGTAGTCGGACGTAACCCACGTCGACGGCTGCCTATACATCTTTTCTTCACGTCCAAGTGTGTGTAATGTCGCCAAGCGTTCTCCTGTATAAAACGACCAGCCCAAACAGACCTCTCGAAACTCTTCTCCTACCTCTGCAGTGAAACAGTTACAATGTACACAGGGGGATAGAGTAGAGCAAGAAATAGTGGTAATGGATCGTACATATTTCTGCAATTGATTAGGCGGGGGCGGTTGCTATGGCAACGGGCTGCACCGCCGACCCCCCCGCGCACCTCTCCCCGGCTCACCCCCGCCGTGATCCGCGACTCCACTCATTGTGCAGACTAAGTTATGTTCACATTGACACATTACTTTATAAGTTGGATATCATGAAGTGCTGCTAGATGAAGAGGGTGAGCTTTTTGAAATAAGTCGATCGAACGTGAAACTTCTTTTAATAAGCAGACAGCGCGTGTGATTAAAAGTCAATGTGCTCTTGAAAAAACAAATCATTACAGATAGGTACCAGATATACATTTTAACGCTTCTACATATATATATATATGGTTTAAAAAAATGTGGCACCATTTCAATTCACTCTACATCATCACATTCTTCTTTATATGATACATCTATGTACTTTTAGTAATAAATGAAAATAAACTTATACGAATAAAATACATAGAAAGATTATTTTTTCACTTTCATATATTTTTTTGTGTTTTAGATTTAACGTAATCACTACTATTGTATAATTATGTGTCCTCATCCTCCCCACATAACTTAATCAGGACATCAAACAATCGAAGGTACTTTACCTTGTACTACTACGTTAAGGCCATCGAAACTATCACTGATTTATAAAACAAATGAACTAGAACCTTGCAGGTTTTATTGTTTATTTATTGATTGCTTTACCCACGAACAGCGCTCATAGCGCGTTAAGACTATCGCCTTGATTCATTTATTAACTGAATGTGATTGAAATACCAAACAGTCACGAAACCATAATCAATTCATGACCCAGAAGCAGATTTCACAGAAGTCTATTGTCGAGTTGATTAACAGCTTGGTTCATTGTTTTGTCAGTATTACCTACCTACAGTAATTAATCCTAAAATACTAAGTAATGGTACTATTTCTTAAGACTATGTATTAAATCAGTTCATGAGTAAGCAGGACATAACTTTTTTTAAAGAATAAATGAATCTATGACCTAAAATTGCAACTATGTCAGTTGTGTACTTTGTAACTTCATTTATGGTGATAATAAAGTCAAGTGCAAATCTTTGAGCCACTTTTTTTTTATTATTTTCTTTTTTATGTATGGCTCTGCCAAAATGACTCTACTCTGCCTGATGGAATGCATAAATAGAATCCAAGAGGAAGGTCACCATACTCATTGCGAATGCAGACAATGCAGCAATGCATGGTGGTGACCCACACTATGGCGGCCTAGTGGTGCTTCTGCATCATTGGGCCTCCGGTTTCGCACTCACCAACGAAACACGACAGCACGAACACTGTCATTTTACGTTGATTTTTTGTGCGAGGGTGGTACCGCTCCGGTCCAGCCGGCCCGTTCGTGCTGCAATCAGCGTGGCTTTACTACCTTGAAATCTCTAAGAAATTTATAAATTATTTAAAAAAAAAATAAGGAAACAATACTTGATAACTCTTAAGCTTTAAGTCAACCATGGTTTAAATCTAGCTTTTAGTTAGTTTCTGTAGTAAAATATCAGTAACAACCAGGCAAAAAGATTACTTAATACAAACGTGACGTAAACACCACTACGTACTATAGATAACGAATATAAAGACTTGTTGTCCGGAGTCCATGCTATATATCGTAAAAGGGATGCTGCAGAACCTTAAATCCAAGAATGCAATAAACGAACACGAAATATTTTCAATCAGAGTGCGACGGAACCAATCGGATACCTGGCTTTAACTGCCGCCAGTAATTGCGGCCCATATTGTCTGCGAGCCTCTAAAGTAGGGCCGGAAGACATCGGGTTTCAAGTTAATTTCCTCGCTGGAGGCTAATCTTGCGCCTAATTATTGCATCCCACCCCTCGTGGGGGAGGGCGGGAGGCACCTGCCACCAGATTAATTGATTCGATGATCCTTAGTTGGGGAACTTTGAAGTTGAAATTACTTTTATTAATGAAATTGCCGTTGACAGTGTTACATATTTGTAACAGTATACCTACTTAAATCTTACATAGATTAATAATAAACTTTTATTGTCAGACACACAGTCCATAGAAAACTAATACGCAAATCATCATAGATGCCTAAAAATTAAAATTAGAATATACTATTTAATATATTTGAATGAAGCCCTGTGGGTCGTCATCCAATGCCACATTATGTGACTGTCTAACATGTATATTAGAGTCGCAGGGCACTGTTCGGGTTCTTTGTAAAGCTGATCCATAGAGCACATGTGTACAGGAACTGACAATGAGCTCTGTCGAGAGTGTTATAAAATCAATTTAAAATGCTTCTTGACTGTAGGCCAACCGGGTCTAGTGGTTTAAGCGGTCGCCGCGCCACTTTCTTCTTCGCCAAGTGTTGTGGGCTCAAATCGAACATGAGACAGTACTTTGTGTGATCCACAAATTGTTGTTCTGAGTCTGGGTGTTCTTTGTGTCCGTTTCATGAATGTTTGTAAAGTACCCCAAGATACAGGATGTAGGTATATTCCTAATGCGGGAGTAGTCTTACTGAAAGAAAAAAAAAGAAAAATATATCGCATAATATGGATAAATGGTACCCTGGAGTAGAACAAATGACACTTTTGCTTGTCCTACCCACGACAAATAATAATTGCATAAAGGACACAGGATATCCATCAATCCTACATCCTCCAGTTTAGCGGTTGGGATCACTAGACTAACATGCCAGTGTGACCATAACATTAATAATCTATAAATTCTCTAAATTAAAAAAAACCCTGATATAATAACCTGAGTTCCCTTTACAAAGTAAAAAACACGATATGCGCTTTCATTTGAGACCCCACTCGATGATATTTTTCCAGACATTCGGTTATTCTTCCCCACTTTCATCCCCATAACTTTTAAACGACTCAACCGATTTTCATGAAACATGTCTAAGAACACTCGCACGTAACTCATCTTTCATACAAAAAAAAAACTAAATTAAAATCGCTCCATCCGTTCGCGAGCTACGGTGCCACAGACAGACAGACACGTCAAACTTATAACACCCCTCTTTTTGCGTCGGGGGTTAAAAAAGGGTTGAATAATTGATGACTTTAGTGTAGAGTAATGTAATAATAGAATATTCGTTTCTGTAAGTTCACAAAGAAATGAAGTTAGGATACCAAATTAACGTGTCGTTTAAACTAAACACCCAATTCAATCAGTACACAATCGTTTATGGATAGTATTGGCGCGGTGGAGTGGGCTCTAAAGACCGGACCTACCGTAACGAGGAGGCGAGTGTCGCGAGAGGTTTAATTACGCCGCCCCGGGCCTCGGAGGGGTCGGGCGGGGAGGGGAGCCGAGAGGGAGTCCTCTAGCGAGGGATATGTGCATAGAGGTGTTCCGATTCACTGTGATGTTTGTTTTGCACGAACGATTGTGCTGAATAGACCGAGACTATTATTTTATAAATGATTGGGGAATCAAATTTCTAAATAAATATACTGTTTTCGTCAGGGTAGGCGTTTCATTATTGTAATAAAACTAAAATCGAGACATAAAGTAAACTTTTAATGTTCACATGGAAACTTTTTAATATAAAATTTATAAAGGTTATTCTTTTGGTAATGTTTCAGAGTAATAATTAAGAACTCAATCAATCCACAAATTGTTCACTAAGCAGATCAGAATCATTTTGGCAGCTAAAACATAAAAAATATATAGTTTGAGCATCGATGTAACCGGGTCGAAGGTCTCACGACAAATTATCAACACAAATTTTATTATTCACACTCATTATGCTTTCTACGGGACAAATAAATTTCACCTTTTGTCAGAAAAAAAATCGAGGCACAATTGACTAAAGTTTTTTAAAAGCAAAAAATATCTGCTTTGTTTACATTTAATATCCTTTTAGGTAGGTATGACGTAATTGATAAACATGGACGAATTTTGAACGAATGAAGTTCATTCAGGACTATGCAATTTCGTAAGTATGCGATAGGGTCATAGAATTTCTCACTGCCATTATACAAAAGTTTTTGAACACCGAAGTAAAAACTTCTTGTAATATTTTAACTTTATTCCTCCTACATTGTGTATTGCGTCAATCAAAAAACGGACAATGTTGCACACATTTGCACTGAAAACTAATAATTTATGTCAGAGTCTGTGTGTTGCAGGCTTGAGAGTCAGACACGTTTTTTGACGCCGTATTCGATGCGACGTGCTAACACGCATATTGTGTGTTAAGTGACCTTAAGTAAGTTTTTGTATCACTTTTAATTATTTCGGACTGGCTTTTTCCCGCGGTTTCGCTAACATTTAATAAAACGTATCCTATGTTACTTCTAATACCTCCAAAAATATATGCACAAAGTTTCATGATGATCGGTTAAGTAGTTTCCCCGTGAAAGCGTAACAAACAAACTTACTTTCACCATTATATTATTAGTGTAATAGTATAGTATAGTATGATTAGGTACTGATGCACAATGGTTGACAACATTTTATATGTTAATGACGAAATTATCAATTAAAAATGTTATATTTTAGTATGTCAGTCCACAATAACTAAAGAAAAACATTAAATTTAAATTTCAAATACATAGTGGCACCAATCTTTTATCTATGTATAAATTACAACCCCTTTTTTATCATATTCAAAGTCACACCCCTTTCTCGTATGCAAAGAAGGGGTTAAATTTTTTATTCAAAACTTTTATTCAAATTTAGGGGCTGGTTAAAAATAGCTTGTCTGATTGGTGTTCGTGTACCTAAGCCTATCTATAAAGTAGTTAGCCCCTCACGATATTTATCATATCTAGAACACGTATAGGCTATGCTGTATATTCACTTTATTTTTAACGGTCATAAGTCTATTAAGTAGCTGTAAGTTTCATCTTATTATTTTGAATAAGTAAATGTGTTGTTGAATCACGCGTCGGCAAGCATTCGACCCTCGTCTCTGGTACAAATGAATGCAGATATCGACCGCCTCTCCCTACATAATGAGTCGTGCTCATCAGCTTATGCAAATACACAAACACACGCTCCCCAGTGCAACACTCCGTGACTTGGTTGCTAGGGGTAGGGGCGCAGTCGGCATCGATCGCGGAGATGCAACATCCATAATGTATGCAACAACCCCCTGTTTAGTGAGAGCGCATAATGTCGTGTCGAAGTACGTACCATCAATCTTCATTTTCTGATATTTTTTATGAATACATGATACAATGTGTGTGAAGTTTTACGTTTAAAGCTTAATTACTTGTTGAGGCAGTAATATGAAAGTAAGCATAATTATGTACTGCTGAGTAGAAGCATGTTGTTTAGTTGGTTACTTACTTAGTGCTAATGGTTTATGTGAAAAAATGTGAAAAAAAAACTAGACAAACTGGATCTGGGCAATAACTATGTTTTTTGACGTGACAACGGCTTATAATTCGATGGAGCCGGTTGCAAACACGAAAAAACATGACTCATGCGGTGTTACCTCGCTCTGAGGCGTTCCATTTAAAACTTGAAGTGCAAGTGTGAGATGAGCATCATTTCCTCAATGTTTCGTTATGACGTTGTCACGTTAAACTATCGTCCGTAAACAGACTTTACAGACAACCATTGTTTTTTATCTATACGGCTCTATTAATTTTATTTCTATCAAAAATTCTAAAGTTCTAAAATTCATAATTATAATATTGTATCGTTTGAGGCTTTTGAACGAAATTAACACTTGTTAGAACGGTTATGGCTGTGTACGTAATCGAAGTACAATCTTTCATAAGACGGTACGATCATAAATAAAAGTGCATTTAAGAGAGGCTGGTTGCGTCACCAACGCGTCGTTCTTTATTAAATGTACTTTATTAGTAGTAGGAGAGCTGGTACCATTTTTGGGTAGGTATTTGAGGCAAGCTGAAAACTTGTCACACACCTCTTCTATTATACCCCAACACGGAACTGCAGACCTGGCTGGTGAGTAGCGGGGCAAATTTTTGACAACCAGCGATAGTGATGATGACGTAGGCTTGTGTCTCCTACGTGAGCACTGTTTCTCAGAGTGCTATAACTGGCGAAGTATATCGTTATACCATGGCTATTGTAAGTCACGTGACCTTGCTATGGGGGGGGGGGGGTTGATTTAGCTCCGCTACTCACCAGCCAGGTCTGCAGTGCCGTGTTGGGGTATATAGGAGAGGTCTGTGACAAGTTTTCAGCTGGCCTCAAATACCCACTCAAAAAATGGTACCAGCTCTCGGACCATAGCGTTTAAAGCTGTTCCGATATTGGAGCACAGTTTATGGTTGCTTTACTGCGTTTTAAACTTTCATTTCTAATATTGTGTCATTAAGTTCTATATGGACATTGATCTTTCGGTTTAACTAGCGTATGTTGGTTAAGTAGGTAGATGTTTAAAACGTAAAAACTACGCTACTTTTCGTCAGTCTCGTAGAAACAACAACAACTTGTACGATACTGACGTCAAGTAGCGTAGTTTATAGCATAGTTAGTGCGTAATGCGTGTGTTTACTTGGAACTAACCTACTTTTTTCTGCTTCAACAAGAACATGGCGGTGCGTTATCTACTTTTTTTATTTGATCTGAGATAGCACCCTATGGTCTTCAGTAAAGAGCTCCATATTGGGTTGCAAACAGATAATAATAAAATGGTATAAATATGTTCTTTTTCATAATAATGATCCGTTTTAAATTCATAGGAGACTTATGAAATAGACTTCCTATTTCTTAGCGGTCCATGGATTTACCGTGTGGGTGCCGGGTCCATCGCGTGATAGATGGGGGCAACACATGCGACTTCGACAGTGCCTGGGAATTGCGACCCAAGTTTAGGTTTAAGGAGCACTCCTTACGACGCGTCAACGACAGCCGAAATGTAGACAAATGTACGAAATATCTACAAATACGATGTCTAAACTCGATTTCCTTAATTGTTATTAAATGCCATTCCTTGACTGTTTCGATTGAATTTTAACATTGCAGCATGGTAATTTATGGTAATACTAGTTTTTGCTCGCTGATCCGCCTGCGTGTATGTCGGTTATTACGGTAAATAGTAGCCTATGTGTTATTCTGATATATAAGCTATTTTATTGTAAAGTTTCATCCAAATCCGTTCGGTAGTTATTGCGTGAAAGAGTAACAAACATCCATCCATCCATCCATACTTACAAACTTTCGCGTTTATAATATTAGTAGGATTATTGACGGTATATATGTATTTGGGTTTTGATTGTACAATGTATGAATGCTTGGTTCTCTGTTATAATATTTTTTATAATATCCCACACCCATCGTTTACCATAATTTACAATTATTAGTACCATCCTATAAGTTAAGTGTTGTAAAGAAACATTTAAGACTGCAAACTGTGTTAAAATGGTTAAATTTATAGTTACGTAAACGGTACTTTGCCAGGATTTTGTTTTAAGTATTTCTCGAGGTATTTGAACGTGATAAAGGCGCTGTTTCACAATAATTTGGCGAGTGTGTGCTCGTCTCTGTCGTGAAGGGCCGGAACAAAGGCCTTAGTTGTCGGAATCCAATTTAAAAGTAGCGTTTAGTTCACCGTGTAATCGTTAGTGGACGTTAGTGGAAGTTAGTGGACGGTAGACGGGCGGCACGTGAATCACTTTCGACCCAAGCGGTGGCACATCAAACGTTTTAATTCCTTTAGGTCTTAGTTCATGCGTGTGACTTTAGACGTGGTATTGGGTGCACACTATTTCTTTGATTGTACTGTAAAAGCAGAGTTGTTGTTTGAGTTATAAAAATATCAGACGTTGTGGTAGATTGCTAGTTATAATAATTATATTAAAAAAAAAACATAGCCTAAAGAGGAAATTCGGAACCTAATGTTGAGTTTAATAATATTCTTATGGTATTTGTGTGGTTTATTGCCATTAAAAAATGTGAAATAGCCAGGATATCAAAGTCATTAATTAATCTTGAAGTATTTACAAACTTTTTTCAAAAACTAGAAACCAGCTGGTGATTTTCAAGTGGAAGAACAGATTTTCCTGAAATAATACCTAAGAACACTTCCTCCAAAAACACCTGTAAAACAAGTAAAACATTTAAAATTGGTCCCTCTTTACGCGCTATAATTTCAGAGACAGACAAACAGGTATACCCACAGTTAAAAGTAATAGGGTAGCGTTATGAACATAACGTATGTAGGTACCTGTGTCTGGCATAAGCATCTGTTATCTGTCCAATGAGTAGTCATATAAGATGTACGTCCTTGCATCTCCATGGTGTGTCTTAGTGCAGGCGGGTGTGTCGCACGGCTACGGCGGGGGAGGGCCGCGCGCCCTGCCTAGGGGGGGGGGGGGAACCTCCCAGCAGCCAATATTATACGGCCGTAGTTAGCGCGCACTGATATTAAGAATTCCACAGTACACAGAGTAATATGCCGAGATATTTTTAAAATAATTATTAAGTATTAATGACTATTGTTGGTTCTACTTCGATAATGATAAAGTATGAAAGATATTTTAAATTGAATGATAATTTAATTGTATAAGTCATCTTTGTCTTTGTGATATAATTATCTTTACATTAATAATGTCAAGATGATTATAACTTACATAATTTGGTGTTTGGATTAATTATATTTAAAACTATCTCTAAAACTAGTTTAGTTTGAATATCGAGTGAAAATGTAAGCTCAATCGATTCAGACTATTTAAGTTTTTAGAGAGAACCAAACCATTTTAACACTATTAAATATATAGATCAATAATCTTTCTCAAAATCTCTATTAACACGTTCAGTGCGAAACGAGGCTTAAAACACCTCGACCGTGTCTCGTCGTTATGGCGGTAAGGAAAAACTTAAACTTCTCTGCCGTGCGAGAGGCGTAACTTCCGTCTGTTTCAGTCTAGGAAAGAGATAACTATATATCTAAGATGTGCTATTGATGCCGAGTTTTTTGGTATACCTACCTTAATACCGGATTTTTTAGACCTCGTACCGCACTGAATAAATAAAAGTTTAATACAGTGCGTAACGAGGTTGCGAACACCTTGTACCCCCGCACTAGCTTCACGCGGTTAGTGTTGTGCAAAACGTTGAACGCTGCGCCCGCGACTATATAATAGGATGTCGAAACGTTGCCGAAGAAAGTTAATTTATAATATTATTGATGATGAAGAGGAATTGGGTGGTAAATCTAATTCAAAATTACCGGTATTTAAAAAACAGGTAAGTTTCCAATCAATGTTTACAAATTATACTCAGTCTAAGTGAAATAATTATGTAGAAATATAATAAATGAATTCCAGCTATGTATATTTAAAATATAGTGTATAAATACAATATATAATGTAATAAATTATATACTGTAATGTATTGTATGTATGTATAATCAATCGGAATTAAAGAAGAGGAGTACACATCTCCTCTTCTTTAATTCCGATTGATTGATGCTACGAAAAACTTCGCACCTTCTTATCAAGTCGTGAGGCTGACAAAAAAGTAAAGAAAATTTTCACAGAATGTATCGGTTGCAAAAAATATTATTGTTTGACCTGTTTTAATAAAAAGCATCCATGTAACTACAATTAAATAAAATCGATATTTTTATTTCCTATCACTAAACAATATGAAAAACTGCCCTTTTTCAGTGCGGTATGGGGTACATAAGACCCCACATTTTATTTTACCTATAGAATCTAAACTAAATAATCTGCCAATCTGATTTAGGTTAATCAACTCATTGATAATAATAATCGCGATAAAAATCGTAAAATTCGCCTTATTTGGCGCCAAAAAAAGGATATTTGTCTCCTGTGGGCTGTGGGGTTTATTAAGCCTCGTGCCGCTACAACGTCTGGTTCAGAACGAGGTTTCAAAGGCCTCGTAACGCACTAATGGAAAATACAGATAAATCAGTGCCGCTGCGAACGTGTTACCTATACTTTTCATTACAAATATTATACGAAACAAACAAATTTCTCTTGTTTTGTCTTTTTTTATATTGTGCATAATTGTTCAGATATTATTTAAACCTCCTACAGTAAGCTTTACCAAAGCAATGATTTCTCTAACAACTAACTACCCTTTGTTTTCGTAATGAAGCATTCTCTGTTCTCTTACACTACTCTATAATCTGAGATTGGAGCGAACGGCACAAAGTTGGTAATTGAAAAATCTTTCCGGTCCCCGTTAGCCTCCCCCCTCCGACCCCCGTAACCTCTACGATACCACACCCCCCCTAGCCCACGGTCCTCGTGGCATAAAACTAAAACTGTAATTACATCTGTTAGATTTAAATGGATTGTAAATGGAAAATGAAAATTTTAATTATGTTCTTGTGCTGACTTTGCAAAAAAATAAAATAACTATACTATTTCCATTCCTTTATTTTCTCGATGACAGATCTTTGTGGAAACCTGAATGAGCGTCTTTTTTACATTATGTATACATTATGTTCAATCCTTTCTGTAATGCTTGCAGGGCCCATTTGTATATGCATTCAATCGCTAAGCTAGTTCACTGGCAAAGTATTCAACCTCAGGGCGATTCACCCTGTTCTTATTCTAAGCTAATGTAATATCAAGCACTTACTGGAGATATGTGAATTCCTTGATATCGGCGTTCTGAGGGGCCCCTCTGTGGTACGCCCTCGGCTCCTCACACATTCAACACTCCTAGTGGTAGTACAGGTTTCAAAGTATTCTAATTTATAATACACCCGTTTTAGCTGTCGCGGATCGCGCCTAATTGACGCGACTACCAATCTCGCGTGTCCAAACCAGACCAATCACAACGGTAAACAACGAAAAGAACCGAGTCTGATGGACAATCAGCTAATTTTTTTTATTGAACGGCACTCATCAACCACCCTGGTTGACCGTAACACCAAGCCTCACCTAAGTTCTATATTTTAACCTCAAACGTCAAACAAAAAACATGACAATCAAAAATGTTGCCATTATAATGACGTTCGATTTCTAACACATTATTTAATAAAAATATGACGCATACGCACGTACAAGGTGCACAAGGTGTACAAGGTGGTACATAGCAAATGGATAGAAACTCATAGGGATGGAGCTATCGATAAACGTAATACGATAACAGACCCGACATTTTTTTACAAAGTGTAAGAAACTAAACTATTGCCGGATAATTTTGTACAAATTTATTAACTAATATTACATTTCATTACAAGATGTAATTATATTATATTGTTTCTTTATTTATTTATTTTAATCAAAATCTGATGAATCGTTACTGTCACTCGATGAGCTCTCCTAACATATATTATAAGTTCCTGTACTTATATATTATCGAATGCTACATGAATTTCCCAATCCGACGCTATAATGTTTTACTTCCGCACATGCATTTTTAATAAATCTAACATCTTGTTTGCCGTAAAAGAGGGAAGGGTATTGTTTCGAGCGGCGTGTCCTTTAATTTGTGCCCATATTAGTTCTATAGCATTGTACTGGCAATGATACGGCGGAAGTCGAAGAACCAAATGACCACATTCGGCAGCCTTATCGTCGGTAATATATCTTTTAGGGAGGCTTTTTTCGATTTTAAAATATTCACTAATTGTACTTTTAATAAAGTATTATCCACATTTTCGCCATGACGTTAGAGCCAGTCAATTATCTCTTGTTTTTTATTGGCCTGCGTTGGCATTTTATCAATTTGTCTGGAGTGATATGTAACATTGTCCATAATAATTATCGACATGGCATGGCATGGCATATGATAAGGCGTTCACCTTTTCCCATTGGCACTGAACTAGTGGAAGCGGTGGTGTCGTCAGTCCAGTTCTTAGATACTGTGTCGTTTGCATTTAACCAAGTCTTGTCAGTGAAAATAACATTTGACCAATCTGATATCTTTTTGGCTTCGCTCAAAAATTCGCAACGAGCCATAGCAACGTCGTGACGCTCCATCAATATTTTACGTTTGTTCGATTTTTATAAGAAAATCCAATTTCTTTCAAAACCAAGCTAAATGACGATTTTTGGCCATGGAACAAACCACATTCACTTAAAGAAACAACAAGTTTTTTAAGTGTTGGAATTTCTTTGCGCAAGTAATAGTATATATATGACGGCGAATAGCGACAGCGTCGAAGTTGTCAACCGATGTTACACGATGTGGTTGGCGTTTTATCTTCGACGTACGAAGCTTATTCTCCTGTGTGCCGCTTGTACCGGTAGTCATTTTTGAAATTGTAGGTCCACTAATTCCTAATGTGGCCTAAACATTGCACAACACACTTGCGACAGTGGTAATAGCAGGCCACCATTTTGATACTCTGCTTCAAAGTAATTACTAACCTTGATCACCAGTTCTCTCGCCTGCCTTTTCAGAACAGATCCTTTAGGCATTTTGACATTTGACAGCAATCAACACGAAGGAACACAAAATACACAACGTAACATACGTACCATACATATATGGATAATGTGAAAAAACTCAGCGAACAGAAATGTAGTCGCTATAAAGCACGACCGTCTTGTTGCGAGTGACAGATTAAAACAAACACAAAATGGTGGTGGGTCATTGAGTGTTCCCAGCTTGCAAAAATACATTTTAATGTTTTTGTTGTATTTGTCTATGTTCAAAACATAATTAATATATGCGATCGATATCATTACTTATTTGGTCACAACACTACAACCATCAAATTAGAACTGTCATCGAGAAAATAAAGAAATGGAAATAGTATAGCGGCTCTATCCCCTCATTGACAATACATTCCAAGTTTGCATAGGTTTTGAATACTCTTTGATCATTTAGTATTATTTTAAAACCCAAACATCACCTGGCTAGAATCGCTTCAACGCAAGGAACACGCTTTCTTTGTTGTTCACATTATTGCCATACTATTGGTTAACTCTTGACTGATTTTTATCTGTGCCTAACGTAACCTTGGTATGTACTGTACTTACCAATCTTCTTCCTAGTCTTTATTATTCCCAAGATTTGGGGTCGACTACTAGTTCAACCGGTTTTACCTGAATATCAGTTTTTACATTACATGGAGCGACACAATATTCTTTATGTGAACATTATTATTTATATAGCCTTGTTATTCATTTTTATAATTAACTGTATTGGACTATTTTTATATGTAACTTTTATTAATTGTTAATATTTACCCACAAATGGCGTCACAGTGTAAAAAAAACTTGACTACTTATTTACGATAACTTGACTATGAAGAAACTGAAAAACTAATGTACATAATTAAAGAATACAGTCTAAATAGCTGCAGACACACGTACATAAACACGCAAACATACTAAAACATCCAACACTTCCACACAAGTACCTTGCACGTTTCTATACAAACACACACCAACTATATGTCAATTGTAGATTTCTTTAATGTTAAATGTTATATTTTATAGTAACTAGTATGTAATACACGGGGAGTTGGCGCTGATCAAAATACAGACTCCGCCTACTTCAACTACAGAAGCTAATTCATTTAAATTTAAGAAATAATGATAAAGCTATTGAAATATGTTTCCTGTAAGATTTTATGAAATAAAGTACAAGTATAAGTAGTCAAGTTTTTTTTTGCACTGTGGCGCCATTTGTGGGTAAATATTAATAATTAATAAAAGTTACATATAAAAATAGTCCAATACAGTTAATTATAAAAATGAATAACAAGGCTATTTAAATAATAATGTTCACATAAAGAATATCGTGAGGAAACCGCGGATGATTTAAAAACTGCAGATATCACTTGATTCGAGGTCCAACGTGGGTGAGTTACCGACCCACCCCACCGGTGGACAGTGGGGGGTGGCCGTCCGTAGGGTGTGGGGGCCATTCGTCAGCTCTCTCAGAAATGTTTTCATTTTTATTTCATAAATAAAGAGTGGAATTCCGGCTGCTCGTAATGAGGGACCGCGGCGCGGCGGCGTGCAGGGCTGGGGTTCTACTCAAAGTGTGATGCCACGTTTGTGATAATGTCTTTCAAGTATTTGTATTTTAAAGAGCTATTCTTCAACCGTACATGAACGTGTTGTAGTAATGTGATTGTCGTTTCATGTGAAAATAGTGTCTGCTCAGGTTAGGTGAACTTTACAGTCACAGTTCCAGCACTAGGAGTAATCCTATATCGCGGGAGACTTTACAAATATTCATGAAAGAGATACAAAGAACACCCAGACTCAGAACAACAATTAGTAGATAGCATAAAGTATTGTCCTATGTAGGGATCGAACCCATAACACTCGACGGAGTAGGAACTGAAACGGCCCTTAAATCACTATGCCATCGTGCAGTTGAAATAATTCAATAGATTATTTATTTGTCATGTGAATAAGTGTCATCTACTTTACGTAATAACATTGCACATATTCTTCTTATAGATAGTTGGTAATCTCGTTATAACACACAAGATACAATCATAAAAAATATATGGGGATGGCAAGGGATGAAAAAATTACTTGCGAAGCTATGGGTAAAAGTAAGTCGTCATATAAAATCAAACGAATTATCTACACCAAGTCCTATGGGAGCGACATTTGTGACACGTGGTGGCTACCCATGAATACGTTTGCTACGCACCGCTACGTACTCGTAGACACCGTGTGCTACGGTTTGGTACGAACTCCCTCCCCCTATGCTTGTAATCTCTTCATTGTACGAGTATACGTATCACTCAACGTAGGAAGTATTGCGAATATTTTATTTGTCATATATTTAAAAACACAGATTGACCCTCTTTGATATGCAATGACCTCCAAGGTGTGATCGGTTATCCAAGGTGTGATCTCCACTTGCTCATCATTATATCACCTTCTGAATATCAATTAATTCCATTTTTATTCCTCTTCACGCTGGAAGGATATTAGATCCTTTTTACGGGACAGATTCTAGATTCATATTAAATAGACTTATTTAATATGAATCTAGAATCTGTGATCTAGAATGATCGTTTTATACCTTTTATTTTAGCGAAACTCTGGGATCACACATTGCTTTTGTTACTTGTCTCTAGTTCCTATTTTCTCTGTAAGACATTTGCATTGACATAAATAAACTACTTTTTTTTTAATATTGACAAAAAAGTACTCAAATACCCGGAATTAAATAAAATGCGCACATTTTAATATATTTATGATTCAAATGCACCCATAGGTAAACTCCAAACGCATTCCCTACAGAGTCGCTCGTCGAGAAAATTGGATATTCACATTACATGAACCCTATTGTAAGATTTGAATGAAAATTGAGAAGTGGTCCCCTCCCCCCCGGGGCGAACCGATTACGTTGTAAACAACTCGCGACATTCGCGTCAAGTGTTTAAAATTGTGCTCTCAAACAACCGCCGCTCTGCCGGTACCGTCCGCAGGCTGCGAGGGTTAAAGGCCAAAGTAATTGGTGTCGAGAGCGTCAGGGGCGGAGGTAGGCCCTCCGACATATTGCAAACATATTCTCCGCTTGAAATTTATTGTAAATCGCGGCGGGAGGGGATTTGAATTCGGCCCCTCGCACTGTCAATAAACCGAATGGACTTTGGAAATTCGCTACATTCGCCCCGTGTTTGTGTTTGCTGCCTTAGCTTTTTCTGTTCTTGCGAAAAAACCTCGTCCCGCACACACCCGTCCCGCATTCCCCCCGCAGCGCGCTTCCGATTTTATTTATCTAAGGTTTTCCATTCGTTCGTAATTGTGTGAGTTGCGAGCTCAATTGTTGCTAAAGCGAATATTTATTTGGGCTTCAGTTTGTTTTCCATTTGCGCGCTGTATCTACGTATGTATGTGTCTGCGTCCGGGCGCGGTCGGCCCGCACACTTTTAGCGGCATTGTGCCACAAATTGAATTTGCGGGGACTCAAATCAAATGTTGTCGTAAGAAATGACTTGTCGCCGTCGACTGACACTATCAAAAAATTGATCGACCGCCGCCGCCTCACGGCTCACCGCTGGTGCTGAAATATATACCCACTACCATCTCTATACAAGGCTATAGAATTACAATAACCGCATTATACGTTCCTAGCTAGTATACCAAATTGATGTACGCGGTATATAAATTGTTACGGATGTCGGTATGATTAGTGTTATCACAATTGGTTGTATATAGCAGTAGAGGCATCGCGCGGGTGTCGTATAAATCTAAACGGCGCACACGCCAATAACATTAGTAGAATGAAAGGCCGGCGTGCAATCAGCATTAGCCGGAATATATTTCGCGTAAATCTTTCACGGCAGCTTTTATGTATATCGTAAAAAACGGGCAAGTGTCCGCCGAGTGAGCTATAAATATGGTCGTAAAGCGAGCGGGCCTGTGCCGCGCCCCACGAGCGGTACACCGCCACCTATGTTTAAATATTAAACACTATCTTATTTAAGTACATACATATTTTAAAGATGGAAAATAGATGAAAGCTTCATAAACTAAAGTTTCAAAAAGACACATTAAATCTTCAGAATGAGTCAAGTTTAATTCACACGCAGTTAGCAGTGCAAAAGTACAAAATTAAAAGAGAATGCCAAATTAACTTTGGATGGAAAGCCAGGTGGTCACCATCCTCAATGCAAACAAGGACAGTGCAGCATGGTGACCAGCACTATGGCGGCCTAGTTTTTGAAGCTTTGATAAGTCTACCAACTGACATATGGCCAACATGATGAACTATTCCTACTACTAATGAGAGTGCTACTATGTTCAGGAGGACAATTGTTTCAACTAGCCCATGTACTATGTGCGTAACCCCTAGTATTTTTAATTTACAGTGGCTGAGCTGAAACCCAGAACTATCGACCGGCAAGCGCTACACTGCTGATCCTGTACCATGACGTTCGCCCTTAGGTAAACAACTGAACAATAAACTGTATACAATGTTGTATAATGGAGGATATATTTGGCTCAGATCAAAGGCTGTTAGCGACGATGGCATCGGTTCAATCACAGTAAGCAGGCTTCTGCGGACATAACCGCGGGGCATCACACAACGATATCATATCGTTACACTAAACTTTACTCGACTACACGACACAACACTGAGACGTGAACCAAGCGATGTGGCATTTATTGCCTTCATTTTTGTTTAAGAGGAACTAGTACTGTCCTGTATTGTGCTTATTGATCATCTAAGTTGTGACACTAACGATTTATTTGTAACCATACTTTGTTATATTATCTAACTAGCTGTTGCCCGCGGCTCCGCTCCGAAATATTATTAACAAACATACACACTCACAAACTTTCGCCTTTATGTATTAGTGTGATGTGATAAGTTATATATAGCAAAATAAAAATAATATGTATATACGGATACATGACACAGTAACTGACCCGTGCCTACTTCGTTGGGCGGTAAACATTTTTTTCTCCGACTTACTTTGTAAATCCGGCTACCATTAAAAATTCGTTCCACTTTTCGGGTTATTATATATCCTATGTTACTCACAAATAACGTAGCCTTCTATTGGTAAAAGAATTTTCAAAATCAGTTCAGTAGATCCAGAAATTACCCCCTACAACGTCACAAACTCGCAAACTATTAAAGTATATATAACGCCATCTAGTCTATGTTTTTTTTTTTTTTTTTTTTTTTTTTTTATGGAATAGACCGGCAAACGAGCAGACGTATCGCCTGATCGTAAGCGATTACCGCCGCCCATGGACACCCGCAACACCAGAGGCGTCACAAGTGCGTTATAGGCCTTTGGGGGATGGGGGGGGGGAGATAGGGGGAGGGGTTGGGGTATGGGCCTCCGGTATCCCCCCCCAATGTATCCCTACGTTGTCGTCGTGGTGGGGCTTGCGTGAGTCGATGATTTCTGGGGCTATGCCGGTAGAGCCACTCATGCCGGATAGGCCCAGAAGGAGGCTCCAGACTAAATGGGATACGAGACGGAGTCTTTACAGACTGCCGCGTGGGGCACTCTAAACGTCCCTCTGCTCTAGCAGAGGGCGTATTAGAGTGCCAGTAGTTCCGAGAGGGACAGGGGGCGGACGGATCCGGTCTGGTGCAGACCCCGTCCGGCCCAGCCGTAATCCTGAACGGACAGGACCGGTGGCTCTTCGAAGCCACGAGGACGTAAACCTCTATAAAAATACCCTAAGCTCACGCTCTGACGCCTGGCAATGAGCTGAATCGCTGGAGGGAGTCCAGTGCCAAGGGCGTCCTTTGTCGGAGGACACAAAACTCAACCAAACATGACATGGAACAAAATAGGCATAAACCTACCCAGGAGGGTCCTAGACGCGACGCGTCTGGGGAATCCCTCCCGGAGCCAGTCGGCTCCGGCAGCCCCCAATCGTATTATGGGGGGGGCATTCAATGTCACACACGCCCGTCGCCGAGCGTCAAATCCGGCACCGACATAAACGCGAAGGACGCGAATATAAGAAGTGGGGCAGTGTCGCGCCCGTCGAGGAACAGCCGAGGGCAGTTCCGGAAGGCGGACGCCCACTCCTCCAATGAGGAGATTGCTGCGGCTGTAACGCCTGCAGCGGTGGGGCTCCCAGAAGTCGATCCGACTGCTGGGAGCCGAAGAACAATGGAACGCACGCGTTCCAAGTCCGCCGTGGTTGTGGCGAGCGGCGGTTCCGGTGCGAGGACGGACGCGCCAGAGCCGATGGACGTGGAGGTAGCCCGGAAGCGCGGACGCCCCCAAGGTTGCGAGAGCGACATCGCTCAGGAGATGTTGCCTCCCAAATTGGCAAGCAGCAATAGGGGACGCTCGCGAACCCCGGTGTCAGGCCCGTCAGGTTCCGCCTTTTGTAAGGCGGAATCTTATAGGCGGGCTCGAGCAGACGGCGAACTGCAAGCGGAAGAGGAGATCGCGGGTCTACTGCTTGCGATCGGGGAGCCGGGGCATGGGGACTCAGTGCCCGGAACACCGACCTCCTTGCAGGAGAGAGCGGAAGCGGCGGTGGCCATAATCCACAAGGTGGCCACCAAGTCCGTTAACCTGAAGGGCCCTTTTGTGAGGGCTCTGAAGGACTCCTCTTCTGCAATTGCAGAGGTCGTTGGGACCCTAACTGGAGACCTGGCTCGCCTCCAGGCGGCCAACGACCGCTTGACGGAGCAGGTGGCCGGCCTCAGCGCTCAGTTTGCTGTCTTCCGGGCGGAGCGCTCTGAGCTTGAGGGCCCTGTCCCGTCTACGTCCCAGCCAGCCCCAGCCCCGGCCCCGGCCCCGTCTGCGTCTCGACCGGCCCCGTCTGCGTCCCGGCCGGCCCCGTCTGCGTCTCGACCGGCCCCGTCTGCGTCCCAGCCGGCCCCGTCTACGTCGCGGTCGGCCCCAGCCCCTGCTGTCCCCGGGGTATCCGACGACGTCCTGCAGCGGATGCTGCAGCAGATCCTCGTCTCGGTGGGGAATCTGGTGGACGGTCGTTTGGCTGGCCTGGAGGAAAGGGTTCTTCCTGCCCCTATTCTTCGGCCGCCGCTCGCGGCGCAGAAGACGAGGATCACCTCGGCACCGACCCCGCTTCCTGTGGTGGGAGGTCGCGTGTCGTACGCGGCGGCGACGTCGGTGCCGGGCCCTGTCGCCGCGCGCAGAACGCAGCAGCGGGCGAAGGCTGCGGCCAAGACGGCTGCGGCACAGCCGACGCCCAAGACGGTGGCAACGTCTGGAGCGGAGTTCCCTCCGCTCCCCACTCCAACACCTCTGCCTGGCCCCTCCACAACTGCCCCCTCCAATGAGGGTTGGCAGGAAGTCGGGGGGGCCAAGAAGTCCAAGAAGGCCAAGAAGCGGGCCAAGAAGGCTGCCCAAAAGGCCGCCTCTGGCCCGCAGTCGTCAACGGTGGCCCGGACCACTCCGAAAAAGCCGCGGAAGCTGCAGCCACCTAAGACCGCGGCTGTAGTGGTCACGGTGTCACCGGAGGCGGCAAGTGGAGGACTGTCCTACGCGGCCGTCTTTAAGACGGCCCGGGACTGTCTCGCCGGCGACTTCGCGACGGCAGGGGTCCGACTGCGCCTTGCCCAAACGGGAGCTCGAATCCTCGAGTTCCCTGGGGCTGAAGGCGCCAAGACTGCGGACACGTTTGCTGAGAAGCTGCGGGGAGTGTTTTCGGACACGGATGGTGTCAAGATCGCCAGGCCTACGAAATGCGCTGAGTTGCGCATCTCGGGCCTGGACGATTCGGTGACGGCCGAAGACGTTCGCGTTGCAATCCGGGCAAAGACGGGTTGCAACGCGGAGAGCGTCAGAGTTGGCGCCATCCGCCCCGGTCCGGGAGGACTTGGCGCAGTGTGGGTGAGTTGCCCCGTGGCGTCGGCCAAAGTTTTGGGCGACGCCGGCAGGCTTCTCATCGGTTTTGTGAGTGCCGGGGTAACAGTCCTGGCGGCAAGACCGATGAGATGCTATAAATGCCTAGCATCGGGGCACACACGCGTCAAGTGCGGGAACTGCTTCGACTGCAGCGGTCTCTGTTTCCGCTGCGGTCGACCGGGGCACAAGGCGGCAGAATGTTCTGCCGCCCCTCACTGCCCTATTTGTGCGGCGGACAACAAGCCCGCCAATCACCAAATGGGGCAGGGGGGCTGTAAGCCATCCCGCGCTTCTCAGCAGACATCGGGGGCTAGCCAATCGACCCAGGCTGCCTCCGATGTCGTTCGTGCGTCTACATCGTCGCCCATGGAGGAGGTTGTAGAGACGATCCCTTAATGGATCACGTCTCCAACCTCCTTGTCCAGACGAACCTTAACCACTGTGCCGCGGCGCAGGATCTCTTCCTGCAAACCATGGCGCAGTGGTCGATCGGTGTTGCCGTAGTCGCGGAGCCCTACTACGTTCCTCCCCGTCCAAACTGGATGGGTGACTGGGACGGCTCCGTGGCAGTCGTCGGTTCCGCGGCGGCTCATTCCCCGCCCTTGTCGCTTAGAGACAAGGGCTCTGGATATGTTGCCGCCGAGTGGGGGGGGGTCACCGTTTACGGTGTTTACTTCTCCCCCAACCGGAGTTTGAGCGACTTCGAGGTCTTCCTTAACAGCTTGGAGACCTCGATGCGGCGATTAGCGTCTGGGCACGTCCTCGTGCTGGGGGACTTCAACGCAAAATCCATTGCGTGGGGGTCCCCCGGGACGGACGCCAAGGGCGAAGCCGTAGAGGAGTGGGCGGCTTCGGTGGGCCTCTGTTTGCTGAACAGAGGCTCCACCAACACGTGCGTGCGACAGCAAGGGGGGTCGATAGTGGACCTTTCGTTCGCTACCCCTGCTGTGGCCACACGAGTAAGGAACTGGTGTGTCCTGGAAGAGGTCGAGACGCTCTCGGATCATTTATATATCCGGTTCGAGCTCTCCCGGTCCCAGGGCCCCAGTAGGGGTCACACGGCGCGGCATTCATCCCGCTTTCCGCGGTGGGCTGTCGCCAAGCTCGATAGGGACCTACTAGAGGAGGCGGCCATTGTTCAATCTTGGCTGTCTCCGCAGGCCCCGACCGGGGAGGTCGGCGTGGACGTGGGGGCTGGCCGTTTTCGCGATGCGATTACGCAGATTTGCGATACGGCCATGCCCCGCGTCCAAAGTCGTCGGCCTCGCCAGAAGGAGGTCTACTGGTGGTCCCAGGAGTTGGCGGACCTCCGTGCGGCTTGTACTCGTGCCCGGAGGTCCTACACCCGCAGCCGGCGACGTCACCATGGAGACGGTGGCGGGGACCAGCTTCATGAGGAGTACCGCGAAGCGCGGAAAACTCTGAAGCTGGCCATTTGCCGCGCCAAGGACGAGAAAAAGAAGGAGATGCTGGAGAGTCTCGACCGTGACCCCTGGGGTCGCCCATATCGTGCGGTGCGACAGAAGCTCCGCACGTCGGGCCCCCCCCTTACCGAGACTCTCCAGCCCAGCTTCCTGCAGGAAGTGGTCGAGGGCCTTTTCCCTGAGCGGGCGGAGCACACACCCCCGTCGATGGCTTATGCGGTCATAGATGACGGGGGTAGAGAGGACGATGTGCCGCCCGTTAGGGAATCGGAGGTTGGGGCGGCTGTTCTTCGGATCCGTTCCAAGAACACCGCCCCCGGGCCGGACGGGGTTCCAGCCCGAGTGATGGCCCGAGCCCTCGACCATATGTTGGACCGCCTCAGGGAGGTGTTGGACGCTAGCCTGGCGTCCGGACGCTTCCCTGAGTGCTGGAAATGCGGGAAGCTGGTCCTATTGAGGAAGCCGGGACGGCCTGCCGATTCGGTCGCGGCCTATAGGCCCATCGTGTTGCTGGACGAGGCGGGTAAACTTTTTGAGAGGATACTCTCTGCCCGCATCGTCCGGCACCTCTGCGAGGTAGGGCCCGACCTGTCGGACGCCCAATTCGGATTCCGAGAGGGGCGTTCGACAGTCGATGCCGTGATGCGCCTTAGGGCCGTGACCGAAGAGGCAGTGAGCTGTGGCGGCGTGGTGTTGGCGGTGTCCTTGGACATCGCCAACGCCTTCAATAGTCTGCCATTTAGCTGCATCAGGGAAGCACTCCACTACCACGGGGTGCCAGAGTACCTGAGGCGGCTAGTGGCAGACTATTTAGAGGAGCGTATCGTCGTGTACGAGGACCGAGAGGGCGTCTTGAGACGGCGACCCATGTCGTGCGGCGTTCCGCAGGGGTCTGTCCTTGGACCACTCCTGTGGAACGTGGGGTACGACTGGGTCCTACGAAGTCGTCTGCCTCCCGGGCTGGGCGTAATTTGTTACGCCGATGACACACTTGTCACAGCCCGGGGGGCGAACTTCCAAGAGGCGGCGCGCCTGGCCACCAGGGGTGTTTCTCTGGTGATCGGGCGCATCGAGGCGCTGGGCTTACGGGTGGCCCTGGACAAGACGGAGGCCCTATTGTTCCATGGGCCCCGTCGTGGTCCACCCGCCGGCGCCTCCATAGAGGTCAACTCGGTCCTCGTACCGGTTCGGGCCCAGATGAGGTATCTGGGCCTGATCCTCGACGGTAGGTGGCTCTTCGACGAGCACTTCCGACAGCTTGGTCCAAAGCTGGTCGGCGCTGCCTCCGCCCTTGGGCGACTTTTGCCCAATTTGGGTGGAGCCAGCGTCGCAACGAGACTCCTATACACGGGGGTTGTCCGGTCGATGGCGCTGTATGGCGCACCGGTGTGGGTGGCGGCTCTGACTGCTCAAAATAAGGCTCGCCTCTGGCGGCCTCAGAGGGTATTGGCAGTCAGAGCCATACGCGGATACCGCACGGTGTCGACCGAGGCGGCGTGCGCCTTGGCCGGAACACCCCCGTGGGATTTGGAGGCGGAAGTGCTCGCCGAAGTTTATCGACGGGTGGCTGAATATCGGGCGGAGTATGGCTATCGCCCTCCGCCCGAAGAGGTACGCGAGTGGCGTGAAGCCGCCCGTCGAGCCACTATGGCTAGATGGTCGTTCCGGCTGGAGACTCCACGTGCTGGCTTTGCCGCCGTGGAGGCTCTCCAGCCGGTCATCCTCGAGTGGGCAGGGCGGCAGCACGGGACCCTTTCCTTCCGACTGACGCAGGTCCTTTCCGGGCACGGTTGCTTCGGGAAGTACCTGCACTCGGTCGCTAGGAGGGAATTGAGTCCCGCCTGCCACCACTGCGACTGCAGTGAGGACTCGGCCCAGCATACGCTGGCGATCTGCCCTGCATGGGCGTCGCAGCGCCGGGCCCTCACTGCAGTCATCGGAGGAGATCTCTCGCTACCGGCCGTCATACGCTCCATGGCCGGTAGCGATAGCAGTTTTACCGCGGTCGCAACCTTCTGCGAAGAAGTCATCTCGCAGAAGGAGGTGGCGGAGAAGGCCCGGGAGGATGATATCCACTCGGACCCAATCCGCCGCCGGCGAACCGGGCGGCGGAGGCGCGCCTATCAGCGCCTCATGCCGCCCTGAGTGTGGCCGCGGATGGTCGGGACGGGCTTTCCCCTCCATCCGCTCTAGTGGCCACCCGCGAGGGGGCGACGTACGCGTGTGCCGTACGTCGCCTAAATAGAGAGTTTAACAGCAGACGGTGCCCGCTTCAGTGCGGGCAAGCGCTGGGAGGGGTCCGGACGTGTTAATAACTGCAGTTCCCGGATTCCTCCCTTCACAGGCGCAGAGTGGCACACCGTGTGGTTTTAGTCGGTTCGAGTCCGACACACCGCCCCGCCGCAAGCCCCGGCGCGGGTGAAGGTCCGAGGGGATTTCCACACGTTAAAAAAAAAAAAAAAAAAAATGGGCCTCCGGTATCCTCACTCACTCGGTGAAACACAGCGCAAGCACTATTTCACACCGGTTTTCTGTGAGGCCGTGGTATCACTCCGGTCGAGCCGGCCCATTCATGCCGAAGCGTGGCTCTCCCACTATGGCTATGTTATCTATTATTAATATCTATATACTTTTTTTGGTAGATACATATCTATCTATATATATAAAAGCGAAATACCACTCACTTATTAATCACGAAATCTCAGAAACTATAACACCTACAAACTTGAAATTTAGCAGGTAGGTTCCTTATAGGATCTAGACATCCGCTAAGAACGGATTTTATGAAACTCCATCCCTAAGGGGGTAAAACGGGGGTTGGAAGTTTGTATGAAAGTCCTATGTTTTTGAAGTAAGACACTTGAAATTTTAAATGTATGCGCTCTATAGATGGTGTGGAGGTGTGTTAATAATGTATCTTTAGAAATCAACCCCCTTTTGGGGTTAAAACGGGGGATGGTAGTTTGGACGCAAACGAGGTTGCGTAGGTCAGGTAAGCTAGTCTTTATATATATAATTCTTCTGTGAGTGTGTATGTCACTGAACTTCTCTCAAACGACTGGACCGATTTTGATGAAATTTTTTGTGTGTGTTCAAGGGGATCTGGGAATGGTTTAGATTCACAAAAACGTAAACGATGTTACGTGGGTCAGCTAGTATATTACATATTTGACTGCACGGTTGGCCTAGTGGCGGTCCGGATGTGTTAATAACAGCAGTTCCCGGATCCCTCCCGTCTCAGGCAGAGTGGCACACCGTGTGGTTTTAGTCGGTTCGATTCCGACACACCGCCCCGCCGTAAACCTCGTCGAGGTGACGGCCCGTGGAGGTCTCCACACGTAAAGAAAAGAAAAGTGGTTTAAGCGTTCGCCACGACGCTCGCGGCGACGCTTTCTACTGCGCCAACCGTTGGGAGATCTACAAATCGTAGATCCATAAATTGTTGTTCTGCGTCTGGGTGACATTGTGTCCGTTTCATATATGTTTGTAATGTTCACCGCGATCTTGGATGTATATTCCTAATGCAGGAGTTGTCTTTAAAAAAACATAAATAGATCACAAGCTCGGCTTGAACTCAATTCATCATCATTATCATCATCAGTCTTTAATAATTCGCTGTAGGACAAATACTTCTCATTAGAAAGGAAATTTGGTGTTATCTGGTCCTACCTAACCAGACTGGTAAGTACAGGGTTTGTTTTAAGTTTACCGTCTTTTTGTGGTGCTGTTGTCTTAACTAAATGTATCATGATATATAATCATGCGTAGATTGGTCCTTGTTTGGCTCTTATGGTACTAACGGGATGAACGGGGGTGGTGAGACCATAGAGGTATTACAGATAGAGTAGGGGAGCCAGGCCTCCAGCCGTCCATCAGTTAGAAAGAGAGAGACGATCGCGGTACTCATCTGTCTTTCTCTACTCGTGCATGAGTATAGCAGAACGATTTGACGGTTAATTGTTGTTATTGGATTACCATTATGAGTCCTTTATTGTGCATGCGCCAATAGAGAAAGACAGACGGGGTACCGCGAGCCTCTCTCTCTTTCTAACCGTTGGACGTTTCCGCTTACTATCAGCCGTATGTCTTCCCCACTCTATATATCACTCTATGGGTGAGACTGTATTCTTGTCTTAACCCGTTACTACGCGCATACACTAAATAACAACAGAGTAAAACATAAGTGAACCTTTACAGACAAATCCTTTTTTAGAACCAAGAATACATTGATATTTGGAGCACAGATGTCAAATATGTCTTTTTGACGCAAATTTAATGAATAAGCAAAACGTATCACACGTGAGTATATGAAAGTACCTTTTTGATATAAATTACAATAATATACAATGTGGACTTCCATCAATAAAACAATTTATTGAATGATGTTATAGCTCACGACAGGTAACCATTTTGAATCTCATTTCATTGATAATGTTACACTGTATCCATGCGGATTATGACGACTGTTTATGAAGTCGAGGATTTCCTGAGCAGCAACATGCCGTATCAACACCGTCGGGATTTAGACATGAATGATGCGATTGAACGCGATTCTCTCTAAGACAAAGTGTGTTATTTCTCGCGGGATCCTTCCTGGGGAGGTCCACTTTCAGGAGTGGGGAGGGGGGTGTTCTACGTACTATGTAGTAATATTTTTACGAGCGGTTTTTATTGTCATCGCGCGCGATAAATTTGTCATCGCTGCCTCGTCCCGCCCCGCGCCACATTGCCTCGCGTCTCGATCCTTTCATATCCCGAAATACTGCAATGTTTCAATTGTCTCTTTATTATGTCATAGAGGATGCAAGTGACCATTTCATTTGATCTCCCTGCGTTTTTGTGTATAGATACGTGCCACGCAAAAAATTCATATCTTTCACCTCTGGTATTATTTGCGTCACGTAATGCTTCACAAGCTTGCTCTATGTTTCGCGTTCATCTCGCTCACACACTCAACTTATTTAAGACTTATGTCAACAATGAGTAGTAACTTAGATGGGGTACCGATCATAAAGTAATGGTTACATCATTTTTCCTCAGATAACGAAATACAATCATTGTTGGTTATAGGACAAGGTCGTGATTAATTCACTGTTGAATTGTCATTATAGTTGTAAAGTGTGGCCTTTAGCGGCAGAAACATCAACATATAGAAAACTCTTTATTTGTACCTACACTATATTACAGAGTTACAAGAAGGCGACCTTAAATTCACATAAGTTACAAATATTTAAGTTTCATTACCATCATCGCTCTATCGCAGTTCACTGCTGAATATAAGCCTTTCCAATTCTAACTTTGTGTTACAATTGAAAATATGTGTTTCCAAAGGAAAATGAATTCTGTGATAGTAATTTTTAATTAAGTGGGCTCATGAATTGTGGTCATAAACGTCAAATTGCTGCCAAACTGCTACCTATTAATTATAATTTGCCTTTACGTATTAGCTAGGCTGGATGATACGTATGACCTTGTAGACCAACAAAATTGTGACCAACATATCAATTATTAAACTTAATAGAAACAAACTAATCTCTTTGTGTACAGACAACCCTACACATAGAACAGTGAGTTAGTCTTGACTTGGCAGTTCACACAACTTACTTGTTACAGCTGCTGACAGCGACGCAATGGCGCCTGATGAGGACCTATATTTGGAGAATCACGAGTGCTGGCCTTGGCAAACGAAGCGAGCACGTGTTCAAGTGCCAGTTATTGAAGATATGAATACTAGGGGTTTTGAAGTCGGGCATAGATTTCGTGAAGATGGAACAGAATTCCTTCCAACTGGATATAGTGCCAATAATAGTCAAACTGATCAAAATACTTTAAGAGATCATGGTGCTTCTGTAAAAGCTTACAGCGTTTCTGGACAAATTGACTCAAAAACTAATTATGATATCCCAACAAAAAGTTACTCGAGTAACACACGTGAATATGTTTCATCATTTAAAAGTTTTTTTGGGTCTACTAAAAATGATCATAATGCCGATTATGAGTCATCATCAATAACTTCAGGCACACGTGATTATGCTTTATCGTTTAAAAGCTTTTTTGCATCTAGTGAAAATGATTATAATTCTGATCATGTTTCTCTACCAAAAACTTCTGAAACTCACGATGCTTCATCGTTGAAAAGTTTTTTTGCATTTAGAAAAAATAATTATAATCTTGCTTCTGTATCACCATCAAATACTTTTTCCAAATCTAATAAAAATAACGATAATCGTGATGATGTTTCACCAAGAAAAGATAACGGCTCTTCTGGTAATGATCATGTATCACCAGCAAGAGATTACGGAACATATGTCAAAGATGATCTAAAATATGATTATGTTTCACCAGCAAAACATAACAGCCCACCTGGCAAAGATAAACCTGATTTTATTTCATCATCAAAAGATTTGGGCCCATATAGGATAGATGACCATAAACGTGACTATGTATCAGAGTTAAAAGATTCCGGCTCATCAGATAAAGATGACTTTGTGTATGTATCACCATCTAATGATAACTTGGCATCACCTAGTAGCGTTTCGTTGTCTCTTAAAGAATATTTAGACTGTTGTAATAAAGAATTAGCAAAAGAAACTTCAGAAGTATCCAAATCGCCAAGCAAAACAAATACGAAGCAAAGAAAATGTGGTCAGTTATGTGAAAGTGATACAAGTAGCGCCACCGATAATGATGAAAGTGTTTTCGAGTGTAATTGAAATAATTAATGGTTTTCAATAGCTTTTTCGTTTTAAAATTTTCATCTGATTGCAAATATTGTTGTGTAATTCTTAAGTGAACTTTACTTTTGATTCAAAACAAATGATACATGTTGTATCCCTATCAGCCATATTTATTGCCCAGAGACAGTGGAATGCCTCCTGTCACTAAATTAGCTAGAGACCGAGGTATAGAAGAAGATGGTGGCATCGAGGGCACCACCAAGTATCCCTCTCGTAGGGAAACTCATCCACAGTTGAGCCTCTCCGACAAAACCCAAAGTAGTCGTCTTCCAAAGCTGGACTTACCTCTAAAATGAGTACTTCCTGGTGCCTGTCAGGACTACGTGTAGTTGAGCTACTATTTCATTAAAGTTCTTGTGCATATTATTTTACAGTCTTTTATTTCTTAGCAAATATTTAGATTTCGACGTCTGATGTCAAATATCCACATTATGTTTTAGCGTCGATTGACTTGATATTGTTGGATCTAATATCTTTTTAACTTACTGCAAAATATTTTGACAAATTTATATAAAAGTGAAATCATATGAAATAAGATTAGTCCAATACTAATCTTTATCATCATCATCAACAGCTTTGTTACAGTCCGTCGCTGGCCTTGGGCCTCTCTTTATAGATGAGATGTTGGCCTACTACAGCACACTGGCCAGACGGGTTGGTAGGAATAGTTTTTTTTCAAAACTTATAGATTGTGACAAATTGTACAAATAAAATAACATAGTCCACCCATAAAGACCAGTTCTAAAAGTATTGTTATAGATAATAAATTATACACATGTAATCCCCGTTACACAGATATATATAACAGTGATTGTTTTAACGGCAAAACGTAAGAGTGTAAATAAAACTTTCTTATACGATAAATTAACAAATAAATAGCAGTTGGCATTGTCCTATATTCATGTAAACTGAATTGTTTCAATTTGAAACATTCTAGCATTTCGGAGAATATATGTAACAGAATTTTTAACTAACTAAACAAAGGAGGAAGTTTTAGATTCCGTTGATATTTTTGTTTGTTGCTACCTTAGAACAGGAACCGATTGGGAAAATTATTATTTTTTGTTTGAGAGATTATACGATCTCGTCTGATTTCATTCATAATATTAAAATATATACTGCTATTAACGGGATTACAATTCGTCACTATAAAGGTGGCTTAAAATTTGTAATACTTTTTAAAAGTTAATAATATCTTTCATTATCTTGCGTCAAATCATAGAATTGAGGCTCGATGTTGCCTTTAGTTTAAAACCTCTTGAGAATGCATACATATGAAGATATTTATTGTAGTTTATATAATACAATTAAATATTAATATGTTGTAATACAGAGCTAGGACAAGAGTATGCTTTCTCTAAGGCTAGCTAGCTACGTGGCGACAACGACCGATAGGGGGGCAAATATTGATTCTCGTAATATATTTATAAGTTATTAGCCACGATTTGCACCTCCTTTGTGTGTAATATTGATATTTTAATGGAGTGTTTGTGTATACAAATGTGGAGCGGGTATTTACTACAACAGAGTGCTAGAATATACAGCGTGATTACGGAAGGAACATTATAAGACCAGAGTAATTTCCTCTGAAAAAGGTTATTTCAAACAAGTTATAAATAATAATAAATATTTCGAACCTCTGACTCACAACACCATCTAGTTTCAAACTAGGAAGAACTTATATTAAGGCAACTAGATTGACTGATAGAATACTTTGTATTTTTTTTTGTAAAATATGTATGTAACATATTTAAACATAGAAAACACCCAAACTCCTAAACAAATATTTACAGATCGAATCCGAGAACGCATGGATTCAAACCCGAGACTTTAAACAAAGCAGTCGCATGGCATACGCTATTACTTTCACATTCTTTAAACACTAGTTTTGTTACTCCAAACCAACTTAATCTCTGACCAATGATGGCTGATCATCGGCAGAATAAACGTTTGGTAACGTCACTTATTCGTTAAATAAATGCAACGATCAAATTGCTTAATACCGGTTTCTCTTGAGACCGTGGGTGTCACTCCGATCAAATTGTCCCATTTGTGCCGAATCGTAGTTCCCTACTGTTTTAAACCGACTTCAAAAAAAGGAGAAGGTTATCAATTCAACTGTATTTTTAACCGACTTCAAAAAAAGGAGGAGGTTCTCATTTCGACTGTATTTTTTTTTATGTTTTGTTACCGCATTACTTTCGACTGAGTGAACCGATGTTGAAGATTCTTTTTTTATTTAAAAGCTGGTGCTTCCCGTGTAGTTCAATTTCAATTTGTCCAGTTTTTACGATGTCATCCATTAGAAAACCATATGTCTTTAATTTGCATTAATTATGTGCGCGACAAATTGCCGAATAACTCATTATCACGGCAACCGATTACGATGATTCTTTTTTTATTTGAAAGCTGATGTTTCCCATGTGCATACATTTCAATTTGGTAGAGTTCTTGAAGTCGTTTCTTTTTGTTAAAATGTTGTATTATGTCTTTTTTCTTTCTTTTTTAAAAAGATAACTCCCGCATTAGGAATAAACATTCTGTGTCGCGGGGGACTTAACAAACATACAAGAAACGGACAAAAGGAACACCCAGACTCGGCACAACAATTTGTGGATCACACAAAGTTTTGTACCGCGTGGGATTTGAACCCACGACACTTGGCGCAATACTAGCAAGAAGCGTGGCGACTGCTAAAACCACTAGGCCAACCGTGCAGTCTACTTCACTTTATTGGAATAAATACTGGTACTTATTTAGGGCTCAGAAGTGTGATTTAAATGGTTAATCTTACACGTTCCTTATTGAAAATGTTGATAGCTAATTAATTATCCAAAAAGTATATCCAACATACATAGTAAGTAATAGGTAAAAGCATTTTGCCCCAACAGTCATAAATAAACTAAAATTTACGATGAAACTTACGAGTAAACGAAGTCGTAAAAGTGCGACTGTTATTCTGTGCCGAAGACAGCGGACATCTGAATATTCCTCACTCACCTCTAGACGATCAGCGAGTTATTTATGACCGTTACCATTAATGTTCATAAGCATTACTGTGTTAGGTAGGTAAGCAATAATATTAATTACTCCCGCCCGCGTGTGTTGCATATCGCGGTAAAAAGTGGTGTATATGTTATTCTGACATATGAGCTATATTACTGTGAAGTTTCATATAAATCTATTGAACAGTTTTTGCGTGAAAGAGAAACAAAGATCCATAAATCGTTACAAACTTTCGCATGTATAATATTATGTTATAATAGTAATAGGAGATTCTAAACGTACGCGGCGCTATTCAGACGCAAACTAAGCAACAATAACAACAGCTTGTGCTTAAGTTTGCTTCTCAAACATAGATAGATATAATTATCTAATAAGATACTTTTTTGTTTTCAAATCAACGCAAGTATTTTTACGTTGTAATTATGTGTTTTCAAATATTGAGCCTTCAACTCAACATCTTCTAGTGGGCCATATGAAAGAGCTCGTTCAATGAAGTGTTTTTAAACAAAACGAACCGCGTTCTTAAGTCATAGCACAAGGAAAGAAAAGCATCAGAGTAAAGTTTAAAAGTTAAATGACTTTTGAATGCCTGATGACAACTGTTTGACTGCACGTTTGGCCTAGTGGTTTAACGGTAACGCCGTTTCCTACTTCGCCAAGTGTCGTGGTTTCAAATCCCACGTAGGACGACACTTTGTGTGATCCACAAATTGTTGTTCTGAGTCTGGGTGTGCTTTGTGTCCGTTTCATGTATGTTTGTAAAGTTACCTTTCATTTAATATGTAGTTTATAAGAAATAGTTTTATTAGAGACCTATGTATATTTATATAATTATGTAAGGGTCAAAACTCATGGAAGGTTAGACAACAACCTGTCAACGCAACGCCGGATAAGCGAGCTAATTCACATTGGTAACCTAGATTAAATCTGGAGTTAGTGCCCTCCTGTATGATAATGATTGGCACAAGTTGTGTTTGTCGTTGTGTGTGTGCGTGAATCGCCCGCACCGCACCGCTTTCAAGCTGTTTGCTTACGATAACTTTCTCGATATCACCTTATCGAACACCAGGTAAACATCGCCTATCTTCGGCATGAAATAGAACGTAACGGTTATGAGACTCGTGTAATATACATGTTCAAATTGTCGATTAAAAACCATGATATATTTATAGTCAGTTTCTTAAAATATTAATATTGCATAATAAATTTATATAATTACTGCATTGGCAAACGAATAACCTAAAAATGTTTACCTAATTATTGATAATAAAAAAATTAAAGATCTGAAAAATAAAAAAAAATTGGTAAATACCAATTTTTTTTTTTTCAGTTCTTTAATTTCAGGTAAACTTAATTTTTTTTTTTGTTCAAACTGCCGGTATAGGTATGAAAGAGATCATCAAACTTTTAAAACTTACGCTATAATGTGTCACGTCTCGACGACCTGCATGCGACAGTTTACGTTCTATATCATAAATGATCGGCTGCGATGCGCCCGCGCCGGCACTCACGCGCACTTAGTTTAACCGCGACCGCACCTGTGATCTGTGACTCAACTAGCCGGCCGACCTTTACTAACTTTCGTGTTTCTCTTCCTGCGTCACTAAGGAACTTTGATATCTTCTTGATTTTTCTTCTTGGAGTTCGTAGAGCAGTTCTACTATCTATGGATTTGAGTCAGGTAGGATTTGTTTTGTGTTGTGTTTTCTGACCATGTTCACTAGTTCTAAATGGAAAATATAAAACTAACTATCACATCATGTATCAGCTAACAATAAGAATATCTTAGTACATCGACTTTTTACCGTAGTCATTAAGCCTAGTTTATTCATAGTATCCAGGTTCCTGTTCAATATATTATATTACAAAATGTATGAACTCATTACCATGGCGGGGTATTAGAGGCCACATGGCATGTCTTATGTGGAGCTATTGTTTATGACGGTAACGTTTTGATTGCATCATGAATAATTTCAGCTGATTTATGAACAGCTGTAGCGGTAATGACGGACAGACATGCAAATGTCAACTCGTACGATCTGTTTTTTGGAACATCAACTCAAAAATTCATCATTCCGAGAAAGGTTTCATTATGTTTGTTTTAATGTTTATTAGTTTTTGGTATTGTGATTTTAATATGTATATACTGTAGGTGTATGGGGTCTTACTAATTTCTTTTAATGTCGAAGTGTAGCATAAACGAATAGCTACGATTTATGATGATGTAATTTGCTATACGCTTAGTAAGAGTATATCTAGACGGATAATTAAGAAACAACTAATGAAGCTATAATTAAAAAATAGTGCTTACCGATGTCTTATGTTCGACAAAAAATGAGTAGATTTATAAAATCTTTTCAAGTACGCAGAAGAAATAAATGAACTTATCAAATCAGATACATTGCACCTATGACATCATGCTGCAATAACTTGATACTACATTGTTGTACCACCTTTGTACACTAAACTACAAACAAATGTACCTAGTCAGATAATAAACCGTATATGGATAATCAAGGAATATCTGTATCTGTACCGACTGTGTACTTGTACCAAAAATATGACCTCTATAAAGAGCTACATTAAATCTAAACCAATACGGTAATAGTGTGTACGGTGTACGGTAATACGGCACGTTTTTCATGTGCTTATGGATAGCACTAGTCTAACTGAAGCTATGTGGTTGTTCATAACTAAGAATTACTTTACTAATAGTGTTGTTAGTTTTATTAAGACTAACACTACTAACAGACGTCCGTCATAAATGGACCTACTACCTTATCGCGAGATGGACATGAATACTCAAAACTGTAATTTAATCCTTTTAGTGAGTGTACCCAGTTGAGAGAGCCAAGTAGACACTACTATGACATCTCCCAACACCAATAACTTACAATTTTAATTCAGATGTGTTGTAAACTTACACACGCACATGCACATGCGAGCCTCACTTGCCATCATGGTGCAGTAGTTAAAAGATCCTTACCAATTAGATGCCTATTTCCAGCAGTACATTATTAAAGACCGTGGATGAAAGTTTCTTATTTATGCTTTATAAAAAAAACGTTACTATATCTATTATTATTCAAACCAAAACGAATTATTATTACCAAATAGGCAGGCCGGCAGTTGCAACAACTATTAATAACCTGTATCCTGAGATTCGTAAGTTGTGTGTAATGCTGAAACAACTCATTTATGTACTTATTCATTTACGTAAAGGTTCACTAGAAATCAGTGAGTGTGCGCATGATATCATAATTCACATATTATGCATATATATTATTACCAATACGTAATATGTAGGTAGATTAAATTATTCATAGCAAGAGGATTGGTACCTGTGTGGTAGATAGTACGGCCAAGATAACTAATTTAGTCTGTTTTTCGCGTGTATATTACGTTATCTGCGTGCCAAGAATATTACCAGTCAACTATTGTTATTTACATAAAATAACCTTTGTATGCATATTTAGAACATTTCACTAACCAAGCTACGTTAAATGTTGTGGAAGACATGCAAAAAGATGTACTTTTCAAATAATAAGTATCAGTATGTTTGTCTCTTAATTATTTGTACTATATTAGTGGTCGCTCAGTGGTTGAAATTATAAAATTTTTTTTTAGCTATATGCAGTCCTCCTTCATATAAACCTTAACTATGCCAAATTTAACACTTCGCCGCCCGTATATTTTTCGTAAAAAGGGGTGCAGAGTTTTTGCTTCACGTATTAATATATAGATGTATGTAGTCTGAGCAAATTAATAAATACAACTACATAAATGATAAGCCGTTAAATATATATATTGAAGAAAGCCTCTATGACCACAATTCAAGTGAGACGTCAAATAAGGCGGCGTGTCGCCCGTTGCTAATACTGGTCACTGGTAACCGAAGTTACTGTGTCCGGTGGCAGCAGTCGGACACAGTCACCGGTCGCTTCTTCTGGCCACAATTCGTCGCTTGTTTTCCGTCAGTCTCACGATGAACGTCGTGAATGGCTTGTGTCGCTCACAGGAGACGGACACCTTATGCAACGCAAGTCTCCGTTTGCGCAGCTCAGTACAATTGTAAGGAAATTTGTTAATGTTGCTTGTATCTTCAACTGACGATTTTTATAGGCGGTACACACTACAACGATTTATCGTAGCGATTTAACTGTGCAGTTCGTTTGTGCAGTTTTATCGATAAGTGTGGACGGAAATTGGTTCAGATTTTTTGAGAAATATCACACACGCACAAACGAACTGCACAGTTTAATTGCTACGATAAATCGTTGTAGTGTGTACCGCCTATTAGTTTCCAGTTACCAACACCGAACACTTTTTGATCGTCATGAGAATGTGTTAAGTGGTAGCAACTGAACACAAAAAATGTTTACCAATGCGCAAGGAGTGCATGATTTCATATCTGACACAAGACACAAAAATGTCAACGTTTGCGCCCTGCTTAAGGTAAACCAAAAAAACTCTAGAATCTTTAGTTCAAAATTCACCAGGCTTAGTATAAATAAGCATTAAACTTACATGCACGTCTATATTGCTGAAGGAGAAGGCAGAAGCGTATTACACACAGATTTTGCCGACTATAAACTTAGTCCCAGTTACAAAATACAGGATGTCTATTGTTATCAAAGAATATTTCTTATATTGATGGATTGGTAGTTCAGGGTGGCGTACCTGTAACTTGACAACAACTTTCCAGTTACAAGAATGGCCTACATTATATAGTTAATTTAGATATATATGTAAAGTAACGAAATACGGGCTAAGCTAACTTATGCTGCTGGCATTGCTTGCTTTCGTAATTCCAATATGTTCGATTTAATATGCAATGTACAAATCTTCACACGCGTTTCGTAAATTTGTGAGCATTTGCTTAAAACATGGTGGTTTTCTGTGCGAATTGGACATTTAGCCCGACCTATTTATGACGACTCTCTAACATGAATATATTACCGATAACATATCACATGTGACACGGAAACGATAGGTACTTAACATATAGTGGCACACCCAAATACTTGTCGTACTATTTTTAGTAATTTAATAATCGTCAGTTTATCGTCAACATGTTACAGAGTCATGTTAATAATCTACAATCTATCAGTGTAATTATGCAGTATATGTTTAATTTATTTTTTGCCCCATTTATAAATTTTCATGGATTCAGTTTTTTTATTTCTAGTAGCGACCACACATGTACAATGGGGTCTCAAATTCAATTACTAGTTAATGGTCATCAAATTAAAATAACTATTAGGACGAGATGAGATATGATGAGATACTTGTATTACAACTGTATTCAAGAAGGTAGTAATGGCTTCGAACTTGCAAACTTTTAATCGGAAAGCTAACCAAATTTTAACTGAAAAGAATATACTTATCTGGTTTACCTCTTGGTGAACATATCCTCTTCCTAAGCTGGTTTCTACATAGGTTAAATTAAAACAAAAACTATCATTTATTATGCAACAATAATCTATATATTATGTATGTTAGTACAGTAAATAGGTGCACATATCGAAGCGCAAGTATGTAAGGCAACATTTCGGCTTACTTTCATGTAGGTACCCAACATTTCGATCAAATTGATCGAGAGTTAAATTGTGTTTATGTTATTTTTATTGTATTATGCAAATTAGTAACATATTTTTATTTTCAATAAATAGACGGAGCTGCAATCAAGTAAGGATAAGCAATGCACATAATATATGTGAGAGCGGCGCACGCGCAGGTGTGTCTCTGACCCACATTAGATAGGTACATTTTTAAAGCACAAACAAGCACCTGACGTTATCGTTGTTTGCTCTGCGCGATAACTGAGTTAATATCGTGAATATTGATGGGTGTACATACATTCGCCAACTCGTGCAAATTCTTATGAAAGTGAATCGGTATTTGCTTACCGATAACGCGTCTCTTACGAACATTGTGAAATATAGGTCGACTTGTTGTTGTCCGCTTATTATTTAAAGCGTTAGTGAATGTGCCGTTTATATTATTTTTGATAATGTAAGGCAAATACACCATATCGTTTGAATTGATACGATATCTAAGTGATGAGTCATCTGTTCCCTGTTTCTGTTCTAGGAGCCTCTTTTCCAGTTAATGTTACATATTCTTTAAATATGGATTTAATGAGAAGCAACTAGTTCCGGGTATTTGTAGAAATATCATGAAAACAATTTATATCATCAATGAGTACCCATTGCCATGTAATAAGCCATAAGTGCATTAAAGCATGTTTGCAATTAATATATAAGATGAGCCATCTTAAGTGATATTTTGTATGTATGTAACTTTTAAAGGTTTCCGTATTTTGTGTACTGGGTTTTCACATTAAAAGTATGTATATATAATTACTAATTAAATATTTTTTAATTTAAGGAGTGAGTCGACATCTTATCAATTGTTTAGCTTAGTTCTCTAGTAATCAATAGCTTACTCTAATCTAACGATTGACGAGGTATTCTAGTGTGTAAACAATAAGAAATATGGGCTTTGTTCAAATTCATGTCGATTGTTCTTAGACGATAAGTATGTAGTAAATTGTTCAGGAAAAAAAATGCGTTTTTTACAAAATCTGAAGTTAAGTATGCTAATTGTTGTAACAAAGTTATGTAGCTTATACACACGATTGTGGGCCAATTACATATTTCCATGATGTCTTTATCCGTTGGTGTCCAATGATAAAGTTAACATAAAAAACCTATACAATTAATCGAGTTTTATAACGATATAACACATATATGTATATTTTTAACTTTCAATGATATAATTATATTGAATTATCTGTCTAGACAATAAATAGTATTGTATTCTATATATAAATTAGTTGTACAAGTAAATGTAACTCACCGACTGCGAGTAGGTATCTACAGACGAAGCAGAACACGAAGAAAATAACATTTTATACGCCATGACCGTTCAATGCTATCTCGATTTAACGATTAAACAAAAAGCATCAAATCGTAAAATTGCACATATTCCATACATTTATACTTTTATTACTTATTTAACAAAAGATTCAACATGAGTTTATGCCATAAGTACAGACATGCTCTGAGTTTTGCAAATAGCCGGTTTTATACGAGTTATTTTTTAATTTATTGCAAAAAAAATGACATGGAGTTGATCTGATGCTGGAGCTGGAAGGTGGCCATAAGAACTCTGTAAAGAAACGTCACAACATCGAGTTTGGACTCTTTTGATTCATCTCGAGGCATTCCAGTGAAAGCTTGTGATTTTTAAAAACAAGCTTTTCATTTCATTATAATATTGTATTGTCAAGCTGTATGCATATGCTTACATATGGGTGCTGTGTGTGTGCTTACATATGCTACATATGGGTCGTAAGAGACGACTGAGGGAGCAAACTATGAAGGATATCATCACGGCAAAGAGAGGGAAAACTCGAAACAAACCCTACAGCAACCAGCCTGGTTAGCATGGCATAGTAGGCTCAAATCTCCTTACTAAGGAGAAGCCCTTATCCATCAGTGAACTACTAAAGGCTAGTGATGCTGAGGATGGAAGTAAAAATTAAGGGATGAGGAATACAAATAACTTCAATTGTAGTTCATCTACCTCATCGTATCTTCACCTACCGTGGGAGAGCCACGCTTCGGCATGAACGGGCCGGCTCGACCGGAGTGATACCAAGGCCTCACAGAAAACCGGTGTGGAATAGTGCTTGCGCTGTGTTTCACCGAGTGAGTGAGGATACCGGAGCCCCACCCCCCGCGTCCATCCCCCCCATCCCCCATAGGCCGGCAACGCACTTGTGACGCCTCTGGTGTTGCAGGTGTCCATTGAGGGCGGTAATCGCTTACCATCAGGCGATACGTCTGCTCGTTTGTCCGCTTATTACATAAAAAAAATCTAATCTAAAAGGTACCGCATGACGTTTGATACTTTTCAACACGAAATAACTTATTAAAAGTTTATGTGAGTACAATTATATACACCCATTTGCCCACAGATCGCTATCGCGATAACCGAGATACCTATACGCGGGCCGCCTATGTATTATTTTTAACCGACTTCCAAAAGGAGGAGGTTCTCAATTTCATCGTTTTTTTTAATGTATGTACACGGATTACACCGTCAATTTGTGGACCGATTTTGAAAATTCTTTTTGTATTCGAAAGGGTCCCATGGGCACCATATCAGGTTCTGATGATGGGATCCTGAGGAAATCGAAGGAAACCCTCAAATTTACGTAAGCGCCTGCAATGAAGTTAAAACAATTGGCTGCATGCCTCCATATTCTGTAGACATCATTTAATTTCATAATATATAAAGCGGGTCTAAACGATATCAGAGTTAACCTCAGATAGTCAGTTTACCTCAAATCACTTGAATTATATGAACCTATAGAAGATAGTCCATTTGAGATTTTATTACAAAAAAATACCTGAAGTCCTTTCAATTCTTTAGAGCATGTATGTTACCTTTAGTCGTATTCTTTCAAGTTATTTAGGTGAAATGATGATGAGAGACTTGAGAAAGACTAAAAAGTGAAAAAAATAAAAACTTCGTTTAAAAAAACCGTCTTCAAAAACTAAAAAGTATCAAATAACTTAATTTGCATGTGCTACCTATTCTTAGGTTTGAAGTCGGTGCCAAGCCAAAATGTAATAGTAGGTACCGCACTCGCCGCGCGTGAACTTGAGCGGGATAGCTGCTCTTCGCGTAGAACAAAACAACCGAAGCGTCGGTGACTTCGTTGACGTTCGTCTCGAAATATAGCGAGTGTGGTACCTACTATTACATTTGGCTTGGCACTGACTTCTAACCTATGAATAGGTAGCACATACAAATTAAGTTATTTGATACTTTTAAGTTTTTGAAGTCGGTTTTTTTAAACGACGTTTTTATTTTTTTCACTTTTTAGTCTTTTTTTTCATGTACAAGCTATGTTACTGAAAAGTTTCATCTAAATCCGTTCAGTAGTTTCTGCGTGAAAGAGTAATAAACATTCTCGATGCAAACTTGAGTAAGATAGGAATATATATAAATTAAATCCGATCATTTGTATGTAGAACAAATGTATCATCTCATCACAAAATTGTATGGGTAGGAATTGACCTTCGACCTCCAACTTAGCAGTCGGCGTAACTAACCAAAAGGTAGAGCAAAAGGCCCAACACTTATAGATCACCAACATTGATGGCCAAGTTTACCCTTATTACATTACGTCTTTTAGTTAAATTAATTTAGGCCGTGAAGTGTTAGGTGTGGCGGTACATCACCTCGACCAACACTAACACATTTAATTGATTAGGAACGTCCTCAATATTTTTATATACTACATACACCTGAGATACCATAGAGGCACATTCAAATACACATTTTTAGACACTGTAGACGTTTGCCAGGTACACATATTTCTAAATGATATTGATAAATGCGTTCACTATTTATAGTACCTAGATAGGCTAGATACTAATTAAATCAAATAGCTTTTATTTCAAGTAGGCGGCCTTTTCATGCCTTTTCGAAACGTACATCACGGCAGGTGTTGCCCTGTAGCGGAAGGGAGAAGGAGGGATCAGTTGGAAGAACACTCTCCATGATAAAAGCGACAGAGGACTGCCATGGAGGCGATATCTCTACGCAACTGCAGAGGCTCAAGGGAGTCGGTGGCTTCGGGACTGTTGACAATGCGGATTGCTCGCTGCTGCAATCGGTCGAGAGCGCCAAACAGGTACTCTGCGGCACCATCGCAAAGATGAGAACAGTACTCCACGCACGAGCAAACCTGGGTCTTGTAAAGAAGACACAGATGCTCGGGCGAGAAGAACCGTCTCACCTTGTTAAATATACCAATTTGTAAGTCATATCTGATAACAAACCTCTTAAACATGTCATTGTAAACGAACATTTAGTTTTCAACTAGTTTATGACTAATTAACACGGTTTTAACATCATCGAACACTATCGCATCAGGAAATAGATATACATACATTATTTGGATTATCATATTGTACGGTAATGTAGTCATGTAGTCATAAAGAAATGACCTAATGGAACAGGTGTATACGTAGAGGTAAAAAAATCTTATAAACATACAACAGTTTTAATGAGTTTATAATACCCATATAGATATATAATCTATCGATTGTGTATATTTATATATAACTAGCTATTGCCCGCGGCTCCGTCCGCGTGTATGTCGGCCATCTGTTAAAGATTGGTCGTACCAACTCAGAAACCTTTGTGGGCTCATGCACAACACGTTTGCTGAAGATCTTGACATGATCAAATGCATAGTTTACGATTCTATAAAGGAAATACAGACAAACATTCATTTATATATATATGTATTTAACTATAGATATTACTATAGAATGTTATGGAAAGTGAAGGACATTTTAGCACAGGTAGATATTTTGGTAAAAGTACAGAATTTCTTTATTTATTACTTTTTCTCTCCCATGACTCTAGGATGGTTTTCATTTTTTATATTTAAACATTAAGTACCAATTATGCTATTTTTATGTTATGGTTGTATAGGTACATAAACAATATTGTACACGAAAATTGTATATTTACTTTTTAAAAGATTAACTTATGGAGTTTCTTGCATTCGTCTCCATAATTATTGTAAAACGTTGCTCTGTAAATGAAACAATTTATACATTTGCTATCAAAAATTATAAAAATTACTTTCTTTCAGAACAATGACTGTTAGGACTTATATGATTTATGACATTATTTTTAAAACAACACTTTATCGCTCTTGAACGGTTTTGTTAAATGATATATGAAAGTTTAAAAAGTTAAAGATGTCATTAGGCAGCGTGCCAGCGCAGCCGACATCGCGGGTGGCTCCGTAAATTGCTGGTTATGTGCAGCGAGCCACTAATATCTCACCCGCGAGGCTCACTTTCGTGAGCTACTACTGATACCAGCAGCTATTTAAGTGGTTACTCTCTGTTCTTACCAGTTATGTACAGGACCTTCAATTTAGATCAATTATAAAGGCTTTTTAAGATAGAATTTTGTCTCGTAATCAACCCTCGAGTTTTTTTTTATGGAAAAGGCGGGCAAACGAGCAGACGTATCGCCTGATGGTAAGCGATTACCGCCGCCCATGGACACCCGCAGCACCGGAGGCGTCACAAGTGCGTTGCCGGCCTTTGGGGGATGGGGGGGGAGATAGGGGAAGGGGTTAGGGTATGGGCCTCCGGTATCCTCACTCACTCGGTGAAACACAGCGTAAGCACTATTTCACATCGGTTTTCTGTGAGGCCGTGGTATCACTCCGGTCGAGCCAGCCCATACATGCCGAGGCGTGGCTCTTCCACGGTGAGTAAATTACGACGACTTTATTTCTGTACATACATGGGTACTTGTCTTCTGTAACTAGACTGTTAGTTATTTAAGAAAAATCAAGTTAGAATTATGAAATCCTAATGTGCTCGAGCTATACGTACCTACAAATGAGCAATATCTCTTTCCTATAATTGTCTAATTTTACTCTTAATTTTCCCATACCTAGTGTCCTATAGGATGACAATAGTCCTGTTCATAGGGACTATAAATACGCCTCTGCCTACTCCTCACGGGAAATAGTTGTGAGTGTATATAACCATATCACCTCATTTTACGTCGAACATAATATTTCCTTGTCAGATATTATCAGTGAGAGTTAAAAACATCACAAATGTGAAATGTAAATTACGATTTCATAATTAACTCATTCACTTGAAATCAGATTGTAGCATGTTGCTTAAAAAACAAACAGTCGGTGTGTACATATCTGAAATCAAGCACGCGCCTCATTACCATACGCCGGCGGGCAGGTGATGCCCGACAAATTGCCCACTGCTGGCCAATCAATTAGCGCCGCGGTACCGCGCTATTGTATGCTGATTGATCGCGGTGCATATTTAGCGGTGGGCACGGCAGCGTCCACGGTTTGTTCATGCTAAATGCTTGATTTTGTGATAACATTCTTACGTTGATGTTAATTAATCTGCTATTTCCTTTATGAGATTGTGATCACACACTGATGTGTTTATGATGAATTGGGAAACTTTACACGGCTGTGTGACTTCAAAGTAGGTAGGGACTGTACTATAGTAAACAGACCACTGATAGACATAATAATATACAGATAAATTCATGTTGAATATTACTAATGTTTGGAACATTTACAAGGTAGTTTAACCCAAGACTTCTTGTTCACCAGCCAGACTCTCTAACCATTGAACTGAAAGACCTTTTAAATATCTCTATTTTTATCCGACTACGGCAAAGCCAAAGGAGGGTTATGATTTTGACAGGCTATGTATGTATGCATGTAAGTATATATGTATGTATGTTCATCTGTTCCCTCATAGCTCCTTAACTACTTATTAGAACTGGACAAATGAGATATCATTAGAAGCGTCTCGATCGTCCGCTGGTTATAGGCTATATGACGTGTCATTGAATCTAATACCCTCTAGCCGACATAAAGTACTGTCTTCAAAAATAAATTTGAGATAAATATACCGTGTTTGGTATCATTCAAAAGGGCGTTACTTGTACATTTAAAAAAAAAAAAAAATTTTTTTTTATGTTTGGCCCGCCAAAATGACTCTACACTGCCTGATGGAAAGCATAAGCGGAATCCAAGAGTGGTGGTCACCATGCTCACTGCGAATGCAGACAATGCAGTATGGCGTCCCACACCATGGCGGCCTAGTGATGCTGCTGCATCTTTTAGTCTAGTCAACAAGTATGGAACTTGTTGACTAGACTAATTGGGCCTCCGGTCTCGCACTTACCAACGAAACACGACAGCACTGCTGCTGTCATTTTACGTTGATTTTCTGTGCGAGGGTAGTACCGCCCCGGTCAAGCCGGCCCGTTCGTGCTGAAATCAGTGTGGCTCTACTACCTTCAGAATATATATTATTAGCATTTTCTCGTGACTTTGTCCGTATTTATTCGATAATTGTGATATATCTATGGTATCTTTTTAAAATATAGTTTGCAAAGACATTAATATTATAGAGGCTCCAAAACATTTTAAATAAAAAAAAGTAAAAACTAAAACCCAACTACGACAAAAAACGACGCTGAAAAAGTATAAAACAAGTTTAGTCACGCGTTACGTAGAAATGTACAATAACACATTAACAACGCGTGAACGCGTTTTTTTTGTAAGAATATACTTATTAATGTTGAAAAAAATAGTAGGCAGAGGCGCTCATAGCCCAGTTGCACTCGGTTATTAGGAACAATCACCGAGGGTAAACAACATCGGCGCGGTTAGTACGTGGATTGGTGACCGCTAGTGGCATGCTTTCCTGAGCGTCTCCGTGATTTGGAGGTCACGTTAAGCAGTCGGTCCTGGTTGTTATCATAGGATAACAGTCGTGAAGCTTAGTTGGAGACCTTTGGGCGGCTTAAAAACATCCAACGGCAAGATTACGTAGCCACAACGTTGTCTTGCCAGTCCCCAACCTGCCAGCCCGAGCCCAGCAGTGGGACGTAATGGGTTGTTGTTGTTTACAAAAAAAAGTAAAAACTTCATGATGTTTCATAGCGTAGTGTAGCATATATTACCATACATGGCCTTCTATTTACTTAGAACTGAAGTAAGAAATTATCTGATAACTACGTAGGTATAGAGAACCATGCAGACCTATCATTCACATAAAGATGAGTTATGTGAATAGCAAGAATTGCGTATCTCGCATTTACCGTAAGTAACGCTTCGCAAAAAAAAAATGAACACGTTCTACTCGTCTTATATATATTTAGTCTAGTACTAACACGTCTTGCATAGTCTACCTAGAGGGTGGGGAAAGGCGGACCGCAGGCGGCGCGCGCGCATCTCGCCGTCTCGCAATTGGCTCGATCAGTATTCCTAGCTCAAAACACTCGGCTGTTATTGGTAGGAAAAAAGTTCTAGCTGGTCGAGTGCACCGATAGTTGATTGAATGTAAATTGTACAGGATTGCAGACTCCATTGTTACTTGTGTAATTAGTATAATCGGCCGGTATAAATCGGATGGACGGTGTTTATTCTCGGCTTGCGAAACGCTTGTTAATGCTAATGAGAAAATGTTAATGTTGTTATGTTGCAAACTCGATTCAGAGATATGTCCGTACACTGTATGAATGATGATAAGTTACCTGCATAAAGTATCTACTTGCGCATAGCTTCGTAAATTTTAATAGAGCATATGATTAAGGTATACTCAATTTTTCCTCTAGTGTTAAAGTAGAATGGATGTCGGAGTATAACTCAGTGGTCCCTCCACTGAGTTATACTCCGACCTCCATTCATATCCATATAGGTATATAACATAGATAGAATTGACAAACATTTCAATATTTTTTATATGACAGTTATGTAACAGGTACTGTTATCAAGATCTACTCAGAACCTAAATCTTATGGGGCACACTTAGAAAGTGTACTAAACTGCTTTATATATGTATGTCTGTTAAACCTTTTTCACTTACTAACATATAATATTTATAACTATTAACCCGATTGCGTGTTATCAGTAAAACATGTCTAACCTTCTGTAAGTTATCTAGATTTGAAATGTTAAGATTGAGCTTATAAATCTAACCTTCTGCATAATAAATGTCAAGCTCAGTTAGAAAATAAACAAGAGATTAAGTTTATTTTTATTAGAATTTAAGAACAAAATGAACAAGATTCTCAATTATTGTAATCTGCTGTAACATTGACAGTTCATAACCTATTCGACGTTCACTTGACGATTTTGAAAGAGTTCTTGCTTAGAAACATTTGTTATCAATTTATTGCTGCCTCGTTGGTCTCGCGGTTGGCGTGTGCGACTGCTGATCATGAGGTCGCGGGTTCGATTCCCGGGTCGGACCAAATGTTTGTATGATCTACAAATATTTGTTTCGGAGTTTGGGTGTTTTCTATGTATAATATGTATGTATTTTCAAAAAAAAAGTATATATGTATTTGTGTCAGTTGTCTAGTACCCATAATACCAGCTCTGCTTAGCTTGGGACTAGATGGCGTTGTGTGTTAGATGTCCGAAATATTTATTTTATTTATTTATTATTTATTTATTTTAGTATTCACTTGCATCAATAATATAAATACCTACTTAAATACATATCTAACATGAACATATACACGATCTACGGATGCCGTACCTACGTGAAATTCATATTGGTGCCGTTATTGAACTGGTGTGTTAACATTAAGATATAGGTAAAATTTCATCAAATCTGATATTAGGATTTTCTGAATACAGGCCTCTCCTTAACGAGGAGGTTTTGGTCTACCACAGCATTGGCCATCATTCTGCTCAAACGGGTTGGACAGGGGTTTTTTCAAGATTTCCTTCTCTTCAGTGATGATGTATTGCATAGTTGACTCTCTTAGCCATCTCTTGTGACACTTACGAAGAATGGGGGGGAGGGGGGGTGACACTCCGCATTCCTGATTCGTTACTACTACTAAGTTCTTATTTCGCTTATCTACAGGGACTGTCCTAGATGTAGACCGATATATTCCGGCGAACTTCGTACCACCATATTTACATATCTGTCTCAGCTTCCCACAGGCAGTGTACAGTCGCAGACAAAAAAAAACACTTTTCCCATTATCCTTTATTTTTTGCTAGCAAGAAAATAATGAGTGAAATCGGACTATGTGTTATTGAATTACAACCAAGTTCATATTTTGACTTTCATCCCCTCTCTCCAGGATGCCGTGCTGAATTTCGGGATAAAAAGTATAATTTTCCTTCCTTCCTTTTCTTATCCTTTGTAATGTCCTACCTCGTAGTATGAACTCAAATCATGCCAAGTTTCATTTGAACCCGTTAAGTAGTTTCGGCGTGATACAGATACAAGATACAGACAGACGGACAGACAGGCAGACAAAAATGAAAAAAATTACAGTTTTGGCTTCAGTATCGATTATAGAAAGACCTCCAAAAATATATCTTTAATGTACACAATTGGACCTGTTACATTTTTATTAAAAGTATAGATTATATATATACATATACGTATTATTGATATATAATATTTGAATGTACATATCGTAGCCCATTTCTTATTAATAGCCTGGTCGGGCACTAGTTTGATTAACATTAGTATATATTTACTGTTCTGCTCCAAAGGAGCCTTTCTTAAGAACTGGGTCGTCATTTGCAATTGACCTTATCAAACCCATTTTATTACATTACTTTGTAATAAACAGACAAATTAGCATCACTTTCAATGAATAACAATCATCATCAGTATCAATTACCCTGACAGTAATCATTCGGAGGTCTCGCCGTCATCAATATACTTATCTGATGTGGTTTAATTGTACGATGCGCGTGCGCAACATACAAACTATTGATTGTTAAATGATGCACAATTGATATGGATGCGAGCTGGTTAATTGTATACCCTCAGATGAGCGGTCAGCGTGACGTTATCTCGGCGTGCGGGTGCATCTGTCCTGTCACATGTGCCACGGTTAACTGGGACAGTCATAAAAAATATACACGGTAACGTCCCTTAGGTACATTATATTTTGTTTGTTTTGAACCCTTGCTTGAGTTAGGGGAAGATGCAACATATATCTTAATGAATAAATAGACCGTTAGTGTAGTGGTGTTACAAGTGTCCTGAATTTTATTCCCAACAAGGATAGTGCCCAGGATGGCATCCTATCACCGTGGGAGAGCCACGTTTCGGCATAAATGGGCCAGCTCGACCGGAGGAAAATCACGGCCTCACAGAAAACCGGTGTGACACAGCGCAAGCGCTGTGTTTCACAGAGTGACTGAGGATACCGGAGGCCAATACCCCAACCCCTACCCCCATCTCGTCACCCACCAATCACCCATAAATCCCCCCCCCCCATCCCACCATCCCCCAAAGGCTGGCAACGCATTTGTGATGCCTCTGGTGTTGCGGGTGTCCATGCGCGGCAGTAATCGCTTACCATTAGATTAGGCGCCGCCCGTTTGCCTTGCATTTCAAAAAAAAAATTGTGCAAAGTGTAAAATCATACAATACTTGTAATTCCTCTATATATATTGATATTTTTGCCAAATTTACAAGATCATTTATTGGTATGTACATTATAATAGGTAGATGAACAACGGAGTGATCCTACAATACTTTTGTTTTTGTTTATTTGGATATACCGAACTCTATCTTCACGTGTTTCTTAACTGTTCTCTAAAACTAAAGTGACTAACCGTTTCCTAATATCATTAATCATTTCCTCAAGCGTCGTCATCCACTTAACTGAACAGTTTAAACAAACTGCTAATTGAATACACCATGACCATAAATATCCAAATTAAGAGCATTTAACTAATCGACTCCCCCACCATGCACACATAACCCATTGATTTAACTACCTGATGACCATGGGAACATTATGGCTTTTTAATTGTATCGAGGGGCCACTGTCCAACACCCCTATGGGGCAGCAAGACAGCGCGATACAGAACTGTCCCTTGTTTGTGTTTTCCATTATACAGTTAACACCCCGCTGCTCAATAATGATTAGCTTCTTTATCTGATGGTAGATTTTTTATGAAAAATAGGGTGAAATGGGAAAGTGATACGTTCTTTTGGGTAAAGTCAATTTTTGGTAATAAAAATGTTTGTAATGTTTAAAACGGCTAAATAATTACCAAGTACTATCTGCAGATCTCTAAGGTTGTAATCTTCATCTGTCTAGCCTTGATTATTTCCAATATTATTTGGAGTCGGCTACTTGTTCAACAGGTTTTATCTGAATATCAGTTTTGCCTCGAAGCGACTGGCATCGGACATCCGCAACCCTGACAGGGATTGAATTTGAAAGTTGTACTAGTTGTCAATATATTTGAGGGCACTGACTTCCTAACATCGATTGCGATTAATGATTATGACAACCGAGACCGACGGCTTAACATGCTCTTCGAGTCAAGGGTGTGAAACACCGTCAGTAATAAGCAGTAAAAGTAATATTTTAATTATTCAAGGAACACTCACTATTGATGAATAAATATCAATTTGACTTTCATTTAGTAGTAGTAGACTTTTGTAGTAAGTTTAACTATATATTCCTTTTTAATTTAAAGTCTAGCAAACTTACACCCATTTGGCAACCTGATAAACCTTTTTTTTATTTTTATGAATGACTCGCCAAAATGACTCTACTCTGCCTGATGGAAAGCATAAGCAGAATCCAAGAGTGGTGGTCACCATACACATTGCAAATGCAGACAATGCAGTATGGCGACCTACACCATGGCGGCCTAGTGATGCTTCTGCATCTTTTAGTCTAGTCAAAAAGTATGGAACTTGTTGACTAGACTATTTGGGCCTCCGGTCTCGCACTCACCAACGAAACACGACAGCACGAATGCTGTCATTTTACGTTGATTTTCTGTGCGAGGGTAGTACCGCCCCGGTCGAGCCGGCCCGTTCGTGCTGAAATCAGCGTGACTCTACTACCTTTTTTATGAATTTATAATAATTAATGAACAATGGCTAACTATCCTAGAAAAAAAAAACCGACTTCCAAAAACCATCCAACGAAAACTCCCTGCCATAAAACACTCAAAAGCGTAAAATAAACTGGGTCTTCCATAAATTGCTATGTGCCAATTCCTGTCTATACCTAATTCTTTATTCATTTAAATAGTAGTATTATTATGTGTGCTAGGTACCTAAAATCTGTTTGAAGTTGGCGCCAAGCCAAATGTAATTGTAGTTACCACACTCGCTATATTTCGAGACGACCATCAACGACGTCGCGTCAGCCCGCGCGTGTCTGCCTGCTTATGTTGTTTTGTGCTACACGAGGAGCAGCTATCCGGCAGCGGCGAGTGCGGTACCTCCTATTACATTTTGGCTTGGCGCCGACTTCAAACAGATTTTAGGTAGATACGTATGAAATTGAAAGAATTATCCTCCAACTCCTAACCGTTGAGGAGTTGTACCTTCCATTATCAGCTTACCTAAATAACTTGAAAGAATACGACTAAAGGTAACATACATACATATGACATTTAAAGATTTATCCTCCAACTCCTAACCGTTAAGGAGTTGTACCTTTCATCATCAGCTCATCATCATGAAATGATGACTACCAGACACAAATACCGGAGTAGCTTCAGAAAATATACGAAAAACATAGTACGTGCCTGAAAAAAATGAGGGTTCCCCTCGATTTCTCTAGGATGCCTATCATCAGATCCTAGTTTCCTTATTATGGTACCACCGTCGGGACATCTCCTTTCCAACAAAAGAAAAATCATCAAAATCGGTTCATAAACGACGAAGTTATCGGCGAACACACATAAAAATATATATATATTACGGTACGAATTGAGAAACCTCCTCCTTTTTTTGAAGTCGGTTAAAAATATAAAAAACATATGTATTATCAGGTTATCAAACGTAGCGTAGTTTCTTAGCATGTGTGTGCGTTAACGCGTGTGTTTACTTAGAACTACTCTACTTTTTTTGCTTCAACAAGAACAAGGCCGTGCCTTATCTACCTTTTTTATTTGAACTGAGACTTGTACTAATAGAGTACTAATTAATAATCTTGTGCACCTTGACACTAATTTATTCCATCGCATCTATTACTCTATAGGCAATCTCTAAGTAACTGCAGTTAGTTAATTTGTGCATTGTCGTGCTTTATCGCTGCAGTTACTGCCATAACTTAGTGTGTCCTACATTTTATTAGTGACGAATTTAAATATAATGCAATTTACTTATATATTCTTCGAAATCACTGAGAATTCTGAGAGTTGACCAAGGCTTATTGACACAACAGTAGATTGATTTAAGAAGAATTTATACATTAAAAATGAATTAATAACTAAGATTCGTTGGTCCATGTGAGTGCAATAGCAGTGATAGCAGAGAATTTATCCAGAACTAGCTGTGACCGCGACTTCGTCCACGTGTAATAGTGACTTTGGGTAGCATTTATACAACCTTTGATCCCCTCCTTTCAACCCCTTACAATCATTTTTTGCATTAAATTAAGTTGCCTGTGTTCTTCCTCAGGCTCTAGACTATCTGTGTACCAAATTTCATTTAAATCGGTTCAGTAGTTTTGGCGTGAAAGCGTGACAGACATACAGACTTACGTGCGCATTTATAATATTAGTAAGAATGAGGTTTCATTGTAACATAAGAATTTTGGTGACCGGTAGTGAACATTCAAAATACTTTCTCAATATTAGGAAAAACTCGACTTTCTAAGGGTTTTTACTGTGATCTTTAACTTAACCCTTCTCAAACTACACTGTGTACATTTTTTATGTAATAAGCGGACAAACGAGCAGACATATCGCCTGATGGTAAGCGATTACCGCCCCCAATGGACACCTGCAACACCAGAGGCGTCACAAGTGCGTTGCCGGCCTATGGGGGATGGGCGCGGGGGGTGGGGCTCCGGTATCCTCACTCACTCGGTGAAACACAGCGCAAGCACTATTTCACACCGGTTTTCCGTGAGGCCTTGGTATCACTCCGGTCGAGCCAGCCCATTCATGCCGAAGCGTGGCTCTCCCACTGTCCGTCAATTGTAACTGCTTTCAAATAGAGTTGATACAGGTTGTCGCCGAGGCTTCATTACTTACATACACCTATTTTAAGACGGGTTTCACGATATTTACTTAATTGAATTAACAAAGAAATCACGCCAACCTTTATTGAGTATTGAAACTGTTCTTGCGCTCAGTAGTTCGCCTTTCACGAATATTAATACCCATTAATGGTGGCATCGACGGTGGTATACCGACGCAGCGGATGCATAACTCCTGCGTCGTGGTATTTCATCAATGGGCTGGACACCGGAGTAGCGCTTCTTGCTTGCTTGCATCGTTCTACAGTTTTTGTGGCGTTGGTTCGTGGTGGTCTGGGTGATCGTCACGTGCCACCCACCCGGCTGGTATGTGATTGGTGACGAACCACCAAATTCTACGTTGGAAGAAATTGTTTTTGTTGAATGTGTATTATCATGATTAGAAGGTTTAATTAATGTAAGATCTAGGTTCATTTACTAGGAGCATTCTCTAATAAACTGACTAAACTTTTGCGCAAATAATACGCCATTTGCCAAGATTTCCAATTCTTTTATGCCTGAAAGTTTATTCGGATGGATAAAATATGATATAAAGAAATATTAAACCAAATCTGTTCAACTTTTCTCGCATTTCGCACTAATAAATGGTATTTTTACCCAACTATACAATTACTTCGTTGACACACTGTAACTGAAAAAAAAGTTGTGCTTATTTGAAAATGCCTTCTTAGATATAATTAGATCTTAATAACAGGAATTTTTCTCCTTAAGCCTTATTACGTTACGAGCACCCTTGACTTTGCCTTAATAGAGTTACTATCAAATAGTAGTAATATATATTGATACATACTTATCGAATAGTAAAATATGGTAATAAATAAATAAAATAAATAAATATTTCGGACATCTAACACACAACGCCATCTAGTCCCAAGCTACGCAGAGCTGGTGTTATGGGTACTAGACAACTGATACAAATACATATTATATACTTTTTATTGTAAATACATACATATTATACATAGAAAACACCCAAACTCCGAAACAAATATTTGTAGATCATACAAACATTTGGTCCGACTCGGGAATCGAACCCGAGACCTCATGATCAGCAGTTGCAGTTGTCGTCATTAATTACGAAGGTACGGGTGTTTACCAATTATGCAATCTGATACTAGCGACAACATACAATATCTTTACCTACACAAAAAAATTTGACTTTCAACACAGGAACTCAATCTATACTAATATATAAAGCTGAAGAGTTTGTTTGTTTGAACGCGCTAATCTCAGGAACTACTGGTCCGATTTGAAAAATTCTTTCAGAGTTAGATAGCCCATTTAATTGAGGAAGGCTATGTATCATCACGACCAATAGGAGCGGCGCATCAATGAAGAATGTTACAAAAACGGGGGAAAATTATCACGCTACGGGCAATAGGAGACGTAAACGACGTTGCGTGGCTCAGCTAGTAGGTAAATAATAAAGTGATTTAAACTTGAATTGGAAACTGGATTTATTCACTGGTTTTACTTAGTGATTAAAAAACTTTTGGAGCATAATTAGAAGTCAACTAATCACCAAATAGTTACGGATAAACAATATAAACAGTGTGTTTAGTTATTTGTTAAGTAGCTATTGACTGATTTTAGTGGTACTTTTCAGAGCATACCACCAAATATTGCAATTCACTTTACATTTACTTAAATGAGTATGACATTAATGTCGATTATCGTATTATTGATTAAACTAACAAATATGTAGTTGATGAATGCCACCCTTCGGGCATCGCTTGATCATTGTTCACGGCTGGACAGCGCGCTATTACGTGCGGCTCGTACGCGCATGCTATAGCGCCCCACTATTATCAATTAATTTGTATTTTGTTCAAAGTGATTAACCGACTCTAAAAATGGATACAACTTGGCACATTCTATTCCTATACATTGTTACAAAGCCGTCACAAAGGATCGCCGGCGCGATGGACTTTTAATTGTCAATTTCTGAGTCTATTGAAGGATATAATTAATTGCGAATGATATCATGTTCGAATTGCAATAATTATCGCCTTTTTAGTTCACTATATAGAATTCTTCACCAAGAATTAGAAGATAATCTATACTTATACTATAAACGCGAAAGTTTGTAATTATGGATGGATGGATGGATGTTTGTTCCTCTTTCATGCAAAAACTACTGAACGGATTTTGATGAAACTTTACAGTAATATAGCTTATACATCAGAATAACACATAGGCTACTATTTGCCGCGATAACCGACATATACGCGGGCGGAGCCGCGGGAAACCACTAGTGAAGTAATAATTATGTCAAAAGTACGGCAGCATTTTTTTTGGTACGCACAACGCTGTCTAGATACAAATTAAGTGTCGTCTGTGGGTTCTGAAATGTACATCATAATAAACATACTTACAAATTTTAATGTGTAAATACATACAGTAATAACATACATACATAGAAATAGCTAAGAAACTAAAGCTTTGACTGCAAGTTTGGCCTAGTGGTTTAAAGGTCACCACGCCGTTTCCTACTTCGCCAAGTGTCGTGGGTTCAAATCCCACGAAAGACAACACTTTGTCACACCACCGAACCAACCGGTTCGAAACCAACGAACAAAATTTGTGCCACAAATTGTTGTTCTGAGTCTGGGTGTTCTTTGTGTCCGTTTCATGTATGTTTGTAAAATCCCCCACGACACAGGATTTTATCCTAGTGCGGGAGTTGTCTTTAAAAAAAAAAAGCCTTATGAAAGGAAAAGCCCCTGGAGAGGACGGCGTTACTACTGTTGAAAGCCGGAGGTAAACCCGTACTGAGGGAGCTCCAAAAGCTTTTCAACTCTGTCCTGTTCGATGGGAGAACGCCAGAGGCGTGAAGTAGGAATGTGGTCGTCCTGTTCTTCAAGAAGGGTGATAAGACCAGGTTGAAGAACTACCGGCCCATTTCCCTTCTAAGCCACGTCTACAAGCTGTTCTCAAGAGTCATCACGAACCGTCTTGCGCGAAGACGCGACGAATTCCAACCACCGGAGCAGGCTGGGTTTCGGAGCGGATATGGCACCATAGACCACATCCACACAGTGCGGCAGATTATACAGAAAACCGAAGAGTATAATCAGCCCCTGTATCTAGCATTCGTGGACTATGAGAAGGCCTTTGACTCGATCGAGACCTGGTCTGTTCTGGAGTCCCTGCAGCGTTGCCAAGTGGATTGGCGATACATCCAAGTGTTGAGATGTCTCTATGAAGCCGCCACTATGTCCGTCCAAGTACAGAATCAGCATACAAGACCCATACCATTGCATCGAGGAGTGAGACAAGGGGACGTCATATCCCCGAAATTGTTCACAAATGCAATGGAGGACTTCTTCAAGACGCTGCACTGGAAAGGACGCAGCACATGTATTCGCCATTGATGTTGCAATGGCGAATACATCTCTCACTTGAGATTTGCAGACGACATCGTCATCATGGCAGAGACGCTGCAGGACCTACAACAGATGCTGAACGACCTGGCTGACTCTTCTGTACGCATCGGCCTACAGATGAACTTGGACAAGACCAAGGTCATGTTCAATGAACATGTACTACCGGAACCGATTGCGGTACACGGCGCCGTTCTCGAAGTTGTTCAGAAATATGTCTACCTCGGGCAGACTTTGCAGTTAGGTAAAAACAACTTTGAGAACGAGGTGAACAGTAGAATCCAGCTGGGTTGGGCAGCGTTTGGGAAGCTTCGTCGGGTCTTTACATCGTCGATCCCACAGTACCTAAAGACGAAAGTCCTCAATGAGTGCGTCCTACCCGTAATGACATACGGAGCCGAAACGTGGACACTTACGGTACATACGGTACTGCTGGTCCACAAGTTTAAAGTCGCTCAGCGTGCTATGGAGAGGGCTATGCGGCGTTTCTCTAAGGGATCGTATCAGAAACGAGGTGATCCGGCAAAGAACCAGGGTCATCGACATAGCCCATAGGATTAGCAAGCTGAAGTGGCAGTGGGCTGGCCATATTTGCCGTAGAACCGATAACCGTTGGGGTAAACGAGTTCTTGAGTGGAGACCGCGTCTCGGCAAACGTAGTGTAGGACGTCCACAGGCCAGGTGGAGTGATGATTTACGCAGGACGGCTGGCAGAAGCTGAATGCGAGAAGCCGAGGATCGAACTAAGTGGCGTGCTATTGGAGAGGCCTACGTCCAGCAGTGGACTGCGATAGGCTGATGATGATGATGATGATAATGAAAGTAAAGATATGGATATCTTTTAATCAATTATTATGATGAACAAAATCAAGTTTCTTTTTTATTATGCTCTAGGAGTTTAGTTTATATTTAGTATTAGTAGTTAGTTAGTTTATATTTAGTATTAGTAATATATTTAGTTATTTTATTAGTTTTTTAAATATGAATCTATATATTTGTTACCTTTGAAGATTGCACAGTTGAGTTGGGCTGCTGCTGGGATGCGACGCGGGTCCCGGATTCCTCACCGCGTGCGCAGAATATCCCGCATACTCCCAAGCTTATCTCGAATTCAACCTTTTTGCCCATCCCTACATTTCTATTAATTGATTGGCATTACTTAACTATGGGCATTTTTTCATAGTACATGCGCCTGCGCCGCTCTGGCGGAGTATTTAGAACGATTTCTTAGAACACGGTATTTAGCATATAAGTTGACTATCATTTTTATTTAAATAAGGGCTTTGAGCTAATGAGGATCGTTTCAGTTATTTATCACAATGTTTATGTGGGCAGTAGCGACATTTCTTTCTATTCATATTTTTATGGGTAATTTATTTATGATATCTGTGTATTTAGAAATATATATATAAGTATTTTTATCTGAAGTTTAGTTATAATTTCCGAGTATTTATTAGAGGTTATTATAATATAAAGCACAAAAGTATTCACTGTAGACTTTATCAGTTGAACTTGACTGTTTAGCCTTTAACTACTTAAATATGCTCTCTCTTATGTTTGGGTGCAGCGAAGCACATCATTAGCCTATTTTTAAGAAGTTTATGATGTATACTTACTACTACTATTGAAGAATACTTCTGGTTTCCTTACGATATCGTCTTTCATGCAATAATAATTCGAAGTATCTGTGTTACCAAAGATAACATACGAACCAGCATATAAGTTAAGTCATATACTTGCCATACCTCCTGCGAAATTTTATAATCTCAATATCTACCTCAGTATTAATAACAAGACTGAGCTAACACGTCCCATCCTTGCTTCCTACAAATGAATGCCCGCGGCGAACGCAATCGGTTGAGGACAGAGAACAATCCTTAAATAGCGTCTAGACTGATGTGTCTGACGTAAGTATAGTTAGTCTGTTACATCTAAGCGAGCCATACCGATGCAGGAGTATCGGAGTATCCTTACCTCGCGTGCCCCCGTGATTAAACAATCAAATAATCATATTAATCACAGACTGCGCGCGCGTCGGCCGCCGACCGCTCGCCGCAGACTGCACCAAGATGAACGAATACGTGATCGTTATTTGTACTTTGTGGCTAATGTGCATCTAAATCTAAAATCTAAATACGTAAATTATCTTTTATTTGACTTTTATAGCAGATTGTTTCCAGGCATTTCTAATTGGATAGACTTTGAGTTTTAGTTCGTTAGCCAAGGATAACAGCGATCGATTGTGGAGTGACAGCTCAATGACGACTGTACCAGTAGAGCATTAGCTTTCTTTTATTTTGTATGAATTTGATTGTTTGTGAGAAGAAGGTAAACCGCTAAAACCGAGTATATAAATAAATAAAGTGTGATGTGTACCCAACAACGAAAACAAAAATTCGTAATAGTTAAATACTGATAACAATGGACTTCTCAAGCATTTACAAACCCTTAAAAAAATTTGGAAGCTAATATTTTACGGAGGTATAGCACTTAAAGCTCGGTGGATGCAGTATAAACTATCTAATATAAAGTGCTATTAACGCTAGTATTTCACTGCGGCCCACCGTCTTCTGATTTATAAGGCGCAGGTTCCGCCTCATGTGGAATACCCTCCTCATCTTTGGGCGGGGGCACCCCAGTACCAGTGACTGCACGTTTGGCCTAGTGGCTTAACGGTCACCACACCGTTTCCTACTTCGCCAAGTGTCGTGGCTTCAGATCCCACGTAGGACGAAACTTTATGTGATCCACAAATTGTTGTTCTGAGTCTGGGTGTTCTTTGTGTGCGTTTCATGTATGTTTGTAAAGTCTTTACCGCGACACAGGATTTATTCCTAGTGCGGGAGTTGTCTTTATTTAAAGAAAGAAAAGAAAAGAAAGTACTAGCTCCTCCCTCAAGACCGCACTCAACGAAGAGCGACTCGAATCGTCGACTGCCAAGAAGTTTCAATTGGGCTGAACTCTTTGGCGCTGCGTAGAAATGTGGCTTCGCTGTGCATCTTCTACCGCATTTACTATGGGGAGTGCTACGAGGCATTGTTCGGACTGATCCCTGCCGCCTCTTTCCGCCATCGACCTACGCGACAGAAGTTTCATCCCCATCATCTAGATGGTTGGCAGTCCAAAACTGTGCGCTTCTCAAGAAACTTTCTGCCTCGCACAACAAAACTGGGGAATGAACTGTCGCCTGCGGTATTCCCGGATCAATACGACCTTCAAACCTTCAAGAAGAGAGCGTACTCCTTCTTAAAAGGCCGGCAACGCACTTGTGTCACCTCTGGTGTTGCGGATGTCCATGGGCGGCGGTAATCAATAAAAAAAACGCTCGTGAACGGCGATCACCTAATTCTTAGCTTGCAGAAACAAAATTTAACTCAAGTGAGTTTGATACCTTTCTTGTTTTTATTTTTGTGTTATTAATGTAAAAGTCAAGTTCAATTTACATTAATTTCTAAAGATACTTTGGTATTAACAATAGGTCTTATTACTCATTACTCTACGATACGCTAGGGGCGGGCCCTGCGCGTATTACCGCGCGCTGCCATTACGGCGCAAGCGCAGCGCCGCACTATGGTTTATGCTTATTAAACTAAATCCAATCAACCGACGCTTTGCCGGGATTATACAAATTATTGCAGACTCGATATCGAATCCTGCACTTCCGCCCTCAACTAATGGCTATTGTTGCTGATCACCGGCTGCGCAGAACGTAACAAGAGGACGCCGCGCCGGTATGATTACAATAATAAAGTAACACTACACACCGACAGTAATCTATCAAGGCATTAAGATCGAAGCTGCTCTGGAATCAGACTTGTTACTGACTTCTTTTTGTTACTTCTGTAATCTATAACATTGAATATGTCACTCGCTCAGGTTCAAAACAAGCCACATTGCGTCAGTAATTCAAATATTTTTGAAATATTTAGTTATTAAGAATATAGCCTACTTTAAAATATGCTATTAAAAAGTGGTAGTGAGTGGTTAAATAGTATTTCTTTTAAACACTAGGTTTACGAAATAATTTGATAGAAGTATACTAACAAGGATAATGGGATTTTCTAAAGCTACTAGCAATCATTTTCTAATGTGTTAAAAAATACTGCAAATGTTTCTATGCCTTTGATAATTCCAATACTATCAAGCAACCATAAAATAAGTTTACATGTAACTAACTTACTTAAACTAACATGCGCCCGCGCAGACATCGTTCACTTTAATAGTAGAGATTGTGTAATGGCGGGTATCGTGCCTTTACATATAATCAAATGACGTGACATGTAGTATTACACTGTAACTAAGTATTGTTTGCGGTACGTAACGTAATTAGGCGCTTCCGTTAGAATGTGAACAGTCGCAAGCCCTGTGATTGTTAGTGAGAGGTGCCTTTCGAACGTGATCTATGTTTGTAGAAAGGTAAAAGTCACCTTAAGCAATAGAGAGGCAAGGAGGAAGCATTGTTAAAGACATAGCACTAAAGGTTAATTAATGGTTAAGCTAAATTGATCCATTTTTTAACAACTCACAAAGAAGAAGGTTCACTATTCGGTTGCATTTTTTTGGTATGTTTGTTACCTTAGAACTTGAGATCTGAATCGGAGATTTTTTATTTGGGGGCGATTTTTTATTTGGGTTTTATTATAAATTTATATATACTTATATTATCAATTTCATCCTATTCAAATTTGAAAATAAAATATCTCCCCCAAAGGTGAAAATTCGAAACGTTAAAAGCAGCTCGTCACAATTCGTCATGAAATTATTGTGCCATTGAAGTCAGTGGTCGGGGTTCAAATATAGGACAACTATTTTACACTGATAATGAATACTGATGAACATGTAGTATGCTAACTGTTGTCTTTTTAACTGTGTAATTTTAGTTTGCAGTGTTAAGCAGGCCGTATTCTCACTTAGAATTAAAGACTCTAAAGTCCTCCCTTGGCCAAGCACGTGAGTAGATCTACTCGAATGTGATACTACTGTCTATGTTTGTAGATAGTGGTAAACAATAAGAAAAAAAATCGCCACTTGAAAAGGTACCTCTCTAATAAATTAAGCATGTACTTAGCATGTCTACGGTAACGCATTAGGAATCAATCCGATAACCATTTGTATATACATCACTCGTATCTACAAACAGTATTTTCCTTTTTAAACGATTAAGTACAACGATAATAATATGTGTACAAGATGTATATCTCGTACAATGTTAATGTAGAATACTCGACGGATCTATATCATTTACATATGTATATATATGGAGGTACATTTGTTAACAGAACGACTCCATTACCTGTGCCTGGTACTTATACAGCCATTAGGTTCGTGTCCCATGTCCTGCCATCAAGTAATAAGCGGTTATGCAGATGTGATATCAACAATAGCGTTATTTAGTTGAGAGGCGCGGGCGCAGGTCGTGAACGTGTTATTACGTCGGGGCGCGCATAATGCGCATACGCAAATCACGGCGCGCACCCGCCCCGGACGACGGCCGCCGGATCAGAATAATTGCTGCCGCGACCACCGCCATTATCTGAAACTATACACAATTACTGACCGCTGTGGCTGCATCGATAACACCTTCGACAGACTTTCAATGCAATACTCTGACTACTGACCACAACCATTGCTGTTTTGTTTTAGAACATCGCGTTACCAACTTTAACATAGCCGGCATTGTACAATTTCGATGAGGAAGCATAGTTGATTGGTAGTGAGAAGGTTATTCGTCGTGCTCATTACAATATTAATCAATGCTTTCACATCCAAGCCCTGGGATAAATATAACTGATGCAGAATGAATATTCTTTAATATCGGTTGCGCAATAGTAATGTTCGGTTGGAACGAAATGATGGCCTTTATGGGCGACACGACCGGCTGCTCGCCGGACTGCGGCGCGCGTGCGATACTCCTCGCTCCACTTTAGATCATCGGAGTTAGTTTTTTTTTTTTTTTTAAAGACAGCTCCAGCACTAGGAATGAATCCTGTGTCGCGGGGGACTTTACAAGCATACATGAAACAGACACAAAGAACACCCAGACTCAGAATAACAATTTGTGGATCACACAAAGTGTTGTAGGAAGCAAAGTAGGAAACGGCGTGGTGACCGTTAAACCACTAGGCCAAACGTGCTGTTATCAGTCAGGTTTATCCAACTAGCTAGTGACTCATTGTTGTAAGTGAAAGTTAAGTGAAGCTTGTGGCCTTGACTGCTAAGCCAGAAGTAGTGGGTTCGATGTCCACACGGCACAAATAATTGTGTGATGAGTACGATCAGTTGAACATCTAGCTATTATTTACTTGGCTGTAAAGTAACATGCATGTATTTAGCAAAATACACATGAGTACGTTTAGTAGCAGTTTGGACACCACGGGTCAATCAGATGGCCGTTTCTGAAATTTGTTATTATTATTAAAACTGGATGATATTCTTTGAACTAACAGGTCTATGCTTGCGATGGTTGTATTTAAGAGACATGCTGCTACTGCTGTTGTTTGCAGTATACAAGAGTAACAGAAGTGAAAATAAGAATTGTCATCGGGATTTAAAAAGTTAATTAAATTGATGCAAAAATGTTTTATCATCACAGAATCGTCATATATATTGCTGTTTAATATTCTCTCATCGCTTTTAAGTTATTAATAACACACGTTTCATTTTCAAATTAGGTATATCGCAGGCTATGCTCTATAAGGAGCGTGCCGTTGTTACATTACATTTATTGTGTTAATATTCAACAATTATTCACTTCATGCGGTTTTTATTCTGCATGCATTATCATATTTGTTAGAACAAGTAGTGAGACGTGCTTGCTATTATCTGACAAAAATCAAATGTGACCATAGGTACGGTGAGTAGTGGGCTAATAATATGTATCTCCTCCTCAAGAAAAAAAAAGACGTGCGGCACTCGCGGACTGCCGCGGTAAAGCTATTGCATAGCATTTTTTATCAACTTATGAAATTATATTTATTTATTTAATTTTTTATTTATGCAGTATGTATAATATTGTGAATGAAAAATATTAAACTATTAAATTAGTACCAACATCGTCACTAGATGGTGTTGATCACTTTTTTTAAGTAGCGATATGGTTTCGTTACACAGCACACACAGTTACTATAAAAGGTTTAAAGTTTAAACTATTTACTTTAAACTATTCCTAATAAATGTCTTCGTCATTGAACGGGTTGTTTTATTAACAGTATTTTTTTTACGTGTATACTTACGGGACGCACACGCGATGAGGCAATATAAAGATAAGATAGCGAATCTGTCTGTCTCTGTCACGTACTACGTGCATAACAGAGACATACAGATTCGTTGATTCGTCGGTCGGAGCAGCTCGTCTCGATCCGTGCGAGCTTCGGGTGTCAGGTTTTATTTTCGTTACGTTACGGAATTTCTTGATTCGGTCGCCGCGCTCAAAGCCCGCGATAAAAGCTATGCAATAGTTTAAGAATTTAAGAGGCTTTTTAAATTTTTCGTTATTTTGAAATCAACTACGCTTGTTTACTTTAACAAGACTCAAGGTGTCGAAGCTGATGATGAATATCAAAGTCATGGAGCAAATACCTATGTCAGTTTGCAAGCATGTTATTACTTATTAGTTCAATGTGCGTCGGTGCCTCCAGTTATCAGAGATAAAAGTTAAGATCGATATGCTGGTTATTATATGTTTTCTATAAAAGTGAAAATGACACAATAGTGTTGACTATTCCATTGTAATTTTATGTAGATACAGGCCAGCCACATATTTTCAACATTGACTGGACATTGAAGAGGAGAGCCAGGACAAATATCGTGTGACAAGCATGTTCATTTAGTTCGATCTGGATAAGTTATCTATAATACCTATGTATATCCATAGCATTATATATTTTTTTCTGAAGTGCAGGTTCTGTCAAGTTTGAAATCAGATAGTCGTTCAATTTTTGGCTTCTATACCCAAAAAGATCTAGAAATCGGCTATTTGTTTTGATTTTGTTATTAAATCATAACTATCTTTGTTACATTTTTGTTTTATATATAATTTATTTATATAGTTGTGAGACACACTGTATAAGACAGTTGTGAAATAACAGGATATGTGTATTAGTGCCGCGAGCCAGAGTCACAAATGTCATAAAAGTGAAAGGTGGCTCATTGCTTGGCGAACTTCCAGAGCAGAGCAGTTTGAGTACACACCTCGACCCTAAAGGGACCATTAGCCCGAGCAGGAAGTGAACCATTTCACGTGACATAATTCATTTTTTAACAGCAGGCTGAAGAAAATTTTGCTACAATCTTAAAATGATTTCTGATTTTGTACTCAAATCGGCCTTTTTATTATGTAAGAGCTTTTTATTTGTATTAAACATCTATTAAAGTAGGTATATCCACTATAGGGTTTTAGAATTTCGCGTTAGTATGTAGTAGAGATGTAGAGTTTGTGAAGTTAGGGTTGATAGAGTTAGAGCGTGAAGATTCAGAAGCTTGGCTCTACATGAGATCTGATATCTTTTTCACAGGGTAAGCCATATGCAGTCGTCTTGGCAACATTTTACATGAAAATGTTTTTTGTGGGATAATTGTTTGTAAATAAGTTCTGAGAACCTAAATATCTAAGTTCTGTGCATAGGTACAATCCACTTCTCACTCAACAAAGAAAAAATCAGCTATGTCGCGTACACTGGAATAATTCAATAATTGCTAGGATTTATATATTATTAAATATTCTATTATAGGGAGTGAATTAATTTCGATATAACCAATATCTCTCACGTGACTCACTGTACGTAGTCTCATTGCCCGACACACGCATACATAATAACAATTTTTATTATCTGCAGTTACATATTTGCTGCGAGTCATTCATATAAAATATTTATTATATGTATGTCAATGGCACTCACTATGTACAATCATTTTATATATTTATAAGGACACTTTTTTTTAAAAAATGTAATAGTTTGATAGAGAAAAAATATTACATAGTGTTATGGTTAAAGGAATGATTCTCTTTATTAAATTAAACTGTCTTTTTTTAAAACATGTGAGGGCCCGCCAAAGTAAACTGAACTCTGCCTGATGGAAAGCATGAGCAGAATGCAGACAATGCAAAAATGCAGCATAGTGACCCACACCATGGCGGGCTAGTGGTGCTTCGCATCATCGGGCCTCCGGTCTCGCCTCACCAACGAAACACAACAACACGAATATTGTAATTTTAGCTTAGTTTTTGAAGATATAGTAGTTGCGTACATTCACGTCCTCCAAGAGGTTAGCAGAATCGTATTAAACACCACATTTTAATTCATTTTCTCCTCATCTAATAACAGAAAAGACTACTATCACTAACCACGCCAGGAAAGGGAAAATTTGTCACACAGTGTTGTCCCGTACAGGATTTGAACCCACAATACTTGGCACAGTAGAAAGTGGCGTGGTGACCGATTAAGGCACTAGGCCGTGCAGTGCAGCTTTGAAAGAAGTATTGCTTATACGGTTAAATCAGGAAGTATAAGCAATAGCTTGAATATGTCGTATTCCCGCAACTCGAACTTGCTGCCTCTAAACAGAAAATCATCTCATCATATTATTTATTACAGTACACTCTTACCAGAGCATTTGTTGGCTGTTCACACTGATCACACAATCGCAAATATTACGTCGCTTTGTCATTACAGTAGGTAAGTAGTAATAAAGACATGAAGAGGAAGTATAACCGGTCTGTAATGTTTGGGAGCGGGTGCGGTGCGGCGCGGTAAATCACGTGGCGTGTTGTGAAGCGACGTGCGCGCCGCATCGCGATACGCGCTGACCCACAGCCCAAGCTCTTTACAACCACCATACAGCAAACCAATAGTAGTTGGAATACATAACGTGATTGTTGTATTAAAAAAAAACCGATGAAATTGAGAACCTCCTCTTTTTGGAAGTCGGTTAAAGACAACTCTATATTAGGTTAATTTCACTTATAATTTCACTTCACTATGTCCATATTTGGTGACTTCAATATTATGTACTCACATTTCTCGTCAAGTAAATAATACTTGTATTATGGAAACATAGCAGATATGTAAAAAGTTGTCTTTTTATGTTCAAAAATTGCCATTCTTTACTGGATGCAGTAGAGACTAAGTCAATATTTTTCACGGTAGCATTGATACTTTGGGCTTTATCGATTATTCAAATGTGACCCCTCGGGTGTTACGGGTGTCCATGGGCGGCGGTAATCGCTTTCCATCAGGCGATATGTCTGCTCGTTTGCCAACTAATCCATAAAAAAAGTCAAGAGCTGATATTTGTAGATGATGGAGGAGAAGACCCGATAGGCCAGTTTAATCGACTTGACAGAAGAGAAACTGCGGAAACCAGCCCGCAGCGCATTATCTCGAGCGGATTGAATAACTTGTGTTACTGGCGGTAGCTATACTCTGGCTCCAAATCACAGCGCGCCTTGTCCGATAACACGCGTTACACATTTTAACATAATTAGTTTTGTACCCGCCGCGGATCCGCCGCCATCTATCTTCGATTACGTAGATAGACATCGCGTACGATATGTATGGCAGCAATTGGTGCTATCTGCAGTGAGTGGCGCCGGCGGGTGTGCCTCGAATCAAATGTACACCGGGTATCGCTCCGATATCAAAAGATAACACCTGCATGTTATAACTAATTGCCTATGTAAATTCTTGTTTTTCAAATCAACCATCTCCTTCTTGTATTCGTAACAGTTTCGCGCTGCTGAGCAGACCGCGCAGTGGATCCAACTCTCGTTGCACTTTGTCGAGTTTTGTTTTTCTCTGTAAAGTGTTGTAATGAACGGCGTGGGGCCGCGAGGATGCTGTGAGCAGTAATAAATAAATTTAACTAGATTATCAGTGAACGACCGCCTGCGCGGGCGCACGCATGTATGATATTGCCTACTCGTTTCCGACACAACTAAAACTCGAGCATTGGATTTGTGTGTGAGTATTTTTGACAGTATTTTATGCATACAATTTGAATACTGGGCTAAAAACCAGTATTATTCAAATTTCAACAACTTTTTTCCTTGTTTAATCGCCATTGTCTTTTGTCGGGAATACTTCAACACGGTACATTTCGCAAACTTAATATTATATCATTCGAATTAGACCCCTACTTACAACGCAACCTCTGCGATCAATAGTAATATTGCAGCTCAAAACACATGTTTTATGAGGTTCGGGTCCACAGACGATTACAATACTCTGCGCCTCCGACTCGCCGCGTGAGAAGATCCACTCTTTTATTGGCCTCGCCAAACTCGTCTTCATGGTAGTAAAACAAATGATTATGAACCTTGTCGCTCTATAAATAAGTCGTGTCAGAGGTACGGACAATGTGGTCGTAGCAGTGCTAAATTGATCAAAGTTTACACAAATATTATTATTTCTAAATGTAGATTCACGATGTAGCGGCCCGCTCGCTGTTAGCCGCTGCTGTACTGTACCCGGCGAACGAACCTCTCCTCGATCACGCAAAAACTGATGTTAGTGCACGTACAATGTATAACAATGCACGTTTTGCAATAAATATGATATTTTGAATATTTGAAGTGACCGGGGAGGAGGCACAATGACAACACACTTTTTAAGCACAAATGCTTGGTCAGATACAATCGCCGCTATTTTATCGTCGCCGGAATCTTATGTTTGAATGAATTCGAATGGTTAAATTATTCAAGACAGGAACGTTTCCAACGAATCCATTGATGATCCGGCGACATCAGTCAGAGGCCGCAAAAACTCGCCAGTTTAAATCACTCGGAGGCAAATGACAAGAGGTGATTACGGCAATTAAAACGCCGCCGTGTGGAGGTACTTCGCCCGAGGGAAGAAAGGGTAGCGGGAGCCAGCAAAAACTTGAACGCGCGCCTTTAGCAATACGAATAACAATTATTGATCCTCGAGTTAAAATGATATGTTTATTTAAGGATATATCAACTGGAATGCACCTTATTAGTGTAGCTGTTTGTTTTACGATATCTTCTTAAAAATATTTTGTGTATTGGCTCTTACAATTATCGGTCTGTCGGTGATGTGAATTCAATTGGTATATCACTTGAAAGAAACAATTTAGCTTCGTGCGTGCGAGAATGTCCGTCAATTTGAATAGACTGCCATTTTGTGGTACAATGTAACATCGTGCGTTATCGATGGGAGTAAGTAAAGTAGTATTCTTAGATCTCAATGAAAAACTAGATGGCGGACACTTTTACTTAATTAATATTTACTTATGTATTATTTTGGCTTCGCACATGGCTGGGTCCTATTTCAAAAACTGAAACGTTCCTCAGTGTTGTATCTGGACTAGTGATTTTGTCACGGATTTACCTTTCTACTACCGTCTTGCGACACATGCGGATATTGCACTTTAGTATTTTAGTTGTTTTTATTTCACCACCATTGGATTACTAATTTCAACCAGGCAGTTCCAATACGACAATATTTTTTGCACATCTTTTTGCCGATACATGAAACATTGAAACAACTCATTTAGCGAATTTAAAACCTTGATAATTAAGGAAAACATCTGAAGAATAGAATATATAATCTGATGTGTGGTATCTTTTCCAATGAAGCATTACAACATTGAGTGCTGTGTACGGTTGTAATTGGACTTCAGACCTACTAGATATTGTAAACTGTAATTTATAGTATTTGTTTGTTTTTGGTTTGTTGTCTGTTTCTGTACCTAATAAATAAATAAATAAATCTCCAACACTGCGTTACTTGAGGTTAAAGGCACGTTAAAGACTATGGTAAAAGTAAATACCTATATCTCTTTAGGAAAGTAAACTATTTTATAGTTATTTTCTACATGATTAATATATCTTATTAAAAATATTATATGACTCCAGTATCTGTTTAACAAACAAGAATGGTGATAAAAGTTAATGACGAGACATTCGCTCCCGGGCAGTCGTCCGCATACAATCAGTGCGGTGTCCGCCAGCGTCCGGTTCAGGTGGCATTTCCTCGATTATCATGAGTTTAGTTTTTGCGCGTGACAATTACGTCGCATCAGTATGCACGCGGCAGACGCGCGAATAATCCTACCCCCTCGCCTCTTCTTGCCCCGACTCGCCCCACCCGAGTCTTCGTTACATTACAGTTCTTATAAGAAGTACAAGTTGGAATAGTGTTTTAAATAATATTAGTTAATGTGACGATCTTAAGACAACAACATTTCATGAAAATTAGTTAAGGTAAAAGATATTCTTTGTGGAAGTCATATGCTTTGATGCGGTCGAATCTCTAAGCTGTTGTCATTTGGACAACAATTATATTTCAAACTGAGCCGGCGAACTTCGTACCGCCATATTTACATACCTGTCTCAGCTTCCCACAGGCAGTGTACTGTCGCGGACAAAAAAAAAAACACTTTTCCCGTTATCATTTATATTTTTCTTTCTAGCAAAAAAAGAATGAATGAAATCGGACTATGTGTTATTGAATTACAACTAAGTAAACATTTTGACTTTCATCCCCTCTCTCCAGGATACCATGCTGAATTTCGGGATAAAAAATATTCCTATGTCCTACCTCGTAGTATGAACTCAAATCATGCCAAGTTTCATTTGAATCCGTTCAGTAGTTTCGGCGTGATGCGCGGCCAAGATACAGACAGACAGACAGACAGACGGACAGACAGACAGACAAAAATGAAAAAAATTACAGTTTTGGCTTCACTATCGATTATAGATAGCCCTCCAAAAAATATTTTCAAAATATATTTAATGTACAGAATTGGACCTGTTACATTTTTATTACAAGTATATATATATATAGATCAATCTCAAAAACATTGAACTCTTCAGAACAAAAAGAACATTTTGTGAACGCAACGGTACTTATTGGTTGTAAGTTTGATGGTCAACGACCTCATTACACTCCGTCGTTTGCATACGAGTATAAGGTTCATTTTATCATTAAGGCTTTACGACTTCTAATCGACATTCATTAATTTTTTCGTAGAGTCACGCAAAGCTTTACTTAACCTATTTGAAATGACAAATACCAAGGCTTTACTTATAATTTGGAAGTTGTTTAGTAATATTCATAGACACACGACGATATGAATGAGGATATTATTATTATTATTTTTTGAAACATAATCTGTTAATAAAGGAATTACTCTCTACTATCTCTCTCTACGTCCTTCTATGTTGCTTACGTTATACACATTTTGTAGGAAAGTATACCACAGGAAATATAGTTTCCTACACATTATTATATTTTGCTATTTTACTGTTAATTTCTTAATGTGACAAGTGCCTGACGCAGTTTTTGCGCGTCGACTGCGTGCCGCCGGCGTGGGAGCTGCGGCTGGTTCGCGCGTACACAGCTAGCGCAAGAGTAGCGATTATGATTTCATGTTGAATTAACATTTCTCCTCAGACATTGTAACGAGTGCTAATGTGCATAAGGCCTTATATGGCACATTACACATTCAAAAGGCCATTTTGGGTTTAGCATTTTAGTTGTTACTAATGAAGTCTCAAATTTAAGTATCGATGGTATGGATATATTATAATACTTTATCGTCGCCAATTTAAAGACTATCAAATACAATTGAATAAAAAAAACTTCGTTTAAAAAAACCGACTTCAAAAACTGAAAAGTATAAAATAACTTAATTTGTATGTGCTACCTATTCATAGGTTTGAATTCGGCGCCAAGCCAAATGTAATAGTAGGTACCACACTCGCTATATTTCGAGACGAACGTCAACGACGTCACCGACGCTTCGGTTGTTTTGTCCTACGCGAAGAGCAGCTATCCCGCTCAAGGTCACGCGTGGCGAGTCCTACTATTACATTTTGGCTCGGCACCGACTTCAAACCTATGAATAGGTAGCACATACAAATTAAGTTATTTTATACTTTTTAGTTTTTGAAGTCGGTTTTTTTAAACGAAGTTTTTTTTTATTTTTCGCTTTTTAGTCTTTCTCAAGTCTCTCATCATCATTTCACCTAAATAACTTGAAAGAATACGACTAAAGGTAGCATACAACATACTGTATAGAATAATAAATAAATATTTCGGACATGATGTTTACAGAATATGAAAGCATGCAGACAATTGCCTTAACTTTATTGCAGGCGCTCACGTAAATTTGAGGGTTTCCTTCAATTTCCTTGTGATCCCATCATCAGATCCTGATATGGTGGCCATGGGACCACATGGGGAGCATACCCTTTCGAATACAAAAATAATTTTCAAAATCGGTCCACAATTGACGGAGTAATCAATGTACATACATAAAAAAAACAAAAAAAAATACCGATGAAATTGAGAACCTCCTCCTTTTGGAAGTCGGTTAATAAAAAGATTCGCTTTCGAAAATCAATATTAGAAACGTTATATGAATATATCTGTATAATAAATTTAACGTATGCTACTCTTTTTTAACCGACTATCAAAAAGGAGGAGGTTCTATGTTCCACTGTATGTATATTTTTTTTTTAAATGTATGTTAAGAGATTCTAGGTACCTAGCACACATTATAATACTACTATTTAAATGAATAAAGAATTAGGTATAGGCAATTTATGAAGAACCAGTTTATTTTACGCTTTTAAGTGTTTTTTTGGCAGAGAGTTTTCGTTGGATGTTTTTTGGAAGTCGGTTTTTTTTATAAAAAGTTTTTTATTTTTATGATCATGGAAAATCTAAATTCAATGAGTTCCAGCATGAAATATTTGAACTGTGTGTAGACGATGTTTAGTTAGTAACACTATAGGTAGTGGAACCACTCTGATTGTAGCACGAACGGGCCGGCTCGAGCGGAGCGGTACTGCCGTCGCACAGAAGATCAACCTAAAATCACAGCATTCGTGCTGTCGTTTGGCTAATGTAAAAAATAAAAACTATACAGTTCGTACATCGCTTCGTTAATATTTGCAATGAGTATTTATATTACTGAAATTATATGATTGTATTAAAATACATTTACTAAATCTTTGAAACAAAAAAGTGAGTTATTTAAATCTGTTAAAACTGTAAAAAGTTCAAAAATGCATTTCGCAATTTTTGAGATCATCTGTAGGTATTATGAACTCTAAAATAGAAGGAGTAAGAAAATACATGTTTCTTAAGACGCTCATACCTAAGCGCTACGCTTCAATCATATATTTTTAGTTCTTGCTTCAGAAAAAAAATGCCGCAGCACAGTGTTAAAATGCCTTCAAAATGTAGGCTTGACCATGAAATATAATTTAACCAAAATCTTCATACCTTTGTGCCATTTAAAATGAATATATGCATTCAAATAACTTGCATACAATGAATGTTTCATTTATTCAAAGTGAGGAAAAAGTCCAGATCGAAATATTTCGGTCGGAGTTGGGGCGCGGCAAAAAGCGAACATTAAAAGATGTGGCCTTGTAAGGAGCACCGCGGATCCATTCACGTACCGCTGTACTTTTATCCAAATGACTTCATGAAGTTGTAGCTCTTTATTAATTTTGTAAAAGGATTATGTCAGAGGTCTCCCAGGTTTCCTGTGTCTGTATTCCCTTTTAGAACTAAGAATATGAAAGACACAAGTGCTCAACTTAACACAATGCTTTGCAATGATTGCTGTTCACCTTTTGGTGACAGTTGATAAAACCTAAACAATATTTAGTTCAAAAAAAAAAAATTACGTTTACATTTTGTTTGTTTATATAGTTTAAGTTATTTGTATTTATACCGTGGGAGAGCCACGCTTCGGCATGAATTGATACCACGTGATACCACGGCCTCACAGAAAACCGGTGTGAAATAGCGCTTGCGCTGTGTTTCACCGAGTGACTGAGGATACCGAAGGCCCATACCCCACCCCATCCCCCAAAGGCCGGCAACGCACTTGTGACGCATCTGGTGCTGCAAGTGTCCATGGGCGGCGGTAATCGCTTACCATCAGGCGATACGTCTGCTCGTTTGCCCGCCTAGTATATAAAAAAAGCAGATGCCTGCACTTTAATCTTACTCGTGCATATATCCTCCATTTTAGCCCCTTCAAGTTTAATTTTAAGGTTTAACTATTTCATACTAAATCTCATGAAAAGTGCTTTGGTCGTTCAAACTTCACAGCCAGACAGACAGATTAACTTTTTTAAGAGATACAATATTAGTATGGACTGAATTCAAATGAGCAAAAATGAGTCCTTAACGTGCTCGATAGACTGGCAGTCTGGTCAGAAGCAGCTGAGGCGAGTGGGAGCGAGAAAGGTGGGTCGGAATGCGAGCGCGGCGTGTCAAAGAGTGCGCGCGCGTAGCCGCCGCCGGTCATTTAAATATCATCTCTACTCATATTTGGGATGCTCGCGTCGCCGCGCCGCCGTCCACTCGCTGCGACTCGATTAAGCGACAAAAATTGCTACATTTTTTGTTGGCAGCTATTAAATTTGACCTTGCACCAAACTGAGCAGCTTTAAGGCTTTTGTGTTCACTTATTTGTTTATTCTAAACTTTCGGCATCTTTCGTGATAGATGACCTTCACTGGGTTGACGAGACTGGTCCGTCAAGTGTCTGACATGTTTATGTGTTAGACCATGCGCTGACTTTCTTGGATATTGTTTGAAGAATGTAAAAACTCCAACCTTTTATTGACACAACAAATCGTCTATAGTAGCCTACTTGCTTGTATTTTATATAGAAAGTACCATGACCGTTTATACTTAATATTTTTTATTTATTATAAGTAATATTAAATGGTAAGAACAAATAGTATTATTTATGTATCAGAGGACATATGTTATTCACGATTAACATATTTTTGCAAAAACATCATAAATGGTTATGATAAAACCTCAAAAATTTAGGTAGTCAGTATCAAAATAAAATAATTAAAGTTCCTCCTTACGATTAGTTGTAAGGAAGCACTTTGAATATTTTATAGTATTAAATCAAAAAGGTTTAGACCTTTTTGATTTAATACTTCCCGTTCACCTTTGGGTATTTAAATATTGACGAGGGGTACAATAACAGAATTTTCTATACAAAGAAAATCAGTGTATAAACAGAACTACAAAGTATAGGGCATGAGGCAGCCCCCGGGCATGTAACCGGAGCGGGCGCCTAAACACTCGCTTCATCAATCATTGTGCTCGCGGAAGCGCCGCGCGCCATGCTGACGTCACCCGCGTTTAACATACTCCGCTGTTATGATAAATATATGTGTGGCAATAGGGGCAAACACCTTGATTAATGAACTAGTGAAGATGTCCTCTGTCAAGTTGATAGAGTCAGGTGTAATGGACTGAGAAGATCCCCAATTCCCAGTACTCGCCATGTCATTTGGGGGTGCTCTGTACATGTTCACGTAGTTCGATTACAACGATTGTATTAAATGTAAGCCTGGAGTAAAAAGTGAACCCATTATATATCCCTACATGTGAATAGGTGAACACGGGTCTACTCTAAAGAGATTTATTGCTCACGACAAATACTACATGGAGATTTGTAGCAGACACTTTTTAGTGTTCCTTAAAGATACCTCAATAATCTCTTTGGTAAGGAGGGGTCTGTGTCTATGCCTATGTATTATTATTTTAGGTTTTTAGCTACCTACTCTAGAATCTACTCTGCTTTATGGAAAGCTTGAGTAGAATCCAAGAGTGGTGGTCACCTCCCTAAATCACAATCAGTCACCAAACTTGGACAATGCGGTACGGTGACCCACACTATAGCATCGCAGTGAGATGCGATGCGATAGAGGACTACCATAGAGGCTCAAGGAACTCGGTGGCTTCGGGACTGTCGATAATGCGGACTGCTCGACGCTGCAACCGATCGAGAGCGTCAAAAAATAAAAATAAAAACATTAAAATCAATATTTCAAGAATTTCTTGTTTGTTCAAACCGACTTCGACAGAAAAAGGAATGCGTCTTAGTTCGGTTATATTATTCTGTGTTTGCTACCTTAAGACTCTGTCGTTTATGAAGTGATGGGAAAAATCATCATGAATACTTAAAGATATAAGATAAGATATAATGCCATTCGCAAAAAAGGGTACAAAACTAAAGAATGAAGAATACAATTTTCTAAAATGTATGTGTATTGACGTCGGTTATACTTTTTCATAATTAATAAGGAGTATTGTTGCTATCTTTTTTCAACAGTAAACAGACCATGAAAAAAGTTCAACTAAATACAATTTCTATTTCTTTGAGAGAATTTAGTAAGACCTTAAACGTTTTTAACTGTCTTAAGTGTTGGTGATCTTAAAAAGATTGTTGTGAGTTTAAAGGGTGAACAAGCCAAAGTCACAACGAAAGAAGAACAAGTCAAACTAAAGGTATAGATCGTACTACACTCACATTCCAACTCCCATTATTGTATTTACAAAATCTCTTCACTAAGAACATCCATCACGTGGGACCGAAACATATCTGTATAATTAAATGTTAAGCGTCAGTCCCACATTTAATACTATCGTTATGGTACAATTGTGCGACTCACGTAGGTGCGGCGCGGTCCGGTGAGGTCCGCACCAGCCCGCGGCTGCGCCCGCGCATCGATTAAGCCTAATTTGTAACAATTATCGCGGCGCATAAACACAATAGTTAAATTCGGTAACACCTTCATTAAAAAAGTAATTCTTCCGACTTCTAACTTTTATGTGTTTTATTTTTTAAGACATAGGGTTTGTATTATGATGAGTGAGATTTGAACAGAGATAATGTTATTAAAATCGCGTTAGGAGATGGTCCACAGATGCATCGTCTATCTGACGGTGTTCAAATGTTCTATGAGCTGCGCGTTGTTGTATTAGACACATTCCTTTGATTAATTCCAACTGAATACTTAAAACTACTCGTTCAAATGAACATCATTATGGAACATTTTAAGAATTAATTTGTAGAGTGGGTATTAGATATACCATTGCTAAGAGCGCCCTGTGTGATTTTGTTTTCATGAAGAATATTTAGATGCATACTAATAAAATAAATCTGCTCTGAGCTGTTTGATTTTAAGTAAGCGTGTAAAACCCAGAACTATCAAGCATAATTTTGTAATTATTTTTGCATTGAATGACACTAGAAGATAATGATCACTGTGATGACCATAAACGTCGCAAACTGCGGTGTTTCCTGTTATTATTAAATATGTACTAATTAATTAATAGCCATCGGTAATTAGTTAATAAATTGATTAATTTCCAATGGTCTTGAAATGATGTCTAGTCCACTAGTAAGGGAAATTGTATGCAACATCCATAAAAGATCGCTCAGGCACTCTACTTTGACCTTTTTCTTTGAAATCCAAATACTCGTTGTTTGTAAGTAAACACATCAAAAGTGTCTAGGGATCAACATATGTGTCTAGGGATCAACATATGTGTCTAGGGATCAACATATATTTTTGCAATAACTTTTCTCCTGATTGATATTAATTAAAATTTTCTTTAAGGATTCATCAAATAAAGTGTTTTCGTTTGTCACAGTAACGATAAACCAAGTCACCTTTGCATTAATAAAGAAATTTGCCATTTTCCTTATAAAAGGATTTTTGACATTTGAACCACTAACATTAAAGTTCGAAAAAAAGACTGAAATAACAGTTTTCTTTAAAATTTTATTAGGTAACTTAAACAATTATTAAACCGTGTTTCTACCGCGAACACTAACACAAGAACATCGGTTTGGCATACCCAAAATGAGTTCATCCAAATCACGCTGTGGAATGGCCGCCCATGTTCGTTGCAACAACAAAAAAAGGTCTTCTTGCGACTGGATACCCTCCATATTCGGCAGAGCTCTTCTCTGTAGCATATCCCATGCATGCTCAATCGGGTTCAAGTCTGGCGACTGAGCAGGCCAGGGCCAAAGCCACATCTCAATCTCAAGAAATCCGCATAAAAATGCTTGATCCCTAGACACTTTTGATGTGTGTACGTACCTGTAATAAAATTAAAGATGAAACGTTCTCGTTGGAGAGCGCATCCCTTGAAAAAACAAAAGCTATATATACCTATATATGAAATATAAATAAATATTTCGATCATCTACTAACACACCACGCCATCTAGTCCCAAGCTAAGCAGAGCTTTTGTTATGGGTACTAGACAACTGATATAAATACATATATACTTTTTTTTGTAAATACATACATAGGTATTACCCTCTCCTGAGAGGAAACTCGAGCCCAGCAGTGGGACATTATGGGTTGTTGATGAGTGAATGGTGATGAATACATATTATACATAGAAAACATTCAAACTCCGAAACAAATATTTGCAGATCATACAAACATTTGGTCCGACCCGGGAATCGAACCCGAGGCCTCTAGCACAGCAGTCCCATACGCTACCACTGCGCCACCGAGGCAGTCATACGTATCGTGTCTCGAATTATTAAAATTAATAGCAAAATTATAATGTTTTGTAGCAGATTAAAATTTAACAATGAGATTTTTGTAAAATCCATTAATGCCCTAAGTCTTATCGTATCTTAGGGCCTACGATACAAGCAAGCCTTTATAGTAAGCATAAGAAGCCTGAGACGATCCGAGACCAAAGTATGCTAATAGCTCCAGAATAGTTAAGAATCGTAGAGCATTTAGTAGCGAATGCCAATTCACCTCAATTATAGTTATTTGAATGGTTGATTAATGCGTCAGCTCCCAGCTCTAAGATCCCACGTTACCTAACAACTCGAGCAATTTTGTAAATTGGCCCCAAATAATAGGGCGTTTGAATGATATGAATTGTGTGGGCTAATGTTTTGGAAGTAGTAACCACCGCAGGAATTGGAAATGATTGCCTTACAAAACAGCCTATCATTGGGAACCGTTGTCTTGTGTGACATTCCAACAATTTCATCTATGTAGTATTTTCGTTATTTTATATAACTTTTCTGTTTAACATTGTATTACTCTGTAAAATACATTTATGTGAAGTTTTTATTTTTAACCGACTTCAAAAAAGGAGGAGGTTATCAATTCGACTGTATTTTCATTCTTTTTTTATGTTTGTTACCTCATAACTTTCGACTGGGTGAACCGATTTTGATGTATTTTTTTATTTGATTATATTTTACAAAGGCAGCATGTTATAGTTAGGGATTACGAAAAAAAATGTATTTATGCCTGAATAATAAAATTGTAAACATATAAGAGTTTTGTATACAATAGATACGAAGTTATAGTTCATTCGATCACTGTTGGTTATTAATACTGAATTTTTCGATATACATCCCGGACGTGGAGTTTTTTGCCAGATTCTTCTCCATGAAGGGTAGGCTGCACTTGGAACTGACGACTAGAATCACTCGATTTTTAAATATTAAATATTGACTATTCTTAAGTGCCCGTAACATAAGTGCCTATTTGAATAAAATCTTTTTGAATTTGAATTTGACACACAACTCGTAGATAGCAGGAAATATATACTGTATCGTGACAAAATGCTTCTCATTAAAACTTATTGCGTGTTAGTACGTTTATGCACGGGTACAAAAACAAGGCGGCACAGTCGCGGGCGCACTGCGATTGTGCGCGTTCCCAGCGTCGAGTTCTCTGAACTAACCACTCACTGATGTATTCAGATATAACTAGATAAATACACATTAAGTCATGCCGTGCATTTCTAATCATTATTTACGATACACATGTAGGTAGACAAAGGCGTATTACAAACATCTACGTTTTGCAGATAATAGTACCATTTATCTTGATATACAAAATTCTTTTGTAAGTGGTCACCCAACTGCTCCTAAACGACCGGTTGGTTTGAAAACGCAACTGGACCTGGTAGATGGTACTACTATCGGTATGTCACCATCACCTAATAATTAAACGCAACATTTATTTATTCTAAGGCGGTACGAAGTTCACGCGGGGCAGCACGTCTAGTGTATTGTTGGTGTTAACCCGTCGCGTATATTGTCAATTAACATACTTACATTTTTTCAAAGACATACATAGAGATACATGAATAAATTATATAGAGATATAACTATAAATTCTCAAAATTTAAAAAAACCCCCAACATTAGAACCTGAGGTCCCTTTAAAAAGTAAAAGACACGTTATGCGCTTTCATTTGAGATGATACTTTGCAGACATTCGGATTTTCTTCCCCACTTTCACCCCCATAAATTTTAAACGACTCAACCGATTTTCATGAAACACGTCTAAGAACACTCGCACGTAACTCACCTTTCATACAAAAAAAAACCAAATTGATATCGGTTCATCCGTTCGCGAGCTACGGTGCCACAGACCGACAGATAAACAGACGGACAGACACGTCAAACTTATAATACCCCTCTTTTTGCGTCAAGGGTATACAAAATTCATATACGTGGTCACCATCCAACATTTGTCCTCCGATGGAATCGAACACACGACCTCTGATAATTACAGCATAGCTCATGTAGAGTCTGAACCACTGATTGTTATTAAAGTTTTTATTATGTATCGATTAGAAGTGTAAGTAAAGACCTAATCACTAACTTTTAAACTTTCGCGTTCCATGTTATAATAATTATTATTTTTACGGGAATTAACGCGATCACTTATTTCAAGGTATTACATACCTCTGTTTTGCCTGACGTTTCGACCAAGTTGCACTGGCCGTTGTCACTGGCTGACTGGCTCAGCGACGCACGCCCTCCGTCGTTGAATCCGTGATTTTATCAATAATATCGAAAATGTGCGGGTGGATGAAGAACCTTCTACTTCACGGATTCGACGACGGAGGGCGTGCGTCGCTGAGCCAATCAGCCTGTGACCACGGCCAGTGCAACCTGGTCGAAACGTCAGGCAAAACAGAGGTATGTAATACCTTGAAATCGCGTTAATTCCCGTAAAAATAATTATTATTAAGACCTAATCACGGTTACATGGATTACTCAAACTGCAATATTACAAGATGCTTGAGTAGGTACTTATAATTTTTAAACTGTAATAATTAAGTTACCTTTATAATTTAAATATTTTAATGTCTTTATATTGGTGTCTTCAATGACAGAGTGATGCCTACCTTACAAATCACTAGATTTTTTTTAACTATCAAACTAGTTTCGTCTTCTCTGCTATGAAATGTATCACACATAAAAGGAATTGAATCTGGACCAAATTGAAATGGGACCACACGGGAAGCCCCAGCTATCAAATAAAAAAAGAATAATTACAATCGGTTGACCCAGTCGAAAGCTATGAGGTAACAAACATAAAAAAATACAGTCGAATTGATAACCACCTCCTTTTTTAAAGTCGGTTAAAAAATAAATCATTGTCATTACACATTGTAAACGTACTCGGTGCACTCTGAGTGAATGTTAAACGTTCATTATCTGATGATTCGTATACAATCAATCAAAGTATCAAAGACGCCGACAGTACCGCACAATTGGAATTCCATCACGTTGCATGTGTAACATCGTGGCTCAAAAACTATCAGGACTTGACTCCTTAAGTAATAGAGCTACGTGTATGTAGGCATATATTTAAGGAGGTGCTGTTTCTGTCCCACGCGATAACGGATCGAATGACGGAGTGGTAGAAGGCGGCGAGGAAGCAGCGGCTGCTCTCACTCGCCTGTCGGACAATTATTAGAGAGGACGCTAAGAGTGCACCATAAATATTAATAGAGCGGTTAGATAATCATATTCTATGTGTGTCGCGGCATGCGGCAGACAGTTTTTGCCGAGCGACAAACGATCTCATTCCTAGTCTCGGCGACATTCTCCATGTTGCGCACTACACTTGCTAAGCGCTTGCTAATGAATAACATTTTTTCCTCGTCTGTCAATCATATCTGTTAACGGGTACTGGGAAACGCGCGGCGCCACGCACACATGCCCGACAATTCACACGGTCCAACTGCAATCGTTGAATGCGAAATAGCCGGACATAACCAAAAAACACATTGTGTCATAACTATCATTGACACGAAGTTGCACCGATCAATTAGGAGTACAGGATACGATCAGCTCTCGTTGTTTCACGAACATACCACGACACAGTGTTACTTGATGAAAAACAGCAGCCAACAAAGACTGTTGATTGAACACATTTGCAGTTTTGACGTTTAATATAATGTTGGCGATATCATCTTTGCTTTTTAGAACTTAGTACTGAGGTTTTTATTGGTTCGGGATCGGACGCCGACCATCTTGTTCCCAGATCGAGTGATTTATAAATTATTTAGAGATGCGTTTAATGTATATAGTGGTTATATGTTGCAATTGCTTCCCGTACCGATACCGGTTATAGGTAAGGGTCTAACTGTACCTGAATAATGAAATGCCTGTTTATGTATCTCAGTTGCTTTACGAGCACTTAATCTGAAGGATTACAGTTAGATAACTGCACATATTGATCATTATTGATTGAGATGAGTTTAGATGCAAGTTTAATAACTTCCTTGATGGTTATTCATTGTTATTAGAGATAAACCTTCTTTCTATGGAGAGGTCCCGTACAGGAGTGAACTGTTAAAGGCTGGCGATGATTAGAGATACAAATACTTGCACTTATGTGATTTGAGAGGTTAATTATGATTTGGACAACATAAACTGATAGTTTCAGTCTCCGTTACGTCTTGGCCAGAGAACAGAATGAAAGCTGCTTCGTACGTATACCTACGTGCAAGTTTATTGCATTAGGAGATTACGAAACATACGAAGCTTTATGGATAGATGTAATATTTTGTAAAGTCTTAAATTTAGGAGCATATTTTACTGCCGCAAAGTTTAAGCACGCTTTTCAGAAAAATCTATATATTCTAATAAATTAAAATCCTTGACATTATGCACCTATAGTTATCAGCTTAGTTATCTCTTGTCGCATTCTTTATTTCTAGTTCAACTTATCATTTCAAACGTAAGAGTTTTTCATTTAAAATTCAGTTATTTAAAATTGTCTACCTGTATATTTTAAGACTTTTTTTCTTGAGTAACATACTTGTTTTGTACACATCTCATTTAATTATTAACATATACACTTAATCCAATTCAGGCAGCTAAGTTGAAGAAATATTTAATTTAAGTAATAAACTAAATTCGGTACATTCGAATCCTACCCGTAACAAATCAAAGTGTAGTCGTAGCAAGTAAAAGTACGAGTAATGTAAATCTTGTCTAATTAGGAGTCTTGAGACGAAAGCCTCGGGTAATTCACTTCTACCCGGACAGTTGATGATGTAAGACTAAGAGGAATTCAAGGGCTGTAAGGGTAAAACAAAGTTATAAGAATAAAAAAGATCTACGAAATCCTGATTTAAGTTTACCTAACATAGGGCCAATACAACGTGGGGTATTTTTGAAGTGAAACTTCTAATGCCACTTCCAACAAGGTTGCGTTAAACGTTTTCAAGTTTTCCAACGTTTAACGCTACCATGGAGGGGTATCAAAGCACTGTTGCACAAGTTTTGCTTCCAATGTAGTAGAGCCACGCTGATCTCAGCACGAACGGACCGGCTCGACCAGGGCGGTACTACCCTCGCACAGAAGATCAACGTAAAATGACAGCGTTCCTGCTGTCGTGTTTCGTTGGTGAGTGCGAGACCGGAGGCCCAATGATGCCGAAGCATCACTAGGCTGCCATGATGTGGGTCACCATGCTGCATTGTTGCATTGTCTGCATTCGCAGTATGGTGACCACCACTCTTGGATTCTGTTTATGCTTTCCATCAGGCAGAGTAGAGTCATGTTGGCAGGGCCAAACATAAAAAAAATATTACGAATTTTCACTTCTTCCGCGCGGAGGGACTCCACGCATTTTTTTGTTGAAGAGACAACTCCTGCAATAGGAAAATATGTTGCGTCGCGGGGAACTTTGCACATATACTTGAAATGGACACAAAGAACACTCAGACTCTGAACAACAATTTTTGGATTACACAAAGTGTTGTCCCATGTAGGGTTTGAACCTACAACACTTGGCGCAGTAGAAAGCGGCGTGGCGATCGCTTAAACCATCAAGGCCAACCGTGCAGTCAAATTATTTATTGCCTAAGCAAATTAAAGGTTCTCACATATATTTTTATGTCAACATTCTGTAGCCACTTATTATTAAAGTGTACCTATGTGTACATTGGAACTGCTAGGTATATGAGGCTGCTTTGCGTGTGAATGTACTTACTCGCTATTAATATAAAGTCATATAAGCACAAATAATATTCTATGGCTATAAATACTTCACCAAGCGCGGTAATCGGGTGCCATATGTGTAAAAATTGTGATGTCTAAATGTATATACTATAGGTATACTAGTGATGTTTGATATGGCAGAATGACCGATATGGCAGATGAAAAAAATGATTACCGTGACGGTACCCGTTACTTCGTGATGGAGTTCAACAAATTTTATAATTTATTGTATAATATTAAGTTTAAATAAAATTTACGTAGGAAGTTGATAAAAATATGTATTTTAAGTGTTGATAGTTTTACACCGAAATTTGTTTTTTAAAAGGCAAATTAGATATTTTGACATTATCATCCATGCTATTGGTCAGGCTCAAACGTACATTCGCGAATCTAAAAACTAAAATTCGGTATTCGTAATCGTATTCGAGGATTGGGATATTTGAACGATCCGGCACATCACTACCATGTACAGATGTTCGTGTACCGATTACATATAGTATCAACATTAGTATAAATATACAAACGATACGTATCACTGCGCGGTGTCGGCCACCGCGAATGTTAAATATTTGCAATTACATTTTGTTAATTACCACTCAGTAAACAGCGGACGCTGCACCAATGTCTGCGATACAATGCTGGCTAACTTACGACGGACTCCGCCACTACTATGATGTAACAGGCATTGGGCTACAAGCATGTTGTCGGACATAATCATGTATTTGTGTGTAAGTAGCAGACAGAGGTATGTGCCGGTATGGTCTTGTGGCGATTCCCACGGCACAGATGCCCTTATGCGCAAGCCGCTTGCGCCTGCGCTTGCATCCTACTACATGCGCCACGCTCGACTCTACTTACCTCTCGCACTCCGCCTAGACTGATCACATATTATATCAATTATATTGTGATGCAATTTAAAAATTAATTAAAGGCCTTTAGTCGTTTATTCCAGTTTAGATAGCTTTAAATCCGACTGTATGTATGTATATTGTATAATAAACGAATCATAATGATAGTTAATTATGCTCAACTAATATATCACGCGTCGGTCGAGTGCATTAAATAATGATTCACTTAAAAAAGTGAACAACACATACGATTGCTGGACCCCGTTACGTAGATACGATTGCAATAAAACTTAATTTATGAAAATAATGAACTCTTATAAATAACTTTAATTACCGCGATAATTCGCCAATTAACAAATATAACACATTATTTACTGTTTAGAATTAGTTGCATAAGAGTGTCTTAGCTTTGTAAGATGTTTTCGACACCAGTTAAGTATAATATAAGTGTATGTTATAATGTGGAAAAGTAAAATAATAAATTGGCTGCACGGTTGGCGTAGTGGTTTAAGCGGTCGCCTCGCCGCTTTCTACTGCGCCAAGTGTTTTGGGTTTAAATCCCACACGGGACAAAACTTTGTGTAATAAACAAATTGTTATTCTGAGTCTGGGTGTTTTTAGGGTTCCGTGCCAAAGGCAAAAAACGGAACCCTTATAGATTCATCATATTTGTCTGTCTGTCTGTCCGTCTGTCTGTCCGTCCGTATGTCAGCCACTTTTTTTCCGAAACTATAAGACCTATAATGTTGAAACTTGGTAAGTAGATGTATTCTGTGAACTGCATTAAGATTTTTACACAAAAATAGAAAAAAAAAACAATAAATTTTGGAGGTCCCCATACTTAGAACTGAAACTCAAAATTTTTTTTTTCATCAAACCCACACTTGTGGGGTATCGATAGATAGGTCTTCGAAAATGATATTGAGGTTTCTAATATCATTTTTTCTAAACTGAAAAATTGCGCGAGAGGCACTTCCAAAGTGTGTGTCCCCCCCCTGTAACTTCTAAAATAAGAGCATGATAAATCTAAAAAAAATATATATGATGTACATTACCATGCAAACTTCCTACGAAAATTGGTTTGAACGAAATCTAGTAAGTAGTTTTTTTTAATACGTCATAAATCATAAACTGCAATTTACCTTTCATTCAATCAACACAAATATAAAAATAAAATAAAATATATATTATGTTACTTGCTGCCGCGGAACCCTTCATGGGCGAGTACGACTCGCACTTGGCCGCTTTTTTGTATTCCGTTTCGTGTATGTTTGTAAGGTCCCCCGCGACACAGGATGTATATCCCTAATGCGGGAGTAGACTTTTTAAAAAAGAAATAGAAATATAAATAGAAGAACCGAGGTGCGCATAATGATGCACTGTCTGGCATCTAAACTTATAAATAATACTTATCTACTTCTACCATATTGTCTATAAGAGTGATTGATTGAATTGAATAAAATTTACTAAATGTGTTACAAAAAATAATTTAATTTTAGATTTAGAATATTGCATTGCTCCACGCGCGGGCGCTTGCATTTATCATCAGTTAATGTAATCAAAGCTAAAATATTTATGAAATGGCACTGATTATGGTCTTCATGTGTCATTTAATGTGACGTATGACCGTGGCAGCACATCTCTCTGACCTTAGAGCTTTCTGAATATGGAGAAACGTTTACTCGTATGCAGCACTTGGAGTAACTATCTCTCGCTTACTCCTAATTCCTTAATTAGTCTTTTAATCAATAACAGTTCTAAATTAGAAAGAAGCCCTGTTGCGCTCGATATAACATACCTATGTGACACTATCTACTACTACCTACTGGAATTCCATGATATATTCTGCTACCTTACACTATGGTCAGTGTGCACAAAACGCACGGAAGTAGAGTGCCAGTGCCGTTAATGAAGCATCTCAATAGGCCGCCATGGAGTGGGTCACCATGCAGCATTGTCTACATTTACAATGAGTATGGTGATCACCACTCTTGGATTTCAGGCTTTCGGGAAGAGTCACTTTGGCCAACACATAAAATAATAAAAACAAAATAAAGAAAAACAAGACACAAACACGTGTTGCCACGTCAACAATATTATTCACTATCTCCTCATAAGGTCTATGAAGTAACAATTTTCAATGTATACTTCAGAGTGTAATCCTTAGATAATAATGTCCTGTTTTGAAATGTGAACCAAATTATACTGTTTATAATATGCAACACTGTTGGATCAGCGATTGTCATTACATAATCTATCTTTAAAAATTGTCCTCTGAGATTTTAGCAATTAAAAAACATATTGTCTTTCTCTGTCCTCAGTAGTTTAATAAACCATTTTATTGAAACGGTACACGTCTAACAAATGATAAACATAGCCACGTAAACATCTCACAATAACGTTACTAATACATATTTCACAACATTCTCCCAAATAAGTGAAGAAATGCTTCAATTCAATGTACCCACATCAATGCCCAAATATATGCAAAAGGACTAAACCACAGATATTGATCAAGATAGATTGGTGACGAAAGAACTTTGCCATATAAATCCTGCGTGGCAACAAATCACAAAGCCGCGCCCCCTAAACGCACCCGATTGGTCAATGGGCGAGCGTCAACTAGTGAAGTGTCACACTTACATGTCTATTTATCAAAGAATGGAATCATTGGAAAACTGAAATGCAACTTAATATTTAAGATAAAATTTGTCAATTAAGTATATAAAATAAGTTCGAAAACTAAAAACCATCTACTTAAAAAGATTATTTATAAAAAAATATAATAAACTTTTAGAACAGCATTTTTTTCCAAATTTATATTATTTATCGGTTATAATAACATTAACGTAACTTAGGTAGGTATATAATGGATGTTTTTGTAATGTAACTACAAAATGTATATATTTATAATGTAAATATTTTGACTAATATACCTACCAAACTTATTTTAATTTTAAATAGACAATAAGTTTCACATTCTCATTCACAGTTCGTAGTTGAATAATATAGAAATAATACTACCAGAATTAAATAGTCTCTTGCCTGCATAATAACAATTTATCGATACATTCACCTACGCAGTGTATCAAGCTCTAACGCAAGTCGCATCGGGCATCCGTACTTCGTGCAAACAGTTTAATTGAGATTGTTTATTTCGATATTAATTGCGCGGTCACTTCACGGGAATAAGTACGAGTATTGTGTATTGAACGTAATGGATACAGTACCTTAATGAAAAAGTAAATAGATAATTGCTTCTAGTTGACAACATAATACTGGTTGAAAGAACATTTTGATTCTTGTTTATCTTTGTTTTTACTAAAAAATACTACTTGGAATGTAAATGGAATACTAATAGGAAATGCCTGTTTTCTTCAGACTAACTTCACTACTCTTATTTTAATAGTTAGTGATTGCAAAATACGGCATCGTAATGAAGTTTTTGTTGTTTTGTTACGCTGCGAACGCCGTTCCATGAATCGTAATGTACGGGCGAAATTAATATTATGCACTATAGTGCAAGCTTTCGGCACACGTGCCACGCCTCTTTCACCATTCTATCGTGTTCTGTGGACTAAACAAAACATCAGAAGTCAAGCTACTAAATATAAATTTAAAGCACATAGAACAGTTACTTGCCAGTTAAATCCCGCGTAAGATCTTATGAACTAGTGTGTGTAGTGTGCGCGTGTGTGCGTAGGGCGTCGGGCGTCGGGCTGCAGTGGCGCTGGGCGGGCGGCGCCACCTGCCGTAATATCCTATTTATGAATAATGTTTTATTCTAACAGCGTGCGACCCCCCACCACCCCCCATGCCCGCCTCACCTCCACACGTCCAGGGCTGTGGCGAATTGATGCACCTCATTGTTATTGTAATTATTTTAATTTGAATATTCACACGTGTTAATACGATCCTAATTTGTTACTAGAATTTGAATCATGTAAAAGAAGCACTTCTTGCTATTTTATTCACTTAAAATTAAGTTTATCGGTTTATTTTATTAGTGTTAAAATAAGAATAATACATTTAGAAGCATTTTTGGTGTTGATACAGTTCGATCAAGACATATCTAAGTACCTATACAACAAGATATAATACCTAACTCTCCTTAACATGAGAACAAAAGTTAACATTTTGATGAGTTGATGAGATATACATACGAGTCGCTAGAGCGTGTAGCAAAACCGTGGAACTAATAAAGTTAATTTAACCTGTAAGCTATTTTCGAATTGTTTTTCAGCTTGTGTGGTAAACATTATCGTAAACAAATGTTTGAAATTCGTAACTTTGCCCATTCTCATAACAGTAACCTATTAACGCGACTGTACGAACCCACCCATGCGTGACGCCCGGTGTGCTCTAAACTCTGATAGTTACGGAATAGTTGGTGGATGTTATCATGTAACTTGTACCTATAATTGTTACTGAAGAATGCGTCGTTTAGTGCTATGTGCTAACAGTCGCCATAAATCGGCATTGTTGCAGCCCTGCGCTCGTTATTGCTTGCTTTGTTTTTGTGCGGGGGGTTAGGGGCCGCGGGGGGTCGGGGCCGGGGCCCCGGCGGCGTGTCGCGGGGCCCCGCGCCGGCTTTAATTAATGGAATAACTCCGCCGTTCGGCCCCCACACACCGCCGACACAAATCTTTAAAGTATCGCTTCTAGTAACGTGTTTGCACGATTTATGGACGCACGAACTAGTCCTCATGATGCCGAGCCTCCGAACCACTGAACATCGGCTACTATTCATCACATAGTACTCGAGCTCTTGGAATTTCCTCTCTTCATACTTGATTAAATATAATATATAGTCATGATCATGACAATGAGACTTTAAACTACCGCTATGCCAGTTCGGATCCGAATTTGTGGTAAACAATTTTCAACAGATTTAATTGTCTGGAATGTTACATGAGCTACTTTTATGTATGCGATGCTAGTATCTCAAGATGCGAACGGGCCGGCTCCACCGTGGCAGAACTACCTTGCTCAGAAAATCAACGTTGAATGACAATGTGCTGTCGTATTTCGTTGGTGAGTGCGAGACCGGAGGCCTAATGATGCAGAAGCATCACCAGCCCACCATGGTGTGGGTATACTGTGGTGTGGGCCACCATTTCGCATTGTTGCATTGTCTGCATTCGCAGTAATGGTGACCACCACTTTTGGATTCTGCTTATGCTTTCCATCAGGTAGAGTAGAGTCATTTTGGCAGCGCCAAAAAAAAATGTATTTAAAAAACATTAATTGACAAAATGAACATCAAAACGACGGTACAAGTATATAGTTACAATAATGAGATAAGAGTAGGTGATGGTGTTCCAGCACTCTTAACCTATGTTAGTATTCATTCTAATAATATTTTGGTGAAGTGTGTAGAGATAGCATGAAGGGATAAATATGGTAAGCTGAATAGTCTCTTTACTCCAATTAAAAAATGAGTTTTGTTTTTATTCCTCATAATGCTACAAGAGTATCTAATACCAACTCTCTAATCTCTTTGCACGGAAAGTCAAGAATGAATGGACGATCTTTGTGACGAAGGCTATGTACAGCACCGCACCTGTTAAATTCAAGGAGGAGAATTTCCGCTAGTTATGTGCCTCGGGCGGAGGTGCCCGGAGGACGGCCCTCCTCCTCTATATCACGTAAAAATAGTCGCAACTCCTTTCACGACCCGTATTCGCTCCGCACCTTACATTATTATGATTTAGTGGAGCACAGTTGCAGCGCTGCAGACGCCCCTCCCCCCCTCCGCGGGGTGGCTGCTACCCCCCCGGAGTGGTGGCGACTCAGCGATGCTAGTAATAAAGCCGGCCATATTTCACACTTAGCGCGTAATGAGCGCGCGCCCAAATAATTGGATCACGTACATAACTCATTATTACCTCGCGCCTCACTTCGGCGTGCGAATGTATCATTACTTGACCCGCTCAGCGTGCCCCCCCCCCCCCCTCTCGACCCTTCAGGCCGCGCAGGACACCCCCCAGCCTCCCCAGCGACTTCGAAGAACGCAAACACAATAGAAGTTTGTTAAAGGTGCAAAACGTCTTTGTATGTCATGTAGTCACGAGTCCGCGCTGTACAGCCTTATGCTTGCTCCTTGCTTGTCTCCCAAATCAGGGATGACATTTCATAGAAAAAAATATGTGTACAAACAAATATATTGACTTAATTGACGGCACTCAAATACACAGCAAATCATTCATCCTCATACTTTATGATCAGACCCACACAAAACATATAGGTATAATCTAACTATTCAAACTTATATTTAGTTAAGTACTCTACTATTGCACTATTGTTGTTGGTTATTTTTGTCTGAGATTTGCAGCTAGCGCTACTTTGGGAGTCAGGGTTATATCGTGATTTGCATGATTTGTGGTTAAATTTCTTGTAACAATAAATTAAAAAAAACCTCTCCTATAGAAGTTTGTTAAAGTGTGAAGTTTTTTCTGGGCATATTAAGCAACTGTTCGAAGTGAAATATAAAGATTATTCTCACACGCACAACTTTTCATAATACACGATTTCAGTTTTTGTGGTGTTCATCGGTATAATTAACATGTAGATTAGTTTCCACAAATAGATAATCCACCGCGCGTCAGCAGCGCGAAGTGCGGGTTCGTCAGGCGTCCGGCATAAATCAGTCGCGCGCACGCAACACGCTCGCCCCTGGGCCGCTCGTCCCCACGCAGTGTTATTCAACTTTAACATTTACCACGCAGCCGTTAGCATATTCATGGCGAACGAGTATAATTTCACCCTTTCTTTGTAATGAATATGGAAATGAAAGAAAGTTCTCGCGGCTTAAAAAGTGGTTGCTACTGTAATTGGCAGATAGTTTTTGTGTGGAACCGTCCGCCCGCGCAGCCCCCGCGCCTCTCTCGGAGCGGAGTCAGTCATGCGCACACGCACGCTCTGCTCATGACATGATTGTTTACATGCACAATTTTATGCAATAGTTAAAAAAACATTTGTCCAAAAATGATGTTGTATACATTAGTGTAGTGTACACTAGTGAAGGTCGGGTCGATAGCAATCGAAATTTAGATACATATCATATCGGTTTAGTTTTCTATTAGTAGAACATTGAGAGCGATATGGATAATATATACATGACTTTTAAACGACGTAAGTGCCTTATCGCGCGTGTGATCGGTAATGTCTGGGGCGATAGCAATAGTTTGATGTAAAACCAAAAACACATCGTAAGTTCGTAATCGACACTATCGACACTCGTACTTGTATGTATATAACGTGTTGGAACCACGTACATTCTGACGTCATCAATTAATTATTAGATTAGTTTACTGCTCTCACGGAATCTAGCAAAACTAACAAGTTACTACTTAGGTACTAGATTGAAATTAGTATATTTTATTTATTTATTTAAGCCCTTTTAACTTATACATATAATAGTTTTAAACATATCTTACTGACTTATTTGTTAGTTTCCTTAGTATTTATTGTTATCAATATGTTACTGAGTTAGTTTTAGTTTTTTCCTTGTATAGTCCCTTTTCGGGTATAGGCCTCCTCCAAATCTTTCCACTTCAGAGAGAGTTGGACCCTCCAATTATATTCATAGATACTAATTTTACCTACGTCACATGTATTTTTATAGTCTCAACTTATTGGTTCTCTGGAACTCCATTCGTTTTCTAAGAACCCTAATTGAGATATTAATACGCAAGGGACATTTTCCGTTGTCTTTTACAATAGATTTATTGTAATCATGTCATAATTTCTTGGATACAAACTCGAAGATATCAGTTTACGAAGGAATTCAGTGAATGTTTCGTATGCATTTCCATGCTTTCGTATAGTAAGCCAGTTCCCTTTCTGAGGAGAGGAGGTTAAAAGTCCGTTACTTTCTTGGATGAAATCAACGAACAGAACTTGCAGTTTTTACCGTGGGAGAGCCACGCTTCGGCACGAATACGCCGGCTCGACCGGAGTAATACCACGGCCTCACAGAAAACCAATGTGAAAAAGTGTTTGCGCTGTGTTTCACTGAGAGAGTGAGGATACCGGAGGCCCATACCCCCAACCCCTCCCCCTCGTCATCCTCCAAAGGCTGGCAACGGACTTGTGACGCGTCTGGTGTTGCGGGTGCCCATGAGCGGCGGTAATCGCTTACCATCAATCGCTTACGTGTGCTCGTTTGCCCTCTATTCCATAAAAAAAATAGAGGAAAATGTTTTCGTTTTTCCCACGTTTAACAGTAAACACTAGATTCTAGGGATCCACACGTGATTTTCCTAATGGAGATATCTTCTGTCCCAGTTTATTTTATGTCGGTCGGCATGTCTGTGTGTCAGTCGACTTCACGGGTTAGTCTGTCCTCGCTTGGCAGGGCGCGGCGGACTCAATTTACCTCATACTGGTGTCATTATCTAATTAACGTCCGATCGCCGAGGACTGATGAGTGAGGGTGACCGTCGCGCCGCACTCAATTAATATCAATGTTTTAATTTGTTTATTTATTGGCTCAATTTATCTGTCTCTGGGCTATTGATACTTCCTATTGCGTTCGGCGGTTGTAGTCTTTAGTAATGGACTGTGTAATTCAGATGTGTAATATTGATATATTATCATGGTAGATTATTGCTTTGTGTTTTGCAAATCTCACAGTTTGTCCAGAGTTAAAATGTAATTATCCAGTTAAGTTATTCGAATAGTTTTTATCACCCATGGTTCCAAATCATTTGCAATTTGATACTTATTATATACTAGTTGTTGCCCGCGGCTCCGCCCGCGTAAATGTCGGTTATCGCTGCAAATAGTAGCTTTGTGTTATTCTGATGTATAAGCTATATTACTGTAAAGTTTCATCCAAATCCTTTCAGTAGTTTTTGCGTGGAAGAGTAACAAACATCCATCCATCCATCCATACTTACAAACTTTCGCGTTTATAATATTAGTAGGATATAGATTTTGAAACACAATTATCGTATTATTTAACTAGTTTATTTAAATGTCCCTATTAAGCACACTACACATTGATATTTCACACACAACAGCATTAGCATCACAAACTAAGCAGAGCTTGTATTGTGGGTACTAGACAGCTAAAATACCTAAATACATAGTTATTTCCTTTTTAACCGACTTCAAAAAAAGGAGGAGGTTTCTCAATTCGACCTTTTTTTTTAATGTGTGTTCGCGGATAACTTCGTCGTTTATGAACCAATTTTGATGATTCTTCTTTTGTTGGAAAGAAGATGTCCCAACGGTGGTACAATAACAAGAAAACTAGGATCTGATGATGGCATCCCAGAGAAATCGAGGGGAACCCTCATTTTTTTCAGGCACGTACTATGTTTTTCGTATATTTTCTGAAGCTACTCCGGTATTTGCGTCTGGTAGTTATCATTTAATGATGATGAGCTGATGATGAAAGGTACAACTCCTTGATGGTTAGGAGTTGGAGAATAATTTTTTAAATGTCTTTTGTACGTATGTTACCTTTAGTCGTATTCTTCAAGTTATTTGGATAAGCTTATGATGGAAGGTACAACTCCTCAACGGTTAGGAGTTGGAGGACAATTCTTTCAATTTCATACATATCTATAGACCTTTAGTTGTATACTTTTAAGTTATTTAGGTGAGCTGATGTCACAGCACAGGCGCTATGATGACTAACCCTTTAATGTATTTTGCTTTAAGTAACTTGCCTGCTTCTATTTCATCACGACATTTAAGCTTGGACACGATTCCTATTGCCCCGTAGACCACGTTCTCGGTAACAGAAATCTTGCATCTCAACATAATTTTGGAAACTGAGCATACTCAGTTTTAATACGTGTTCAAACCACGTGCCAAAAAACACTAAAAAGCGCAAAATAAACTGGCTCTTCATAAATTGCTATGTGCATAATTGTATGCTATTGGCACAACATGTAATGAAGTAAATGAAAGTGAAAATGAAGTTAAAAGATTTTGATACAGCTAATAAAAGTGTGTTAAAAAACACCCAAACTTCGAAACAAATATTTGCAGATCATACAAACATTTGGACCTTAAGCACAGTAGTCTCATACGCTCCACCTACCACCGAGGCACTTTGATAGAGCAGTGTTCGGTTTCAGAGTAACTAATTGCCAATTACTAATTAATGATGATAAGTAAATCCACTATAACTCAAATAACTCTAATAATATTGGACTCCACTACTAGTAGATTTTCTCATAGACTTTTAACCTCTCACTGTTGGGAATGCTGCACTATATTTAAATGCAACCTGTTACTTTCATTTGTGGAACTTTGTAAGCGTAATCAGTAATTCATGTTGGAATTTTAAAAGAAGTTAGCTATTTTGTGTAAGAAGAAAAATATTAATAATGCCGCTCCATTTCATTTACTCGCTAGAAACGTTACAGCGATGACTTGCAAAGGGCAAAAGATACAAACTACAATTCGAGTTTCAAAATGCATAGAATTTTTCGATAAGGTTGATTTAAAAGATTTTTTCTTTAAACAAATACAACAATGGCCCTGCCAAAATGACTCTACTCTGCCTGATGGAAAGCATAAGCAGAATCCAAGAGTGGTGGTCACCATACTCATTAGGAATGCATACATCCTTACATGTAATTGATGTAATACTAACACTATTGTACCTGAAAATCAGACTTTGAAAAAGAGTAGCCATGAGTTTCTTTGCCAGTATTCTTCTCACGAGGCTCTGCGCATTTTTGAAACTGGAAGTTATGGATCGACACAGGCAGGCAGTAGATTTTGGTGTTTTCGCCTAACTTACCTCGACAATACAGCACATGCTGTGGCGTCTGTTTGTGTCGATCTATGATTTTTAACTATAGCTTCAATTTGACGTTCATGAGTTCACTTAGTGTCTTAGACGAATAAATGATTTTGAATTTGAATTTGAAATTTGAATACAATGCAACAATGCAGCATGGTGACCCACACTATTGCTGTTTAGTTACTAATCAGGGTTTCTATATATGGTACAATATATTTCGAAGATTTAGATTTGTTCACCGTTTTTGTCTTGTACGCATGTAAAATTTCTGTACCCATTTTTATGATGATGTCAATTTCAAAGTTTATTAAAAGAAAGTAATACGTTTAATTTATATAAATATTTTATGCGAATCATGTCCGTATCAACTAATCCCATAAGGAAATACTGATAGCACGCCGCGTGGGTATCGAACGATACACATTTGCACAGATAAAAAAATCGTTATCAATTATTAACCGACTTCAAAAAAGAAGGAGGTTCTCAATTCGACCGTATGTATGTTTTTTTATGTGTGTTCGCGGATAACTTCGTCGTTTATGAACCGATTTTGATGATTCTTTTTTTAATGGAAAGGAGATGTCCCAATGGTGGTACCATGATAAGGACACTAAGATCTGATGATGGCATCCAAGAGAAATTGAGTCGAACCTTGAAGTCGGTTTTTGTTTTTGTTAAAATTTTACTCGTTTTGTTACACTGATGCGAACTAGTGCGGTGGGTGAGGCTCGCTTAAACATGACCACTGTTTCGTCTACTTCTGGGCTTGATTGCTTGCTTCTGCGCGTCTCACCCTAGATAGTAGTTTTGCATGCGTAAATGAGGACTATCCACATTATGGTAAGATTCACATACTAATTAAAATCGAAGATATCTTAGGTATAATTATGTACAGTTACTTATCTCTGTTCCTGATCACCTTAAAGATTAAGGATAGGTAAAGAAAGTATGCTGTTTATACGTACTTTGAGTTGGTTGGTTTAACTAGGCGTTTCTTTAGCTCGCTCCTTCTCCGCGGGTGAGTAAGGCTTGAAGTATAGACAATATTTTAATAGATAAGAACAAACATATACATAAACAAAACCGGCCAAGTGCGAGTCGGACTCGAGCACGAAGGGTTCCGTACCATAACCTAACTAACAAAAACGAGCAAAAAAAAATATCACGTTTTTTGTGTGAGAGCCCCCCTTAAATATTTGTTTTATTTTAATTTAATTATTTATTTTTTTAAAGTGGATTTATATCTAAACATTCTGTGAATCAAGCGTCTACCTATTGCCGTTATCAATATCGAGCAAAAACGAGCAAAAAATCAGGTTTGTTGTAGTAGTCCCCTTAAATATTTATTTTATTCTGTTTTTTTAGTATTTGTTGTTATAACTGTCTAATTATCACGGTTCATGAGATACAGACTGGTGACAGACGGACTACTATGAAATATGAGATAAATGTTTCTGTAGACATTAATATACCTAAAGTCAGACAAAGTCAGACCCAGACTGGCCCAAATCTGCAATGTAATGAAGAAATAATCCCTGAAAAGATTATGAATTCGATATCGTCTCTGATACGTGTCTGGGTGTTTATCAGCGATTACGCGGATCTTTGATTTCTGACGTGGCGCTGATGTCTGGCTACGCTGCCTGGCTAGGTAACACACAATATTTGATGACATTTCCACATAATGACAGCAACAGTGACAAGGTAGGTGGAGGGAACAAATTCAGATATGAAATATAATGCTAGGACTAGCGCCAATGGATGAAAAGTTAAGAAATAGCTTTTAAATTATCTGCCTCGTTGGTCTCGCGGTTGGCGTGTGCGACTGCTGATCATGAGGTCTCGGGTTCGATTCCCGGGTTGGTATTTATGTATTTGTATCAGTTGTTTAGTACCCATAACACAAGCTCTGCTTAGCTTGGGACTGGATGGCGTTGTGTGCTAGATGTCCGAAAATATTTGACGGCGCGTCGATGTTTTAAGAGTGGCAAGAAACGTGAAGACTGGCTGGTGATATTTTGACAAGCACTGGTGAACGTTTCTTGACACTGACGCAACTCCGGGCTCTCTTAGCAGAAGAAATAAGACGTGTTCGGTGGAGCGTCGTATTCTAATTATTTTATTATTGCTGATTGTAATTCTATCCACATTTTGTTATGATAATAATTGTTGCATTGTTAATTATTTACAATACGTGGTTTTACTTCTCCTCGCCCGCTTACCCACGATAGCTCGGCGGCAGTAATGCACCCGGAACCGAATAATGGTGATCATGTCTCTATATCAGAAGTGGGATTTGAAGGGCTTACTTCAGAGGAGAATAGCCGTACGCAATCTTCAAGACACAGGCATCAGAACCAAGCCTGTCTCAACAAATGGAATTGTTTTTGTTCCGAATGATGGCTATAGCGCAGCCGCAACCTTCGAGCAGCACGTCTACCCAATTGATAGAGTTTGATCCTGATGGCAACGAAGTGGATATCGAGGGTTGGTGCAATGTGACAGGAATTGTTGTCAACAGCCGTAAGTTACAAGATGCAGAACTACTTTTGTTACTTACGCGTGCACTCAAAGGTCGAGCTGCTACCTGTTTAACACGACTACAGGCATCACAGCTAACATGGCCTCAAATAAAAGAAGTATTGCTAGCAAAGTTTACTAAACATATGTTGCCACAAGATTACTTTGATGAAATTCTACGTTTCCAAGTTGATGTTAAAGAAACTGCGAGTGAGGCGGCTATGCGCCTTTGGAACATGATCGAACACATTCCGCGGATGGAGATGTCTGAAGATGTTACAACGGGATTTGTATCTGCGGTTTTATGCCAAAAGGAAGCCGTGATTCGCCGTGAGCTCCACTCTCATAACCTGACCACTAGATCTCAAGTTCTTCGCGTTCTCAACGGCATTTCACTGAAACGAAGGCATTAAGGTAGTGATAACCATAATGTGGATGTGAAAATGACCCGATTTAATGAGTCACGCTTCATGGGAACATGACGTCGCTGCGGCACTTCGGGTCACAAAGCGAAAAACTGCCACAAGCGAAGAGAAGACGAACAACCAAACATCTAGATCCGCTGATAAACCAAGACCAATCACCTGCTTCGCGTGTGGACGACCAGGACACTTGGCGTTGGCGTGTCCAGATTGAGCGGGTGGCAGCGAAGCAGCGGCGGTCAAAGAAGTCCATGTGTGTGAACGCAAGGCATAGAGGAGTACTTTGACTATATCATCCGGTGAGCCAGTTTCCTTTCTTTTTGATCGTTGATCTGCTTGATCATTGGTAACCAACAGCTACGTCAAGAAGTTCCCTGGTACTGTACAGAATGATTTAGTCTAATCTGACGGGCATTGGTAGGGGGAATGTAGAATGTATTTACCAACTTGTTAACCCCATCAATGTTCAAGGTTTCTCACTCTCAGTGTTGTTTCACGTAGTAACTCATGCATGGCACTATTGCGGAACCAGTTAAAATAGGTAGGAATATTCTACAGGACGCGTGCATTTTCACACCGTAGAGAAATTAAATTTTCTGAAAAATCTAGCATTACATCATTGATTTTATGAATACTGATACAGACTAACGAGGTAATGACAAAATAGCACTGATTAGAATTTTAGAAAAATATAGTAAGTTCATCACGGACGGTATACCAACGCGACGGGTTACGAGCAAAGTCATTAGTAATATCAACCTTATCATTGCACGCTGAACCTGAGCCCCGTTTAGACTTAGACACCATTAGGCATGTCGCTTCCGAGAATATCAAAAAGGCTGCTTCATCAGAAGTAGAACGCTTCAACCGGGGTAGAGCAATAGTGAGACCATTCAGTGTAGGCGACTTCGTCTTTATCAAGGGTAACGAGCGTAACCAAACCAAACTACAGCGAAAGTTCAAAGGTTCTTTTTACGATTGTTAAGGTACTAGATCACGATAGATACGAGCTGAGAGACATTGATGGGTCTAACATATAAGTACGCCCATGAAAACTTGCGTGTAGTACCTAGGTGCTACGATGGACTGATTGATGTAGCTGATGATTGTAGCTACTTCATTAAACAATGAGGCAGAGGAGGCCGAGACGGCGGAAATCCATGGTAATAATAATGGAACGGTAACATCCGATGATGATAGTGATACAGTGTCGGTATCTAGTTGTGAACTACTTTGACGGCAAGCTTTGACACCCTCTTTGCCTCCGAACATGATGAGCAGTAAATGGTTAATGAAATGAAATGAAATGAAATGAAATGAAATGAAATGAAATGAAATGAAATCATTTATTCTGCAATTAGGTTACATGAACACTTTTGCAAGTTAAACTTTTTTTGAGCAGATGAGTTCGGCCTTTCCTAACTGGACTAGCCCTGAGAAGAAAGGACGAAACAAACTCAGGGATCACCGTCTCTTTTAAAGTCCAGACAATAAGCAAAAGACATTATTTCAATAAAATAAATGCGATAATTACAATTTGAGTCACAATTACAATAATCAGTAAACATAATAATTAAAAAAAAAATGACAACAATAGCAATAATTTAAAATGAATTTGTTTCAAACTATAAATTATCGTCACATCAAAATAAATTTAAACATTAAAAATAAACAGCATGTGCAGAATGGGCAGCTCAATCCCAGGCGGTTTTATCATCAAGATATTCTGCTATGGTGTAATACCCCTTTGCGGATAACTTAGATTTTATGGTATTCTTAAATTTCTTTAATTGCAAATTCCTAATATCAATAGGGAGTTTATTGTAAAAGCGTATACATTGACCCATGAACGAGTTGCCTACTCTGTGGAGACGAGTGACGTGAACACTAAGATTATGTTTGTTTCTGGTATTTACCGAATGAACATCACTGATTTTAGTAAATTTTGATATATTTTTTTGAACATAAACTAAATTTTCGTATATATATTGTGAAGATACAGTCAGAATATTTATCTCTTTAAATTTGGAACGAAGAGAAACTCGAGGGCCTAATTTATAAATGGCTCGTACGGCGCGTTTTTGTAAAACAAATATGGCATTAATATCTGCACAGTTACCCCAGAGTAGGATACCGTAACTCATTACGCTATGAAAGTAACTGAAGTAAACTATTCTAGCTGTATCAACATCAGTTAAATGTCGAATCTTTTTTACAGCAAAAGCCGCTGAGCTTAGCCTACCGGATAGTTTTTCTATTTGGGGACCCCATTGTAACTTAGCGTCAATAGTAATACCTAAAAATACAGTTGATTCTACAGGATCTAACTCTAGTCCATTCAATCGAACATTGGTTGTAACATACCTAACGTTTGGTGTAGAGAATTTAATGAATTTAGTTTTCTTCTCATTAAATAGAAGGTTATTTGTATTAAACCAATGTACCACTTTCAAGAGTGCACTGTTGACTTCAGTAAAACTGTCAAGTTGGCGCCTAACTTTAAAAATTAACGATGTGTCATCCGCGAACAATACAATCTCATGATTGTCACTTACATAATAAGCTAAATCATTTATATATATGAGAAACAGAAATGGCCCTAGAATAGAACCCTGTGGGACGCCCATTGTTACCGGGGATCCCGAAGATGTTTTACCATTAATATCAACTTTTTGAACTCGCTTATTCAAATACGACGTTAGAATATTTAGAGCATTATTCATTATTCCGTAGTGCTGTAGCTTCCTGATGAGTGTGGGATGATGGACACAATCGAAAGCCTTAGACAAGTCACAGAAAATACCAAACGCATCCTGTGAATCCTCCCAGGCGCCATATATGTGTTTAAGCAATTCCACGCCCGCGTCCGTAGTTGAACGACCTTTAGTAAAACCAAATTGCTTTTGATGAAGCAAGTTGTGCTTAATAAAATGTTGTAACATTTGGTTTAAAAGTAATTTTTCAAAAATTTTACTTAATGTTGGAAGTATTGAGATAGGTCGGAAGTTAGATGGATCTGAACTACTACCAGATTTGAACAATGGAATCACTTTACTTTGTTTCATTAGATCAGGAAACACACCAGATGCGATACAAGAATTGAAAACAGTTGCTAAATATGGAGCTATCATATCAATTATTGCAGATATAGTATGTACTGAATGTCCCCATAAATCAGTTGTTTTCTTTACATTTATACTTTTAAAAGCCTTGATAACATCATTTATACTAACGGCTGAAAATTCAAAACCCGTATCACACCGGTTTACACTATTTTCTAATAAAAAACAAGCAGAGGAAGAGGATGACGAAAGAGTTTTGGTTGTTCGAATAGGAATGTTGGTAAAAAAATGTTCAAACTCAGTCGCAACCTCCACATCCGCTTTTATATCTACATTTTTAATTTTTAAATGGAAGTCACGATTTCGTACAGTGGACCTTCCGGTTTCGGCGTTTATAATCTCCCATGTGGTTTTTATTTTATTGCCAGATGATTTTATTTTATTTTTTAAATATAGGGATTTAGCAGCATAACAGGTGCGTTTAAACGTCTTTGAATAATTTTTTACATATTCTACAAAATCTAAGTTATGATTATATGTTTTTTCATAATACAACTCATATAGCCGTTGTCGACTTTTATAGATACCTACAGTGGCCCAGTCACTGAATACTACACGATCACTAATCGTTAGTGTTTTTGATGTAAAAGTTAATTTAAATTCATTATTAATCATATTAAATAGTAAAACGAAAGCTTGATTAGGGTCACTATCATAGGCCAATCTTAACAACTTATCCGCCATATTATTCCTGAACAGGCTCATGCGGCTCTCCGTAATCGGAACGTAACTAATACGCTTCCTTTGAACCTCTAGTTTTGTTCGAGTAAAAGTAACGAACTGCCCGCAATGATCTGAATCTAGCTCACTTACAATACACCTATTAATTGGTTTCACATTTGTAAAAATATTATCAATACAAGTGGCACTACTGGCTGTAATACGTGTGGGTTCAAAGAAAACGTTATATAGATTATATGACTTCAATAAGGTTAAAAACTTTACAGTTATATTCGACTTTTCGAGAATATTTATATTAAAGTCACCACAGACAACAACCGTCTTATTACATTGTGTAGCCCTAAATAATGCATCTTCAAGGATTTTATCAAATATATCATACAAACTACATGGGGGCCTGTACACACTCATTACAATGAACCGCTCAAATTCTACACAAGCTATTTCTATGGTTCGCTCAACAGACAGACTGACAATATCTGATCGTTCCTTTACTTTAATACTCTTTTTTGTGATTATTAATGAGCCACCACGTATAATGTTGGTTCTGTTGTACGAGCTAGTAACCTGGTGATTACTGAAATTAAACAAGAATTGATGACTACTAAGCCAATGTTCTGTTAAACATAAAATATCAATATTATTACAGTTAAGATATAGCTCTAATTCTAATTCTTTACTCATCAATCCTTGAATGTTCTGATGTACCAGGTTCAAACAATTTTTGGTACTGTTCATACAGTTTTTATGAAAAGTTTCTGAGGATACAGTGTTGCTAGAGGTACACTCTATTGTCGTAATCTTTGGTTTAAATGACTAGAAATAGATTGAGGGTTATGTACACTATAACTACTATCTCTCTGATCAATAGAAGCAGATGTCGAAGTCAAGACTATATTACTACTACAACTAGTATTATTCTGCTCAATAGGAGCAGATGTCAAAGGCAAAAATATACTACTATAACTAGTATTGTTCTGCTCAATAGAAGCAGAAGTCACAGCCAACGTATTGGCTAATTTAAAAATAAAATATGATAGCGAAGAAGCTATCTGTCGTCTAAAATATCCAGAAAGATAATAATTATCTTTTGTCATAAAATAATTACTATTAATTACAGCATTTGTGTCAATAAATTTAAATTTATCATTATAATATGTCATTGTTTGTAATTTAATATTGTATTTAAATCTAATATTATTTTCCGTCTGTGGCAAGCCCTTAGGGTAAGGAAAGGCAAACAAAATTATTTTTTTTACATTTAAATAAGAAAGTTTTTCAAAGAAAAATTTAAGTTTGTTTATGTTTGCATTTCCCCTTCTCCCAATAACAATAATTAATGTAGTATTTGTATTATAACAATTTTGTTTTTCTATTACTTTAGATAATATTTGAGAGTAGTTCGCATTAGGACTACAGTAGTTTGTCACTGGTTGCCCCAAAGTTTCACACAAAACATGGCCCATGTTTTTACCAATTTCATCGCTAAACATGACTATATTACTATTGCTACAGTATTGATGTTGAATATTTTTATTGCTATTCTGTATACTAATTACATTATTGTTATTTGTTGTCAGTATACTGGGATCACATGTTACAGGCAAACTTTCCAAAGAACTAGTAGTTTCATTGTGGTTATCAGAAAACAATGAATCATTCCTACAATTGCATGAATTAACTAATTTACCTATTGCCATAACTTGTTCCCTACTTTGTTTTTGAGAAATCTCATATTTACTACTGATAGTTCTCAGTTGCTCTTCAAGTTTGTCTATTTCTGTTTGAAGAGCCCGTGTGTCATCAAAATATTGTGAAGACATGTTATCTATCTCTATGGAGTACATATTAACCTGATCAATTAATTGCAGCCTCTGCTTATTTAATGCTACACTATCTATGAAGAACTTATGTTTATGAATAAGCTTTTTTGTTTTTGTAATAAATTTCTTAACACGAAGGTACTTTTTCAATTTATTTTTGCTACATTTGATAACTTTTTGAGAACGATTAACTCTGAAGGAGTCGTTGTCATTTGTAAGATCTATAATGAGAGCTGAATTATGGTTCTCAACCACCAATGGTGAATTGGGAGCGACCAGCTCCTCGTACAGACTCTGATTTGATGCAGCTACTATCCTGTCCTTGAAGTCTTCAAATGATGTTATCGTGCTGTGTGCTTCATGGAGTTGTCGTTCTAAAACCCTGATGCGTTTCAGAGCTTGCTCGTACTCATCCCTGCATGTGTCGAATGAGTCAACGAGGAGCTGTAGTCTATCCCGAGCATTGGTAATCTCAACATTTTGTAAATGCAATGAAGACAGCTGAAGTCTAAGATTATCGTTTTCATGCAAAGTATCTAAGAGTGTTTGTTCACTGTCGTTTCTTTCTTTCATCAGCTGATCACACCTCTCCTTAGTAACTTTTAATTCTTTTAACGTCATTTGGAGTTTAGCCTCCTCCTGACGTGCCAATGCTTTGCGAGTTTGAATCATTTTGTATTGTTTTATATGAATTTAATAATAATTTATTAGTTTAAAACTAGAAGAGCTGTCATCAACTACTTAATGGGAGGTAGTTTATACAGTATAAAGGTTTTATGACTATTTATATTTCTGCAAAACTATACTTGAACTCTAACTGAATAAAGTACCTATGTTTTTAAGAAAGAAAAGATAATAAATACCTTGAAAGTGGTGACAATAAATTCACAGTGATCACTATAAACACACACTTTAGTAGTACCTACCCGTAAACTTATAATTACACTTAGGTATTATACTCTTAATAACTATGAAATTTACAATTATTCCTATAATTACTAGATTGTTTAGTGTGAAATTGGTTATTCGATGATATATTTAAGCAAATAAATATGTTTTTTAAATAAAAAATATTGGACCGAATTCTAAAGCTGTTGACAGCTTGGGGTTGCCACAGAGAAAAAAAGTTTATAACAATTGAGTAAACCCTGTATTTTTAATGAGAATCGATCTAGAGCCTACGGCACTGGATAGGCAGTTGGGAGTGGCGTAGTTGATCAAGGGGGCTGGCCTAAACCGGGTCGATGCCTCTGATCAGACTACGTGGTATGTAGTGTAGTTGATCGCCTGGGCTGGCCTAAACCGGGTCGATGCCCACGGTCAGACTACGACTTTTCTGGTGTGAGCTGGGTGGCAAGAGATTGGTTTGGGACTGGCCTATATGGGTCGACGTTCTGAACCAGTTGATTGCAGCAGCTGTGTGTGGTTATCGTGACTGGTGGAAGGGGCGCTGACGGGTTGTCCGGTCCATCGCACCATGCGAGTTGGTGGGTGGTCGAAGGGGCGCCTGAGGTCAGTTGTCCGCCCAGTGTGTTTAACTTTCGATCGAGATCTTTTTAAACAGGTGTCATGAATCGGTAGCTAGTCAGGGATGGGCGAGCATGCCCAGACGTGTGCTACAGAACTGTATTTGGTCTTTTCAGATAAATCAAGGCGTGAGTTGTCGCACGAGGACGTGCGAATGTCAGTCCGGCCGTGACGGCGCGTCGATGTTTTAAGAGTGGCAAGAAACGTGAAGACTGGCTGGTGATATTTTGACAAGCACTGGTGAACGTTTCTTGACACTGACGCAACTCCGGGCTCTCTTAGCAGAAGAAATAAGACGTGTTCGGTGGAGCGTCGTATTCTAATTATTTTATTATTGCTGATTGTAATTCTATCCACATTTTGTTATGATAATAATTGTTGCATTGTTAATTATTTACAATACGTGGTTTTACTTCTCCTCGCCCGCTTACCCACGATAGCTCGGCGGCAGTAATGCACCCGGAACCGAATAATGGTGATCATGTCTCTATATATTTATTATTTATTTTATTTATCTTGATATGGACATGTCATGTTGAAGGATGAGAAGAATGTGACGAAGCAATTGCATAGAAGTTGAAGGGTTCTAGAGACGAATAAGACCAATGAAAAGGTGGATGGACTGTGTGATGGGGGGAGGGGGGGGGATAGGGCTATACAATGAAATGATGAATGAATAGAATGGAATAATAAAACACACTGCACCGATTCCATGTTATAGTGTAGTTTATTAGGTAGTAGAGCCACGCTGATTTCAGCACGCATGGCTCGACCGGGGCGGTACTACCCTCGCACAGAAAATCAACGTAAAATGACAGCGTTCATGCTGTCGTGTTTCGTTGGTGAGTGCGAGACCGGAGGCCCAAATAGTCTAGTCAACAAGTTCCACTTGTTGACTAGACTAAAAGATGCAGCAGCATCACTAGGCCGCCATGGTGTGGGTTGCCATACTGCATTGTCTGCATTCGCAGTGAGTATGGTGACCGCCACTCTTGGATTCTGCTTATGCTTTCCATCAGGCAGAGTAGAGTCATTTTGGCGGGCCAAACATAAAAAAAAAAAAAAAGATAATGGTACGCAGAAACGAAGAACCAATGCGTTAGTACTCTTTGATACCTGGCATGAGTAGATATAACTACCAAATATTTCAGATTGTCTATTTCTATTTGGATACTTAATAAATGATTATGATTGCCACTTCTGAATGAGAATCGAACTAATAACTGTTACTGCACTAAACATTACGTATAGACTTAGTCCCCTATATACATTTTCAACTACCACAATAAATTAGTAGAGCGTAGAGCCTCATCAGATTTCGCATATCTTCAGCAAACAAGTGAAATGTAGAGAAAGTACTAGTATTCCTACATTGGTTTGATATTTGCAACAATTGCCATTTCACCGACAGTTACTTCTTCCAATTAAACTCGAAAGTTCAAGTTCAAGGTGATATGTAGTAAAAAGCTCGTAGCAGCCGGGAGCCCAACGCGTTTACCGTTACCGGGGGCGACATTTAGTGTGCACCACCTGCGCCCGCGCACACACCGCGTCGCCTCGTAATGAATTGCAAACGCTGTGTTTCGTTGTATCGCGATACACGAGTCACTCGCCTTAAAACCATTAATAAAGATATAAACGCATCGTTTTTGTAAACATTTAGTAAATATATTAGTTTTTGATATACAGGCTGATTCAAATCTCATTAATTTTTTTATAATACATGACATGTTGATACATTTGACATTGCCGGTCTCATGTCAGCAGTTTAACTGCCTTGTTGGTCTTGCGGTTGACGTATGCGACTGCCGATCAAGAGGTCTCGGGTTCGTATCCCGGGTAAGGCCAAAAGTGTTATTGAGTTTTTCTGATTATAGAAATGCTTAATAACAGCTCGGAAGCTTTGGAAGTTGGGGTCTGAACCCCCGTGCCTCGGAGACCACGTAAAGCTGTCGGTCTTGCGCCTGATCTCTCGCCGGTCGTGTCGGTTAACCGTCCCATCGGATTCGGAGAGAGAGGGAACAGAGAGTGCACCTGTGTTTGCGCACACACTTGTGCACTATAATATCTTCTGCGTAGTGGGCTGGTCTCCGTTGAGACTGGCCGCCGTGGCCGTTATCGTCAGCAGTTATGTCAGCAGTATCACACTAGGAATGAATGAGTAGATACTTAATCGCGCACATTATACACATATTAAAATAAAATTGAGTGTAGCCTTTGTCATTAGGACATATACTGGATATGCCTGGCTTGTTAATTATTCAACGTAGATAAGGATCTAGCTCACTTCAAGTACAGCTTTAAGGAGAAGTGACTCGGTATTGCATATTTATTTATCCAATTAAGTTAGTAAAGTAGCGGATGGGATAATTGCAATATTCACTTGCCTCACTTGTGCATTAATGAACACTGCTTCTCTAAAACTTTGTTCATCTTAATCACAAATACCTGATGTATATACACCCAAGTATAAATACGTCATTTGTATTGATCACTAAAACCAATCAAGGAATTTCCTTTATATAAAAATGTTATCAGCAGTCCGGGGCACGCGCGCGCTTTAATGGTTAATAGTTTATTTTTAATAAATAGTTAATTTACTTTATTACAATTTACAAGGGAGCCCTCGGATATATAGAATGGCCTCCCGCGCACCGGAGCTCTAATTGAAGGTGGAATCAATAAGTCAGTCGCGTTGTATCGCAATAATGATCGCGAGTTATGCCGCGCCCCGCCGCACCGCGCCGCGCCGATCCGCGATACCGGCCGGTCACGACGCGGGAACTGCCCGCAACACGATCCCTGAAAATTATGAAAATATACACATATTTATCAAGATGCTGACCGATGCGAACCCGTTTGGTGCTATGAAACATTGTCCAGTATCAACTATAAAGATAGTGTCGTATTGTATCTGCTTATCACCGTGGGAAGGAGTCTTTGTATGAACTGCTCGCGACTATTAAAATTGAATGTAATACTGTATTTAATAAACTGTATTTAAAAATTCGAATAAGTAGATCGGAGCTATATTATGTACCTGTAGTTTTTTTGGTGTGATAAGTGTTTATTACCAATTGTAAGGAAAATGGTTTTATGAAACGCCACAAAAAAGTGTCAATTACCACTTTATTAAAGTCTACAATTATTTATTTGCCAGGTTTTATGAAACGGGAATTATCGTGACAATCCGACAAATTACGTCATTTTTGACATATTGTCGACTTGTCAGGTTTTATTAAATAGGGCCCTGGTCGTCAAGCTGTCGCAGGTGAAAACGTTTTCTTACAAAGTTTCGATTACAATTTAGTCGTCTACGTAGAGACTAAAGATTTGTCATTTTAAAGTATGAATTGTAGCTACATACTTAGAATACATTACAGCGAGTACTTGCACACATCTGCAATTGGTCCACATAACTAATGAATATTCAATTCAAATTCAATTCAAATCGTTTATTGCACTCCATAATGTACATAAAGGTGTTAACAACTTATTAGAGGAAACAATTATGGACCCTGTTGGGCACGGCAACTGGAAGAGAAGACGAAACATCTACTATCAATGAAGCACATAATTATACCTTAATACTAGTCTATTCAGATACGCTAGAACTACATTATTGTTTATTTATTGTTCACGTTTATAATGTAAGTACATATGTTTTAATATTATTATTATTTTTACATAGAATCTTATTATTAAAGAGTAATATTTTTTAATGTGTGTCATATTTATATTATGTCATGTTTACAGTAAAAAGATTTTGAATTATTAGAATTTGTCATTTAAATGTTCGTTAATGTGATAGTAGCACTTCTGCAATGAAAGGTCTTTTAATTTCCTGTTAAATCTATTTTCTTCGTTTTTAATGTTATTAGGTAACTTATTGTACAATTTAATGGACATAACATATGGGCGATTGATGCATGCATTTTTAATTTAGACTTTGGCAAATTTAATCTATTTTTATATCGAAATGTATATATATTTTGTATAAATATCCTCCGAGGTTGTGTAATAATCTTTGTGTTGTCTTACAAATTTGCATGTTTCCAGAATGTACATTCCAGGGACAGTTAGTATTTTTAATTTTTGGAAATGAGGTTTGCAACTTTATAGATATAATGATCGATAGAAATAATGTCGAAGATTTTTCGGAGCAGCAAAACCTTTATTCGACTATGTGTGCAAAATTAATACTAATTAAGTATTTTTTATATTTTTTTAATTAAAGTATCTCTGTGTATTATAAGTGGAAAAGTGTATTTGACAGTTTTACATAAAAAAAAAGTTTAAAGAAATGCTTATTTTTCATGAGATTATATTGTTCGCGGATGACACATCCTTAATTTTTAAAGTTGGGCGCCAACTTTTACAGTTTTACTGAAGTCAACAGTGCACTCTCGAAAGTGGTACATTGGTTTAATACAAATAACCTTCTCCTTAATGAGAAGAAAACTAAATTCATTAAATTCTCTACACCAAACGTTAGGCATGTTACAACTAATGTTCGATTGAATGGACTAGAGTTGGATCCTGTGGAATCTATTGTATTTTTAGGTATTACTATTGACGCTAAGTTACATTGGGGTCCGCACATAGAAAAACATCCAACGAAAACTCTCTGCCAAAAAAACACTTGAAAGCGTAAAATAAACTGGTTCTTCATAAATTGCCTATACCTAATTCTTTATTCATTTAAATAGTAGTATTATAATGTGTGCTAGGTACCTAGAATCTTTTTTAGGCAGAGAGTTTTCGTTGGATGTTTTTTGGAAGCAGGTTTTTTTTTTATAAAAAGTTTTTATTTTACAGTTTTTAGTGCAAACAATCGTAGGAACTATTTCATCAAATTTCATTATCAAGAATACAAATTAAGGTCTATACGTACATGTAATATTAAAATCATCCTCTAATTCCTATAAACTGTTGAAGAGTTTAACCTTCTATCATCAGTTGACTCAGTTGACTGCACGTGTGGCCTAGTGGTTTAACGGTCACCACGCCGTTTCCTATTTCGCCAAGTGTCGTGGGTTCAAATCCCACGTAGGACAACACTTTGTGTGATCCACAAATTGTTGTTCTGAGTCTGGGTGTTATTTGTGTCCGTTTCATGTATGTTTGTAAAGTCCCTCGCGACACAGGATTTATTCCTAGTGCGGGAGTTGTCTTCTAAAAAAAAAAAAAAATCAGTTCACCTAAATAACTTGAAAGTATACGACTGAAGGTCTTTGGATACGTATGAAATTGAAAGAATTATCCTCCAACTCCTAACCGTTGAGGAGCTGTACCTTCCACCTTCCATCATCAGCTTACCTAAATAATTTGAAAGAATACGACTAAAGGTAACATATATACATATGATATTTAAAGATTTATTCTCCAACTCCTAACCGTTAAGGAGTTGTACCTTACATCATCAGCTCATCATCATAAAATGATGACTACCAGACGCAAATACCGGTGTAACTTCAGAAAATATACGAAAAACATAGTATGTGCCTATAAAAAATGAGGGTTTCCCTTGATTTCCCTGGGATCCCATCATCAGATCCTGATATGCTGGCAATGGGACCACCTCGGAAGCATACCCTTTCGAATACAAAAAAAAATCAAAATCGGTCCACAACTGACGGAGTAATCGGTGAACATATATAAAAAAAAAAAAAAAAAACATACAGTGGAACATAGAACCTCCTCCTTTTTGGAAGTCGGTTAAAAACTATCCGGTAGGCTAAGCTCAGCGGCTTTTGCTGTAAAAAAGATTCGACATTTAACTGATGTTGATACAGCTAGAATAGTTTACTTCAGTTACTTTCATAGCATAATGAGTTACGGTATCCTACTCTGGGGTAACTGTGCAGAAATTAATGCCATATTTGTTTTACAAAAACGCGCCGTACGAGCCATTTACAAATTAGGTCCTCGAGTTTCTCTCCCTTCCAAATTTAAAGAGATAATTATCCTGACTGTATCTTCACAAACGAAAATTTAATTTATGTCCAAAGAAGTATATCAAAGTTTCCTAAAATCAGTGATGTTCATTCGGTAAATACCAGAAACAAACATAATCTTAGTGTTCACGTCACTCGTCTCCATAGATTAGGCAACTCGTTCACGGGACAATGTATACGCTTTTACAATAAACTCCCTATTGATATTAGGAATTTGCCATTAAAGAAATTTAAGAATACCATTAAATCTAAGTTATCCGCAAAGGGGTATTATACCATAGCAGAATATCTTGATGATAAAACCGCCTGGGATTGAGCTGCCCATTCTGCACGTGCTGTTTATTTTGAATGTTTAAATATATTTTGATGTGACGATAATTTATAGTTTGAAACAAATTCATCTTAAATTATTGCTATTGTTGACATTTTTTAAAATTATTATCTTTATCGATTATTATAGTTGTGACTCAAGTTGTAATTATCGCTTCTTTATTGAAATAATGTCTTTTGCATTTGAGAAGATTGTCTGGACTTTAAAAGAGACGGTGATCCCTGAGTTTTTATTTTATCTTACCGATTACCGCCTCCCATAGACACTCGCAACACCAGAGGCGTCACAAGTGCGTTGCCAAGCTTTGGGGGAAGGGATGTGGGGAGGGGTTGGAGTATGGGCCTCCGGTATCCTCACTAGGTGAAAGACAGTGCCAGCGCTATTTCACACCAGTTTTCTGTGAGACCCTGGTATCACTCCACTCGAGCCGGCCCATTCATGCCGAAGCGTGGCTCTCCCACGGTTTATCGAATCCTTTCCCTGAGAAGAAAGAAGTTTGTTTCATCCTTTCTTCTCAGGACTAGTCCAGTTAGGAAAGGCCGAACTCATCTGCTCAAAAAAAGTTTAACTTGCAAAAGTGTTCATGAAACCTGATTCCAGAATAAATGATTTCATTTCAGTATCGTATCTTTTCACGATCAAACGGTTTTTTGTAATTATTTTTAATACAATTTTGAACTCCAGATAATACTCACGTTCTAGTTCTAACCTAGATAACCTGGTGCGTAAAGATTTGCATGAGGAGGTAAAAACGTGGGAACGTGCGTATTTACCATAGCGATATGAGCCGAGTGGCACCAACGCTGCCATATTAGAAGGCGATAAATGCACTCCACCACCTATTACAGCCGGCAGCAATACGACCAGCCTGTATTTACGATACACCTGTATAATTAAACTGTTTAGCGTTATAAATTACCTGACGCTCATGAGGCCTCAGACTCGGCTATTTTATGGTTATTTTAATTTATGAATGTTGGTGACATAACTATGCTACTTACTAAGTGTAAATCATTAAAACCATGCTAATTGCTGCAGGCCTTAAAAGTTTTTTTACGATGATGTTCAGTATGGTTAGTTTTTTTAGTAATTTGTTAAAACTTTGTTCAGTCTTGAATAAGTTTAGAGGAGTACAATCACTCCTCCATAACTAACAACTCATCATTTATAAACATTAACTGAAATGGAAAAATTCTTAATTTAATTATTATTCGTTAAATGAATTTGTTTGCTCATTATTGCAGAGAAGGCGAACATTTATTACCTTTGTTTGAGAGTCACAAATGAAGTTGGGTTCAGCTATTACTTAATATTTAATTTATTATTAACTTATACCATCTATATCCATACTAATAATATAAACGCGAAAGTTTGTAAGTATGGATGGATGGATGGATGGATGTTTGTTACTCTTTCACGCAAAAACTACTAAACGGATGCCACGGGCAACAACTAGTATTACATAATGTATGTATTATAGTAGTGTACCCATTGTGTAATGTGAAAATCTACTAAACTTTAATACATTCATTATCATAGAGAATTTATCATGCATTTGATGCTAAAAAGTATTAAATAGAAAGACGAAGATTTTGTAGAAGTTGTATGTGCAATGAGTTTAATCAAATAAATACAATAAATATTGTACATTTGGTATTTAATTAATTTTTCAAGTAGCATCGGAACGTTGGACCGCCGGGAGGCTTACGTCACGGAGCGCGAGTCTTTTTATCCTGATTGGATGGGTTCTCCCGCGAGACTTGTACCAAATATTATTTTTGTTCGGAACATACTGGAACTTTGTATTGCTATTATATTAAACAATAGTTATTTATAAGCCTCATATAAGTGCACAACGATAGGCTTTTGGATAGCTTTTGGATAAGAACTGTATTGGGCGGATCAAGTAGAGAAATGATTCAATTCGTATTTTTAGTGTGAGAAAGCTTCGGGTAAAAAGCGACCGTGTCCAGCAATTCGTTATTTTATATCTCTGAGATGATCTGAGACCAAAACCTAGATATATATATATATAATTGCCATATTGTAAACAAACTAAATATTGAGTGTGATGACCACGATTATTTGGTGTCTTTGTGTAACTTATCCATGTATTTGGAAATATACTTATTTGAGTATGTTTAAAAGTAGTTATCTATATAAGTGGTACAGGATCTAACTAGTTTGGGATGAGATGTTCGTGTCGCGATGTATCCAATTATTTTTAGAATATAATATTATGACTTATATTATTTACAAGGACGTATACAGAACGGCACTCGGTTGATGAAAAGCTACAAATAAATTGCTTAACTCCGCTTTTCTGTGGTGGGATCAAATCGGTAGAGCTGGCCCATTTGTACCGAAGACCCTCCCATGTCTTTATTAACCAACTTCAAAAAAAGGAGGAGGTTCTCAATTCGACCGTATATTTGTTATTTTGTTTTATGTATGTTCGCGAATAGCTTTCGGTTTATGAACCGGTTTTGATGATTCTTTTTTAATGGAAAGAAGATATCCCAACGGTGGTACCATGATAAGGACACTAAGATCAGATGATGGCATCCAAGAGAAATCGAGTCGAGCCTTGAAGTCGATTTTATTTTTGTTAAAATTTTATTTGTTCACATAAAACTATGAATACAAAGTATCATCAATGATACTTGACTGTCTCAGTGGCGCAGTGGCGCTGCAATGTTAGTGAGTGCGACTGCTGTGCTAGAGGTCTCGGGTTCGATTCCCGGGTCGGACCAAATGTTTGTAAGATCTGCAAATATTTGTTTCAGAGTATTTGTGTTTTCTATGAAGAAAATGTATGTATTTACAAAAAAAAGTATATATGTAATTATATCAGTTGTCTAGTACCCATAACACAAGTTATGTTAAGCTTGGGACTAGATGGCGTTGTGTGTTATATGTTCAATTTTTTTTTTTAATGACTGAAGTGTTTAAACCATTATACCACGAGTGTTATAATGGAATATAATAGTGGTTACCAAACAGTCATCGCATACTGGGTGGAAATAAAAGGTTACAAAAAAGCGATTAAGTATGTCCCAATGGACAATTATTAAAAGAAAGTAGGATTTCAGTCGGTAGGTAAGAACTATCTAGCTATTATATATCATGTAACCTAACCTGTAAAAATTAGGTTTGGTAAAACACAGATAGGTTAGATTAGGTTTTTTTTCTTTTTTAAAAAAACAACCTATTCTGAAAAAACAAAATATACGTATTTATTACTATAGCTAACTTTGGCCTGCTATTATGTATAATATTCGGACAAAGTGATTAATTTATCACATTGTCTAGACAATTTGGTTATTATATGTAATGACCAGTCATTATGCCTGTATGCAACCAGTCGAGAGCGTCAAACAGGTACTGTGCGGCACCATCGCAAAGATGAGAACAGTACTCCACACACGAGCGAACCTGGATCGAAAAAAAGGGGGGGGGGGGAGGAAAATGGGAGCGTAAAAGGCGTGACAGTCATCGTGGCAGTGTAATACTGATACTCGGAATGCTAATTAATTACATCGACTGTAACAGATATGCCTATCAGATAATATTTGTTTTGGGTAGGAACCGAACTCACGTTCCTCTAGAACAACAATAGAACCACTTACTTTTAAACTTTCGCGTTACATGATGTAACAATAATTATTTTTACGGGAATTAACGCGATCACTCATTAAAAGGTATTACATACCTTTCCTTTACATACCAGTCAGCCTGTGACCACGGCCGTTGCAACCTGGTCGAAACGTCAGGCAAATCAGAGGTATGTAATACCTTTTAAAAAGTGATCGCGTTAATTCCCGTAAAAATAATTATTGTTATAATAGAACCACTGCATTAATGATTCCCTCAAAGCAAAAAAATCCTTTTTTATTTTTATAGTCAGCTACCAAAATGACTTTGCCCTGCCTGATGGTAAGCATGAGCCTCTGCTCAGCTTTTATAGTCAGCCTTTCCAAGAGTGGCGATCACCATCCTCATTGCGAATAAGGACAATGCGGCCTGGTGAGATGCTTTTTCACGCCCCGCTTAAAGGACCCGGGATCATAGTGGGAAGGAAACACGTATGCTGGTAGTGAGTTCCAGGTTTTCACCGCTCGGCATAGGAGGGAAGAACCGAAGCGATGAGTACGAGAACGTATGTCTACCACTCTGAAGCGATGGCTTCGTGTTGTCCTGTAGAGGATGGCAGAGGGAGGGACCAGTTGGAAGAGCTCTTCAGAACACTGTCCGTGATAAAAGCGATAGAGGACTGCCTTGGGGGCGATATCTCTACGCAACTGCAGAGGCTCAAGGGACTCGGTGGCTTCGGGACTTTTGACAATGCGGATTGCTCGCCGCTGCTACCGGTCGAGAGCGTCAAACAGGTACTGTGCGGCACCATCGCAAAGATGAGAACAGTACTCCACACACGAGCGAACCTGGGTCGAAAGAAGGGGGGGGGGGAGGGAAATGGGAGCGTAAAAGGCGTGACAGTCATCGTGGCAGTGTAATACTGATACTCGGAATGCTGTGTCGTCATACAACGGTGAGGCATGACGGTGACCGAGCCGTCGGACGGAAGGGCTCCCGTACCCTCCCAAAAGTGGTCGCTTGGTCCCACCGTCCGGTCACCAACCGGCTCGACGAACCACTCCGTGGATTATGCGCGACCTGACGAGGCAGCCTCCCAGGGTGGTTAGCCGCGTTTGGGCCCCTCTCTATGCCGCGGGCGGCCAGCGGCACCACCGCTTCTACGGGTCTCCCTGGCCGATGGCACGACCCATGCTACCCTCTACAAGACTCTACGAGCATTCCACTGCTCACACACTTACCCCGATAACTGTCACCTCTGCTTCACTGGACCTCCGGTCTCGCATTCACCAACGAAATACGACATCACCAAAACTGTCATTTTAGGTTGGTCTTCTGTACGAGGGTAGTACCTCCCCGGTCGAGCCGGCCCGTTTGTGCTGAAATCAGCGTGGCTCTACTACCTCTAAAAATTATATCCTTGTTTAGAGATGAATCTGAATTACGAATCTGTAATCTTTTGTTGTGATTCTGGTAACAAGTTATTCGAGCTATGAGATTATGGCTCACGTTTTACGTTTTTCTTTATGACAGTATGACAGAGGGGGCAAACGAGCCAAAGGGTCACCGGGATGGAAAGTGGTCATCTGCAGCTGTAGACTCACAAGCGCGTTATAATTTTCTAAGCAAATGATATAATTTGATTAATTTGTTTTAGGTACATGACCCTGGCCTGCCATTGCTTTTCATCTATCCGCAGAAACAATATCATTATCTTATTATTATTTCCCTTCTTGTCTACCTTTTATGAATCACATACCAACAAAAAATTACATCAATTTGTCTATTCCCACAGTGTCTGGTTACGTACCTAAGTGAGACATATATGTAGGTATTAAGTTCGACACATGTTCAGCGAAATTAAAATAAGACAAATTATAATATCTTTAGAACAGAAGTAACCAGTTCTGAAAAGTGTTTATAATATAAGGCTCTCACACGCACATATCGTACGTCGGTACCGTGCTAGTGTGCGTGTTTCTAACACACGCGCACACGCGTCAGGACAAACAAGGAGTTCATGCAGTGCAGTTTAACATTTACGAGCGAGATTGTAATCGAGCATTATTTAATGAACTGTTTGCTTTTGAGCACCGTTTAACGTTTTTCCCGTGGTGGTGACCGCTGGCGGCGAGGCTCAGGCGGGTCGAGTCGGTGCGCTGAATTCATTTAGCTAATTGAATAGATCGTACGCATGATTACAACACAAAAACATCCTTCACGAGATGACATGTGAAATTAAACAATGCTGTATTATAAATTCATATGAAGTTGTGAAGTAGGTGCACACAACTGGTAGTGAGGTAGATAATCTGTTGAATTTTCCATGCGCGTCCGCGTCGTAGGCGCATAAAAAAGCGGTCGTCGATGAATCCGCGCTCGTTACATAATCAGACGATCTGATGTCGTCGAGCTGACGGCTGAGCCGATAATATGTCGCTTGCTTCATTCAAACTATTAACAAGAAAGCTTCTAATTGAATATTATGTATGGTTTTATGACCAAGGAATATAAACAATAGTAGAGCCAAGAAAAAGAACCAAACCCTTTTTTCTAGGGCGAAACCTCTGCCAGAAGTGGATCGTTAAACCCTGTTGATGATGCATGTAAATAAAATCAGTTTTTCGGATTCCAGAGTTATCAAAAAAGATTCAAAGTTAGCATCATACATAGGAGATCTTGTTGTCTACGAGATAATGTGTATTTCTCTGAATTCCTTTTCTGTGGTAGACCTGACACAAATCTTTAAGTGAACCCATAGCCGTTACTTTCAATGGATCAAGGCTCTTCGGAGGCTGTGAGTACTAAAACCTCTGAGTATCATATTCAAAGAACTGGTCAGGCTCGCCTTTCAGATTAGTCTGAAAGAAGTGGGCAAGATGTGGCTGTAACCTTTGAATTTCTAAGGCTGTTTAATGACGGATTTTAAGATCATTTAGTGATAGAAACGGACCAGGACGAGAGTGATACGGTTTCTTAATACACATCTGTTTTATATAAAGCTGAAGAGTTAACGAGTTAATCTTAAGAACGATGGTTCAATTTGTCATTTTTTCGTGTCGGATAGCTCATTTATTGATGAAGGCTATAGGCCACAACATCACGCTATGATCAATAGGAGTCAAGCACCAAATATTGCAAAAACTACATCGTTAGCTAATACAGCTCTTAGTGCGTAAATTTCACGTTGTCAGATGCGAGTTATTGTAATAACTCATTAGGTGACGCGGGGACATAAGCAATTGCCATTGATGTTTAATTGCAATGTCATATAACTAAGTGCAGACATCGACAGTTTCATTCAGAGACGACCGGTAATTGAAACCGCATGTGGCGGTAGGTAATAATGTTGTGACTACGAACTCGGTAAACAAATACATTAATCGTGGTTGTGCTTTTGGAAAATAATTACTTATTGTTGGCTATTGCACAAGTGTAAGTGTAGTACGGTTTGCAAGGTTTCCATATTTGCCATAGAACCGATAACCGTTGGGGTAAACGAGTTCTTGAGTGGAGACCGCGTTTCGGCAAACGTAGTGTAGGACGTCCACAGGCCAGGTGGCGTGATGATTGACGCAAGACGGCTGGCAGAAGCTGGATGCGAGAAGCCGAGGATCGAACTAAGTGGCGTGCAATTGGAGAGGCCTATGTCCAGCAGTGGACTGCGATAGGCTGATGATGATGAAGTGTAGTACGAGTATAAGTAACTCAATTAGGCATTTAACGTTAAGCTATGAACGGATGAATCTACTAAAAAACTTTTTAGCCCAAGGAAAAGGGCCTTTATTTATAAAAGGGTCTTAGGAGTTCTATGCAAAGATGTAATCCTCCCCTGAACTAATGGACATATATGTCCATTACTGTCTTATAAGACAGTAGGTGTTGAGTGCAGTGATTTGAGATGCGCCATATTATCGTCCCGGGCGAGGCGCAAAAAAGCGCGTCCATTCATATGCACGGGGAGGAGAGCGGTCAGTTTTTGCGCGGCCGGACGTTCCCCGCGTTTTATTTGTAAATTGGGCGCGCGGCGCGGTGCGGAGCGGAGCGGTGCGGTAACGAGGCCGCGTCATTCAAATGCGCGACTAGTTTTTGTAGAGGCGCATAATTGAATACGAATGCGTACTCGGAACGAATCTAATGCGCGGGATGAGAAATAATGAGCGTTATTTATACAGGCGCATCGCCTGCGCCCTCGCATCTCGTACTCTATCCATAGACAAAGATCCAACTGCACTTACCGCTACGTACATCTCCGTACATTATAACGAGGAGAGTCTAACTAATTATGTGGTGTGTTATGGTGCGCGGGTGCAATTATTAACTAAGTTAGGTACTGCTGATGTTTAATCGTCAACCTTACTCGGCACAAGCATAGGCAATCATAACAGATTGTCTGATATTACTTATCAGAACGTTTACCATATGCTTATGGGGTGATAATTATTAACTACTTGTATTGATATTAAAGTATTTATTTCAAAGCGTTAGGTATATCTAAGTTTATTATACATCTTCGACCTACGCGAAGACTGAGAACTAGTAAGTTCCATTACCAATACTTTCAAAATACAATTCGAAGGCTTATTAGAAGCTAAACCTACGCAAATACAGTCGTAGTGAATTAAAAATATTATAGTTTGCTCAATAATATTACTAGCCGCCCCTCGGGAGGTAATCGCTGAACTTTACTTGGTAGACGGCGTGAATAAATGATAGACATGAACAGAAGCACTTTATATCAAACAGTCTCTATAATGAAATATTGCAAAGTGCTTTGAAACTAACTTATTCTCGTTTAAGTATTACGTGATGGAAGTCTTCAATTAAATCAGTTGTCTTGCTGACATCGTTTCTGGAGCTTCCAGGTTAAACCACGAGTCAATATTTAAACTGAATACTGAGCTTTTTAACAACCACGAGCATATCAAAGCCTACCTTTCGAGTATTAGCTTCCAGTGGATCTTCAACTTGATGGTACATTATGTGTCTAATCTCTCTTCACTTTAGATATAGGTAGTTAGAACAACCTAAATATCATCAGACAGAAATATTTAGCGGAGCGGATAAAACGTTGGTAGTTCTTCCTTATGTTTACACGTAACATAATACCAGGATGTCGCTGATATATACCATCTCGCTGCCATTTTCCTTCGTACAGTTAGGTGAAAAATAAATGAATAGGTACCTCCTAAATCTACTAGATTAATTATATATTATAGGCGAGTGGACAACCGCTGAACTAGATAGGTACATGTCCTCGGTCGCTTAAGAGACTTTACAAACAAACATGAAATGGATACAAAGAACACTCAGACTCAGAACAACAATTTGTGGATCAGACAAAGTGTCATGTGGAGATCGAACTCACTACACTCAGCGCAATAGAAAGCAGTGAGATGACTGCTTAAACCACTGCCTTATGATCAGCGGATATGATATACCCATATCTTTCTACCAGTCGACTCGAGATTCCTACCTAGATAGTGAGTGTACCTATCAAGTTCTGTGCTCTCATGCCTAGGTTCCTTGGTCACAAATCCCAATAACAATTAAGTGACAAGGTCTGCAAGCGCCACCATTAAATAGTTAGCTCTTGCGATTTGTAGGAGTACCGAGTGTCGTCGTAGATCATGCGTGCGCGCAGAGCGATAATCGTGCCGACAGCGCTTGTGTCTGTTAATTTACTGCCGTATTTTAATTGAGCGTCTTGACTCGAGGATGCAGCATTCAATGTAAATGTGATTTAAAAGTAATGGCCCCGTTGCCAATTGCCCATGCTCAATTTAAACCGAGGCCTGGAGTTCAGTAGCCGGCAGAAGCGTTTTTACTGCAAGCGTGCGTCCGGTGACGACAAGCTAAGCAATGTTAGGATAACCGAGCGTGGAGCAGGAGGCTGCGCGTGCACTCGCTCGCTCCCGCCCGAGGATCGGGAGGGGAAGAACCTGCGGGGACATAAATCGCAAACAAAAAGCGCCGCATCGTCCTGCCTTTTTTGCAGTTTCTTGTTATGCGCATACCACAGTTTTTGCGCGTGCATGTTCCCGACAAACGAGCTTGGAGCATCGCCTGTTTTTGCTCTGAAACAATGGTGGGTCCGCGATGGCAGCAGCCGTGATTGCGCTGGCGCAGGCGGCGCGCGCATTTGCATGCGACGGCCAATAGCGAGCCGGAGCCACGCCCGACGCCCGCCTCCGACACTCGCGCGAGCCAAACGCACGCCCCGTGCGATAGCGCGCGCTGTCTAATGCTAATTGTGGGTAAATAAGTCCTGACATACAGAGCAACCGAGTGCTGAGATCATTGGTTCAGAAGATGGTACTGGACAGGATACGATAAACCACTGTTTCACATGTCCATTGTCCTTACAGCTAATAAACAACTTGTGATCAATGCTATGGGTAGCACTGTTAAAAGTTAAAAAGGTAAAGAACATGCTCCAAATATCTGCATTGTGCGCTAAGAAAGTAGGTGCCCAATCCAACATCCAACATTATTATCTCTGAACCTACCGTTGTTCGATAATCTAGTGAATATATCGTAGTCTAACTACTTACATAACATCAGTGTGTATGGAGTGATGTCACCGCACGTTTGGGCGTATGCAAATGTCCCCCCAGGTCCTTGCCGCATTATTGTCGCGTGCATATCAAATGACGTCGGGCGACGATTGGCGCGCGCTAGCTCGTTGCGCAAATTCACGACGAATGCTAATGCGCGCGTGTATTGCACAACGTGTTAACTTTATGTATGATGTATGTAGAAACGCTGATTAATATTCAGTGTGCGTTATCTAGGCTTATTAATTTAATGCTAATTTTAAATTTCCAAATGTATTTGACTCGTCAAATAGGTAGTTGAAATCGTATTTATCGGCGTGAAGTTTTGACAGCAGATAATTATTATCAAATGCGTACGTCACGCTTCGTACACGCTCAACCGTTTGATTGATTATGATTAGTACGGCGAGCAAGATGCTTTCAACACACCTACTTCAGATACTGACTGACAAAATATAAAATAAAGTTATTATCGGTTATAAGTACCTATACCTACCTAATAAACACGCAGGGACACCAGCTATTTGAAACGTCAGATGGTGACTGGTAAAATCGAAGGGAAAAGACCTAGAGATAGAAGTCCCAAACGATGGTCGGAGTCCGAGGAATTAAAAATAGCTGTCAGCGACGCACTCCACCAAGCTACAGAACGGAACCGATGGAGACAACTGGTTGACGTAATCAAACGCAGCGATTCTCAGCGGTGCGGGAATGACTGGTGAGAGCTAATAAACTCGGTCTACTTACACGTAACATTCGAGTGAACTCCTTAAACACACACATATGTCAACATCGTCTTAGAATGTATTGTTCAAAATGTGTGAAGTGAGCGCAAAATCATCACTGTACCTACCTTACCAAACCTAGTAGCTACATATAATACTGTGCTGCCACAGATACATATAGCAAGACTTTAGCTTTTATAGATACCACTAAGCCAATTATACAAGGCGATAACTCAGAGTAGATCGCTAATACGACGCACAAACGGAGTAGGTATGAATTTGTACAGTTAAGCCACTTACAACTGTATTTCAAATTGGGCTGGAATTTCTTGACTGTTTAAATGAAAACCTAATGCTTCTCAAATACAAAAGTCAATGAGCCCACTCAAATAAAAGCGATGAGAATTAAAACCGTTTTTTTTCGAACGCCATTATGGTAGATAGGTACGTCTTTCACAAATTGACTTGATTGTGTAGACTCTGTAGAAGTAAAGACGGCTTCTGCTTGCCATTACCTATTCATCCTCTATAGATTATATTCCATATCTCTTCTATAGGCTCCCATAATTCATTTAAAGAATTGCTTATATACCTTTCAAAACAAACAGAGCTAATATAACAACTAGCTGTTATTTCTATCTGCAGTTTAAAACTAAAGAGTTTAAAGCAGGGCCCTAATTCTTTCAATTTTATATTTACTCGTATGTTGTAACATAAGTCCTGTCTTGGATCTTGTCGATTTGACTGAATCTCGACGTCTCTCGAATTGTGCGTTTGTTCACGTTTCTCTACAGGAAGTATTTTTTCTACACACTTGATATTTTGTAGATGGAAACAACATTATAATAAAAACTGCGATAGGTAAGTTGTATGCAAATCTAGGAATGCTAAGAGTCTGTGCATCTTGTCATGTGACGCCTGACAATATTATAAATATGTCTGTCTGTCTATTACGCTTTCACAGTCTAACTACCGAATGGTGCTTGAAATTTGGCATGGAGATGCTTTTGCTGTCGAGAAAGGACATTTTTTTTATATAGAATAACGCAAACGAGCAGACGTCTCGCCTGATGGTAAGCGAATTATTATGATGATCATGAATTTTAAAAGCAAACAAAATATAATTAACTTCTATTTAAGTAAAGTCGACTGGTATGTTTTATGTTGAAATCAAAGTTTTTATTATTTCTTAAAGCGACTGCAGTTCATTAAATTAACAGGCTGATAAAAGGTTAACCGAGACAGCGCGTGTTTTTAGATCAGCCCTACCAACGGTTATGGCGATTTTTATTGAATTATGACCGCCATTTTATATTATTAGTATACGTTAGTATAAGTACTGCGTTCAATTATCTCCACACTTAGATAACATTCGCATACCTTAACTTATTACTACATGCATTTTTTTCAGTTAAATTAAGAACTTATGAAAGCTATAGATACTGAGTTCCAAAGATGTGTTGTCCATTCTACATTATAAAGCAGAGTTTGTTTGATTAAACCCGCTAATCTCAGGTAATACTACGTGTTGGATAGTCCATTTATTGTGGAAGGCTATAGGCGTCGCGCTACGACCGGGGAATACTTATTCCTTTCGAGAATCGCAGACCAAACTTAACAGGTCAACTAGTGACATTTGAATCGCGTTCGTTTTCCAATATAGAAATTATTATCATAGTCAGCAATGGGCACAAAATGTCCAAATGTTGTGTACCAAAACGACCATGGCATGGCAAGACAGACATGGAATTATAATATTAATATCCTCATACATCTAACACACGTCTGTGTGATCCCATACTAGATAGATCTAAGCCTAGATAATTACCAGACTGCTTTTGTACATACTCATAAATTTCTAAATACTTTGTATACTTAGATATATCTATACTAATATTATAAAGCTGAAGAGTTTGTTTGTTTGTTTGAACGCGCTAATCTCAGGAACCGCTAGTCCGATTTGAAAAATTCTTTCAGTGTTAGATAGCCTATTTATCGAGGAAGGCTATAAGTTATATATCATCACGCTACAACTAATAGAACCGGAGCAAAAATAAAGAATCCAAACTCGATGATGTTGCGACGTTTCTTTACAGAGTTCCTATGGCCACCTTAAAGCTCCAGCATCAGATCAGCTCCATGTCATTATAATATAGTATTGTCACGCTGTATACATATGCTTGCAAAATTGCAGCAAAATCGGTTGAAGATATCTGCTTCAAAATTGAGTTGCAATATTCCACCCGAACATACATACATACATTGTAAGTTAATAAAAAGCTTGTAATAAGAAGGAAAGGCAAACCTTTTGCGTAAAAGAAATTCTTATTCTAATTACTTGTAACAGTGCGTCGCGAATAGTTTAATTTGTTCATTAGTCGATATGCGTTATCGGCGACGCAATGGTAGCTGCGTGTCTCTATGAGCATAGAGACGTCAGCAGATAGCATCTAGCGCACGCTCCGGGAACCGTGCGCCCGCGCAGGTCGCCGAGGGTCGCGCCTCGCTCTCCGCCGGTCATTACGATAAGCGCCGCTCATCACGTCCACCGCATCAACTAACCACACTGAACGGACGTACTTCAATCTCAGGCTTCACTTAATACTCACTACAATTAAGTTCTTTAATAATATTGTAGATCGGTTAGATCCTCACAGAAACTATGTTATCACAGCAGCTTACATCTTAACACAAGTTTGTTAGAGAAAATATCAAATTTGAACCAAATCGTTAGAAACGTTAAGGAAAAAAATAATGATAATAACTACTCGTAATATTGTTTGTTGATTAGGTTATACAACAAAATATTAAAATGCACAAAAGCAATGTATTTTACTACTTAAGTTAACACAAATTTTAAACAAAAATCTATCAAAAACTTGATTAGTCAAAAGCTCTGATAAGCAAAGAACTATCGATTGTTATGCGCATACCTATCGAACCGTCGATGGTGATCTGATCACAAAAGTTTTACCAATAAGAGCAGAACATAAATAAATAAGACCACAGACGTTAAAAGTTATTTTTTTAACTTAAATGCATACCCGTAGTATTGTTGTCTAATATTTAATTAATTTTACAGTAACAAAACAGCTGAAAATGTCACGTACATAGGTGCCAGAGCAGATTCATTAATTTTAAGAAATAAAAAAAACAGCCTGCCATTAATCTGTATCACGTAAGTTTTCTAAATAAATTACTCTACAGCATGTATCTTTGGACATACCATTTAAAGTTATAACAACGACTCACTCTTTTTTTGGCTGCACTGTAAAAACAATTTACTGATGTAAAATTAAGTGAAGTGAGTGTCACAAAACCAACGATATCTGTGACATAACCCGTTCTATGCGAGGCTCCTTTATGAGCGCCAGCGAGTAGTTTACCGACGGTTGAATTCGCAATATTTTATCTAGAGTATATTTGGTACCCACACTTTGACACATGTGGTTTAGGAGCCATAAAAGTCCGATAACAGAATTTTGAAGGGAGTAGAGCCACACTAATATCAGCACGTACGGGCTGGCTCGACCGGGGCAGTACTCGCACAGAAAATCAACGTAAAGTATCACTAATGTCAGCGTTCGTGCTGTCGTATTTCTATGTTGTGTGCGAGACCGAAGGCCCAATGATGCAGAAGCATCACTAGGCTGCCATGATGTGGGTCACCATGATGCATTGTTGCATTGTCTTCATTCGCAAAGAGTATGGTGACCACCGCTCTTGGATTCTGCTTATGCTTTCCATCCGGCAGTGTAGAGTCCTTTTGGACGAACATAAAAAAAAAGAAATCACCTAGGTATTTTTGGGGTGTAAAGGATTGACGGCAGTCGCTCCAGTCGAAGTTTAACCGTAGGTATTGCAACTAAATTTATTAAAAAAGGCTTGGAAGAAGGAAAAAAAACTAATTCATATACATATAATTCACGGATTTCACTAAAATGGGTTGTTACTCTTAATTTTTATCATTCATTAATTCGTGGTTATTTGATTTTTTGTAGTAATCATTACCAATCACCGCATTAAAGACATCAATAGCATCGCAACAAAAGGTATTAAATGCATTCGCGAACTTCAAAAAGTGTGAGTTCAAAGATCATTTTTCATAAAAACAAAGTCACAGTTGTCACGGTTGTAATCGCCTGCCATCAGTTGTTAACAGATGCTATTAGCTATTGTGTTGCAGGGGGTGAAAAGAGCTGGTCATGGGATGAATCTATCGACAGACAGGCCGGGATAAACTACAATTTACATATTTAAGGGAATCATAATTATACAATTTCTTATTGTGATCTGACGGAGCATTGGTTCACGTATGGAGTGTTCTTTCCGTCTTGTTTCGGCTTTTCATTCATAATGAGTTGTTTCGGAGCGCGTAGTGCTTTTTGCGTCGCCGCCCACGTCGCCAACAATTACATACATTCGACAAGACGAAATCTTCCAATTAATTTTCAGGCTAATTAATATACTTTTCCCATTACTTTTTTGTTACAAACCTGTTTCTTGACACATTGTAAAACATTACGCAACCAGTTGGAGTTGGTAAACTTCACTCAACTAAGCGCTGATTACGAATAATGTCTTGGTGTGATTTCTTGAAGAAGTAACTTTATGGGATTCTATCGCAATAGGTAATGAAATAAAACATGCACGTTCTATGTTTTTAGTTTTTCTCTAACACTTGTACATGTAATGACTTATATGTTAAAAAACCCCCTACTCAAGCACTTAATCGAGTAATCATACGCCAATGATATTTTTGCAGACATTCTGTTATTCTTCCCCACTTTCACCCCCATAACTTTAAGGCCAAGTTCACATGACCGCGCGGTACAAGATCAATCCAAACAGTGGTAACTGTTTACATGAACGCGCGGCACCGCGCGGCGCGCTGCGACCCGCGCGCTAATATTGTACCGCGCGTCAGCCGGTACTGCCGCCGCCGGTAGCGCGCGGTACAAGTTCTACAAACCTGTATTGACTTGTGCAGTTGATCCGCGCGGTTTGAGGCGGAATGACACATATATCAAAGAAAAATGAGTAGCGAAGACGGTATTGTGTCTATTGATTTGCTTATCGACGAAATCGAAAAAAGAAATGCCATTTGGAATCTTAACTATAAGGATTTCTCAAATAAAATAATAAAAATAATGTCTTGGGAAGAATTAGTTTTATTTTTTTGCATTATTAAAGATTCTGAAGAAAAAAGAAAAACTTCTTCTCCGACATCTCAGTTTTCGGTACTAAATCAATAAGCACTTACCTCCTCCACGTCCATTCTCAATCAATGTTAATACCAGACTGCCGCGTGTTCATATTCTGATTTCTGTCATGTGAACGCTTCCACCGCGCGTCACCGCGCGGTCATGTGAACATAGCCTTAAACGACTCAACCGATTTTCATGAAACATGTCTAAGAACACTCGCACGTAACTCACCTTTCATGAAAAAAAAACTAAATTGAAATCGCTTCATCCGTTCGCGAGCTACGGTGCCACAGACAGACAGACACGTCAAACTCATAACACCCCTCTTTTTGCGTCGGGGGTTAAAAATAAGCTTTTTCTTAAATCCCTGGTGACTTCAATCTACGAACACTCAGAGTACGTCAGATATTTTTGGATATTTTCAACCCGCACGCAGAATTTCCGGTGAGCTAAACATTAAGCATAACGTTAAATATTGATTGTTCCTTCATTTGTAAAGTCAATAAACTAGAAAGTGGATTGAATGATTGATTCAGATAATTATTTGATTGAAATAATGGATTAGAAACTCACAAATTACATAAATTACTAGCTGCTCCGGCAAACGTTGCTTTGCCATAAAAAAGAAATTGGGGTATAAAAAATAGATGTTGGTCGATTCTCAGACCTACCCGATATGCACAACAAATTTCATAAAAATCGGTCCAGCCGTTTCAGAGGAGTATGGTAACTAACATTGTGACACGAGAATTTTATATTTAAGATGATCCGAGATTCATGTTTGTACCCAATATCGAACTCATATTGTTTGTGTTAATGAGGAATTATAAAAGTTATGTTTGTGGTTCCTTACGTTAAATATAGTATGTATATGTTTGTGAATCAATTTTAATTAAATTTGGTACAGTGGTAGATTATAGTCTGAATCACGTAAGATATTTTTTCCAATAACATTATTTAACAGTGACGCTAGTAAAATCCTGCGTAGTAGCTAGTATTCTACAACACAGTTTTAAATAACTATGATTAACCTACAGAATATTATGGTGTACACAATCATCAGATGCCTGTGTAACGTTATCTCAATCAATAAAATAAGATTTAACATTCAAACAAGTTAAATGACTTACAAGGGTTGAGTTTTCTCTCAAAAGAGACATTAATACACCTCAAAACTCCCTGAATAAACCCCTCGTGTGATCGATCAAAACATGATCCAGTCAAATCGTTGACGTGAGTTTGCCGTGTGGTGTCATCCATCACGGCACCCATTACAAGTCCGAACATATTGCGATAAAAATAATAAAACATGAAAGGGGAAGAAAGGGGTGAGTCGCTCGCCCCCGAGAAATGCCGCTACTAGGCGCTAAACGGTACCTCGCTGTCGTGCCGTTGCCGCGTTGAGACGCGACACGTGACTACGTTTAAATCTATTCAGTGGTTGAAGGTTCAGGGGTCCGGTCACTCACTTTATTTCATCTTGTATTGTGAAGTAGGTAATTTGAATATAATCCACGTTTTTTAAATTACAGGTAAGCGAACAAATCAATATATTCATCTTCATACAGTCTTCAAAAGATCTTCTATTCTAAGGTAAGTTACTTACCTTTAAAAGGTGTTTGAACATGATTATCAGATGTATGTATTGATATAATATTTTGCTTATTAACATTTATTAATTGATTTATTATAAGTGTGTTTACACTCGGATAATTTAGAAGACCAAAATCTCCTTTCTAAGGCCTATGTCCAGCAGTGGACTGTGGACTACCAGTAGCCTTTTACTGTTCGTGATTGTGTAATCCATACGTCATAACCAAATCAATTTAAAGATACTTGTATCACAAATTATGGTCACAATATTAGAGTGTTTGATATCCGATGAAAAAATTACAAACTGGAAAATCAACAAGGAAATATTACACGAATAGTAGATAACTTGCAAAAATAAACAAGTAAAGAAAAAAATAGAGAGACTGAAAAATTCGATGCACGAAGAAATCAAGTTTGAAAAGAATATTGTAACATAAAATTTTAACGAAAAAAACGACTTTAAGAAATGGATCAGAAACGAATTATTCGTATAACACATTAATTCAGAAACTAGATATATGCAAACACTAAAGGCGTTCGTTTCCCCTTCGTGATGGTATGGTAACGAAACGGCGAAGCCATACATATTTATTGAGATGTAAAGTTGTCGAAGTTAGGATTGGTAGAGTTAGGGCGTGTAGATTCGGAACCTTGGCTCTACATGAGATCTGATATCTTTTTCACCGGGTAAGCCATATGCAGTCGTCTTGGCAACATTTTACATGAAAATGTTTTTGGTGGGATGTGGTTATATGGGTGGCAATCACAAAACAGCCATTATATTGAACCAGTAAATCAGAATATTAATTATGAACGTCAAAATAATACTAGTAGGTAAATTGTAGAACATAGCACTCTAAGGTGTAACTGCAGATTAATTATTTCAGAATATGCAATAGGGACAGGGCACTGTAATCCTTAACACTAGTTATCTAATTAGCCTAGCAAGTTATTACAGCACCTTAACCACTATGATTGTTGCTTTAGCACACTGACGAACTTGTTTATTAGTGCTATAATTGGTATTGGTACTCCGGTATGAATTGTTTGTATACTTTAACCTAGCGACATCTAATTCCGACATTTAATTAAGTTAAGATTTGTTTGTAACTATTTTCTGTATAATTTTCTTAAATAATTTCCTTTTTCTCTTAATTAGTTTGTTCTTGTTTAAATTTTCCTTTATTTTATCTCTTTCTTGTATCAATTCTACTTAATTTTCATCTTTCTTTTTTTTTCTTAAATACAAGTTGTTTTAGTTGCAACTTATAAATGAAAACATACACATACTTGGATAATGTAAATGAATACATGATGGTACCTTGGTACTTATCTAACAATGTTTCCCAATTTATTAAATACGCACTTGTTATTGTATGAGCACCTTGTCGACTATGATTATTATTAATTATTAATTTCTTTGATATTGACCTGAGGATTTGCCGTGCGGCCTGAGTACGCAGCTCAACTATGGTTGAATAGGTCGATGGCTGATCCATGCGTCTTACTCTATTTTACATTTGTGACATTTATTGATTATTTTATATTTGGACATATTACATCTTTTTAAATTTGACTGTGAGTGAAAGTGCTATTTGGATTTTATTTTCCATAAGTGGTCCTCACAATATAACAATACAATGTCACAATATAACAATGTAAGAATATTACAGCTATCAGTAAGAACGGCGCATGATTGGTTAGCTCATGGCTGTGCAGCAATGACTCCAAACCTTTTATTTTGTTTTCTTTGGTCGACTTCGTTCTCATTCAAGTCTCTTAGTGAAAAAAATATTTTAAAACGTATTATTATTTTTTAAAAGGAGCAACAATGGAGTTTCTTGCCAGATTCTTCTCCATGAAGGGTAGGCTGCACTTGGAACTGGCGACTAGAATCACTCGATTTTTTAATATTAAATATTGACTATTCATAAGTGTCTGTAAAATAAGTGCCTATATGAATAAAATATTTTTGAGTTTGAGTTTGAGTTTATTACCTCAAAGAGGCGCTCATAGCCTAGTTGCCCTTGGTGCTTGGAAACAATCACCAAGGGTAAGCAACGACGGCGTGGCCTAAATCCTCTCTTGTGAGGAGACCCGAGGCTAGCAGTGGCACACTATAGGTGAGGCTGAAGAATAAGAAAGTAAAAGTCGAGTTAAATCAAAAACAAGTCGAGGAAATGTAGGATGTTTTACGTGAAAAAGAAATTGAGAATATTTATTTATTTATTATGGACTTGCCAAAGTGACTCTACTCTGCCTTGCCTGGAAAGCATAAGCAGAATCCAAAACTGATGGTCACCATACTTATTGCGAATAAAGACAATGCAACAATGCAGCATGGTGACCTACACCATGGCGGGCTAGTGAGGCTTATGCATCATTGGGCCTTCGGTCTCGCACTCACCAACGAAACACGACAGCACGAATGCTGTCATTTTAGATTGATCTTCTGTGCGCGGGTAGTGGCGGCTCGGTCGAGCCTGCTAGTTGATGTTTTTACCTGACTACGGCAAAGCCAAAGGAGGGTTATGATTTTGACAGGCTATGTACCTATGTATGTTCATTTGTTCCCTTATAGCTCCTTAACTACTTATTAGAACTAGACAAATTAGATATCGTTAGAAGCGTCTTACTCGTCCGCTGGTTATAGGCTATATGACGTGTTACTGAATCTAATGTGGCGCCCTCTAGCCGACATAAAGTACTTTATTAAAAAAATATTTGAGATAAATATGCCGTGTTTGGTATCATTGGAAAGAGCGTTACTTGTACATTTCAAATATATACATATTATATATGAATAACGTCACCAAAATATTAAAAAAAAAAAAAGACGTGTGGCACTCGGGTCGAGACTGCCGTGGTAAAGCTATTGCATAGCATTTTTTATCAACTTATGCATTTATAATTATTTATTTATTTTTTATTTATGCAGTATGTATAATATTGTGAATAAAAATACAAAACTATCGAAGTACACCGCCATCTATATAATTGGTGCCATACTGACATCAAACAAATGTATCCCACCAAAAACATTTTCATGTAAAATGTTGCCAAGACGACTGCATATGGCTGTGAAAAAGATATCAGATCTCATGTAGAGCCAAGGTTCGGAATCTACACGCCCTAACTCTACCAACCCTAACTTCAGAAACTCTACATCTCAGTAAAAATGTATGGCTTCACCGTTTCGCTACTATACCGTCACGAAAGTGAAACGAACGCCTTTTGTGTTTGCAAATATCTAGTTTCTGAAGTAATGTGTTATACGAATATTTAGTTTCTGAAGTGACGAAACACCCAAGCCATACATTTTACTGAGATGTAGAGTTTCTGAAGTTAGGGTTGGTAGAATTAGAGCGTGTAGATTCCGAACCTTGGCTCTACATGAGATCTGATATCTTTTTCACAGGGTAAGCCATATGCAGTCGTCTTGGCAACATTTTAAATGAAAATGTTTTTGGTGGGATTTCATTTCTTTTTGTAAGTTGCTTATGACAGTTTTTTTTCTTTTTTTGGGCTGCATTTCTTGTACATCTTCATTCTTCTTTCGAAAAAGTCCGTGTACCAAAAATTCCAACTTCCATCCCCCAAATTTGGGGGTTGGGGGGCAAAAGTAATAGGTTTATGATTTTTTTTGTTGTTTGTATGCTAAACTTAGTTTACATACCAAATTTCAGCTTTCTAGCACTTCAGGAAGTACCCTAACAGTTTTGATGATCATCAGTGTGTCAGTGACGAAATCGGTGTTTTTTAGGTATCAATAAAATCTAAAGTATTAGAGCTATGCAATTAAAACTTTGTATGTTTCATTAGTCTATTGATAAAATCATATCCTGAGAATTTGAACAATCTGGTATATCGGGAACCAAAGTTATAAGGGTTCAAAAAAACGACGAAACACTTCGAGAAAAGGTAGGTAGTGCCCTTGCGCTTCGCTTGGCTCGTCTTGGCGGGGGCACGACCGTGCCCCCAGATGTTTGGAATTACCGGACCGTTAGAATTTATCAAATAGTAAAAGAACAACAATTTTAACATGTAGTAGTAATGAGTAATGACTTGTTGGCTGGAAGGTGTAGGTGAATGATTTATGACGAAGGTGCCTCGAGTTCAAATCTCAACTGGGCATCGTCGTCTTTTTGTGAATGTTTTCTGGATATTGTGGTAAATATGTAGGTATTCAATAAATAAGTAATACAAAATTACACAAAACAAAAAGTAAAAACTAAAACCCACTACGACAATAAACGACGCTGAAAAAGTATAAAACAAGTTTGAAAAACCGTAGTCACACGTTACGTATAAACGCACTATAACACTTTAACAACGTGTGACTACGGCTTTTTTAGCATATTGCTAGGTGCAATGTTTACCTAGATAAATGTTTATACTAGGGAGTAACATGACAGAGCTTGTCAGTACAATTGGCAACGTGTTATAGATACCACTGCTAGATACACCAGTGCGGTGTAAAGAGTCTAAACACACTTCTTTTGTAAAAAAAGTATAAAGATTCTTCACGCAGTCACAGGTATCTACTGACTTCAAAATCAAAGTACGGCTTACCACTAGAAGTACAGCGTTAACCAGGTAGGACAGAGTCTGTGCTTTGTCATTCATGTCTCCGTCATGTAATAGTCACTGTTCAGGAATGAGAATGTTCGGTTAGGAACTTAATTTTCCGTACATTACTTACAGCTACGATCTCTAAGCGTGACCACTTACAGAAGCACATCAATAAAAATCTGCTCGTCATACGTCGATGGGAAACCGAAAATCGTGTAGGCTCTAATTATAATGTCAACTAGGAGCAGCTTCCCTGCGAGGAGCGAGGGAGGGAGGCTGCGCGTGATTACACAGAGGGCCGAGTCAGTGGCGATGTGTGAACGCGAGGTCGGTGTGTTGTGTCATTACAGCGCTCCCACGGTCGCGGCCACTCGGGGCCACTCCACGTAAAAATTAAAATTAAATAAAACTCGCGAGCGTCGTAATAAAGTGTAAATGCGGTATAATGCGCTCGCAGATATCCGCATTAGTTCCGCGCACCGCATTCGACGTGCGACGTGTGCGAGCTCCGCTCCGCACCGCTCGCCTCGTAATGCACGGTACTTACACATTAACGGGCGGTCAGTTTACGAGCCGTCACGCCGCGCCTGTTTATCGATTGAGACTCAATTCCTAGATGCCATTAATGAACAATTTATATATTATGTTCTCTTATTATATGTATCTCCACTCTGGTCATATTCAATTCTCAGAACTAAACACTTCTTGCTCGAATTGCATTCTTATAAGTCCAGACAAATTCGTAAAAATATGGAAAGTGAATTGCAAAGATTTTGTATTCCTGTTCGTCATAATAAATTATCCTCCGGGTTTAAGAGAAAATAATAAAGTTGTAGTTAACCTAATTTAATTCTGTAAAAAACGCTTCCAACTTCGCTATATTTTAATTTTCAATTCGTTTCGATTTGCCACTTATCTGAATAGTGCGTCGTATCGTCGCCTCGTATTTGCGCGTGCGCCGCACTAGGTGTAGTTGTAGTGTTATAATTGTCGCGCATGCGCTCTCGTGTCGAATCGAAAATTAGCCAACACGCGCCCGCGCCAAAAGCCTGCATTATAAACACATTAGCGAGTAGTAGCACATGACGCGACAATTGTTTATGGACCATTTTGCATTTGAATAATTTAGATGGATCACCGCGCCTGCGAGACTCACTTGTAGTCTATCCGGCGGCGCAGCGTGGCGGTGGAATTATCTGCACGCACGCCTTTATTAACACTCATTTCCTTATAACAAGCTATTAACGTAGATGGAAGAAACACAAGTTTCCCGTCCTCACCCCTCCGGCCGTCCTCACGACAAACTTGCCTGGAAGCTGTCTCGGATGATAGTTAAAACAATAGTTTTGGCGGGAATCAATATTAATTATTATGTTCGGTGTGGGGGAGGCGCAAATGATAAAGTTAGTATTTTTGTAATGCGATTATGAGGGAACTTTTGTTAATCGCATTTCGCATGTTTTCATAACACGGGGATGACATGCCCCCCACCCCTACCCGCGCGTCGAGGCTGCACTTAGACCTGAACTCTCAACAAGGTGGGATGTCAACTTTACTATTGGTAGTAAATGTTATGATTAAATTTTTGAGTTTAAGGAGTTTTACCAATTAGAATTTGCAATATCCTATTCTTATAAGAAAAGAGAGACTTATTAGAATGGTATAATGTTACTGGAAAGATAATACTAAATCCATTATGAGGTTTAAAATGTAAATCAAATCATAGGAGACGTAGGTATGAAAGATTAATTTAGCACAAAACAACGTAACTAATAACTATGGTTAATTGTATTAAGAAAATAGATTAATTTGACTTCAAATTTTCTTATCTGAAACAGTGTTAGAATAAGAAAGTTTGAGTTCTGTTGGGTTTCTTATAAATGCTAATTAATATCCCACCAAAAACATTTTCATGTAAAATGTTGTCAAGACGACTGCATATGGCTTACCCTGTAAAAAAGATATCAGATCTCATGTAGAACCAAGCTTTTGAATCTACACGCCCTAACTCTACCAACCCTAACTTCACAAACTCTACATCTAAGTAAAAATGTTAGTAGAGTTAGAGCGTGTAGATTCAGAAGCTTGGCTCTATATGAGATCTGATATCTTTTTCACAGGGTAAGCCATATGCAGTTGTCTTGGCAACATTTTACATAAAAATGTTTTTGGGTGGGATTTCATTTCTTTTTTTAAGTTGCTTAAGGCAGTATTTTTTGTTGTCTTTTTTTGGGGTGTATATCTTGTACAACTTTTTTCTTCTTTCGAAAAAGTCAGTGTACCGAAAATAAAACATCTAGTATAAAAATTAGTGAAAGTCTCATACAAAATTCCACCCCCCAATTTTGGGGGTTGGGGGTCAAAAGTAATAGGTTTATAATTTTTTCTGTTGTTTGTATACTGAACTTAGTTTACACACCAGCTTTCTAGCACTTCAGGAAGTACCCTAACAGTTCTGATGACATCAGTGTGTCAGTGACGAAATCGGTGTTTTTAAGGTATCAATAAAATCTAAAGTATTAGAGCTATGCAATTGAAACTTTGTATATTTCTTTAGTCTATTACTGAAAACATACCCTGAGAATTTGAACGATTTGGTATATCGGAAACCAAAGTTATGAGGGTTCAAAAAACGACGAAACACTTTGAGAAAAGGTAAGTAGTGCCCTTGCGCTTCGCTTGGCTCGTCTTGGCGGGGGCACGACCGTGCCCCCAGGTAAATGAAAACATGTTTAGTTTAAAAATAGATAGAAAAAGAAAGTACCTACTAAACTGGAATCAAAAGTGAGAATTACTAAAAAGTAACTACCTAATAGGTATGTAAAATAAGGCTGGATGTTGATTGAATAGATGCAGGCTGTTAAGATACACCGGCACGCAAACAAATCCTAATAATGAGAAGTGTAAGTAGGTAGTATTATGTTTACGCGGTGTAAACTGTTGCGCGCACGTAACCTTAAGAGATATGACCTATGTTTAATTGTACATTCAAATTACCTGCCGAAAACTTTGTCTGAATAAGTGTCTGAATATATTTCAGACAAAGTTGTATGAAGGTAATTTACTAAAAATACTAACTTCTTGTAACGTGCTCCTTAACAATTCGCTTGCGTTAGGTTCAGTTCAGTTAGGGCCATTGTATTTTGAGTTGTTTTTAAGGTGACCACACACGATGTCTATACGAAACTGAACACAGCCTGTACTATGATGGTTCGGTTAAATTGGTAATGCAATAACTCTAAAACTATATATATATTAAAACCACTATATTAAACTAAGATAAAACCTTGTCTATTTTTAACCGACTTCCGAAAAGGAGGAGGTTCTCAATTCAACCGTTTTTTTTATGTGTGTTCTCGGATAACTTAGTCGTTTTTGAACCGTCTTCAATGATTTTTTTTTTAATTGATAGAAGATATCCCAACGGTGGTACCATGATAAGGACACTAACATCTTATGATGGCATCCGAGAGAAATCGAGTCGAACCTTGAAGTCGGTTTTCAACCGACTTCCAAAAAGGAGGAGGTTCTATGTTCCACTGTATGTATTTTTTTTTTAATTTTTATGAATGTTCACCGATTACTCCGTCAGTTGTCTACCGATTTTGTTTTTTTTTTTTGTATTCGACAGGGTATGCTTTCGTGGTGGTCCCATTGCCAGCATATCAGGATCTGATGATGGGATCCCAGGGAAATCGAGGGAAGCCCTCATTTTTTATAGGCACATACTATGTTTTTCGTATATTTTCTGAAGTTACACCGGTATTTGCGTCTGGTAGTCATCATTTTATGATGATGAGCTGATTATGTAAGGTACCACTCCTTAACGGTTAGGAGTTGGAGGATAAATCTTTAAATATCATATGTATATAAGTTACCTTTAGTCGTATTCTTACAAATTATTTAGGTAAGCTGATGATGGAAGGTGGAAGGTACAACTCCTCAACGGTTAGGAGTTGGAGAATAATTCTTTCAATTTCATACGTATCTAAAGACCTTCAGTCGTATACTTTCAAGCTATTTAGGTGAGCTGATGATAGAAGATTAAACTCTTCAACAGTTAGGGATTAGAGGATGATTTTAATATTACACGTACCTTAATTTGTATTCTTGATGATGAAATTTGATGAAATAATTCAACTTACTACTTACCTACGATTGTTTGCACTAAAAACTGTAAAATAAAAACTTTTTATAAAAAAAAAAAACCGACTTCCAAAAACATCCAACGAAAACTCTCTGTCAAAAAACACTTAAAAGCGTAAAATAAACTGGTTCTTCATAAATTGCCTATACCTAATTCTTTATTCATTTAAATAGTAGTATTATAATGGGTGCTAGGTACCTAAAATCTGTTTGAAGTCGGTGCTAAGCCAAAAAGAATACAAACGAACAATTACAAAAGTCTAAGCGATAGTCACTTGGCACCGACTTCAAACAGATTTTAGGTACCTAGCACCCATTATAATACTACTATTTAAATGAATAAAGAATTAGGTATAGGCAATTTATGAAGAACCAGTTTATTTTACGCTTTTAAGTGTTTTTTGACAGAGAGTTTTCGTTGGATGTTTTTGGAAGTCGGTTTTTTTTTTTTTTATAAAAAGTTTTTATTTTACAGTTTTTAATATTGAACGTACGTATAGACCGTAATTTGTATTCTTGATGATGAAATTTGATGAAATAGTTGCACTTACTACTTACCTACGATTGTTTGCACTAAAACCTGAAAAATAAAAAATTTTTATAAAAAAAAAACTGACTTCCAAAAAACATCCAACGAAAACTCTCTGCCAAGAAAACACTTAAAAGCGTAAAATAAACTAGTTCTTCATAAATTGCCTATACCTAATTCTTTATTCATTTAAATAGTAGTATTATAATGTGTGCTAGGTACCTAAAATCTGTTTGAAGTCGGTGCTAAGCCAAAAAGAATACAAACGAACAATTACAAAAGTCTAAGCGATAGTCACTTGGCACCGACTTCAAACAGATTTTAGGTACTTAGCACACATTATAATACTACTACAGTAGAATCCGTTTATTATGACTCCGCCTATATTGACCAACCGCCTATTATGACGTAATTACACAACGAAGGTTGGTTTTCATATATAATCCTTTGTAAAAAAGACGGATATAATGACTTCGCTTACAGTGACATGTCGCTTATTATGACCCGTTTTTATTAAATTAGGTCCGGTTATAACGATCAACATGATTATTTACACCTTCGGCAATGTTCGTTGATTTTCGACGACGTTCGGCACCTGGCTCATTTTGTTTTCAATCTCAGTGAGTAATTGACACTGAAGGTCACACATAGTTTTTAGTGATATCCTTTGAAGAAAATGTCATCTCAACGCCGTAAAGTATTTACGATTGAGGAGAAAGTTGCAATAATATGCAGATAAAAAAATGGAGAATCAAACTCGCAAAGGAATTCCTGGGAAATGAAATTGAGCAATCTTTCAATTCAAACGTTTTGAAACCGAATAGGCTTCGAAAATCGGGACAAGAAAATGTTGATCAAGATCTAATTCAGTGGTTTAAAATCCGAGAAACGAAGGAATGAATCCTTCGCTGAACCTGTCAGCGGCCCTATGCTGCAGGAAAAGGCAAATATTTTTGCTGTGCGTTTTAGTATTCTTGACTTGAATTGTTCTGTAAGCTAGATCAGTCGTTTTAAAGTTCGACATAACATTGTGACGGGAATTTTTTTTTTTTTACAAAACGCTTTGTATGACGTCCGCTTATTATGTATATGTAGGTAGTAGAGCCACGCTGATTTCAGCACGGATGGGCCGGCTCGACCGGGGCGGTACTACCCGCGCACAGAAGATCAACGTAAAATGACAGCGTTCGTGCTGTCGTGTTTCGTTGGTGAGTGCGAGACCGGAGGCCCAAATAGTCTAGTCAACAAGTTCCATACTTGTTGACTAGACTAAAAGATGCAGAAGCATCACTAGGCCGCCATGGTGTGGGTCGCCATACTGCATTGTCTGCATTCGCAGTGAGTATGGTGACCACCACTCTTGGAGTCTGCTTATGCTTTCCATCAGGCAGAGTAGAGTCATTATGGCGGACCATACATAAAAAAAAAAAAAAAAAAAAAAAAAAAATTATGACGTGTTTGTCAATTCCCTTCGATGTCATTATAAACGGATTCTACGGTATTTAAATGAATAAAGAATTAGGTATAGGCAATGTATGAAGAACTAGTTTATTTTAAGCTTTTAAGTGTTTTCTTGGCAGAGAGTTTTCGTTGGATGTTTTTTGGAAGTCGGTTTTTTTTTTATAAAAAGTTTTTACTTGTTAAATTTTTTAAATCTTAACCATCTAATATCCATTTTAACAAGTGAGCGTAAACCAGTGAACGATAAGAAATACGACCAATTGTTACGTTTACAACTTTGTAACTCATCTTTTGTTATGTTTTTATTTTGAGTATTCAATAAATATATATAAATAAAATAAATAAATTAAAACTTAAATAAATTATACTTATACACAAAAATTTCTCTTGCTCTTCATTCAATTACTTGTCCTTTCTGGGAATCAAATCCACGACTTCTGGCATTAAAGCCAGGATTAGCTATATTTTAGCATTAGCATATTAGCAGGTAGCTGTTGTCAACAAAATTGAGATAGAAAGAATAAAGAAAACAATGAAAATTCACATGAAACTTAAATGCATTGAGCCAATAGATTTCGAGTACATACAAACATACTTTAAGCAGAAACTTCTTCATTAAACAATTTACTCAAACTTGAGTCAGCAGTCGAGCTTTATCAGTCTACCGACTTACCACAGATAGCTATAGGTAGACCTGCGAACCGAGCTGAGCTAAAGACATCGTAATGGCACAGTTTCTCTACGACGACAAAGAATCTGAGTATTTAATAAAACACATAAGCTTTAATGTAGGTACCTACCTACTTAGTAAGAAATATATAAATATCATAGATATATTTAACTTGTATATGTGTATTATATTCCCGAGGCGTTTAGTTCTCATTAAACAAGAAGTACCGGGAAATATAAATTGAGTTAATATTCATATCACAATTTGTCGAACAGTTCCCAAAATCAACCGTTTGTAACAACACACTGTTGGAGCTCATTTACATTGAGTGATTGATGTATTTGGGTTTTTTGATGATCTCAATGTGATGTTTATATACTATAACTGAGTAAACTGGGGCTAGATGTTCCAGTTCATTCCATTCCTTAACATTTATTCCAGTAGGTACAGGGGAGTCCTTTAATCGACTCACGTTGAAGAATGTTTGTTTTTTTAAAAGACAAATTCCCGCATGTGGAATATACATCTTGTGTCGCGGGGGCCGTTACAAACATACATGAAACGGACACAAAGAACATCCAGACTCAGAACAACAATTTGTGGATCACACAAAGTGTTGTCCCATGTGGGATTTGAACCCACAATACTTGGCGCAGTAGGAAGCGGTGTGGCGACCGCTGAAGCCACTAGGCCATACGTGCAGTGGCTGGTTGATGGTTTGTTTACCTGTAGTTCCATCCTGTGATTGGCGACACCACTACCTGGGGGACACAAACTGGCCCATCCCTAAGACAACACAGCAATATCCTCATAGGCAGGTATAATTATGTCTCAGAACTGTTACGAGATCTCTCATCACCGTTTATCAGAATATTATGTCCGATATCATAGCTACAGCCACGATCAGTCCACTTCAACGTTGTTTTTATGAATTTTCCAATTAAGTAAATTGTATCTGGGCTCTTATTGGAATAACAATTTTCAAGAACATCGTATCTATCTTGGGCCCGCGTGCAACGGTGGAGGAGCACTAGTAATTTCAACTAAATTTATTAGAAAGTCGATCGCGCCCTCCTCCGCTCGCCAATTTGCTAATCGTAACTCATCTATGATAAGCTCTGCATTACTGCGCGGGCGCTGAGCTATGCCCCCTCAGATCGGATGCGCGAGAGCGCACATTATCTACAGCGCATCCCAGTAATAAAGGGCGAGATTGGAGTGCTTTAACTAATATCGGTAAAGGCTACGACGCGACGGCCGTTCACCGAGCCGCCTCCGGTGCACTACATCACAATCTGCCTCTATCAATATACTTACAACTGTGATCATGACCAACATATCAGCATCTAACATATCTTTCTTTCGCTACCTACTTTGTAAGATTTATAAAAATGACACAAAATATATTAAGAATTCTAAGAGGCTGATAAAGGACGCACGTTTCGAACTCTATCCAGGCAACGCATCCAACTATAATGTATGTAACCTCATTTCACGGCGCGACTAAGGTACGCTCTTACTTGTTCTATAGAGGTTAACAAGGCTTAATTAATATGACTTTATGGTAAAATACATATAATCCTACATATGTAGAACATAGTGGTGTGCATAAAATGACAAGTTAGTTTGTGTAATATATTTAATTTTTGAAAGCACAATGTGCCACAACGAAGTGAGGTACATCTAATAGGACAAGTAGTAGATAAGTTGTTTATATCCAGAAATAGAAAAGGTATGTATCGCACAGTTATTTATGTTGGTTGGGAATCGAATCCCATAACTCTGTCTTAGCAGTCAGAATCACCTTCTAATCGCAAGACGAACAGACGAGTCGGCCAGTTTAGTTTTCTTTTTTTATTTTTACAATACATCTGAATTGGCATCCAAATTTTAGTATTAAAGTTATAGATGTTTGTTGACGCTAGATATATTAATATTCTGCGCGATACTCCAAGGCGATAAACTAATTGCCTCACCAAAGTTTTAAGGCGGGCATACATGTTCACGTATACTTGCGCAAGTCTGTCACGCACGTCGTGTGTGAAAGAGACATACAGACAAAACAGTCTGGATTTGCGCAAGTATACTTGAAGGTGTATGTTCGGCGTTATGGAAACTACATTAACTAGCGCAATCACTTATTTAAAGGTATTACATTCCTCTGATTTGCCTGACGTTTCGACCAGGTTGCACTGGCCGTGGTCACAGACTGACTGGCTCAGCGGCGCACGCCCTCCGTCGTCGAATCCGTGAAGTAGAAGGTTCTTCATCCACCCGCACACTTTCGATGTTATTGATATTTTGGTTTCGCCATGGACCGTCACATACCACACTAACAGTGCCCCTATTCTGTAACCACACCGATGTTTTCCTATTCTGGTGTTTATCCGACTGCGCAGAAAAGCGAAGTGATATGTTTTTTATGGCGGCCAGTGCAATCTGGACGAAACGTCAGGTAAATCAGAGGTATGTAATACCTTTAAGTAAGTGATTGCGCTAATTCCCGTAAAAATAATTGTTATTATATCATGGAACGCGGAAGTTTAAAGTTAGTAAATTAACTAGGTCAACCTTTTACTAATGAAATTGAAAACTCTTCTTATTACATAACGAGAAGGAGACGAGACATTCTGATAAATAACTCATATTAAAAGGAGCGATTGGAACTACTGTTTATTTTATAAGATTTTTTATGTCTACTTCATAGTTTTTAGTGCTGTTTTAATTTCCATAAAACGTGTTTAGTTGATTGATTCGACAGAGGCACTACTGCCTGAATTGAGCTGTAGCTCGAGATCGGTTCTTTCCCTGACCTTGTCGTGCTATTGTTGTTATTTAAGCAATGTCTTTTACCTCCTGTTGCCTGTCTCTCTTGCTAACTTTTCCATTTCAATATATTCTTCACTCCCGTATCTCTAATTACCGAAGTTTTCTAGTTAGCGACAATTGGCTAAAATTGTATTCTAATAAATCTTTCCCTATGTCTTCGTAAACGAAGCCGTGCGTATATGCACGTATTGATGTGTGTAACAAAAAGGTTGGAACAATCCTTTTATCTATATTTATACTGTTGACTGATGGGACTTGGCAGTTGCTACAACATATTGAATTAAATCACAATATTTTTAACCAGTGCAAGTTACTTAACTGAATATGTATTTATATTTGGAAAATAAATGAACTCATAGTTGGAACGTATGTTCATCCATAACATTAAGTTTGTTTAGATGTGGACGTATCGGCGAGTATTCTCACGGCGCCGCCACCAATTGATTGCCAAGCAATTATACAATTGATGGGTGAGCACCAGCCCCGCAGCACTTGTGCTGCAGCACCGACCATGGGAAGCTCCGCCGAAGACGCGCACACTGACGCGCTAATTGCTGTGGGTTTTTGTCGACGCGCCGTTCCCACTTCACGCGTCACAACATCGTTCACAACGTCGCTACAAGCTGATTCCTCTCTCCCACAATGGCTATTATCTTAATCGTTGATCAAAACGTCAATTTAGCAGTTTCTTGCACTTGCACTGTAAGTGAATGTGATTACTTTACATCCTACTTTCCAAATGCTAATACGTAATTGTATGGCTAACGACCCTTGTCCTTCGTCAGAACAATTTTGTCTTGTTAAACGGGCGTTGGTGAAGTTCCAAGTATTAATTAGGTACTACTAGCGCCGAAACTTGGCGAACATCTCAAAGGTGCATAATTATTTCAAATTTCCTTCTAATCCCTACAATAAATCATAACGTACAAAAGCCTTGGCGCCACAGTGCGCTGTACGAAATTGTGGGTTGTATGTATCTCTTGTGTCTATGGTATTGTTGTGAGACGCTGAAGTGATTAATAAACGGCGACTTAGACCCACAAATCACAATGAGAGCGAGCGGCGCCTGTGAGGGGCGCGCGTGTGCGTGTGCGCACGGCCATCGCGCCTGTGTGCGTGCGCTCGTACGCAAATTATTTAATTGCCGCCGCCGCTCTATGGTTATACGCTATAAATCTAGCGAGCTCATCCGCGAATTATTCAAAGGAGCCGCCTCCGTGATGCAGTGTCGTGCCGGCCACGGCGGCTGACCCGCGCTAACTAGCCCCTGAGCACTGCGCCTGCGCTACTCCTAGAGCTGTATGATATCGCACCCCATTGTTACGCAATTCGAGAATAAAGCTCTAGTTATTTGCGGCGCTGTCGCGCTTGATTCATAGCGTTCGTTTGTCCTTCCTGCTGTGTCAGGTGATAGCGATATCGACGCGCGCGCACACAATCGCGCTCTATCGTGCCATCTGCGTGAAATATTCCACCGTCGCCACAATGCTCTCTCCACAGAACAACTTTACCTTTACTGCTAAATACTCCTCTATTGTGAGGGACTTAGAGACCGTTTATTATACTTAAGGTGAACGTGAAACGCGGTAGTGCAATAACGACCTGCGGCCGCGTAATTCACGCCACCGCGTTCATCATGCAAAGTGGCCGCCTGCGCTACTACAAATAAAAGTTAACTCTGAAAGCACACGCTACGGTTCAAATTGAGTTTCCTGTTCGAAGATTTATGTCGCGGGGGAGTTTAGCGGAATTTGAATTTAGCTTGGTGTGGTCGGTGTAGTGCGGGCGGTGTCGCGCGGCGACAGATACGCATCGTCTTGTTAGTGCTATCTGATGGCCGCGGCTGTAATTGGCACCGGCTTGCGCGTGCGCACACTTATACAAAATGAATTTTGAAAGCGTTTTATCAATATTTATTCACTAAAAGCGTCATAATGGGCGCTCGTAACGCGACGACGAGATAGCTGCGAGACATACACACGCCACGGAATTAGCCAAACCCGAGCCTTGTGTGTTAACAAAACTGGCCAGTACTGAAATAACTATTAATAATGATTTTTGACTAGTGTCCATGAAGTACGTGACGCAATGAGAGCTAGGTATTACTATATTTGCATACAATGCGCGTTATTCTTCTGTCATGTTATTGCTATCAGCCGTCGAACCCCTGGACTCCATAACCTCCCCACGATTGCACTAGGTATATGTTAACGTTTTCAGTTAACAGGTTTTATTGTGTACTCCAAAGACATGACACGTACTTGTATAGCAATTACAAGTTTGGGTGAATTTAAAACATTAACTTATAGAGCAGAGGAAAGGTACACATTAAGATCAATCTTTTGGCAACTGTAAAACAGTATGTCAAATATGTTAACATAGGTAGTTTCTGAGGATGAGATTTTTTTTTTCAAAAATCATTTTTGTATACTAATTTGTTGTTCTAACACTAGGTGATGATAGAAATATAAAAGCAGTCGGTAGGAGCTCCAGGAACGCATCGGAGACTTCTGGAGTCCCCCCTGCCGTACCCCACGATGGACTCTGGTCACCCCGGGTGACCAGAGTCACCCCCAGGGCGGGACGCAGTCACGCCTCACACCGTTCTACACAGTAAGAGGCGGAACACCGACCCACCTTGGACAACACCCCCCGGTACGGCCGGGGGGTGTCGTCTAAAGCTTTCCCGGGTCGTTTTGCAACGGTCAGATCACCCCAAGATGTGGCCGCAGCGATCCTCAGGCGACGATTGTGGAGAGACTTCTACCGCGTCCCCTTCATTGCCTCCTTCGCACGGTATCGGCCCTTTCCCGATCACGCTGTGCGGACTCTTTGTGGAGCATAACGTCCTCACAGAAGGAGACCGTGGCTTCCCATCGCTCACCACTCGCTAGCATTGCGGCGATCAATGCTGGCGGTGACAGGTTTCATCCGATCTGTCCGACCAGGACTCGACGCTCGGACTCCCACGCAGGGCAGTCCTTCAGTGTGTGGTGGGTGGAGTCCCATTCGGACCCGCAGTCAAGACATATTATACCTATTTGTTTGAATTGTAATTAATATTAGGAGCATATCTAGTGTGAAATAACGAGCCTCCAAACACAACACATGTCGTAATATTGCTAAACATGTGAGATTTGATGAGATGATATCATTGGTATGTTTACGGTTAATCTATTCTGGCATTAAGCACCTATCAATAAGATATGTCGGCGATGGTGAATGACATTTAGCTCGGACAAGTTCACGATAGCAGGCGACAGGTGACTCTCAGGCTCATTTCCACTGCGTTGAGTGTTCCCGCTCGCGTGTGCGTATTATCTTTTAATTGATTGAAGTTGCTGTTCTACATATGCTGACAATTATAGAAACGGATAAATGTTAAAGTTTGGTATTTTTTAGTCGAATTTTGCTATGCTACGCAGTCAGTTTTCAATCTTAAAAATTTTCAGATCAAATCATAAAACTCCATTATTACGTTACTTTTATAAAAAATTAAGAAGTCTCTAGCTCTAGAAAGGCGCTAGTAGGTATATAGTATACATATACAAATACATATACATATAGTATACATATACGTATTGTATGTACGTCAATATATTATTACATAGCAGTTTCTACGTTTATAAGCATTAGGTACGCAAGTTGCTTGTCATGCTCATTTTCTTCTAAGGCAAATGTACAGTGACGTCACAAGTGGCAGTATGTCCCCGGCCGACAAACACACGCTAATCTGAATTAATTCAGGCGAATTTAAAAAGCACGCGGTGTCGGCCATTGATGCGCAGGAGCACACAATTGTGAAAGACGCCGACAATTGGCGCCGACGCCGTGGCTGTGTGCTGGCCGAGATGTGGGTAATTAGAACACCATGACACGATACATATAACTATTAATTTCTTTGTGAGGAAGCCAGGAAATGAAGATGGATGTTATAAGCTAGATAGGCTGGAACTAGATTTAGGCCGAGTCCACATAAGTATTAAACTAAGCTGTTAAACAGAAATATGTTTTAGATTTCCATTTTAAATTAGTACTAATAGGGACAATGTGTTCTCTCAACGGATTTAAACACGTCTCACTTTGTACATACCTTGTCGCTTGCAGTATGAAGAGATATGACTAGCCTTTTAGATAGAAAAGTACGTACGTTCCACAAGTACGTTCACAAGTATCACATGCCCAAACAAGATTTTAAGTATAAACGTATGAAAACACCTTACAATCCTATTTTGAAATAAGTTGTCACCGAAACTGTCGGAGTAACGATACGTAAGTACTATTATTTATTCTGTGACGATACTGTCCAGTACAAGTTATTCGATAAACGTAGAACAGTGATCGTCGAATTTCGGTACAATACGAATAAGCCCTTACACTTCCATACTTGAAGGACGAATTTAAAGACGCAATGGCTCCAGTAGGTATGTCTTGTGGCAAATAAATTAATATAAACTGAAACAATTATGTGTGTGTGTTATAGCTAGGGCACATCAAACACATCGCTAGAAATAAAGCAATTAGTTTGTATTAACAATTCCTAATCTTTCGGTCCTTGGCACACCATCTTTTAGTCTCTCTTACACAGACTGATTACACAGATTGACTCTTACAGAGACAGTGTTTTTTTTTTTGTTGGTTATTAGCTTTTGGAGCATTTTAATAAAATGAAATTCAGATGGCAACAGCTTGCATACTGTTAACCGGTCATGTACCTAATACTAATACTATTGTACCTGAATAACTGACTTTTACAAAGAGTGGCCATGAGTTACTTTGCCAGTATTTTTATCATAAGGCTCTACGCATTTTAGAAACTGGAAGTTATGGATCGCGCAAGCAGGCAGTAGATTTTGATGTTTTCACCTAATTTGTCTTGACAGCACAGTACATGCTGTGGCATCTGTTTGTGTCGATCTATGAATTTTAACTGTAGTTTCAATTTAACGTTGTTTATAGTTAACTGGGTGTCCTAATTGAATAAATGATTTTGAATTTATTTTTCTGCGTAGTTTGCTACATTAATTGCCTCTTACGACACCCATGGGTTGAATAGGAGTGGTGACACTCTGCATTCTGCTTCCGTCATCACACAGATTGAACATAAAATAACATGAGTATTCATCAACAACCCATAATGTCCCACTGCTGGGCTCGGGTCTCCTTTCAGAAGAGGGTTAAGGCCATACGTCCCCACGCTGGCCAAGTGCGGGTAGGGGACTGGCAAGACAACGTTGTGGCTACATATCTTGCCGTTAAATGTTTTAAGCCGCCCAAAGGCCTCCAACTAAGCTTCACGACTGTTATCCCATGATAACAACCGGGACCGACTGCTTAACGTGACCTCCGAACGGAAACGCTCATGGTATCATGCCACCAGCGCTCACCCATCCATGTACTGACCGCGTCGTCGTTGCTTATCCTCGGTGATTGTTTCTAATCACCGAGTGCAACTGGGCTATGAGCGCCTAGCGAGTATATCATACATTTATACGTTATAGCTAAAGGCCGTATTTCGCATCCTTACCATTAACGATAATTAATAAATAACTTACGATTCTTAAACACGTAAACTCCCATCACTTCTAGCAGTGTGGGCTTCTGCCCTACCTCTCACATCGCAGCATGAATTTAGTGGATGTTCATTTTTAGACAAATATGTGCAATCGTGGGTATTCCACTCAACACGTACATTTATAAAGAGCGTTGCATGGTAACCTCTGCTCGGAGATTATTGGTATTAATTAATAGGGCCGGAGAGTGTCAAGTGCAAGGTCGGGCCCCCACGATGTCGTCGTGATACTCTTGCGCATTCACTTTTCTTTGAGACCGTTTATACTGTGCGATTCTGAACAATGTGTTTCATACAATTGACATAAAGTTAAATCTTTATTGTGAAATCATTTTTTTAGGACATTAAAAGATACAATCTTTATTTTTCCTTTTACGAGATACGCAAAGAAGACTTTTTAATTCTCGCATGAACAATTAACTAGTAGGTAGTAAACATAGATTGAAAGTTGAAGACACCGCACACACACACATCTATGCAATAGAACCAAAGGGTGCGAGTTAAATGTGTTAAATAAATCTTTCCAATAAAGAAAATAGAAAAAATACATGTTAATTTATGTGTTACATTTATTTACTACTGCAAAAGAATGTTTAATTAGATAAGAGGATCACAAAATATGACACAACGATCTGATTCCATGACTGTGTTTCACAATATATTGTGTGTCAGTTGGCAGTACAAGATATAAAAGAGAGGAAAAAAGAGTAACATTTGCGTAGCGCAGTGACAGATGCGCGTGAAATCGCCGCTAATAGCCGCTCCGCACCTCGCCCAGCGCCCTGCGCCCAGCGCCCTGCGCCCAGCGCCCTGCGCCCAGCGCCCTGCGCCCGCGCCCGCGTCCCGGAGCTGCCACATCTGCCACCCGCACACGTTAACGGCTTGCGTTACCACCTTTATCATTCAATTAGTTTTATGTCTACGTTATCAGTACGGCATAAATCTGTCCAGCTTAGTTTTTTAGTTTGAGTTATTTACAACTCTTGTCACTAGCTACTAGTGTTGCAGTCGGTCCACCTGGAGAGCCGACCCCACACGCAGTGCTGCTATAGGAAGATTAGTTTGTATTTTAATGCTACTAAACTTATAGGCAGAACATAAAGTAGATTGGCGATGGCTCCACCGACAAGTGCCTGACCCTCAAATGGAGAGAGAGAGAGAAACTTAACTTACTTTAATTTAAACGCCAATGGGTTTGTTGATGTAAGTGCAACAGCTATAAAAAGTTAAACATGACATTTAATATAAATAACGCAGGTTCTGTAAATTGCATTACTTGCAATACACTTAAATACTTATAAAGTAATTTGTTAACTTAAAACATTCTACGATCAACATGTCCATATTGGGCATCTTTACTTTCTTCAAAAGAAATAGAGTAACTATGCGAAAAACACCAATGTATAGGCAATATGTTAGTGAATATCTAGTTTTTAAGCCATACCGCAGCAACTGTATGAACAAATACACATGGGTAGGCGACCGTTAACCTAAAAACATTAATAGTATAATTTCAAAACTTAAAGCGCGCTACCGCGAACCTTTTAGTTGCTACTACTTTAGAAACTTAGTAATTCTAATAATGTCATAACAATGCAGTATTACAATTGAAAAGGCGAAAGAATAAAGTGAAATCTGATCTAAGTATGCTTGCAGATAATGTATACTATAAAGACGTGATTTGCTCGTTACCATCCGCATGATTCGTGTTCGCCTGCATAATCGGTCCACTTAGTGATGGCAAGTGTGTGTGTGTACATATGGTGCGCAAGCGCATTCGAGGACCAAGGCTTAAGAGCGCAGTACAGTTCAACAGATTTGAATACCGCGCTGTCTGCGGGGAGTGGGGCAGGGAGGATAATTGCCATCTTCGTGCAGGTGCTTTCGTATCGATCGTTAATTTTCATCAACGGGAATTAAAGAAATCATAAAGTCAAATCTTATGAAATTAATTTGAGTACGAAATTATAGAGAGCATTGTTTGCGTTACCGATATCGTCTGTCCATATGTCGGATATCATCACTGCAGCGGTCTTAATGACATGGAATTACCTCGAAATACAATGTTTTAACATGAGGAAAACATATATCGGTAAAGAGAAGGAACGAATGATAAGATGCATTCTTGTCACCGTCACCTCACAATCCATACATCCACGTACGTGATAACACGATCTCTCACAATCACATTTTAACTGTGGAGAGATGCCATGTTCACAGTTTTTGTCTAATTGCTAAAACTATGCGAGTGCCCGGTGTCATTCAAACGAATCTTGTGAACGCTTTTTAACAGAACTGCATTTGCGACTTGTATGAGCAGTGCATGTACAACCTGTTTCCATTGGTTGATCCATATTTTTGTATGAGACATCCGAATAATTGCGCGTCAATCAAATGGAAACAGGTTGTACATGCACTGCTCATACAAGTCGCAAATGCAGTTCTGTTATTTTTCGCTTTTTATTCTTTCTCAAGTTTTCATTTCATTTAAAATTAATTGATGTCTACAGAATATGAAGGCATGCAGACAATTGCTCTTAACTTCATTGCAGGCGCTCACGTAAATTTGAAGGTTTCTTTCGATTTCCTTGGGATCCCATCATCAGATCCTGATATGGTGGCCATGGGACCACATGGGGAGCATACCCTTTCTAATACAAAAATAATTTTCCAAATCAGTCCACAATTGACGGAGTAATCAATGTACATACATAAAAAAAAAAAAAAAAAAAAAACATACCGATGAAATTGAGTACCTCCTCCTTTTGGATGTCGGTTAAAAATAAATGGAGCCTGTTCTGTTGACTGTCTCACAGCTCCTGTGAAACATCGATCTCTCACATGAAATGTGACATCTAATCTCTACCATATAGCACGATGCACTCAGAGGTGACGCATCGCCATGCATTGAGCCGGTCTGATCTTATGTTTCACTTAAAAAATACAGCAAAACATGGAATGTGCTCTTAATGCTTGTTATCATCACGTAGACGAAAATTTATTGTATTAATATGTTATCAGTACATGAATATTCATTCTCACGGCCCTGGTGCGGCACGGCGCGGCGCGATGTCTGTCGATGCAGATGATGAACCGCATCGCGTGGGAAGGCTGTTATCGCGCTCCTATCGCGACACATCGAGCTACCAAACCTCGCGACAGTTGCAGACGTCGCTCGTGCAAGCGATCTCGCGCTGATTGTACTTGCACGTCGCACGCACGTCCACACGCGGCCGCTGCACGGTGACTCACTGACTGAACTGACACAATTTTTGTTCGTATGTAAAGTGTGATGCATATCGTAACGCTTTCTTTACTTTCATTCTTAACACATTTGATCTTGTACAAAGCGCTATTCCCATGCATAATTGCAGCTAGAAAGCTGCAATTCCTTCCCGATAAGATCGACAGCCGGCCATGATGTAGCCATAACGTTGTCCTTACGAAACTCTAAAAACATATATTCTTAAGTCTTCTGTTCAAGGTCCTACATCCAAACTAACTTTTAAACTTTCGCGTTCCATGATATCATAATTATTATTTTCACTGGAATTAACACGATCACTTATTAAAAGTACACACCTCTGATTCGCCTGACGTTTCAACCAGGTTGCACTGGCCGTGGCGGTATACAGCTTGTGACCACAGCCAGTGCAATAATTATTATGTCCTACATCCAATCCAAGTTCATATATTATATAATTTAATTGTAACAGAAAAAGTTAACACACCCGTGCGTTGTTTTAAATACACTTTGTAGTGTTGATTGTCATTGACGAGTGGAACAAGCGTTTGATCTCAGGTACACGTAAGTATTTATCGTCCCATTGCCAAACAAATCATTATTTTCTTTAAGTGTGTCATTCTAACATAAATAACGTACGTGCTATTCTTATAGTGTAATTGAATTAAGTTCCGATCATATTGTGTGTTATATGGGGACGATAACATTATCTAGCGCATGACTCACTTTTGGGAGTGCACTAAATTATAAGAAGCACGTGATTTATCTGCGCGCGCTCCGATACCGCCCGGGCGATCTCAGTGCCACCACACACCGTATACAGAATTTCAACTAGGTACTAGTAGGCCATATTTAATAACATAAGTCTGTTGAAAATATAAGTTCATACAAAACATGTGATGTATTTGGCTGTCTTCATGGCGGAGCAATCTCACGATCAAAACGACGATGTGTTATCATAACAGTCATGCTTCCACATACATGTGCCAGGCTGGACCAGAGTGATGCCACAAACTTACAAAAAACTGGTGCTAAGCAGTTTTTTGGTTCTTTTCGCCGCCTGAATGAAGTTACTGGACCGCAAACATTCCTTGTACCCTGACTCTGGGGAAGGACCAAATGGATGGCAATCGTAAAAGTACATACTTGTGACTTTTTCGTTCCGCGGTGGTCACTTACCATCAGGTGACCAGTTTGTATACCCCTATCACTCTCATTTAAATTTGAAGGGATCTGGATCAACTTATTCGAAGATAAAAACCATCGTCATAGTTCTACTGGCGTCGTTGTATAGTGTCCAGGTTGTGTATGGAGATCTTGAGGCCTCGATATGATATAATTAAAACGCTCGGCAGAGCACGAGCGCGCGAAATATTACCATACACCGGCTGTATCGGCGCGGGCGCATCGACCGGCGCGTCGTCGCCTCGTACCACGCCGAGCTTTAATGCGCTCACAATATTTCCAAAATTACTTGTAATATTTTATCGTCTTGGTTTATAATAAATGTAAAAAACAGAGTATACTTTCCTAAATGGAAGACTAACCACAAAAACAAATAACAACATTTCGTACGGGGAAGTTACAACTGGTGCAGGATGTGTAAAAATGAAAAGCGATAACTTTCTAAGTTGATTTGTTAAGTAAGCCAACGGACTATTTATGATACCGGAAGATATGGGTAGGTAAAGCGAACTGCAACGCAATAGTCACAAGTGCGCTGTCAACTTGTATCTCCCTCCAGTACCCACTCGATGAATATCAAAGAAAGAATTAAAACCGATTTCTCTGAGCCCGAGGTGCTGCCGTGGTGGCGTACTCGTATCCTATGCAACTGCTGTGCTTTTCTCAGGTTCGATTCCCGTTTCGGACCAAATGTTAATATGATCTGCAAATATCTGTTTCGGAGTTTGAGTATGACAATGAATAATTTATAAAAAAAAAATACATGTATTTATATCAGTTGTCTTGTATCCATAGTAAAACCTCTGTATAGTTTTGAACTAGGCGTTTTGTGTCAGAAGTCCCGAAAAAACATATTATTATCTCTCCGGTGGAGTCGGCTCTGCCACAAAAATTTGCAATTTTGTATGAGCATTTAAACTTGTCCAACAACAGTTATCCTGATCGTATGGGTTTATCTCCTCGTTATACCACTAGGTCGCTCGGCCGTGACGTCTATGGATTGATCAATCATAGTTTTTTAGTTAACACCACTATTAGCAACTAACTCTAATGAAAACGTAGCGCTGCACACTCAGTGGCTGATTATCACCGGTGTAGTTTACACCGCTTCGGTTGAACCGTTTATCGGCAGGCTTAATACTGAATTACCACGCTTCATTGCAAAGCTGTGAGTATGAATCGATAAGTAGAATTATATCTTCAACGTACCGCTTGTTCTTCTCGTAGTAAACAGAGAAGTAGTGAGATACTGAGTATCTCACTAGTATTGTAATAAATCGACATTTGGTTTAACATACCTACACAGGGCTGTCTGTGAGTACTTAAAACCAAAAATGCACGGTTGGCCTAGTGCCAAGTGGTCGGTCGCCACGCAGCTTCCTACTGCGGCAAGTGTTAAAATCAAAGGGTTCCCACATGGGACAACACTTTGTGTGATACACAAATTGTTATTCTGAGTCTGGGTGTCCTTTGTGTCCGTTTCATGTATATTTGTAAAGTCACTCGCAAAACAGGATGTATATTCCTAATGCGGAAGTTGTCTTTTTAAAGAAAAATAATATGTATAAAAAAAAAACTTCGTTTAAAAAAACCGACTTCAAAAACTAAAAAGTATAAAATAACTTAATTTGTATGTGCTACCTATTCATTGGTTTGAAGTCAGTGCCAAGCCAATGGAATAGTAGGTACCACACTCGCTATATTTCGAGACGAACGTCAACGACGCTTCGGTTGTTTTGTTCAACGCGAAAAGCAGCTATTCCGCTCAAGGTCACACGCGGCGAGTGCGGTACCTACTACAACATTTTGGCTTGGCACCGACTTCAAACCTATGAATAGGTAGCACTTACAAATTAAGTTATTTTATACTTTTTAGTTTTTGAAGTCGGTTTTTTGAAACGAAGTTTTTTTTTTATTTTTCGCTTTTTAGTCTCTCTCATCATCATTTTATTTAAAATTTAATGATGTCTACAGAATATGAAGGCATGCAGACAATTGCTCGTAACTTCATTGCAGGCTCTCACGTAAATTTGAGGGTTTCCTTCGATTTCCTTAGGATCCCATCATCAGATCCTAATATGGTGGCCATGAGACCACATGGGGAGCATACCCTTTCGAATGCAAAAAGAATTTTCAACAATTGACGGTCCACAATTGACGGAGTAATCGATGTACATACATAAAAAAAAAAAATGCCGATGAAATTGAGAACCTCCTCCTTTTGGAAGTCGGTTAAAAAGTACTAAAGTTATTGAAAACAATTCTGTTATTGCGTAATCATATTTTTAATATCAAAGCACCTTTTAATCGACTTCACTCCATTATTACTTCAACAAGAATGAAAAAATATATTTACTTGTGTATACATCAATCGTTGTTGTAGGAATTACATCAAAAAACATAAAACATTTAACTTGATGGCATTAAGGCACTAGACGAGGTGAATGCCAGTTATGGTTAGTCGCAGTGAGTAAACAATTTGGTACACGACAGAAGATACCTGTAACAACATGAATTATTGCATCACATTCTATTATTATATTTATCTTCCCAACAACAAAAAAAAAACGATCACATTATGAAATATTTGCAAAATAAATTGTAAGCAACGACTGCACAGCTTCAGCCGGATATCTACTAAAAACTACAAACCTTGCTGACGCTATTATAAATTGTAAATTGATTTCAAATGAAATCGATTGTAAAAACAATTGTGAGACCCTTTATATTCATGTCTTGTGTTTGCATTTAATCTGCGCATGCGACGATCAGGAACGTCTGTGTTCAGGTGTCGGGCCGTACGATATGTTCTATGTAAACTTATTGATCGACATCATCACATCGAGCACTAACTAATATTTCCTTATATACATATATTTTGGTGCTTAGCAGTCTACAAATAAGATTGAAATTCATTTGCTGTGTGTGCAAATTGCACAGGTATTGTTTATACAGGGTTTACGTATGCAGTGCGCGCGCAGCCCAGGTGCGCAGTTCGTGAGGCGCATGCGCACCGAGCCCCCTGGCCATGGCACCGCAACCACTGCCACTGATTCATTGAACACTCGGTGGTCATTAAAATATCCTTTATGATAAGTATGGTGATCTATCAGGAAGTGGACCAAACGTACTGTGTGCACCTACTACATATGCCCACATTCTATTTTACAAAGACTTATTTATGACCAGTGAGTTTGGGTAAAGCCCACAATCAATCAATATCTCTCTGATTATCATAACACAACATTGAAAAGTTTTAACTGATAGCAAAGAATCCTATAAATAAAACAGAAGCAGGAAGCAAGTACATTACAATAACCTCGTCAGTATGCAGACACGAAGACCTAGACCTAGTGTGAGTGCTATCAACAACCAATCCGCGTCATCGTCTACACAATAGCTATCGTTTTACTCTTCGCCATTATTCAAATGGTTGTAATTATCTGGATCTGGCCAATCAGTGCCGAGTTGTGGACAATACCTGTGCACATCCTGCTCAATAACTCATATGGTGCTCCTGGAATTTGCATTGGGTTGGAAGAATGAATATGTAAATACATAGTTGGATATACAGACTGTAAGTATTCGTCGCTGATTTAAAATACTTCGTACTTCCTTCCTTATGATCTTGACGAATTGTGTCTACCTACGTCATTTACAAAATTTACGCAATACTTTCTCAATTGATATCTATTTACTGTGTATATGTATCGTGATAGGAGAAACTGTCACACGGAGTTGAATCTTATACTATTTACTGTGATGATTATAGTAATAAATATAACTAAATATTCCGTGGGTCGTTCATGGCTACCGTTAATAAGGAAAAATAGACACTTGACTCGAATAACAATGATCTATAGTTATTAGTAAAAATATGTATGTAAAGTGGTGATTAGCATCGCTACAGCGAATTGTGCGTTTTGTATGTGAGTTGCGCAGGTGTCGCGCATGCGTAAGACGGTCTGCGTCCGCGGCCAGCGCGCACGCAGGTGGCCGGCCGCGGCAGTTCCGAGAGGCGCTTCCTTCCCCGAACCCGCGACCATTCCATTGTAATAGACACACGTGCCACACATACATATTTCCCAAACAAATCATCTATCATGCTACACAGATAACAGACTAATATATTCAATAGCAGAGGACGTTATGGTAACGTTCAGATAAATCAGGCGAAGCTAGGAATTGGTTTATATTAAAATCGGTTAAATTTGAAAGACATCATCACACCAACAGCTTTTAACAGTCCACTGCTAGACAGATGCCTGTCTTTGGCCTACTATAGCAAGCCAGATGGTGCAGGGTTTGTTTCCAGTTTTCCTCCGTTTTGTTGTTGTCTTGTCCTGCGTAGTTTGAACCCTTGGTCGGCCCTGAAGGCCCTCAGGGGATGAATAGGTGTGGTGATACTCCGTGTTCTTTATCCGTTACTACACGGATAAAGGTGAAAAACAAAATGTAGTATTCAAAGCAAACAATGAAAAGAAATATCAGGTAGTGTGACACAGAGTAAACACTACCTACGCGCCCATCCTGTGGGTGCATTGTGTGTCCGCCGGTGCACGCACCGATGCGATGTTATCGTCGGTGGCTGACACTCGCGCTCGGTGAGTCCGTGTGTCCGACGCAAGGAAAGTGACAGCACCGAACGGCTATTAGTATGGGTCAAACGATGCTCTTTAGTGTGGGACCCACTGTTGATATCTATCAAAGTTTTAATAATTGATCCGAGACGGATTTAACAGGTGTTTACCGCTTTAAGTGAACCTTGTTATTCTTGGTCGTGTTCGATGCGGTGAACCCTTTCCTGTTTTGAAGCGGATAGGACATTATTGATATGAAGTATTTTACAAAGATAAATTTATTAAAGGAGAATGACTTATTGTATTCGTGTATTGAGAATATTTGAACATTGAAAAAAGTATATGGAGCCCAAAGACACTGCTAGTACAGTATAAACCTATATATGTATAGGGTATCCTCATATCATATCAACTTGTACCATACGCTCGTCATACAACGCGCGCCAATAATATAATTATAATTCTTTCCACTCAATTTAAACTCACACTTATTTTGTAATTTAATTAAACTCTCTCTCACACACACACAGACACACACACACACAACACTACTACACACAACCTTAGATAGATTTTGATCTCATTTTTGTTAATTATTTTTGTTAAATTAATGATAATTTTGTATAAATTTAAGTTCCTACCTTAATCTATATTTTTCTTTTCTTTGGAGGTGCAGTTGCATTTTTCTGTTTCTGTATGTTTTTGAATAGCATATTTAATAAAATAAAAATATTTTGTCGGCCGTAGGGTGGGCCTGGAGATCTGTAATACAGGCTTCGAGCCTAGTATGGACTCCAGCTCTCACTAGGGAAATTTTTGGGAACTTTAGTTTGTACCAAGATATCTTGTAACCAATTTGTACCTTCCTGTGAGAGAAATAAAGTTTTATTTATTATATTATTATTATTATTTATTATATCATATTTTACTTTTATTGAAGGCTTCGTAACCAAGTGGTTAACCAAGTTGTGGTTATTAGAGTGGTGCGGTGTTAACGAGCGCGCTTTACGGCGCACCCACGCGGCCACCGCAATTAAACACGATTAGTGCAGTGTTGCACCGTATCGCACCGCGCCGCAAAGGAGTCTCTTGATTACCGTGCAGATGCAGCCTGTGATAAACGGAACATTTTACTGCATTATAAGGTGAATAAACGTTAAGAGGAAAACAATAGGATTCACGCGATGTTAAGGTTTCACAAAGCTACAAAATAATTGAACCACAGTCCGTTCAAGAGATCAATTGTTTGCCAACGCCGACACATACTCTTCAGCTAGAAGAAAGCTATTACATTAAAGTTTGCACTTTTTAGCTCAATTCAAACAATTTTGAGACATTTTGCCCGAGCCATGATTCGGCTTAAATGGGCAGGCTCGACAGGAGTGATACCATCGACTTACAGACAACTTGTTTTAAGCTATTCCATTGTTGCTTTTCACTGAGATAATTAGATTACCGGAGTCCAACCATACCCTTCTCCTAATACTTGAAATCTTGAGTTGCGAGTGTCTATTGGTGACGGGGTAGTAACTCGCCATCAAGTGAATCGTCTCCACTCGCTAGCCCACATTAGTCATTACCATTAAGAAAACAATATATAACATTGTCTTGGCCTTGAAATCCTGAATATCGAATCAGTAAAAATGTTGTCCAATGACTCAGTTGAGTCACAAGTTTGCAATATAGTTATTTGGTCAACTAGTGGTTCACTGAGAGACGACTGAGACGAGTCGCGTAAGGCCCGGGTTCCCACGCTCATTCCTTCCGCGACACAAAAACCCGATCACTTAACTCAGGTTTGGCAGGCCGTGTATGGAACCGATATTTCGGGGATCGTATTGTAGTCATTTGACTGCATTTAATTGCCTCCCAAAATGTATTTACAGTAAAAAATTACTAACACTTTCAGTCCTGCATTTATTTCGTAAACAGTTTGTATGTGTCTGCGGTTTGTGTCATTTTTAACCGACTTCAAAAAAAGAGGAGGTTCTCAATTCGACTGTATATATTTTTTTAAGTTTGTTACCTCATAACTTTCAACTATGTGAACCGATTTTGATGATTCTTTTTTTATTTGAAAGCTGGTCCTTCTCGTGTGGTCCCATTTAAATTTGATCCAGATTGAAGTCGGGTTTTTTTTTGTAAAATTTGTGATTATAAGCTAAGTTATTCGATTCAACATGTAATTAGTGTGTTTCTCAGGATGATCCAATCTTAATTTATATCTGAGATGCTAAGTTTGAGTGAGAATTAATAATGAATATCAATTCCTAAAAATGACTACCTCTGTACACATGTAACTTTGCAGTAGTACTCGTATTCGACATTTAAATTAGACGCGTAGTACCCTTCTTCTGTTCTAACTTCAATAACAGTTTCAAACTTTTAACATACAACTGTTGTCATGTCTACAACTAGCAATAAGTTATATGTACGTTTTGGAATGCTTTTCATTAATTTACTTGAAAATAATGACGAAAATATAATGCCTAAATATGCCTAAGAGGGATCACAGTTAATTAAGTTCTGGTGATAATGATATGTGACGTAGACATTAAAGTCGTGCTTTATGCAGTCTCAGTGCATCGTGCAAAAGATGACGATAAAGTTAAGTATTGAATCACAAGTTTTGGTTATTTGACAGTAAACTTTTCAACTCAACAACTGCCTTTCGCTATTTTCAACTTTCCGCGTTACATCTATGCAGTAATTGTTTTGTCGAACCACACGAACAGTAAGCAACAAAATCAGTCAGCTTAACCTAACTTATGCTTAAAATCGCTGCTTCTTTTGGCTTGTTTTGAATCATTGTCCCTGTTTTAGTCGAAATCGTTCTCATGTCACGGCAAACAAGCTCGCATTCAAATTCTTCTGGCCATTTTCTTAATTTTATCATGTGAAATTAAGCAGAGACGAACATTTAATATGCATAACTGTCGTTAACCGTGTCATGTGAATGAGTCGTGGGGATGGGGTGCGGGGGTAGGGCGGGGGCGACAGGTACCGTTAGGCCGCGTGACCTTTGCAGCGGACGTGGCGCTGCACCCGCGCCGCTGTCCTTGACCTTCGCTGCACTTGCATCACGCAACTTGCACACAATTATACATGAGCCCTTCAAACGAACACGTTGTATACCTAATAACTGCACAAAGTACTAGGGTTGCCAGATGGCCGGGAAATCCGGGTTTGTCCCGGAATTTTATGTCTGGTCCCGTGTCCAGTAATTAGATCTTATTGTCCCGGATTCCGAAAATCTACTAGCTTTGTAACAACATAAACTAACAACAACATAAAGAATGACACGGCACGGCGAATTGCCCACGATATTGAATATAGATGACGCTGTTGGTGTTGACTGTCTTTATATATAGTTCACATGTCTAAAAACTGTATATAAGGCGCTTCCAAAATAACACGTTCATAAATTTTACTTATTTAAAGAAAGTACTTTGTTTCGTTCCTTCAATTTCAACAATCAATGCCTTTTTCAAAATAGTATTTAGCCAACTGAATAGTTTATGGACTAAAGAGCGAAACCCAATGTCCATGAATTTAATCAAGTCCGAACTGCAGAAATTTTATCAGTTTTGCAAGCCTTTGACAAAGCAAAACTAATAAAAATGGGAAAATTCAATGATAAATATTTAAAAAAATAATCTGTCCAAATCCTGTTATTAATAAGAGATAGATATTGTTATTTATTTTTTATTTATTACGATTTAATTTAATAATATAGTAGGTATTCATTGTCTACCAAAGTTTAAATTTATTGATAAGCTAAGTGTCTCAATTTTATTCATATTAAACGTGATGAGATACTGCCAAAGTTCTGAGTCTAAGCTTCATCTTAAAATTACAACGTTAATTACTTATTAATTACGTGCATACCTATCTAATAAAAGTATTTATTTGAAAATAAATCGCATTTTCATATGCAAATATAAATCCTTTGAAAATAAAAAACACAAAATATTTTTACTATGGCCACGACCCAACACCGTTATCCTTTTTTAGAATTGTCCCGGATTTGATGTTTCTATCTAGCAACCCTACTAAGTACTGTTCCACTGAAGTGACTTTTTCATCACGAACTTTTTACATTTTGCGGTTTCCTTGCAAAGCTAATAATAACTCCATAATCGATTGCCAGTGAGAGGCATTCACTGATCGTTAGTCTATTAGCGAGCTCACACTTGTACGGTGAATGAATGGTTAGTTACATATGTGCTTGAACATAAGTATTGTACTGATGTTTCTCAGAACGGCAATAGTGACAATGTCTGTTGATTCAAGATTTCAAATAGTCTTAAGAAGAACCACATTAGGATGGCGCAATGATTAGAGTGAACCCATTGCTATTGCGCTACGTCAAATGTCGTGACATTGATTGTTATATATTTCCATGGACTAAAAAACATGGGAAAATCGATCTATCCCCCTTTTAAGAGATAAACTTGTATTCAACTTGTATCAGATTAGTGCTGTATTGTCTGTCAAACAGTTGTATATAGTTCAGACGGTGTTAAAAAAGCATAAGTCTCTGCCTTTTAAATTGTGTACTGCAACTGCCTCAAGGAGAAGGAGGTGTAATGTTGCTGATATACCAATAGCGAAGACTAAATTTGGAAGTGTACAGTATAATAGAAGGTCAGCTCAACTGTACAACAGAATTAATAAACAGTTAAATATACACACAAAAACTTTATATGATTGTAAAGAGACACTTATTAAGTGGATAAAACCACTTACATATGATGACACAGAGACATTGTTGCAATACGGAGAATGATATTTGTATATATATATATATAAGTACACACACACGCACGCATGCACACACGCACGCATACACACACACGCACACACACACACACACACACACACACACACACACACACGCACGCACATTTACGAACACACACAAACACACAGTAACAGATAAACACAAATGCACGCTTCTCTGAATATACATACAATTGCATAAAATGTATCTAAAGCGATGTATTTTAGGATCACTTTGGTATTGTTTAAGATTATAATAATTATTGTGTTCATTATTACGTTGTTTAAAATGTGGAGGAGCAGAGTCTTCTACTACAGGCATCATTTGCTTAAAAGAAGATTCTGAACACTAATGGTTGTAAACAAATTATTTGACACAATAAAATTTATTTATTATTAAAAAAAGAAAAAGACATAAACTGAACTTCATTACTTAGAAACTTTCACAGGTTTGTGAAACCGCTGACATGATTGAAGTTATTTGTTATCTTCAAATCTCCACGCATTTCTGAACAAAAGGACAGACAAACAAAGTGACAACGAAGCCTTTAAATAATATGTGAAGTTGAACTTCAATATAGTCCATAAATATGTCCACACCATTATATCTGAGGTGTTATTCACTAGCCGCAGAGTTCCCACACGTCAATCGTGACAAAAAGTCGTTCAAACACTCTGTGCTTATTAATTACTAAGTTAATATATATATTATGTCGGCTATAGGCCGCAGCTGTGCCGATACTCAATAATTTAAGACAATAATGTAATACTAAAAATAATAATATCATATTATAATAATATTAATAGCATCCGGTTGTGTTTTAATCGTCGAAACTTCATTGTCAATTAGAACGGGCCGCGTGTAATTGTGGCGTGATCTATATGGGCCCAGCGCTCCAAATATGTATATCTGTGGTTTCAGTTCGTCGTCGGTGTTATTAAGCAGCAGATAGATTGTTGTCGAAGGACTTGCGAATCGAGTCTTCCTAACGATCATAACATGTAGTATGATCAGTATATCGCTCATGTGTCCTAGGAATCATTATTCCATAATTCATTAAGAGTTTGACATCATAGAAATAAAACTATACCTATTGCTTGCATTGTCAAAAGCTTAACAGATCTCATGTAGAGCAAAACTTCTAACTCTACATGTTCTAACATATTTTACAGGTTAGTCTTAAAATAATTGAAAAGTAAGAAAAAGTTAATAAACCAAGGTGACATGTCTGACGATCTAATTTTGTGCAAATTTAAAGCAGTAATAATTACAAGTGTTGATAATTTTCGTTCCATTTTATATAGCAATAGTATTGTTTCTTCTCCTATATTTACAATGGGGGATGCTTTCAATTTAATATTCTTATTAAGTATCTACATCCATGATTACCCATTCATTGAACTCCTGCTATATGCCTTAATAGATTTTTAACACCCTTATATTAGCTTTACAGTATGTTTGTTTGTCTTTTATAAGTGTGATTTTTACGTTTGTGAACCTTTATTTGACTTTGAGGCGTTTCTCGAGCTTACGATTAAAACACATGTACTAATGTCAATATAAAAAGTGTCTTACTGTCATAATCAGTTGAAAGAATATGAAATGGGCCAAAATAAGCATGTGCTTATTTTGGCATAACAGCCATAAAATTTGACAGAAAGGCGTCTCCTGCCACTTTGGGAGCAGCCGACGGTAATGGGTTTATCGAGATGGGCTGCAACGCTCAAGAATCCGCCACCAAAAGATGAAAGCTTACCTTAGGGCAGCGTCCGCCTCTTCTTGACCTGGGGTACTGCAAAAGCAGGTGTCCACGACGCGTCCTGTTCGAGTCGCGTGGTTCACTTTAAAATAGTATGTGCGTGGCTCTACTACTAGAAGGTAGTAGAGCCACGCTGATTTCAGCACGAACGGGCCGGCTCGACCGGGGCGGTACTACCCTCGCACAGAAAATCAACGTAAAATGACAGCGTTCGTGCTGTCGTGTTTCGTTGGTGAGTGCGAGACCGGAGGCCCAATTAGTCTAGTCAACAAGTTCCATACTTGTTGACTAGACTAAAAGATGCAGCAGCATCACTAGGCCGCCATAGTGTGGGTCGCCATACTGCATTGTCTGCATTCGCAATGAGTATGGTGACCACCACTCTTGGATTCTGCTTATGTTTTCCATCAGGCAGAGTAGAGTCATTTTGGCGAGCCAAACATAAAAAAAAAAAAAAAAAAAAAAAAAAAAAAAAGTGCCCTTGTTATGACAACAACTTGAGTAAAAATATTAGGAAAGAGTGTTAGTGGTCGGGCGATGCGATAACAGCGGACACTGGCGGCGTCAACATCAGTTTCACGCGCGATTAGGTGCCTTCTTTATAACACAGAGGTACACCAGTCACAGAGCTGACTCCTGAGTTTCGTTATGTTCTAAACAATCAGTCCACATTTTTATTACATTTCAACTATAAAAATTAAGACTCTTTCTTTATTAAGATTAAGATTTGTACATACAAATATAAATGTGCGCTACCATATTCTAACTTCAAATAATCATTATCTTATATATAAAATTCTCATGTCACAATGTTAGTTATCCTTAGTTAGTATTCCTCTGAAACGGCTGGACCGATTTTTATGCGATTTTTATACGAAATTTGGTTTGCATATCGAGTAGGTCTGAGAATCGACCAACATCTATTTTTTAAACCACATTTTTATTTCAAAACAAAGTTTGTCGGGTCAGCTAGTAAATTTTATAAAAAAGATAAGGGTAAACTACAGGCGCTTGAAACACCAATTTACGACCTAAGTCAAACAAAAATAGGAACAGGAAAAAGTACATGTCCATCTTTATTGAAATGGCATACGGCGCGGCGAAATAGCGAGCTGACTATATTTTTGTTTTTTTTTTGTTGGTAAGGTAATTTTTTAGTATTAAATTATTAATAACTAATTTATTATATACCGTTCATTGGATAGTAACGGTTGATGGTGCACATCAGTAGTATAAGCGGACGCCTCCACCTGTTCCGATAACCTTTAAACTAGCGAACAAGTGTACCCACCTCGTGCAAAAACCTTTGTCCCTGTTGTGTAGCTACTCACTCACACTAGGACAAGATATGTATCAGTCGATCTCTCTAAACTGACTAACTGATAAATAAAAAAAAAGAAAAGAACCAACGGAATCAGCAAATAAATTTCAAGGGAAAGTAATTGGTATCAATTTTAATAAAAAATGAGTTTATCTATATAAAATAAGATTTCCGTAGGTTTGATGGTAAATCGACTAGTATCAATTGGTGCGCTATCGAGATTTCCCTTCTGCAGAATTCTGGACTGGGGAAAAGTTGTCTAAAATTCGTTAAAGCACTTTCTACTACAAAGCCACTCACGAGTAAATCAAAATGTATGAATGTGTATATTCTACTTGGTTATATAAAATCACTAAGTTCTATTAAATGCCGAAAACAATGAACATTGTTAGAATATAGATGTAAAGATTTTAATGTATTGCATATTTAATTTTGTGTTTAGGTACAGTAAAGTTAGTCTTACGATCATTAAGAGTTTTAAATATTTATGTAACTATCTTAGCAGGTAAACTATGTCTGGATTGATTAGGCGTATTTGCTTGTCTAAAAAAAGAATTTAAGAAAAATAAAGTACATTTTCATTGTGTACAATTATTATTGGAAGATGTAAAACTATAACTACTCTTCTAAAAATGTCAGTAAAAATGTTAATAGTTTTGTTTGACTATTTTTAACAGGTTTGAAAAAAAAAAATGTTTGTTGTCCAACACTCACTGGATGATATGTGAATAAAGAAAATAGTAATATGGAGTTTGTTATTACTAAAAAAATACATGAGGATAGCTATCCTGTTTGCTCGGTAACAAGTCCAGCACACCCATCTGGCGCGATAGCTGGGATGTATATCAACAACCTAATCCATTTTTTGGTTTATATATGTTCAAAATATTCAAATTAAATTTTAAAATTGTAATTTGCCTCACTTTTTGCGGGTATAACTATTGAGGATGCAGCAATTTTTTGACAAAATAAGTAAAACACAAAATCTTAAGGACCTATCTTGTCAAACTGTCTAAACCAAACTATTTATGTACCTACATCGTGCAGCAAACAAAATGTCCTGTTAAATAACATCTCAAAACATAAAAGGGTGGCAGGGGGTTGTTAGTCGTCACAGCGGTGTGAGCAGGGCTAGGGGGGGGGGGGTCAGGGAGGGAGAGGAATGCTTCAAGTCAAACTCACGCTGCTCGTTGTTTAATATCCAACCAACTAATGCCGACGTCTCTATACTTCACCTGCAACATATCTCGTTGTATTGTATCGTAATAATATAATAATCTAACAATAATAACTTTATTTTAGTCTTTTGGTGGTAATTTCCATTAACTTTAGAGAAGCACACTATAATTAGGTCAATCATTAGGTGTATCAATTCATATAAAAGAATTACGGGTATTTTTAGGGTTCCGTACCTTAAAGGAAAAACGGAACCCTTATAGGATCACTTTGTTGTCCGTCTGTCTGTCAAGACCCTTATTCTCAGGAATGCGTGGAGGTATCAAGCTGAAATTCATATCAAATACTCAGGTCTACTGTCCCTTGGAGCTGTGAAAAAATCAAACTTCAAAGCCAACGCAATCAAAAGATACAGCCGTTGCTGCAAATTTTCGACATTCGCAAGGGAATCAAAACCTACAGGGTACTTCCCGTGAACTCAGGACCTTATATAGAATTATATAAAAAAAAACCGACTTCCAAAAAACATCCAACGAAAACTCTCTGCCAAAAAAACACTTAAAAGCGTAAAATAAACTGGTTCTTCATAAATTGCCTATACCTAATTCTTTATTCATTTAAATAGTAGTATTATAATGTGTGCTAGGTACCTAGAATCTGTTTGAAGTCGGTGCCAAGTGACTATCGCTTAGACTTTTGTAATTGTTCGTTTGTATTCTTTTTGGCTTAGCACCGACTTCAAACAGATTTTAGGTACCTAGCACACATTATAATACTACTATTTAAATGAATAAAGAATTAGGTATATGCAATTTATGAAGAACCAGTTTATTTTACGCTTTTAAGTGTTTTTTTGGCAGAGAGTTTTCGTTGGATGTTTTTTGGAAGTCGTTTTTTTTTTATAAAAAGTTTTTATTTTTCAGTTTTTAGTGCAAACAATCGTAGGTAAGTAGTAAGTTGAACTATTTCATCAAATTCCATCATCAAGAATACAAATGAAGGTCTAAACGTACGTGTAATATTGAAATCATCCTCTAATTCCTAACTGTTGAAGAGTTTAACCTTCTATCATCAGTTCACCTAAATAACTTGAAAGTATACGACTGGAGGTCTTTAGATACGTATGAAATTGAAAGAATTATCCTCCAACTCCTAACCGTTGAGGAGTTGTACCTTCCACCTTCCATCATCAGCTTACCTAAATAATTTGAAAGAATACGACTAAAGGTAACATATATACATCTGATATTTAAATATTTATCCTCCAACTCCTAACCGTTAAGGAGTTGTACCTTACATCATCAGCTCATCATCATAAAATGATGACTACCAGACGCAAATACGGGTGTAACTTCAGAAAATATACGAAAAACATAGTATGTACCTATAAAAAATGACAGTTTCCCTCGATTTCCCTGGGATCCCATCATCAGATCCTGATTTGCTGGCAATGGGACCACCTCGGAAGCATACCCTTTCGAATACAAAAAATTTTTTTTAAATCGGTCCACAACTGACGTAGTAATCGGGTAACATACAAAAAAAAAACATACAGTGGAACATAGAACCTCCTCACAAAGCAACGTCTTATAGCACAGATAAAGGAAAAATTGCGATAAGCATAATTTTGTAGTTACATTATATAATATACCTACGGGTTTTGTACGGAACCCTCGGTGCGCGAGTCCGATTCGCACTTGGCCGGTTTTTTATAATTAAACAGTGTGGGGGACAAGTGTGTCATGTCCCACCAACACAAAGGGAGGATCCTCTGACCAGGCGAGGTGATCATGCCTGGTGGGCCAACTGCCCAACAATTATGTTGGGATGTTGTATGTATCTTAATTGGCGCGCGATCTTTCACTGCGCGATTCAGGATTGGTAGTTTCTTAGTTTCCTTCGTTACTCCGTAGTTCAGTGTAACTTCGGTAGATGGCGCTGTAGTATATTTCTGTTGCGCTGTATGTGGAAGTCGCCACAACAGTATTTTAGAGTACGATTGTAGAGGCCTATTCCTTTATATTCCCGCGTTTAGTTATTGCTCACTCCTCACACATGAACACCGAAACTATGTAACCGATTTTCACGTTATTTGTTAAATGTGTGTTTTGTTGGCGTACCTAAGATAGCATAGTTGACATCACGCTTAGACCAATAGCAGCCGAGCATAATTGAAAAGAGACACAAACGAAGTTGCGTTGTTCAGCTAGTATAGTATCGATATAGAGTGTTCTTCTAAAATACCTTCTTCCTAAAAGTCAGTCTTTTATTTTACATACATATTATAGCTGGCAGTTCCTTTCCTTTCTTGGTTGTTATTAGCCAAAAGTAAGTATTTTTAACCGACTTCCAAAAGGAGGAGGTTCTCAATTTCATCGTTTTTTTATGTATGTACACTGATTACTCCGTCAATTTGTTTTCACTCCGCTGTCTTGCTATAGGATAAGAGTGTCCATTCGCTGGATATTACCTAGTTCCTGCATCACTTACCAAGTTGACATTTTCCAAACGTCAACGTTATTAGAAAGCTAACAAGTGTAAAACGTCATCTCGCCAAGGATCCGTACTTAATACTTACTTCTCTATATCTTTTTGTCAGGACTTGTTTAATTATCGTCCTTACTCATACAATCGATTCTATTCATTTAAGTGGTTTCTGATGATATTTGCTTGTGTCTTAGTCGTGTTAATAATAATGTATACTTGTGCTGGAACATGTATCAACAAGCCCAGTTCTTTTATCTTACGCACATGATTTCATGAAGATGTGATTTCTTTGTGTAGTTTGAGAAGTAATGCGTATTCTGCTCTATTGTGTTGAAAACAATTTGTCTTAGTTGTCAATATGTTGGCAAAAAAGCGTTCAGTGTATTTAGATAAGGTAAGTTTACGGCGCTTATAGGCTACGTGCACGGTGTATGCACGGTCCGACCCGATGGAGCGTGTGCGAGTGTCCAGCGGAGATTGCGTATCGTCGCGGCGCAGCGCCGGCCGCCGCGTCGCTACTCTGCCGTGAATGAACTCGGTGTGTGCACACACTGCTTATTTACTCTAAACATATACATTTAGTTTCTCATAAACAAATAAAACAAGAGTTTCATACCCTGCACCGGCTGGAGACTGCCGCCTTGACGACGACGGTTGCTGTGCCGTGTCGTGGAAGACTCAGAACAGCGTCTTATCGAGCCGCACCGACACCTCTCCCCTTTCTCCTGTTCACCACCACCCCGTGTAGCCTCCCGTCGTCATTTCCCCGCGCGAATTTACAATGTAGCAAGTCCTCTACCCCCCACCCCGCAAAACGCCCGCCTCCCCCCTCACACTCACAGATTCCTACAAGCGAGTGAATAGCGTAAGCGATGTCACGTAGAGTTAAAAGTCCCGTGCGGCTCGGCGCGCTCGCGGTGTGCGTGAGATTTTCTGGCCTGGAAATTCTAATGCGCCGCGCGACTGCGATAAAAAATGAGCGGCTCGGGAAACATGAATACATTAGTGAGCGAGACGGAGCGCGCCCCGCCCGCTCCGCGGCACTCCGCCGCGACGCCTCGCACCTCCTCCGCTATGTGCTTTACACCGTTTTATATTTTGATTCCTTCTGAAAAAGGGACGGAGGCTTGCGCTATGTACTGGGCGCTTTAAGCTTTTAAATTATGTATCTAGGTGAGACCGAGGCCGGGGGACTCCGCGCCTTTCACGCCCGGCTCGATCGTTCCACTATAAATCCTTCTTTAAGTGAAAAGGGTTACTGTAAACAGATAGTTATAAAATAAGGTTCCGGCTCGGGGCGGGCGCAGTAAAGGAGCGTGGGAATCTAACAGTTAATTAGTTGCGCCAGAAGGGTCCGCGTTAGACGGCGCCCTGTAATTGCCTTGTGCATAAAAACTGGCAATAGACGTACGACGACAAAGGGTTGAGACATTTTTTATATGGGCACGCGCGACCTTGCGTTTTTCTAACAGTTTTTGCGCGTGTTCTAACACCGCACCTGTCCGGAAGGGTTGCCCCGCCGCGCCACGCGACCTCCACGACAAGTTGTGACAGCCACCTCACGGCACGTGTGGTGCTCTATGCCAGATTCACTCTCTGTCAGCTGATTTATGAGCCTTTAATGAATCGACAGAATTATGTGGCAAATACACACTTACTCTCATTGTAAATGAGTCCCTATTAAAGAAGCATTTTTTTTATTATAAATTTCAATGCATTCGCTAATGGATATTGAAATCAATGTAGGTATTTTTTTTATCTTTGGTAGTCTATACTTTCAACATGTTATTAGGTATTTATTCTTAATACCTAAACTATAAGTTAATAGAAAGAGACAGACTGTTAGTTTGTTTGCTATCGCTAAAGTATATAAGCTAAATAATCAATCGATCGAAAAACTGATAAATGACTTGTTTTTATTTAGCGCGTAGGTACATTGTGCCTAAAATGTATAAAATATTTTTTTATCCCACCAGCTCGTAAAGAGTATTTTTGCCCTTCGATATCTGAGTGTAAAAGCCGTTTTTATCCTCTAGAGAATAAAGTAAATTGAATTTAGAACATCGCTCGGGTGCACTAAGTTTGTGAATTCAAAACATCATTAAACCTATTTACTTCACCTCCATGGTGCCCAATTAATCATACAATATTTTTAAATTTGTTAAAAACTTAGACTCGGAACCTTCTTGGTGTAGTTTTTTTTAATTTGCTCTGGCCGCCACAGACGTATAACTGTGCTGGCCGCACCATTTTCTTATAAGTAACTATAGCAACGTAACTTTCAATTTTTCTTAATTTACCTATACATCCATACAAATAAATAAAATTGAAATGTCTCTTTGTAATATTAAAATAATCGCTTTGTACTAAATGCATATGAATGCATACACGGTACATATACTAAAATATTTTTTTTTTATAATTTCTGTTACATTGTCTGTCTGTCTGTCTGTTTGTTCCGGGTAATCTCTGGAACGGCTGTACTGATTTTGACGGGACTTTCACTGGCAGATATCTGATAATCTAAGGAGTAACTTAGGCTACTTTTGTAGACTAGTTTTGTCCCGCGGTGTAACTCGCGGTACGACAAAATACGCCGGTAACACCGCGGGGTTGAGCGAATACCTAAGTATTTTTAAAAATAAATCTGTAATACTTACCTATCATATAAATACCTAATAAATATTAATACCTAAACTGAAATAAAAGAGTCTTGTGATTGTTAATGCTTTTTTTGCATTTAGTTGTTTCCTCGCTGAGGTGGAGTGTAAAGTTACGTGTTGCACTCGAGTGCAAATATTTTTCACCTCGTGCTCTTTTGATTCCATCGCTGACGCTCAGGATTCTAATTTTTGAATCACGAGCGTAGCGATTCCCTCGCTAACGCTCAGGATTCTAATTTTAGAATCCTTCGCTTGCTCGATCATCAAAAGTGAACACGCGGTTAAAAAGCAACTTTGCACTGTTGTATAACAAATAACTATTTTCATGTTCCCATGAAACCTGATACTTCACATATTGCTTTTGTGGCAATTAAGATAGTGATGAGAGTAATATTACAATAATCGTCAAAATTATCGGAAAAACTAACTACTCTTCTGCCTCTGTCCACTCTGGGACTATACGTCTTTTCAGAAAGGAAATATTGGCTTCCTATACCATGCTAATCACACGGGTTGGTATAGGATTCATTTCGAGTGTTTGTTCTCTTTTCAGTAGTTTTTCTGGTGAATTTATTATTATAGTGGCCCTATTGATGTTATATTACCAATCTTATTTATATTGTTGGCGCAGTGGAAAGAGTGGAGTTGTATCTAACGTCGCTGGTTTGTCCGACAGAGGCGGCGCGAGCCGACGTCGTGGCTGGTGTACCCGGCGTCACGGCTCCAGCGCCTGCTGCAGTCCGCCTGCCCCACACGCACGCAACATGACGTCCACCGCAGACCGTCTGTTATCACAGGTATCTATATCTTGCCTTGTATGCACATAACTGCTTTCACAATTCAGACTGTATAAAACACCTACAAACACATTATATTTCGCTACTTTCAACAGTCTTAACACTCAACTTCTTTCAAAGTCTATTTCATGTAGAAAAATAAATTGAATGCTTACAAAAGTATCTGCTCTAATATCAGCTACCATCCTTTCAGGGTCCTATGCTCAAAGCTACTAAAAATAGTTATGTAAATGTACATTACTAAAGTTCGTAGCTGTGTTCAACATGAAATCTGTAGACCACTTCCATCGTCAAGAGCAGACCACCCAGTTACCTAGATATTTTTAAACTTGGTTTCTGAAATACAGACTCAATACATCTTCAATCATCATTTCACATTAGCAGTCAAGGTTTCGGTTAAAACAAAACGATGTTCCGTGACAAACGACGTCCGTTCGTTCAAAAAAACTCGGAGATGCTACGCCAACTTTGGAATGTTGCCTCTAATCAAAGGAAAGTAAAAAATCATTTTCGTGTTGTCATAGCTTTACGCCATTCTCTAATATAACATTTAACGAAGAGGCGCGAAGTATTGCCTAGTCTCCAGTACAAGGTTGTTAACCTAAGTATTCCAATAAAGCAAAATAAAAAAAATAAAAGAATATTATTGCTTTCTCACTTTTTCTCATTTAAATGTTTACTACTCATTAGACATTGGGGCTTTAAATACTATTATTCAACGTAATGCATGAATATTGATGTGCAAGAAAATAGTGTCAATGTGCTTTATATTGCGCTGTAAGCTCGGAGATGATGATTTAAATGTCAAATTGTGTGCGATTTATAATGAAATGGTCTTGAATAAGCTTTAAAACCATTTTATGCATAAGAGTTATGGTGATCATTAACATTTATAGAACTTATTAGTTTAGTTATAAATAATTAATAATTAAATCAATAATTAATCTAATACTCCTTATTCATGATCGTGTCATATTGTGCTCATTGCGAACTGTTTCATAAAATGTTACTAGACATATTAATTAATGTTAATATTACTTTATGTTATGTGCGCCTTTAAAGTATTCGTATGAGTGGAGCGGGTTCGTATCAGATAATAACTATTAATGGGGCTATTAAAATAAAAATTAAATGTTACTTGTCTAGTGTGTAGTTTACAGGTGTGTCACAGAACGTACGACCAGTTACAGGGAGAGGTGAAAAAAATAATGTTCGCCTATTAATAATAATACAACATGTCCACGTAGGGACTTAACATATTAATGCTGGGCGCAGTGGCGACTTACAAACAGTTGGACAAGCGCCGTCCAGCGCTGCGCTGCTAATTAATGTCTGGTTCTACAAGGCATGTGATCTGCTACCTAGTGTACTTTCTAACGCCACACAGAAGGTACTTGGCGACACTAGATACAATGAACAACATTTAAAAAACATATTTTATTACTTGATCGTATTTAAGATTGTATAATAAAATAAAATGTTCAGTTTTGATTCATTAGTTTCAAACTTGCACCTACGTACAACCAACCATCTTATAGAAACTCTAAATCGTCATATCCACTCGCGACGCACGGTTCATTTAAATATTTAATTTCACATAAAAAATAAAAAGTATAAAATTGAATCATTGTGAACATTGATCGGCACATTGATTGCCGATCAATGTTCACAGTTCCGAACCCAAAATGTGCCAAATTTTTGCAGTTAAACAGAAATGTAACGGAGTTGATACACAGTTATTTAGTTCCAAGTGTGAGTTATATTTAAGATCAAATCGATTGCCGAAACCTGGCACTAGATAGTGTTGCTTACTTGTTACGTCTAGACTTATTCCGATAATATTCGTCCTATCAAACCTTTCCGATTATGATGAATAGTCTTGATGTTGCTAAACGCGAAATTAGGATGTCAGATTAAACTATATAACCTAGGAATATGGAAGCAATTATGAAAAATATATACCTATGTAATTATTTATGTCATGAAGCTACCATCATTCTCTTGCGCTTTGCGCTGCTCACGCAAACTGTTTACACGTGCAAAGGCACAATCTACCAACTAGCTAACTACACATAACCGAAGTTGCTATTTGTTTATACAAATGTTGATAAATGTTAATAAATAACATTTTTATTTATTTATTTATTTATTTATTTATTTGTACATAAACAAATTACAATTTGAACTTATCGACGGTTTCCGCACTAAGCTCGAGGCTTGTGTCGCGGCAACCAAGACCAGATTTTACATTATTCATTGGTGCTAATTCTGTTGTTCCAAAATCTCTCCAAACAAAACCAGAAATCAAACTAAAAGTTTGTAACGTTCAAAAGATTGGCTAAAAAGATAGTTTCGGGTATTGCCCTGCTTAGTGACGCAACAACAGAATTTAGCACCGTATCATCACTTTGAGCAGGACAGCGGTTCTAACTTATAGAATATTTTTACATAATAGTTATATGTTTTAGGTTTTAATTTAGTTGAAATCGAATATAATATAAAATCAATACAATTTCAGAACAAACAAATTAAAACTAATATAAAAAAAAAACAAGTGGATAAAATAATAATACCTCTTTAATTATATGTGGTAACTGTGTTCATTCATCTGTGGTTGAGAGTGTTTTCGTGTGTATGAGATGAGTATGTGTTTGTGTTTGGATGCGAGTGTGCGTGTGTGTTTGTGAGTGTGTTATGTTTTGCCGTTATTGCATGTGATTTGGAAGAATTAATTCCGTTTCATCATAAGAAAGATTCAGCAGCCATTCTGTGACCAGTCGCTTTACTTCACTCGTTGATAACTTAATGATATGTGTATGTAATTGACAAACTTTGTTGTACACCTTAGGGCGGAGGTAGATGTGCTGTCTTTTTATGAAGGTGGTATTTATGGTTGGAAGTGGAGTTCGATAGACGCGGCGCTGGTTTAGACTAATTATAGCAGGAGTATTTAAAATTTCCTCATGCATAGATTTTATTATTTTCAAAATAAAAATTTGACGTACTCTCAGTACTTTACATTCTTTGTACAGGTCGTTTGTTGGGAATCTGAAAGGTTTTCGTAGCATCACTTTTAAAACTGCTCGTTGGGCTCTTTCGAGTTGTATCATTTTGGTTTTAGCGGCACCACCCCAAGCTAGAATACAGTAGAAAAGTAGTGATTGTGTCAGTGCTTTGTAGACCCTAATGAGATGGTTTTTGTCCAGGCTATTGCGAAGGGATTTTAAAATATAAATAGTTTTCCTAATTCGACCGGACAGGTGTATTATGTGATTTTCGTATGTTAAACGTTCGTCCAAAATGACTCCTAGATATCGAACAGAGTCTGTGCGTTCTATGGCACCGCAAATACAGTTGGCGCGATCTTCAGGGGCGCAGTAATGAATTGCCAACGTGTGTCCTGCTGGGAGTTTTGATGCAAGTGTCTTGTGGAACGCGATGAAATTTGTCTTTTTTAAATTGAGGGTTAGAAGATTTGTGTCGAGCCATTTTGCAATGAGAGTCATTCCTTGTTCAGCGGATGCTATTACTTTTAACCACGATGTATTGCGAAAGATAATCACGGTGTCATCAGCGTAACACAAGACTTCCGCATTTGCCATAGGTATATTGAGAATGTCATTCATATATATGCTGAAAAGTGTGGGACCAAGAATACTCCCCTGGGGGACACCAACCTCAACGCAGCACTGGTCACTAATTGTGGATCCCACCCTGACGCACTGATGACGATTTGATAAATAACTGCGAAACCAGTCAAGTGCAATACCGCGTATACCCATTGCTTCTAATTTACGGAGCAAGATAGGGGTGGACACCGTATCGAAAGCCTTTGATAAATCAAGTAAAACTCCTAAGCAATATTCTTTGCTATCCAAAGAATTGGAAACCGCGTTCACTAGAGTGACTACAGCATCTTCTGTAGATTTTTTGCGTCTGAAGCCGAATTGTTTTTCGGAGAGTAACTTATTGTTTTCGAGAAAGTCGACTAGCCTTTTGTTTACTATCTTTTCCAGGAGTTTAGAGAATATGCTTAAAAGGGAAATCGGTCTGTAGTTACTAGGAGTTGATTTTTCGCCGTCTTTATGTATAGGAGTGACAACGGCAGTTTTCCAGCATTGAGGAAAGATACCGGTGTTCAGGCTGAGGTTAAAAATGTGTGTAAGTGGGCCAATAATCTGTTTTTTTGTTTCTTTTATTAATCTAGGAGAGAAAGCGTCTAAGCCCGGGGAGCTGCCATTTTTAAGGTCGTCAATAAGTTTGATAACTTCCTTAGGGTCAGTTGGCTTACGAAAAAGGAATTGCCTTTAGTTGTTGCATTAGAAGAAGTGTAAGCCGAGGCAAGGGAGATTTCTGAAACATTAAGTTTATTTAGAATATCATCTGCTAATTTTTTTCCAATATTTGAAAAGTATTGGTTGCAAATATTAAGTGACGTAACGGGATCAGAATGATTTTTTGTTAGTTCTATAGGTGTTGTATGATTGTTTGACATGTTACAGATCTGTTTAATTGTTTTCCATAGATTTTTTGAATTGCCGGACTCAATGCTACTATTTAATAATTGTGTCTCATAATTTACTTTGAGACGTTTTTGTAGGTTAGTAAGGAAATTGCGATATCTTTTGTATGTAATTTGACAAATGAGGTCATTAGGTTTGTTCTTGCTTTCAAGATGAAGTTTGTCTCGTGTTCTCTGGCATCTCATTAATCCTGGCGTTATCCATTTAGAGCCATGTTTTCCAATAGCATAAGTAGAGGGTATGTAGAAAAAAGATTTTAGTAAAAATTCAATTGCTCTTTTTAATTGGTACTTAATAGAATATTTATGATCATAAAATGTATGTAACAAGTTATTATCGACTTTTAATTAAATATTTGGTTTGTAATGTGGGCACATAGTTACAAACGAGTTGTTTTTCTGTGTTGTAATAACTCTAAAACTTCAAGAAAAGTAGGTTGTGAATCTTGATCTATTATTGCATTAACTATATTATTATATAATATAAATATTTCGGACATCTAACACACAACGCCATCTAGTCCCAAGCTAAGCAGAGCTTGTGTTATGGGTACTAGACAACTGATACAAATACATATTTATATACTTTTTGTTTGTAAATACATACATATTATACATAGAAAATACCCAAACTCCGAAACAAATATTTTTAGATCATACAAACATTTGGTCCGACCTGGGAATCGAACCCGAGACCTTATGATTAGCAGTCGCACACGTCAACCGCGAGACCAATGAGGCAGTCAAATATACATACTAGCTGATCGGGCAAACGTTGTTTTGCCATTAAAAAAAATTGGGGTATAAAAAATATATGTTGGTCGATTCTCAGACCTACCCGATATGCACACCAAATTTCATAAAAATCGGTCCAGCCGTTTCAGAGGAGTATGATAACTAACATTGTGACACGAGAATTTTATATATAAGATAAGCTTAAGAAGAAAACTACACCATCTTCATATAATTGTTCAAGCGCTCTTTAATTATATTGTCATTATTTAATTATGTTTTCTAAGAAAAATCGATATATTTAAAGGACAACCCTAAAGTTTTAGCTGTCTATTGTGAATACATTAGATTCCAAACGTTGTTGTACTCTGGCTGGGTAATTTTTATACTGTTTTCTTGTCACCTGCTTAATAACGCTTTTATTGTTATTAGGTATGTTTATATTCAATTACAAATGTTTAGCTAATATTTCGGTATTTATCGCCTACTTAGTGCGGACTATGGCACTGCTGCTAATTTTTGTTGATGTCTGGTTTAACATTTACATGTTGGGACATAAGGAAATAATAAGTTATTGCTTGATGAACCATTTGTGTAAAGTTGGCTAAGCTAATTATATACCAATAGTCTTTTGTCGAGGGTATTCTCGAGTACTGCAGCTCAGTTGACAGTTCAATTAACGAGTCGACATTCTGAATCTGGCAAATTAGATTCGGAATTTAACTTGAATGTAAATGAGTTCCTTATCCGAGCTTGGATGTTATCAATTAGTATTGTTTTTAAAACAACTGCTGCGACCCGGAAGGTATTTTATTTTGATGGCACGGTACTGGATTATTAATGAGAAACGCTGTATTAGATCATCAATATATCTAAATAGATTGCCAACGCTATGGAAGCAATAAAAAATGTTAAACTTTTAGCTTTTTTCCATGAAATTAAATTCTGTTAAAAGTTTTTCTGGCGAACCTCAGCCATTTGATATGATATTAATTGACTTCTTCCAACCATTGTCTCCTAACTGTGGCAGATATGTCATTGTGTCTTCAGGCGCTTGAAGTGGACACTTCGACATCGTGAGTGTTGAGCAATGCCTCGAGTGGTCTCACTTGGAGCGGCGCCAAGCTTGAAACGTTACCTTTATTTTATCACTCCGCCCCCGTGTATGTCGGTTATCGCGGCAAATAGTAGCCTATGTGTTATTCTGACGTATAAGCTATATTACTGTCAAGTTTCATCCAAATCCGTTCCGTAGTTTTTGCGTGAGAAAGTAACAAACATCCATCCATCCATACTTACAAAGTTTCGCGTTCATAATATACTAGTGTTTGCCCACGGCTCCGCCCGCGTATATGTCGGTTATCGCGGTAAATAGTAGCCTATGTGTTATTCTGATGTATAAGCTATATTACTGTAAAGTTTCATCCAAATCCGTTCAGTAGTTTTTGCGTGAAAAAGTAAAAACATCCATCCATCCATCCATCTATCCATCCATCCATACTTACAAACTTTCACGTTTATAATATTAGTATAGAAGTACAGATTTTCATCCGAACAATTTCCACTCTTACATTCAACAACTAAGAAATCCAACAAGACGCTAAAGCACTATGTTAGATACTTAGTTAATATTTTGATATAAAAGGTTTTTTTTAAATTAACTACAATAATATAAGATTTATGATAGATCATAAGTGATTAGTCCTTGAGTACCTGTTGGTGACGTAATTGAACAAATATTATATCGGAGGGGCGTACAATTGATTTCATTACCCCAACTTGTCGTCCAGAAAATTAGGGGATAGGACCTCCTCAAGTGTATACCGCTGCTTCTTCTTTACAAAGGGATTATAAAAAATTGAATGTTGTATTGTTTGTATCACCTGTCTGTTACAACAAGTACGCATTAAATAGACATAAACTCTACTTCACAGTGGAGCAAATAGCACTGGTTTACTGTTAAAGTTAAGAGTTTGATTTCATTTCAATTTGGTCCTGTTCTTGAGGTTGTTTTTTTTTTGTTAAGATTATTTATTGACATTTAATTGTTGTTGTATCATCATCATCAACAACACATAACGTCCCACTGCTGGGCTCGGGTCTCCTCTCAGGAGAGAGTTAAGGCCAGAAGTCCCCACGCTGGCCGAGTGCGGGTTGGGGACTGACTGCCTGTTGTATGGAACAAGCATAAAAAAACAAAAAAAGCTTTACAAAAAAAGCAAGTTAACATTTTCATAATTATATTTTTGCTAATTAAAGGATATGCAACGCAAGGATAGGTAGCGGTCACAAAAATGATTACGTAAGATACACAAGATCCTTGTAATTTGATGCGTTATCTAAGTTTCGGATACTTACGAGTAACCCTTGTCTGGAAACTGTTCTGGTAGCAGAAGGAGGTTGTAGCTAGACGTTCAACGGTAAGAAATCCGCTAAGCATTAGAACGATAGTCCATATTTCTGGATAGTTTTATGGAGAAGTTAATTTTTGCTTGCATACTATATGAAAATATTAAAACTTTTTTTTAACTAGAAATTTAAGTGAAGCATGGGACAACTGGTTTTCTCAATTTTTGGTATTTCGAATTCTTTCCAAGTCTCAGTATTGGTTAAGCAGATCTTTGGAATTCACATTCTTGAATTAGATACGTGTTTAGTCCAATCACCAGGTTGCGTTTCCCGTGGAAAGCTTTAGAGTTTAAACTACGGGTGTATTGCTATAAAAAAATATTGTAATGGTGGTGTCCTCCCTAGCTTTACAATACATTTTTTATGGCGTTTTGCGAGATATTGTAAAAAACATAGCCATTGCATACGAAAGTTGTTGATTTAGACAATTACAAATATTAATTATAAGTAAACTATTTATTATAATCACCAAAATACAATAGGTACCTTTACGAGTATAAAGAAGCATATTTAATTATAATGAGGCCATTACATAATAAAGAGCATCCACCACACTAATTGTTTCATTCCGATTGATAAATGACAATAGGCATATATAAATTGTAAAAGTGTTCAATTTATGTACATACTTACTTGACACGACTGTGTCTATTTTAAACATGGATGACAAATTCCAGTTTTGAGCCACGAGAATATTGAATGAAGAATGATGAAATCAATAGTACTAAGTCCACAATAATTAGTAAAGTCAATTATAAATTAAAATGCTGATAAACAAGTGTAGAAAGAATAATTATTTTTACGGGAATTATTGTTATATCATGGAACGCGAAAGTTTAAAAGTTAGTAAATGTAGAAAGAATAACTATTGAGAGTTGTAAAAAAAAGTACGTACTGATACTGGTATATGTATGACAGATGTGATGATGGACCAGTAGAGCGCCACTGCCCTCTCCGAATAATATAAGATAAGAGATGAGGGGACGTTATCAGTCTGAGGATCTGGAGGGACAGGCGGCAGGCGCACATCTCGGTGCGCCAAACGCCGACGGCGGGTATCACTGCTGATGGGGCAAGATAATATAATCCTATAATCATAACACTTTACAGCCTTGTTATAGCCCAAATGTAGTGCAACTCAAAGCGGCTCTCATAAGTTATGTATCTTTGTAGTACTCTTGCCTACAGCTCGAAGACAGTTTTTATTTTTAAGGAAAAAATATTTCTCAAATGTGAGCTGGCAATGTTTACACAACATTTTGTGATGACCTGATGAGTAGTTAAGAAATAAAAGAGTATTGAATCAAATATAGGGACACCAATGTTGTTGTTTTTTATTAGTGTGTGGTAGTACCAGAGAAAATGACGTTAAGTTAAAATTAGGTACGTAGATTTGCTTTTGCTTCGAAGGAGCGATTCTTGCATGCATTAGCTGCATATTGACATGATTATAAGTAATTAGCTATTGGTTAGCAAGCCATAGACGAAACTAGCACTACCTTCAGTGTTTATGAAGAGCTTTCTAATGTCTCCAGTCCCACTTACAACACATACAATTTTTATACGGCAATTTTGTTAGTCATATTTGTTTTTACATTTTAGAAATAAAAAATCCTTTCTTATACGCAGCTTGTTATGACAGTCATAAAAGAAACAAAAAGAGATAAATTCGGTATTTTTTTTTGTATATATTTGGTGGTACGGTTTGGTACCCTTTATTTTGGGTAATTTATGATCTACTAATGTAATTTTTTTTTTTTTTTTTTTACTATGATTGTTCATTCCTCTTGCCAAGGCAGCGATCACCTTGATGAAGTTTATAATACCTATGGCCCATAGATAGGCATACAATCACTAAGCTATTGGTCCATTGGCGAGAAGAATGAGCTTTACGGCGATTCACCGTGTTCTTAATCTAAACTAAAATCATTAAGCACTTACTGGAGTGTGTGGCTTCAATGTTCTTCTCGGCGTTCCAAGAGATATCTCTTGGGTAGAATCTTCTCTGCTCTGCTTCTTCACACAAACATAAACTCCTAAAGTGCTGTACAACTTCCAAGGTATTCGAATTACAACAACTCGCTTCAGCTAACGCGGAACGCGCCTACAAAACTCGCGAGTCCACGACCTAACACAATACGGTTTATCACTAAAGAGACCGCGGTTCGATGGACAATACAATTAGCTTACTATCAATTAATTTTCACAATAACAATAAATCGTCGGCCGGTTTCAACACGCGTCTTTTCTGTTCTTTTTCACATATTTAACCTCAAACGTCAAAACCTCAAACACGAACCAGAGACAATCAAAATGTTGCCAGTACAATGACGTTCGAAATCCTACAATGATGTTAACATAAATATTACGGGTCCATAAAGTTGCAAGCACATACATACCTAGTTTACCGCTAAATAAATATATGTGCATTTTACATAAATAACAATATATGTTTAGACAGAAAATACAGAAAATCTTCGGTGTACCTATCGGTGTCTGTAAGTGAGAAGATTTTACCACTAACTTATTGAATTGGTGACTTAGGTTTATTTGTTTAGAGACATACCTACACATACATTACATACACATACATAGAGACATACGTACCTAGATTTGATTAATCGACTATGATATGGGCACAGGTTTAAGTTGTATGAAACAAATTGTCGTATTAACTGCGTAAATAGTAACGTCTTTTGAAATTTTAATCGACAAGAACTACGGAATATATAGGTTTTCTATACAAACTGAATGAATACTGAAACTGAATACAAACTATAAAAATGTATGGCTTGGCTGTTTCGTAACTTGAGAAACTAAATATTTGCATAACACAAAAGGCGTTCGTTTCGCCTTCGAGCGTTAGCGAAACGGTGAAGCCATACATTTTTACTGAGATGTAGAGTTTGTGAAGTTAGTGTTGGTAGAGTTAGGGCGTGTAGATTCAGAAGCTTGGCTCTACATGAGATCTGATATCTTTTTCACAGGGTAAGCCATATGCAGTCGTCTTGGCAACATTTAACATGAAAATATTTTGGTGGGATTAGTGAGTATACCAATATCGTTCCTTTTGCAATATTAAATGTGTAGTAAAGTATCCTCTATAGACATTTTTTACTTAAATGTACTAATACAATTATACGTGGTATATTCAGGTGTTGCTGCTTTGAAAATAGGTATCTTTATAATAATATCCCATCTTCTGGTTTTAAACGAGATTTTCGTGAAAAAAAAATGTTTTTCTAACCATCGTTAAAGGTGAAAACAGCAAAATAATTAAATTACAACACTACGTATAGTCATAAACAGGATCATGGCTTGTCACTCATGATGTATATGTTCAACTGATACTCAGGCTCCGTGTGACTCAGGTGCTGCATGGTCAAACTGGCGTTAATATTCTGGTCCCTATATGGACTAGTAGAATGAATATCACTACGTACTAATCTTGTTGAATACTGTAGGTACTCTTCCCTGACGATAGTTTTTATTCCTTTAGGTATGTTCGCTATTTCGGTACTGGTTGTACGAAACTTCGATTTTCGTAACCATGTCATCTTTAATTAAACATTTTGATTTTAATTATATGCAAATAGTGTCACTATAAAATTAATGTCACCGCTTTCGATAATTTCCTGTCGAGCTTAAGAAGCAGGAGATAACTAAAACTCAATGTCTTCATTTTTTACAATATACTTCTAAAGGTCAGATGATTTATCATTTATCAAATGACACGAACGCAAACAACGCGTGCTAAATGCGCTAGGAATACCGGCGTGTAGAAAAACGCGTCACAAGGTCGACAATATTCCCAATATGGCGGAACCCTGCGGGCGCGTTTTTGTTGCTGAGATAATGGGGCACACCTTGGCGATGAAGACATCAGCGGTCACCGCGCGCCTGCTGCGGGCCACGGACCCACCGACACCCCCGCCTCACACAGCAGCAAATGATAAATCTAATGCCACATAGCCTCTGCCGTGTTTAAAGACGCCTGGAAGAGACTATGTGCAGGCAGATATTTACTTATTTTGACTACATATTTTTAATGGTACTTAATACCGTTAAAAATATGTTCAAATAGAAAAAAATGTAACTGTACAGTATTTCAATAGCTTTATATCTAAATTGAAAGAAACATTTTGATAAGTATAATAAACATTAAAAAAACACTTTCCGAACTAAGAGAAAGCAACAAAAAGCGTTGCGTCTTTTCGAAAAAAAAGGTTTTATAGCGGCCTATTATTACGTTACAAACGACTTAAGTTGCGTGTACCGTAACGGCTTTGTGTGTCGCCACTAAAAATAGATGTTTTTATTGCACATTTTTTAAACATTTTGCAGTTTCTTTATGAAACTTTTACCCTGTTCCTAGAGAAAGTTGAAGTAAAACTTCATCGTTTCTATTGTCTCTATAGCTACGTAACAGTCGTTTGCACCATAAATCTGCATGCGTAGTGTCGTCCGCGTGCGGGGCGGTGTGCGGGGGTGGAGGGGGCGGCAGTTGGTGCTCTACCGGGTCGGTCCAGGTGCGGGGGCGGCAGATGTCCCGTGACGTCAGTGCGCTTTGACCCACATTTGAGTGTTGTGACAACATGCGAGTGCTTTATGCCCTTTTCCCTTCGCCGGGTGAACTGTCGTGACTCGACATTGAGCACGAGCCGGGGGTCAAACGGCACTCGACACGCTACTACTTGTACTACGGACTATGGCGTACATACGCACAGTGAAGTGAACGTTTGAATACCGACCACTGCCAACCTGCCTGTTATAACAACGACTGTTGAATGAAAAATGAACTTACAGAGTTCGAACCATCGTAGAAAACTTTCAGTGTAGTTTAAACCTGTATATGTATATTATTATTGTTAATATAGTCTCTTTATAACCTTAATATTTTGAAAATACAATGTAAAATTACAATTATGATTAGAGACTACTCGACTTTACAAGCTATATCAGTCATGAAGATGTGTATATATACAATACATATATAAATTGCTCCTCAATGGAATGCTTCCCTTTGTTACATTTAGTTTGTTATTATCTACAGTTATCTCTACAAGAGAGTATGGACAAAAAAAAACATCAGAAAATAAAGCAAGTCAAGAAAGACTCATCGTCCTTATTCTAAAAGACTAGTCATTTTTAATAATGTTACAAGTTATTATCCGACTGAGACGAAACCAAAAGGAATGGTGATATGTTTGACAGTCTATGTATTTCGTACCTATGTTCTACCGTAGCGTCTAAACTACTGACCTGATTTTCATGAATGTGTTAAGGTGTAATAATGTTCGTTTGACATTCCTAGGCCATATAGATAAATTTTATTGTGTTATGTGTGATACTTTTTTTTTTGTTTTATTAAATTATGATGTGACAAGTCATGTATCTTGTACATTTGACGGGATGGTATTTTGGAAGGTAATAAACTCAAACTCAAACTCTCTTTATTTCATAAAATTTTTTAAATTGTTTGAAATCGTCTTTTATGTAGACTCTAAAGTCATAGATCAACACACACAATAGCAACAGTCTCTGTTTTGTCAAATAGCAAGCAAATAAGCTTAATAAAAATTAAACTCATACAGAATCTATTACGAGTATTTGCCTGTGCCGATCTACAACCGCCCATTTCCAAGGAGTTGAGCCTTATGAGAAGAAAGGGCAAACAAACTCATGGCCACTCATTTGCAAATTACAGATAGATGGCATTATTACATGTACCACAACATTGTTTTGATGTGTGCCAGTATGTCCGTTATTAAGTACTAAAAGGTAAAAGGACAATGAAGAGAAAACAAGATTAAGAAAAAAAAATCGAATAAAAGAGAAAATGAAATGTAGCATAAAAAATAGAAAAAAAAAATAATAATAAAAAACACACTAGCCAACACCACATTTTTCCTTAAGAAATAGCCTGCGTTAATTAATCCCAAGCATTTTGATCTTCTATATAATCCAAAATTGAATAGTAGGCCTTCTTACACAATCCACGTTTTATTGCGGATTTAAATTTGTTAATACTTAAATCTTGAATATTATTTGGGATTTTATTATAAAATCGGACACATTGACCTCGAAAAGACTTGTTTATCTTTTGGAGCCTAGTGGCGGGTACTACAAGTTTATTTTTATTCCTGGTATTTAAAGAATGTACATCACTTCTTTTCAAAAAGCTATCTTTGTTTTTCTGAACATACATTACATTTTCATAGATATATTGACTTGCCACTGTCATTATGTTTATTTCTTTAAATTTCTGCCTTAATGAACAACGATTGCCTAAATTATAGAGTGCCCGAATCGCTCTCTTTTGCAGTACAAAAATAGTTTGAATGTCGGCAGCATTCCCCCACAGTAGAATACCGTACGACATTATGCTATGAAAATAACTGAAGTAAACAAGTCGTGCTGTATCAACATCAGTCAACTCTCGAATTTTTCTTACTGCGTATGCTGCTGAGCTGAGTCTACTCGATAATTTATCAATATGTGGGCCCCACTGTAGCTTAGAGTCTAGTGTTATACCCAAAAATGTCGTAGTGTCCACAAGATCTAACCCGACATCCTTAATTACCACTGTAGTTTTCACTGGCTTGACGTTTGGCATTGTGAAACGTATGCACTTAGTTTTTTGTTCATTTAAAAGCAGATTGTTGATGTCAAACCAATGAACCACTCTCGAAATGGCGCTGTTTACGTCTGTGAAATTAGTAAGTGTCCGTTTTAGTCTAAATAATAGTGATGTATCATCTGCAAACAACACAATCTCGAGACTGTCCTTGACAACGTGAGGTAAGTCGTTAATATATACTAAAAATAAGAAAGGGCCGAGAATAGAACCCTGCGGAACGCCCATTTCTACCACAGAGCCTGGAGAACGCTCACCATTAATATCAACTCGCTGAATTCTATTATACAGATATGAAGCCAGAAGTTCCAGTGCTTTATTTCTGATACCATAGTGCTGTAATTTCCTGATCAGCGTTTCATGCACAACACAATCAAATGCTTTAGATAAATCGCAAAAGATGCCTAGAGAATCGTGGGCATCCTCCCAGGCATCAAATATATGTTTTACTAGCTCAACACTGGCATCAGTTGTGGAGCGACCCCTTGTAAAACCAAATTGTCTATTGTGTAATAAATTATTATTATTAAAGAAGCTTTGCAATTGATCATACATAATTTTTTCAAAAATTTTGCTAAATACTGGTAGTACTGAGATAGGTCTAAAGTTAGTTGGGTCAGATGTACTACCAGATTTGAATAACGGAATAATTTTACTAGACTTATCTTAGTTAGTTAGATCAGGAAATACACCACTATCAACACATTGATTAAATGTAAAAGACAATTGATTAGCCACTACAGATATAATTGTCTTAGTAATTAATACAGAGTTTCCCCATAGATGGGTTGTTTTTTTAACGTTAATAGTGTTAAAGGCTTTAATAATTTCAAAGGGGGAAACATATTGGAACTTAAATTCACTATCAACCCTACTAACATTCTCTTTTAAAATTGATTCTGCAAGGCATGGTGAGGAGTTCAAAGATTTAGTAGTTGATACAGGAATGTTAGTAAAAAAATTCTCAAATGCAGCAGCAACCTCAGCATTTGATGTGATAAATTTATTGTTTATATTTAAATTAAATTCATTATCACGGTATTGATTTTTACCAGTTTCACTATTAATAATTTTCCATGTGGTTTTTATCTTATCATCGCTACTTTTAATCTTTGAACTTATAAAACGGGACTTAGCCAATTTACAAATAAACATTTATGATCACTTTTATATCTACACCCACATCATACGCCCGGCTAGTCTATGCTTTCCATCAGACAGTATAGAGTCATTTTGGCAGGGCCATACTTAAAAAACAATCGCCTAGTAGGTACTCGGGCTGTGAAGGTGTGAGGACCGTCGCTCTGCGTAAATCGAAGCTCAGCAACCTAGTTTGGGATGGCGGCTCGGAGGTAGACATTCTGCAATGGTTTTACTTTTGTACAATTAAAAGATAAATAGTATTTATAATAGTTGTTACAATCTTTCAATTGTATTTCAAATCTTTTTAAATAGGCCTTAACTAAAATCAGTAGTTTGGTTTGTTATTCGATGATAGTGGCACGCCGACGGGAAAAGGCTTCTACTCTTCTTCTTCTCCCTTCCCTGGTCCCGTTATGTGGGGTCGGGTCTCCTCACTTGTCTGCGCCAAGTCCTTCTGTCTTGGGTTGTCGGTTCCGGCAACTGGGCTTTCTTGAGGTCTCTTTCTATATTTGACCACCAGGTCATTGGCGGGAGGCCTCTGCCTCTTTTATCTTCCGGCAGACCTAGTGCGATCTGCACCACGTGGTCTAAAGTGCGTCTTTTCACATGTCCTTACCAACGAAGACGGCTTTCTGTAATTTTTTGGGCGATTGGTGCGACTTTGAAGCTCCCACGTATATGTTCATTTCGAACGTTGTCTAGTCTTGTAACCCCTGCCGCCCATCTAAGCACCTTCATTTCATTGGTATGTACTTTTTGTTCATGCGTCTTTTTTGCAGTCCAGCATTCTGTGCCATATAAAAGTGCCGGGCGAACCGCTGTTTTATAGACCTTACCTTTTGTTCTTATAGGGATGCGTGGATCGCATAACACACCCGAGAGTGTCCGCCACTTCTGCCAAGCGACGTTCACCCTGTGGGTCACATCAGTATCGATGTTAGCATCTGTGGTGAGCAAAGGCATTTACTCAAAATAAGCAAAAAACGCAAAGATCTCTCGGTGGGACTTTTTTATGTTTTCTGGCTTTGGTAAAAGTATTGTTGTTCAATGTATTGCTTTACGTGAACACAACGTAACGTGAACTGTGTAAGCATTTTTATCATAATCCAATTAATGGTAATTCTATAGAACGACTCGACCTTGACCTCCGGATGTGCTTAGGCGATCAAGTATGTAGGTGAGTCGAGGCGTATTATCTTGTCACTTGTTTGCAACTTTATATGTTGACAAAGTTTAACACGATTAGTATTAAGAACACCAAACAACGAGAAGCCTGAATAAGTCAATTTAATTTTTTTTTAAAACCAAAACATTTTAGTTCTGTTTTGGTCGTCTCATATTATTTATTTATAGTATTTATTCATAGTTATTACCCGACTTACTAAAAGAAGGGTAATATTTTTGGCAGTCTGTGTATCTATGTTCCACCGTGGCACCCATAGTTAAACTATTCAACCGATTTTAATGAATGAGGTGTCAATAGATTCGTTGTAATACCCCAGGTGACATAAATCCCAGGTGTTATAAATTTTATCAAAAGTTTTATGTAGTCGGGTTATAGTTTTTAATTTTTTTCTTGTTAATTTATGGTCGAGATTTAGTGTCACAAATAGCCAATTAAGCGGTTAATTTTTTATCACTGCTCATACTGTATGATTTAAGTGATATGACAATAATGATATGATATCACCGCTATCAGGGGACATTCCGGCCTACCCTTCCAGTGGTTAAGGTCGCGTGCCACGCACAAGGAAGTCCCACCTGTCTACGCCACGGGAGTCTTAGGGGAAGCTCATTGTGTTACGCCGGTGACGATCTCAAACGAACACAATACACACAATGACACCGACCCACGTGTGCTGCGCTGAGACACCGATTTATAAATTAGCTATGATTTGATGGCAAGTGCAGACAATACGACGCTCACATGAAGCTGATACTCTTCAGGTATACTTAATTAAATCAATTAAACTATTATTAATATGTTTTCCTTACTGGAGTGTTCCTTAGTTAGGCACTACGAGTATAGTGTCTACCTGAGGAACACTCCAGTTTTATTAACTTAAATAAAATATAGCATGTTAAACATGCATACCTAATAGGTCCCTGAGTAGGTATTTTCGTTCATGGAATTAAAAGAGTTGCATTGTTCATGTACGAATGTAAGTGTAAGGTGTAAAACGAGAATATGTACTGATTGGATAGGTAGGTGTGTATTTTATTGTTCTCTAAAACGTCGAGTACCTGGTGAAAACAAGAAGGGAGCTAATTTCGTGTCCTTTTGATTCGGCTAGGATTAAAAATCTGATTTGAATATATCGCACTACAAATCGCTCTCAGAATATTTACCAACTGAGTTCTAGCAAGTTTGGGACCATTTAACACGTAACCCAATATCTCGATCGAGCAAAGTCATACCTAGATGTTTGTGGGACGAGGATAACTCAAACATTGATGAAAGTTTACGCCACTTAAAATGAACCTTCTAATAGATTTGTTTTATTTATAACATAGCCGTGATTTCTACTTGTTGTTTTACGGTTTAAGGGTTCTCTAAGAATTTCTGCCAACTGTTTTGGTAAATTCCAAATATAAAACTCTGCTCTGAGATGGCTGAAACTCTCAGGGACCGGCTACTCAGCGTCGTGAGAAAAGTTGGTTCATCAGAATTGAATCGAATTGGACTAAAACCCATGTGGCTGCAGTGCAGCATTTCTTTTATTGAAATAATGTCTTTTGCATATTGTCTGGACTTTAAAAGAGACGATGATCCCTGAGTATGTTTCGTCCTTTCTTCTCAGGGCTAGTCCAGTTAGGAAAGGCCGAGCTCATCTGCTCAAAAAAGTTTAACTTGCAAAAGTGTTCATGTAACCTAATTGCAGAATAAATGATTTCATTTCATTTCATTTCATTTCGGTTGTTCTGTTACAGCGCTTCATGACCAGTGTCTCCGTTGTCAGTTTAACATCTCGAACTTTTGTTTTATTTATGTTTCGCCATGCCAAAATGACTCTACGCTGCTTGATGGACAGCATGAGCAGAATCCAAGAGTGGTGGTCACCATACTGCGAATGCAGACAATGCAACAATGCAGCATGGTGACCCACACCATGGCGGGCTAGTAATGCTTCTGTATCATTGGGCCTCCGGTCTCGCACTCACCAACGAAACACGACAGCACGATCGCTATCATGATACGTTGATTTTCTGTGCGAGGGTAGTACCGCCCCAGTCGAGCCGGTCCGTTCGTGCTGAAATCAGCGTGACTTTACTACCTTGAATTATCGTAATAGGTATATCAATATAACTTTTTAATACTTTAAAATCGATGTGTAGAAATAAAAAGTTTACAATGATTTGCAATACCTACCCAAGTAGGTATACGAATCTAATCAATCGAAAGGAAACATTTAAGTTCGAATTGCTCGGAAACAAGTAATTTTTCATTATCTTCAATGTTGATTATTGCAAACATTTATTTTATTAATAAATCTTAACTTTTTCTTACGCCATTAAATATTATCTCATTATTGTATATAGTTAAAAAGATTAAAAAAGATTTTATGCAATCTCTTTTTTAATGCTGTTATTACATACTTTCTGCACAAATGATGTGGTGCTGTAGGTAATCTGGTTAACTAGGAAGCCTCTAACTAGGTAGGTGATTACTGTACCTATGTTTCACAACATGATTCAATAAAACAAATGTACACATTCAATGTACATATACATGACCGATCTTCATGGTATTTTTTTATGATAGGTAAATAAAATTTAAGTAGACGGGTAGGTACGTTGGTATGTATGTGTATATAAGTGTAGGTATTTGTAATAGGAGTTAAAAACCTATTTAAAGACTTGTAATACCTATTATTAGAAAACAATTTGTGGTGGTAATTTGACACTCAATGGGAGAGTGTGTTTTATACTCCTAGGAAGATAGCGGGATGAGCCCCTTAGACCCTAGTCGTAGATCAGAGAATGAGTTCGTTACAGGTTCAAGGTCAAACGAGTCGTCTGTGGACTGCGGTCACTGACCCCGGGCCTCTGACGTAACCCCCTAACTACTCATTACTTCTAAACCTATCGGCCCCACTACACCCTCCTTGCAACGAATCTCGAAAACATCTAAGACAAAGTGAGGCCGGTGTCTCGATTTATCGCTTCTTTAAATCGTTATTCTTAGAAAGCTGTCAAAACAGACAAAACATGGCCAGCGAGAAATGAATGAAGTCTCAGGTGAGTTTTTGCAAGAGACGAGAGTCGGTTCGGCGACATTCCTGCCGCGAGTATCGCTGCACGGCCCGCGGGCGTATGTAAAGCGGCCGCGGAGGAAAATCCATAACGGCACGCGGAAAACCCTTTTAATATACGGCACGTAAATAAGAGTAGAGACGTAGAGGGGGAGGCGGGTGGCGCGGGAAGGCGGCGGGCGCGCGCCGCCATTGGACGTGCGCCGCGCCCCGCCCCCGCCTAAAAAACCGTCGGAAAAAAGCCGCGCTGGCACGGCAGTGTCTCACGGACGCGCTTAGTGGGCGGACGCTCGCACTCGACACGGCGCGACCCACGACCGGCGGCCGCGGCCGCGCCATGCCCGCGCTGGCTCTGCGCGATCAGCCGCTCGACTGCTCCATGCGCCTGCGCGACCTGCCCGCCTGGCCACCGCCGCGCGACCAGCCCCGCCACCACGGTCAGTAGCGCCCGACCATCGATACGCTGTGCGAGGCCTACAGGTGCAACAGTGCAAGCCTGGCCGAGTCCTATCCGATCGCTCTTTCACCTCTCGGTGGTGCGGCCTACCTGGAGTTCAAAGTGCCATCGCGCGACGAGTTCGGGTCTACGGAGGCCGTTCATACGATTGTTACACTACGTTTATTTTACGCCTAACGTGATATAGGCACATTCGGAATGCGCGTACGCAAGTTGCGAGCACGTCGTTCGTGGTCTGTTAATTTATTAAAGAAACCGTTAGTGTTGATCGCCAGGATCTGTTGTTTGTCGATACACACGGATCGTTGATTCGCTGCAGCATCTATATCGTATTATGAAACACCAGAAAACGTCGAAATCGCCTATGTATTGTGAGCCAGTGTTGATAAATCGTAAACGTAAGTTACGCACGGGAAGCGAGCACAAGTTCCGAGCAATGGGTAAGCTGACTGATTCATTTTGATATGTTGCGACCTGCCTCCACGTCCTCCGCACCTCGCCCCATCGACGACAGCTGTTATATGTACAACACGCCTGTCAGTGGAGATGTGGAGCCACCGAACGACCTCATAATATAAAACGCTTTGCTTGCCAATTACGTCTATTACTTTCTGTAATATGCACAAATGCACCGTAAGGCAATTAATCTGCCGTTCGACTGCACTACAGATGGAATGTCAATAAAATGTTTACAATTCTCAAATGCATGTCTACAATATTTCGATTTGATACTTAATTGCTAATGAATAAACAGTAGAGGTGCACACTAGTGTGGTAGAACGATACACCCGAACCTCACAAATGTGTTAATTCTAACAACACAGGCTTACTCGTGAGGAGAGCTCACCATTATGTTGTTAACGTCTATTGTCTATATTAAAAGGACTTAGCGGATAGTGAGTGACAAAAAATAAGTAAGTAATTGAAATTAAGTAGTCATAAACAACAAATTTGAGTAATGATGAGCAACGTGGTTATAACAATGATGTACCGGGCGCCCAGCGCCCAGCTCACCGCTGACGCTGCATCATTGATACTTTGACGAACGCATTAAACTGTTCATTTTCATTGTTACATTCATTGTTGTAGCTTTGTATCGAGCTATTGGCAAATAGCCTCAACAATAATTATAAATATATTCAGAGAAGTTGTAAACGATGACCTCAGCCGCACAGACATAAAATGTTGAATATTAATTTTGAATTGAGGTTTTACTCCTTCAGTTCTTACACATTTAATGTTGTGCCCTTCTCACAGGTTTTAGTGGTTGCGTTAAGAGCTCGCTAATTATATTAATTAAATATTAGCCGATGTGTCGAATGAGTATTGTGGGTCCCTTATACCTATGGCGCAGTTGCGGTGACGAGGTGATACGCTCTCATAAATAACAATGGCCGAGTAATTCGCGGATGATCCCTCACGGACAGGCGCGTGGGGTCAGGTGGCCGGCTTCACACCCTCCGCAAGTAATGTGACCTGTCTCAATGCGTCTGTCGGCCTCTCTCTACCTGCACCGCTCGGATTTGTTCTCGCGTCAACACTTCCGAAGGGACGGCTTACTGACGATGACTCTACATAATGCCTTTAATATGAACCCTTCCGCGGTGTTGACACGGTGACGTTTATATCGACGGAGCATCTCGTCGTGTCGGAGTCTGGCGATCAGATCCGACGGTCCAATCGGCGCGGTGTCGATGTAATCGGCTCTGATGAACGTCGCGCGATTATCTGGAGAGCGGAGACGCAATCATCACGAAAGAGTCGAGAGCCGCTAGACAATGCACTAATGGGGTTTTTATTCCCCACGAATTATATTAAAATTACGATTGGAACGGCATCAAATCATCGGCGGTGTGTAATCGAGGCGCAGTGCGCACTCAGGTGTAATTCGGTTGTAATAATGTCATCTGGGTAAGTGAATTAGCGGGTGATGAAGTCACGCGTTGTTTACGAGCCTAATAATACGTGTCGGTGTCGCCGGAGCCCCGCCCGGCTGTACCGACTGGGCCGATTTGCGAGCGCGGGCGCATGTGAGCGCGCTGAACTTTGGCTCTGCGCGCACCTGTCGCCCCCAAACACCCCGCGCTCGCGCGTTGCCTTCTAACGACCTCACTTTGATTGCTTTTTCCTTTCGGTTTCGTTGGCACGGTGCGGAAGCTGACCAGCGCGGACTCCCTCCTCTCATTTTCGATCAGGTCTAACGTGAAATTTATACAAATATGTTATTTATTGCAGCGATAACGGTTTTAATTTGAAAACTGTTTATATCTAAGTGTTTATTTCAAATGTAATTTGTTTCTCATTTCGGCGTAGGTAAACAGACTATGTATAATGCACTGGGAACCTTCTAGTCAGTACACACACTTAAGTATGATTTATTTTTATCATTTCTTTTTTAAGGACGAATTCACAACTTTTAAAAGATTCATTTTTATATAACGTGTAATAATGCTTAGCTATCCGAGTTATCAGCTAAAATTACCTCCCTATCTACCTATTTAGGTACCTAACATGGTACTAATTATCTATTGATTTATACCTATATAAATTTCCACAATAATTTAAAAATGTTGGTACTTCTCACTTTGTGTATTTTACGAAAGCGACCACCACTACTACTTTGAAATTAAACGAATAAAGGTTAACAATTAACTCCAATTACATTTTTTTTATATTCAATTAATGCTCGTTGAAAATGGAAATTAATAATTGTTTTAGATCGAAGCAAATCATTGCCGATATCCTGTTAAAGTGAAACTTTGTGGTATTGTACCAATTCAGTTAAATACACACATAAGCCTCTGGGTGCCGCACACACCTCTCACTGAGTCACACAGGGGAAGTTTACGACGTTTTGTGCCTTAACTTATTTAAAATTAATTACAACTCAATATTACTACGTATGTATTATAGTTAAACAATTTGTTTTATTAACGTTGATTTGAGGCATGAAAAAGGTGAAACTTTCTTTTAATATATTGGAATAACAACATTCTGCAAAAAGACCGTGTTGCTGATATATCAGTTAGATAATAAATTGAATGTAAAATGAGCGCTTCCAATCCGCTGACATTGTATTGACAACAAATTGTACTCTTTTTATTTAAACTCTAATATTTTTGTATTGTATTACTACTCATTTTATCAGCGTTAGGTAGAGAAACATATTCATTAATAAGCTTTATTTGTCTCCGATGCTGATAAACCAGCATGTTCCACATCACGAGCCGAGACATCACAGCGCAAGGGGAGTGACCAATCTAAGCAGTCGTCCCTCGGGTTGGCACATATTTTACGTTTAAACAAAAGAAAATATTCTACTTCTTAAATTGGCACTTCTTTATTTACACTCCCAAGCAGCTCTGTAATAGTGTTCGTCTCCCACTCGGCCAACACACGCGTTGCTTAGTACCTAGTTGGGTTTTTACACTTTTTACAGACACGCTTGGCGCTGTGCGCGGCCATTCACGACGGTAACCGCAACACTGTGCGCCTCTTAGTCTTGCTAAATGCCAAATTAACACATCCCTAACTACATGCTCAGAGAAAGCACTTCACTGTCTGGGTTGTTTTTTATTTTTTTGCAAAAATAACTCTCTTTGTCCTGAAATATGATTCGGTAACAAATCTATGTAGAAATATAATTTACTAGCATTTACACGCAGCTTCGCTCACGCAGACTTTCATCCCCTGATTTACCCCCTTAGGGGTGGAATTCTAAAGATTCCTTGCTTAGTGCAATATTTCAGGATTCTGGGTTCAGCGGTTTGGGCTGTGCGTTAATCTCTGGGTATGTCAGTCTGTCAGTCTGTCAGTCAGTCAGTCAGTCACCTTACTCTTTTATATATATAGATAGATTTGTTAACCCGATAAATATTTTTTTTCTATCGTGTCCAACAAAGTTGGGCATATCATCCACGAAAAAACATGTATGTTATTAAATCGCCTGGCTACGGAGAGGCCTATGTCCAGCAGTGGACTGTTGCTTGTTGATGATAATTGATGATATATATTAAATATAGAACTTTGCTTGTATTCGAATAATACATCTAGTACATTTTCAATTCTGTGCTAAGGAGTTCTCTATGATCGAGTGGCATGAGAGATATTATGGTGAAGTCGAATGTAGCGAGATCTAACCGCGGTATTGTGACACCTTATTTACTTCTTAGTTTCAACCATTACTAAGTTATAGTTTCAAAAATTATGAATTAAAATATTAAAAAAAGAAATGTTAATGTTCTAGGTTCTAAATTACGATCTAACTCCATTTGTCCATCCACTAAGGCTGCCAGGGGTAACCTGTACACTATACAGAATATCGTTATGTAGTGTGTTTACGCTCTTATACTGCTGTGAGGTTCGTAATAATGTAGTAGTACTTACTTAGTACTAGAGAAATTGAAACTAATAACGCAGAATGGCTTGAAAACAGTAATAATTTGCAAATACATGTGCAGGGAAGCGAGTAGGTAGCATTTATTTATGTATAATACACATACAAATCTGAGCAAATATAAAGTTAAGATACTTATTACTTTTGAGACGGAAATAAATAACTAATAATTTAATGGAATGAGTAATTGTTAAAACATTTTTTAATCAAATATTGTCAGGTAATCCAGACAATATTTGACTACCTGCCTGCTAATGCGGTACTAAGCTTAATACATATTTTATTAGGAACTAGCTGACCCACGCAACTTCTTTTACGTCTCCGTATCGTAGAATTTTTCCCCCGTTTTTGTAACATTATTTATTGGTGCTCCCCTCCTATTGGTCTTAGCGTGATGATATATAGCTTATAGCCTTCCTCGATAAATGTACTAGAATTTTTAAAATCGGACCAGCGGTTCCTGAGATTAGCGCGTTCAAACAAACAAACTCTTCAGCTTTATAATATTAGTATAGATTTACACATGGTAGACAACGGTTCGAACGCGTAGCCATTTAAATGTTGACTGACCCGTTGTTTTATGGATTAATAAACCTGACTGATAATCCGGAGATCATGGATTCGATTCCCATCATGGACAAATAATTGTGTGATGAGTACGATCACTTCTTGAGTGTCGACTTAAATAACATTTAAGAGAGTGCGAGGTTATTATTATTATTATGCTGTACCTTAACAGCTTGTACTGCTTTTGTACTGCTTAGGTTAATTGTATAGGAAAGACGAGAAAGATGATGATGCAAAAGCATCAGTAGCCCGCCATGGTGTGAATCACCATTCTGCATTGTCTGCATTCGCAGTGAGTATGGTGACCACCACTCTTGGATTCTGCTTATGCTTTCCATCAGGCAGAGTAGAGTCATTTGGCAGGGTAAAAAAAAAGTTTAACATTCCAATATTTCTTTATCTTAAGCGTACAAGGGATCAACACTGGTCTTAGCTGCTACACTCAGAACCATTCAAGTCCCTTTTCTTCAAAGAAAGAACACTAAATACATTTCTGATGACTTCGTTCATTGTTTGGTGACGTTTAAATGCTATGCCTTACTCTTGCCTCTCATGTGTCGAACCCCGTGTTGTTGTTGTGTTGTCAGTGTGTGGGTACTAATCGCGGCGGCAACATTAAAGCCTTGCCGCTATAAATCGTAATTAACTTCGCCGAGTTGCATATTTCAGACGTTTGTGATAGACCTCACTGTTTAAATACCACTGTCTGTTTGTTTGCGTGTTGCAATCTTGTGCCTACACGCGCAGTTAAACATAAGATACACCACAAATGTAGTTTTTAGCTGCTACATCCTATTTCTTAGAAGGTTCTTATTTATTAATGTGTACAAGCTCACCTAGACAGTGGAATGAAGTTATACATTATTAATACATTAATACATCTATACTATATATGTATACTCGTATATAATATTATATAGCTAAAGAGTTTGTTTATTTGTTTGTTTGAACGCGCTAATCTTGGGAACCGCTGGTCCGATTTGAAAAATTCTTTCAGTATTGGATAGTACATTTATCGAGAAAAGCTACAGGCTATATATCATCACGCTAAGACTAATAGGAGCGGAGCACCAATGAGGAATGTTTCAAAAACGGGGAAATATTAACACGCTACGGGCAATAGGAGACGCCAACGAGGTTGCGTGGGTTAGCTAGTAACAGATAAATATTCTGATAGACGTATACTTTATGTCGAAATTCAATACATAAAACGGTAATCTCTAGTCTGACCTTACGAGTAAATTATTTATTAAAAATACGAAAGTTTTTAAATACAATCAAAACGTTAAATAGAGTTCAGTTTACTAAATACGTTTATAATCATTAATAATATCTACTACGTGTGTTTCTATAATACGGGTTGACACAAACTGTCATTGAGTGCTATTAGAATAAGCATACCCGAGGGCATTACATGTACCGTTCATGCATAAAATAGTTATAAAAGTATCAAGTTGGAATGACCTGCTAACAGGCAAATAGCGCGGCTTAACTCCTTAGCTCACCTATACCTGCCTTCCTGCAGCGTGAACGAGCAAATTATTACAACTCTCTAAGTAATGCGTCCTGTATACAAATGATAGCGATAGCCGCAATAGAGGGCTGTTTTTATCCCTATTCTTTCTGTTTCTTATGCTACCTTTGTCAGTTTGTTTACAACTTTACATACGTTTCCACATTGTTTTGTGCAGCCCTCAGTGTGTTAGGACTTTAGTCCTTTTTATAATACTCACTCAATATATTTATTATTGTCTTACTAAAATCCTTCCCATCTGAGATAAGAGTCATGCCTACACGTATAGAGGATACCTTAACATTGTTGCATCATATATCACACATAGGTAGTTGACATATTCTCTCCTAATATTTTTCAAGTAGCTACGTAGTCGATGTATACCTACAAACCGTTTCAGTACTTTGAGATACTTCTTTCTCTTAAAAAAATGTAAGGGAGGTTATATGGCAATACAATCTTTCATGGAAGACATTTTAATGTAAGTAAGTGATTCACGAGATAATAATTACAAGCATATGCATGTCGGTGCAATGCGTAGATAATTACCAAGTTGTGTGTAGAACATTACGAGGCAGCATTTGAAGGCGGCTCCGGTCGACAGCGAGGCCTCAACACTCACCCAGGCACAAACAAAGCTGCCCAGACGAACTCGCTTAATTAGCAGCTAACAAGCGATAACGCTTCAGAGGATACAGGTTCGATGCCCAACTACCTACACAGTAATTATATAGTGACTCGAGAAATATTATTATAAATGTTTGTGAGATCAGGTAATAGGCAGTTAAGAGAAATGTATTCTGTATACAATACCTAAATAATAATCGCTCTTCTGCACCGAAATGACTAAATAGTATGTTCAATAGTATCTGAGTCCAGTTGAAACTATTTATTAGACAATTTCCGATACATATCAAGAATGTAAGTCGAGAGTCGTCTATTAATACGTTAAAATAATATATTTATTGGGGTCACAATAAACTCTGCAACAAAATTTGCCCCCTCCTACGTCACCAACCCATTTGCTTCTTTCCGACTTATCAGGATTGAATTTAACCCTAAGTATTGGGGAATCGAACAATCAATAAACTTCAATTAGAAAAAACAGTTTCCCCCCCGGTGGGAATTCCCGAAAGAGTGTATAGAGCTGGGTGTATCACATGGAGGATTGTTGGTGCACTTTTAATTAGGTGCAGAAGAGAATAAAGGTCTCCACCGGCTAACCACTCTCGATACAATTATCAACTAAGCGACTCTATGTAGTTCCATTCATGGAAACTAAGATTGTACACTGCGGTGGAGTCGGCAAAGCATCGGAGTGCATATGTTTTGTTACTTGTCACCCTAACTTTACAATTAGAATTAAAAATGTAGTAACTTTTGTAATACAAACACAACTATATGTAATTAGATACATGTCTAGAGTTAACCTGTCTTCTTGTACCTATAACAAATTACCCAAACATTTTAAGACTATGTAGTAAAGTTGTTTAAGACCAAATTTAGAAATATATTAATTGAAAATGTTATATTATAAGTAACTGTCGGTTGATTGATTTGGATGACAATTTTTTTTTTTCAACATTTTTGATAATTTTTGTTTGTATATTTGAAATTTAATTATAAATTACTGTCTTCATGACTTAGTGTGCCATACATAACTATTATAAGTTATGTAAAAACTGTTAGTACTTCTTTTCATTTTTGGAAATTAAATCGTCATGTTATTAAGATCGACAGAAGATACAAATATGAAAACGACATTGTTGTTATCACTTGCTCTCGACAAAGAACCGTTTGTAGTGATGAAACTGTCATAAATAGGTACAACAAGTTCAAAAACTATCATTCGGCACAGTGTAATATTGAAACCATAATATCTCCTCTGCTCATGTTTAATCAAAGTCCACATTATTTCACTAATTCATTTCATTAATAAAGGGAAGAACGAAGCTGCCTGCTTTTTGTTTGCCATTGAGCAAATGAACGTTACCAACTTAAGTTTTACTTTGTTTGTTAACTGCTCAGTGTACTTAGTTATAACAAATATCAAAAACAAATTTAACTTTCTGCATTCTTCTATAGCAACGATATAATAATTAAAATTATGCAAATTTGAGAATGATACATATCTTTTGGGTAATCAGTATAATTTAAATATTATGTTAAAAACATTTAACAAAAACTGTAACAAATAACTAATATGCATAGTATTGTTTATATTGTTGATTCACAATCAGAAAGTAAGGTTACTAAATCCCCAGTGACGCGATGAGTATTTAATGCTTGTTGTTTTTAGGCACAGGTGAGCTCTTGCCATGATAAAATAGATGTTTTATCATTCGCAGCTTCAGTACTGAATCAATTTGGGTAGGTAAAGCATGCGTCAACGCAAAATAATTCCTGAGTTGGTCCGAGAGCTCTTTGCACATTTGTCTTATCTTAATTGTGACGTTATGTAAGAATATAGGAAACTCGCACTATTGCAGTTTGAGCCTGTGAAAAAAGTACTTATAAAGTAATGAAACTACATGAGACACTCCTCATGCATGAAGCGTTAGGTACGATATTAATTAAAGCGCGATGATTCAACGCGACAAAATACTTGTAATGCTGTTTTCAAATTGGCAATAAAGTTGCCACTAGGTGTTATAGTTACCGTTCGTGCTGTGCTTGTACAACCTACTTAGTTCAACATTAATTATATTTTAACACCGCGTTTAATTATTGTGATCGCCATAAATAATAGAATAAAACACTTGAATTTATTTCGTGTTTGTGCTAACGTCAAGCTTTAGGTCTGTCTGTCTGGTTCATTGTACTGTGCACTGAGTGATGCATGAGTATACTTACATTACCCACTGATAAATCTATACTAATATTTTAAACGCGAAAGTTTGTAAGTATGGATGGATAGATGCATGGATGGATGTTTGTTACTCATTCACGCAAAAACTACTGTATGAATTTGGATGAAACTTTACAGTAATATAGTTTATACATCAGAATAACTCATAGGCTACTATTTGCCGCGATAACCGACATATACGCGAGCGGAGCCGCGAGCAACAACTAGTAAAATATAAATAATAACAAAAGTAATAGCCGCCAGTGACGTCACGCTTGTTTTCAATGCTAGTTGTTGTTTCGGCAATTTCAACGATATTTCCTATTAATTTACGAAATTAATCCAACAATCTGATTGAGGCTCCCCTAGTGTGTGGTAACTAATTAATAATATATTATAATACCCGTTCTAGATATTGTGTGTTCATGCCGCGCTGAAAATAATGGCCAATTTAATTTTATAGCTTTATTATAAAGCTAATTTGAATTTTGAATCTAAGTAGAATGAAAGATCACTAGCCAGTACTACAATTATTTTTATTTTCCAACAGAAATTTAGTCACTTATTATTATTTGAACCGCATTAAACTATTTAAATTTCAATGCCTCAGAGCTACTAGGTACGGGAGCAACGGATGTTCCGTGTCAGATCTGTCAGATCACTCGATATTAGCATGTACGTAGTACGTACACCGATCGCGCACTCTTCGTGGTGCGTGAGCCGTGCGTGTGGCGGGGCTCTCACACATATCCTGTCATTAACTGACCTTCACTCTACTCACCATACTCATGCCGTGAGACTTCACTTTCACTACAAACGCTTCATTTACTCTTCTTGTGACTGTTGGATACATATTTACTATTCAAACTTATACATATTTTGCCCACGACCACTTTTGTTAATCATATTTTTTGGGGTGCAAACTAGCCTACAATCTATTCTAGACCATAATCCTCTCTGGCTAAGAGGATTATAGTCTGGAATAGATTATTCTCAGTCGGTTAAACGTGAGTATATTACAAGAATCCAGCCTTACTAATTTTCTCATATTTGTAACGACAGTAAGATAAAGGACTCGTATAGATCAGCTCGGTTACAGTTTATCGCGTGTAGTTTAATATTCGTTTCTGTTTTGTATTTTTCCTAAAAACAAACATGCGACTAGCCTTTTCGAAATTAGTCATCAGAGAGGTGTTCTGAAGAAAGCAATACCTTCATGGAAACTTTTTATTAAATGACTTATTATCTTCTCTATAACATTGTTAAAAAATAACAAAATATAAAGCTTTTAAAATACACATACTTAGGAAAGGTAAATCGTAAAAATAAGAGATTTAATTGAAACCATTAAAGCATAAGCCTGCCCCTATCTTCAAAGTGAATACGGCACAGGATGTCGTGCCTTCCTTGTTAAATGGATTCTTTCTGTGCAACAACAATTAGTTTGTATAAATGTGCGAATGTGTAGCGAGCCCGGTCGGTATAATTGACGGTGACATTGTCAAGTGGAAGCACCGGATACGTTTCAATCGCGATATTACACCACCGCACCGCACCGCACCGCGCGACTCTAGTAGCGCACGTAACTCATTCAACCCACTCACCGTAACCTTTGCCAATGGAACTCCATCCACCCTAATGTGTAAAAAATGTTTACCGCCAAGAGAAAGTTCAATGTTTGCATATTTGCGTCATTAAAGGCTTCACTACTAAGGGCGATCCCTAAGAAACTGCATTCATTATATTATTATTGAAATAAAGAAATATATAAACTCGTTGATAAACGTTTCGTGTGTAGTTAACGAATAAAAACACCTTAACGTATGTCAAAGACTTTTTGTGCAGTTTAATTATTTTACACTTTGATATAAATAACTTAAATATTATCAGCAAAAAAACTCAGTAGCCTACAAAATATATCTTGTGACCTTTAAAATAGTCCATATGATGAGAATGGTAAAGCCGGTAGTAGCAGGGGATTGGCAGCGCTGCGACGTGCGGCTATATGGGTGTGCAAGTTTTATTACTTAGAAGATATACGTATTACCGCGTTAATTATACTAATTATTAACTTTACAAAGATAATTAACTTTATCACAATCAAAATTAAGATTATAGTGGGTATTTCAGACATTGAGTACTTAAGAGCACCGATGTTAATGTTTTTTATTTATAAAAGTATTCTCAAGTGAAAAACATCATTTGCATGCCACTGTAGTTCATTCTTATAATATTTTATTATTTCATTTAAGATTTTAAGTCTGGTTGACTTTATTTGAGATGGCACAGAATTGTAATCCTTATTTCCTATTCTTTATATCTGATAGCTTTAAACGACCTATTCTTATATAGAGGTAGAGGTATATATAATCTGAATCTCAGAAACGACTCCAACAATTTTCATGAAATTTAGCATGCAGATTTAGTTTCAAGGGTGATAAATTGATCTAGCTGGGATTCCTTTTTAGTAAATTTTGCAAAACAAAAAATAGCGAGAAAAGCTCGATTATCCAGGTACGACCAGCTGATTCAAGCAACTACGACTGCGTCTACTTCGACCGTAGCGGGATGTGAAGCAGCGTGAACTTTATTTACTACCATAAAAAGTTCATAGTGAGCCAACCTCAAAAGGTTAAGATACGCTGCCGCGGAGTTTTTTTAGAATTTTTAAAGGGGAACAATTATTTTATGAATACATTTTTGTGAAACTTTAACCGTTTACGCAGCGAGCGTAATGGAAGCTCTCAAGAGGAATAATGTTTCTAATATAATATTTGAAAATTTCAGAGATTAGCGACTTCAACAAACAAACACTTCAGCTTTACATTTTAAAATATGTATATAATTCTGTCATATATATATTTTTTGTAATTTAGTACCAAGTTCTTTGTTTGAAAATAAATTATTATTTTTGAAAAAAAAAGTAACCTTATTAGGGTTCCGTACCAAAAGAGTAAAACGGGATCCTATTACTAAGACTTCGCTGTCCGTCTGTCTGTCATGAACCGTGATAGTTAGACAGTTGAAATGTACAAAGATGATGTATTTCTGTTGCCGCTTTAACAACAAATACTAAAAAACAGAATAAAATAAATATTTAAGGGTTTCCATACAACAAACGTGATTTTTTTGTTCGATATTGATAACGGTAACAGGTAGGCGCTTGAAATGTATAAATAATGGTACGGAACCCTTCCTGTGCGAATCCGACTAGCACTTGGCCGTTTTTTATAACAAACCACAACTACCATCATCGCAAATGGTCACCTGGTATACAACATTGTCGCTAATTATTTTTTTGTACTCTTTGTGAGTTTTTCATTTTATGATTCTCCATCGATTTAAGTAATATAGTAGACCCGTGTGCCCGACTCAGTTCCTGTCAAGGCTGACTACCGCCATGACTAGGTATCAATGACTCGCATCCAATGGACACGCACAGCATAATATGCAAAGAAGATCAACGGCTGACTGCCCATATATGTAACTATGCTATTATTTCTTGTTCTACAAGACAGAGACATTTCTTGGGTGGTGGGTTAGGGGTTTGTTTGATACTTGTTAGTACTAGAAACCGATAAGGGAAATGTACTTAGGAACATATTACTTATTACTCGTCAGATTTACCGCTTAGTACAACTATAATCAGATTAGAATATAGATCGTAAACGTAACAAAATGATCAGACACTCAACAGCTGTGTACTGCACCTTCGGTACATAATGCTCGCTTCACAATAATGAAGTACGCGCTATCGCCTTATAACCTACTAACATTGTCTTTGGAACAAGCCGCGGACCAGTGGCCAGTCGTATTGGGCAGTGTAAATGTGCACTCGGTTTTATTAGTGCATCAGTGTTGCGTCACAGCCCACTGCGAGTCCTGAGCCTTGGCGCGGGGTAGAAAGTGCGCACCTGCATCCAATCACTAATCACTGTGCACAAGTTATAACTGATGTCGTAACGCGTTGCACCACATTGTCTCGCCTGTCGCACTCTTCAACAACAACTCACTGTGCACATTTGAATTATTCATTTGAGGTATAATTCAAACAAAATAAAGCTATTTATAATACACAGCTATAGAATGTGACAAATTTATATATTATTTTTCCATTCTATTTATTAATTTACCGTTATGAAAACCGAGGAACTGAAGTAAATAAAAAAGGTGTACCAATTAGAAATTTTCTCACATACACATTTATTTATACACTAGGTAATTTGGATACACATAAAATGGACATCATTTTAAACGTCATTTTTTAAAGCAATTAAAGTCTCCAACTAATCATTTGGACCTGACATCTTTAGAAATAAAATACTCAATACAATTATTATTAACGTGAAAATCAAGGGACTATAAGTTCTCACAACAAGTTGCCGTTGAAACAATGACCATCATCACTTAGGTATTGTTGCCGTTGTTGGTACTACATTAACGCCCATTTAATAAAAACGTATTGTGTTTGATTAAATTATGATTCGTATCTGTGAAATATGAAATGTTAGTAAAAACGACTCGCTCATACATAATTCATAAAATTTCCATGCTGCGAAGTGACATTGATAAACAATTCATTTAATATTCATGTTAATTGATAGACCGATGCGTGACATATGAACGATTGGCGTAATGCAGTCTTTCTCAAGTACTTTATGTACCACAACTTAGAAAATATACAAATTCACTAGTTGAATAGGTACATCTGGTACATGATATTGTTAAGTTATACTATACGATTTTTTTATTTTGCTAACCATTTCTCTACGGAAATTTTTTAAATTCTCGAATTTGAAGTAATATTTATATGAAAACTACATCATTGATAATGGTTGCAAAGTCATAAGTTATCAAATGGAATGTCTTTGTCAAACGATGAATGATTGTAAAACATGATCATTTGTAATACGTTTTTGGTGAACCATTCGCGACCGGGAGCCGGCCAACTGAAGTAGATGCCTTCAAACTTCAGACATAAATAATTGAAAGTCTGCGGGGGCATGTTAATATCTCTGCGTTAATAATTTAAATTATAATTAGTCGAAAACGCATCTTGTTGTGTTGAGGCCACAGCTCGGGTACGGAGCCAATTACCGCATTACCATGTTAAGTGTATATTTACAGTCGACACCAGAACCTGACGGTTAACTTAACTTAGTCCAATTTAAATAATACGTGATAATACTTTGGTAAACTAATTAATTTCAAATTCGTTCAATCTGTTTGAAAATTGTTCCTTTTTACGATGAAATCATTCGCTATAACATGATGTTTTTTTTATGATTCGAATCTGTTTTGTCAGGTTTGGCCCTGCCAAAATGACCCTACTCTGCCTGATGGAAAGCATAAGCAGAATCTAAGAGTGGTGGTCACCATACTGCGATGATCCACACCATGGTGGGCTAGTGATGCTTCTGCATCATTGGGCCTCCGGTCTCGCACTCACCAACAAAACACAACATTTTACATTGTTTTCTGAGCGATGGTAGTACCGTCCCGGTTGAGCAGGCTCGTTCATGCTGAAATCAGCGTGGCTCTACTACCTTGACGGTGTGTTTATGTACATAGAAAATCAATGGTCTGGCATCTGTCACTTCCCAAGTGATGTCTTACTGCAACTATGTATACTGTTTGTCATCACCTTGCACAAGAACATTGATCAGTTTATCAATGTATATATAATCAATGTATATATATTTGATTTGAGGAATAACCTAAAGTCAATGTGCATTAGCATTTCTATTTTTATGTACTTATGGCATTATATAACATCAATGACAATACAAAATTATGAACAATAACTGAATAATTCGTTGCAGAGGTCTCCATAGCGCTGTTTGCTTTACTTAGGAATCACTGTCGACTACACTAACTCTTGCCTCAATGTCCGTACAATGATCAAACTAACTCATTGGTTACGCGTGTCAGTGTTACTGGCTAAAAAGGTTTCGTCGCTACTCTTGACGTTACTCTCACGAGGTGTTCGCTTACCATTAAATGAATTTTGTTCTTATTTGCTCTCTTAATAGGAAAATGATAAATTCATGTTTTGATATGGTGCGATACCTTGGTTGCACACTTGTGCGTAGCGTGTTGAGTGCCACAGCTGGGAGATGTTTCGGGGCGCGGAGTGCGGAGTGTCGCAGCCTCCACAACACGTGTGTGAACTTGTGCCTCCAACTACCGATCGATGCTAAACGTTGGCGCCCAATCTGGGCCAAATGTTGGCCTCGACGTCACCCCGGGGGAGGTTCGCCGTCGGCCGCGGCGGGGTGAGGGGATGTACACAATTAACCACGGACGGTCATCGACCCCGCAGTACTCGCTCGTCCTGTGCGTACTGATACAGATGCGTGTTATTGTTGACAGATCGATGCGTGACGTCACACACAGCCTCCATTCATGAACTAACACAAAGTGAGATGATTGTTAGTCGACTATATAAAGCCTTTAGATGTAATTGCATCGATTCAGTTTGTTATTTCTGACAGATGATCTTCACCAGTCAGACGTGTCTTTCTCTCTAAACATATAATAGAACCTTGAACTACCGTTTCACTTGCCTTCAAAGTAAAATACTGATTCCCCTTTACTTTGCGACCCCATACAAAATAGGTATTCACGTAAAGTGTCTGTCTGTGAGTAAACTCGCTATTAATAAACAGTTTAGAGAGGGAGGCGTTCATCGTCCACACTATTATGTGAGTGAACGCTTGACCATCTCTGCTCGCCTGTTGTAATCGGGTGTGATATAAGGAGGTGAGACGGAAAATTGCCTCTCGACAACCCTCTATGATGTAGCGGTACTCGTGTTGAGGAATCCAAACTCATTTACGACGCTCTGCCTTTCAATCTACAGTACTAAGTAATGTTTGGCCAACACTACACTATTCACTAACTTATTGCTCGAATTTCTACTTTAAAAAAATAACATTCTACAACGTGTGCAAAATATTCAACAAATTGACATACACATTATTTTACTTAAAATTGTTTTCCTGAATTATTATACTTATTTATATATAATTGCATTTGTTATTATTAGGTTATTATCTTCCTAACCGTTATTAGTCCCGAGATTTTTTGGGGTCGGCTACTAACTTAACCGGTAGGTATTACCTGAATGTCAGTTTTTCCAGGAAGCGACTAGCATAGCACCTCCGCAACCCTGAGGCCTGAATCCGAAGATTGAACTAGTTGTTAGTATGTTTGAGGGCACTAACTTTCCAATAACGATTGACATTGATGTTCATGACAAGCGGCACTTACGACTTAACGGGCTTTCCGAGGCATTGGCGTGAAACACCACCAAACTTCCATAATCCAGGCTGCTATTAAGAACTTCTTGTACGAAAAACTCAACAATATTTTGGCCCAACCCGAGAATCGAACCTGAGACCTCTTAATTGAAAGTTGTATACGTTAACCGCTAAACCAACGAGGCACGTTATTATTGTTAGGTGTTGTTATCAAAACGACATAAAGAAATTTAAGAGATAAGAGAGTGGGAGAGCCACGCATCGGCATGAATGGGCCGGCTCGACCGGAGTGATACCACGGCCTCGCAGAAAACCGGTGTGAAATAGCGCTTGCGCTGTGTTTCACCGAGTGAGTGAGGATACCGACGGCTCATACCCCAACTCCTCCCCACATCCCTTTCCCCATCCACCAAAGATCAGCAACGCACTTGTGACGCCTCTGGTGTTGCGGGTGTCCATGGGCGGCGGTAATCGCCTACCAGGTGATACGTCTGCTCGTTTGTCATTAATGCCATAAAAAAAAAAGAGAATGTAGGTAGGTATATAAATTCTGAAATAATCCAGAACCACAACTGAATTCTTTCGATGCGAAATATAACTTGGCTTTTAGTTGCCGGACTCCGCTTGAGAGCAGTGTGTTGTGAGTTAGAAGTTCAAGGTCGAGGAGGTTTGGACAACACGTAATGGACGTTATTAGTGAGGTCATATGTGACGGAATCAGAGTGATCCCACGCGGCGACAGAAGCGATACGTAATTTAAAAATAAAGGATCGAACACACCATTGACCAGTCTGTATTTAAAATACTGAAATACTAACCGCAACGCAGGCAAGAAGAACGAAGAGAAGAAGCAGAAGAAGAGTCTTACATGTGTCTTTGACTATATATTTTAACAAGTATAATATGCATGGCTCTTTGGGCGGCTCTTTCTACGTACTCACATCTCTCACATCTAGTTATTTCATTCTCAATTTCTAAATTATGCTTAGTACTTATTCAGTAAATTTTCATTGTTTTCAATATTTAACTTTTTTGCGTGATTGTTCTTCTGCAGAAATTTTAAAATATTTAAATTCCTAAACTTTAGCTAAAGACATAGTGACAATAATGTAAATGTCTCCAAATTATTTTAAATAAATTGTGTCAATTTTAAAATGAACTAGATTGAGCTGAACAATCACTAAAATTATAACATATAATGTATATGGCGGCGCTGTTGAGCCTCTCGCTCGTCTCTGGTGATCGATCTCTTGTGAAATCCAAGTCGTCTATTAATTAATATCTGCGCAGCATAATAGCGTTGCATTGCTCACAGCAAATAATGCAGTCGGCGCTTCTCATTAGCACAATTTACATTTATAATTGCCACTATTATTCTGGGAACACATATTTGACAATGACAATTACATATTTATAGCGTTTATGTATTATTTTCGTAATGTTATTACGTATTGTTTTAATCCACTGCACCCGTTCATATTTCTACAGTTTTACCCAACGGGGTGGACGTCACCAAACGCTGGCCACCTTCCGTTGATGGAGCGGTGTTCAGTAGTGACGTCACACACGAGACCGTTTCCGTCAGACGATGTGACAGTTAGTAAACAATGCAATTTTTGCGCGAAGGATGAATGTAACGACGAGGAGAAGTCGACGCTAAATTGTTTTTTAACGATATCGTAACCGGAGCCCACAGGCTTAACCCCAACACTTGAACGAGGTTATTTCTTTGAATATCTCGCTTGTGGTATATTAACAGACCGTTAGATTACAATAATATTGAAAGGCTAGGGTGTGGGGTCGAGGCCGCCCTCGCTCCTTTCAAATTGGATTTAAACATTGTGAATTACCTTTCTTTGATTCGCGGGTTAGCCAAATGGGGACGATTTATGGAGTAGCGGGGTCCAGTCCCGAGGGAGGCTCGGCAGCGGTACGGCTCGGCGCAGAGCCACGCGGTAATTCACGCGCGCGATTTACTGCGCGGCCCGTGAGCGATGCTGACCCCCGCTTTAAATAGAAGCCCGAGTCGTTTATTCCGCGTGCCGGGCCTTGCCCGCCGAGGGCCGGTGCGGCGCGTTAATGCGATCCTATCTTTTAAATCTCCCGGAGAGGAAAACGGCTAGTTTGGTACCGGCGAACAAAAACCCACGAATTTGTGCGGACCGTGGGCGATATCGATTGTGCGTAATTCTGTGTGGCCGGTCGCTACTTTCGAAACTAGAACTTAGAAGAACGGTTCACTTGATTAGTTTTACAGTTAGACCTGAACTAGGTAATGTCGTGACGATGTCCTTCGCTCATGTTGTCTTCCACGTCGTGTGTGTAGAGAGCGGACCCGCGCACGACTGCACCCCCGCCCCTCGAACATACTCTATGCTCAACACATTTGTTCAGTTAATATTTGATACAAATAGCACGTACAGGGGAGTTATAATAACTCTAATAAAATACTCTTTCATATGAAATATTAAACGTTAAATTTATTTTTAAATTTTAATAAAATATTTCTTTAAATATGTTTATCGTTACTTATAGGATCGAAAATCTTATAATATATAAAAAAATTCTAACTTAAAAAAAAAATTACGAAAACCAAACCGACTTCAAGGTTCGATTCGATTTCTCTTGGATGCCATCATCAGATCTTAATGTCCTTATTAAGGTGCCACCTTTGGGATATCTCCTTTCCATTAAAAAAAAGAATCTTCAAAATCAGTTCATAAACGACGAAGTTATCCCCGAACACATATAAAAAAACATATATACGGTCGAATTGAGAACCTCCTCCTTTTTAACCGACTTCCAAAAGAGGAGGTTCTCAAATTCATCGGTTTTTTTATTTTATACAATTTTATACACTGATTTGAAGTCGGTTAAAAATGTCTTCCGCGTCTAGCTCCGATTCGATTCACTTTAATTTACTCATTATCTACGTATTAGTGCCTCTCTCTCTCTCTAAACTAAACTAATAATTGCCTCAAAATTGTTTCGGCCCTGCTAAATATCGTTTGCTATCCTGAAAGCACCATTACATTACACCAGCATTACACCTTACGTAACAATAAGTCGGAATTCCCCAAAATTTTAAATAGCCATCGTCGCCCACTACTAACATTGATTTATATACCTACTTATATTTCATTTTCGTCTTGTGAAATTGTCATCATCATTAAATATCATACGGGAATAGAGAAACACATTATTTACATAATTAAAGACGAGGGAATGCGTTTTGGCGACAGACGGGACAATGCCAATCCCTTAGAGACGACAAAGGGTTCTCAGTTCTCATCTATCGTTTACAATGTTGTTTATTTTCGCGCTTCTTTAACAAATTGAAAACTACTTAAATTTACTTTGAATATAAATTCAGCCTTCATCATCGGTCTTTTGCAGTCCACTGCTGAACATGACCTCTTCCATGGCACACCACTCTGATCTTCTCGTAGCTAATTATCTAAATCAAAATTCAGCCTTGCTAGACCTAGAATTGTCGGAGATATATAGTTATAAAAATAACAATCAAAGCTTTATGATGGTTTGCTGTCATAAAAACTAGAACACATGCTATGTGTAGTTTCTTTAACTATAATATACTAGTGGTTGCCCGCGGCTCCACCAGCGTATATGTCGGTTATCGCGGCAAATACACACATCAAAAGTGTCTAGGGATCAACATATGTGTCTAGGGATCAACATATATTTTTGCAATAACTTTTCTCCTGATTGATATTAATTAAAATTTTCTTTAAGGATTCATCAAATAAAGTGTTTTCGTTTGTCACAGTAACGATAAACCAAGTCACCTTTGCATTAATAAAGAAATTTGCCATTTTCCTAATAAAGGGATTTTTGACATTTGAACCACTAACATTAAAGTTCGAAAAAAAGACTGAAATAACAGTTTTCTTTAAAATGTTATTAGGTAACTTAAACAATTAATAATCCGTGTTTCTACCGCGAACACTAACAACACAAGAATCGGTTTGGCATACTCAAAATGAGTTCATCCAAATCACGCTGTGGAATGGCCGCCCATGTTCGTTGCAACAACAAAAAAAGGTCTTCTTGCGACTGGATACCCTCCATATTCGGCAGAGCTCTTCTCTGTAGCATATCCCATGCATGCTCAATCGGGTTCAAGTCTGGCGACTGAGCAGGCCAGGGCCAAAGCCACATCTCAATCTCAAGAAATCCGCATAAAAATGCTTGATCCCTAGACACTTTTGATGTGTGTAGTAGCCTATGTGTTATTCTCATGTATAAGCTATAATACTGTAAAGTTTCATCCAAATCCGTTCAGTAGTTTTTGCGTGAAAGAGTAACAAACATCCATCCATCCATCCATCCATACTTACAAACTTTCTCTTTTATAATATTAACTAGATGTTGCCCGCGGCTCCGCCCGCGTGTATGTCGATTAGCGCGGCAAAAGTAGCCTATGTGCTACTCTGATGTATAAGCTATATTACTGTAAAGTTTCATCCAAATCCGTTAAGTAGTTTTTGCGTGAAGAAGTAACAAACATACACACAAACTTTCGCCTTTATATATTAGTGTGATGTGATATAGATTAAGTGGTGAATAAGACTCCTAATTCCTAAACAAACCCAAAAACTTTATTTCGTTAGATTTTTGTGTCATAAAGAAAACGATGTAATTTGCTACCAAAATCTACCAACCTGTAACCTCGCGAAACATATGAATGACGCGAATAAGACGCTCATGATCGTGCTCACTAATTTATCCCACCAAAAACATTTCATGTAAAATGTTGCCAAGACGACTGCATATGGCTTACCCTATGAAAAAGATATCAGATCTCATGTAGAGCCAAGGTTCTGTATCTACACGCCCTAACTCTACCAACCCTTACTTCATAAACTCTACATCTCAGTAAAAATGTATGGCTTCGCCGTTTCGCTACCATACCGTCACGAAGGGGAAACGAATGCCTTTTTTGTTTGCAAATATCTAGTTTCTGAAGTAATGTGTTATACGAATATTTAGTTTCTGAAGTAACGAAACAGCCAAGCTATACATTTTTACTGAGATGTAGAGTTTATGAAGTTAGGGTTGGTAGAGTTAGGGCGTGTAGATTCAGAACCTTGGCTCTACATAAGATCTGATATCTTTTTCACAGGGTAAGCCATATGCAGTCGTCTTGGCAACATTTTACATGAAAATGTTTTTGGTGAGATTTCATTTCTTTTTGTAAGTTGCTTAAGGCAAGTTTTTTTCTTTTTTCGGGCTGCATTTCTTGTACATCTTCTTGATTCTTTTGAAAAAGTCCGTGTACCAAAAATAAAACCTCTAGCATAAAAAATTGTGAAAGTCTCATACAAACTTCCACCCCCCCAAATTTGGGGGTTGGGGGGCAAAAGTAATAAGTTTATGAATTTTCCTGTTGTCTGTATACTAAACTTAGTTTACATACCAAATTTCAGCTTTCTAGCACTTCAGGAAGTACCCTAACAGTTTTGATGATCATCGGTGTGTCAGTGACGAAATCGGTGTTTTTTAGGTATCAATAAAATCTAAAGTATTAAAGCTATGCAATTGAAACTTTGTACGTTTCATTAGTCTATTAGTTACATCATATCCTGAGAATTTGAACAATCTGGTATATCGGGAACCAAAGTTATGAGGGTTCAAAAAAACGACGAAACACTTCGAGAAAAGGTAGGTAGTGCCCTTGCGCTTCGCTTGGCTCGTCTTGGCGGGGGCACGACCGTGCTCCCAGATACGAGTTCTAAGATATGCGTAGCAACGTAGCAAGACCTAGAAGTCTACAAGTCACTCACTTAGTTGCAATCTTATGATTTCTGATGTGATAACTTTATTGATGCTCAAATAATAAGTATTACGATATTTACGATACGATAACTGCCTCGTTGGTCTCGCGGTTGGCGTGTACGACTGCTGATCATGAGGTCTCGGGTTCGATTCCTGGGTCGGACCAAATGTTTGTATGATCTACAAATATTTGTTTCGGAGTTTGGGTGTTTTCTATGTATAATATGTATGTATTTACAAAAAAAAAAAAAAGTATATATGTATTTGTATCAGTTGTCTAGTACCCATAACACAAGCTCTGCTTAGCTTGGGACTAGATGGCGTTGTGTGTTAAAATGTCCGAAATATTTATTATTTATTATTATTATTTAGACTGCCTCGTTGGTCTCGCGGTTGGCGTGTGCGACTGCTGATCATGAGGTCTCGGGTTCGATTCCCGGGTCGGACCAAATGTTTGTTTGATCTACAAATATTTGTTTCGGAGTTTGGGTGTTTTCTATGTATAATATGTATGTATTTACAAAAAAAAGTATATATGTATTTGTATCAGTTGTCTAGTACCCATAACACAAGCTCTGCTTAGCTTGGGACTAGATGGCGTTGTGTGTTAGATGTCCGAAATATTTATTTAAAAAATATTTATTTTATTTAATATTATTATCAGAATGTTAATGTCGACATAGTGTAGAGTTTGTCGCTGGTATCATATCCGATGCGCTCGCGCACCGATGGCTATCGCTGCCGCCGCGCACCGCGCACGGCCGGTGGCGCACACGCAATGCAATTACCACGTAATTATGTCTCAGAGATTAGCCCACTGAGCACTGAACACTAGGCACACACAGCACAGTGCCCGCTATTTATAACTTCACGTGAACCATGCTCCACCCCCCATGGTTTGTATTGATTCGATATTGTGGAGGTGGCCTGGTGTCTGACCTTGCAGTAACGATTGATTAAAAACTAATATCTGATGCCAAGCAGGTATGTACATGACGTACGTAAACCAGTTTATGCACACTTAAAGTCGTGGAAACCGTGTAGTTTCATGTGCTGAGACCACAGGGTTTCCACGATTTTCCAACTTATCCCTTCTGTATATTAATTACATTTTGCACCTGCCTAGACGGATATACTTAACTACCTCTCCTAATAATTTGACTGCCTCGTTGGTCTCGCGGTTGGCGTGTGCGACTGGTGATCAAGAGGTCTCGGGTTCGATTCCCGGGTCGGTCCAAATGTTTGTATGACCTACAAATATTTGTTTCGGAGTTTGGGTGTTTTCTATGTATAATATGTATGTATTTACAAAAAAAAAAAAAAAGTACATATGTATTTGTATCAGTTGTCTAGTACCCATAACACAAGCTCTGCTTAGCTTGGGACTAGATGGCGTTGTGTGTTAGATGTCCGAAAATATTTATTTATTTAACGTCCCTAATAAGATATTAAGTTGAATCCTCTACATTACTGTTTAGTTTTATAGCCAACTAGCTGACCCGGCGAACTTCGTACCGCCATATTTACATATCTGTCTCAGCTTCCCGTCGCGGACAAAAAAAAATTACTTTTCCCGTTATCTTTTAATTTTTCTTGTACACAAACCTTGTCCTAACAATAACGAACACATAAAAAATAGAATTATTCAATTTGCCTATCGTAAGTTATGCGCGTACATACATTTTGGCGATTCATTTTTATGTATGTACTAGTTGTTGCCAGCGGCTCCACCCGCGTTTATGTCGGTTATCGCGGCAAATAGTAGCCTATGTGTTATTCTCATGTATAAGCTATATTACTGTAAAGTTTCATCCAAATTCGTACCGTAGTTTTTGTGTGAAAGAGTAACAGACATCCATCCATCCATACTTACAAACTTTCGCGCTTTTAATATTAGTAGGATATAAATTATACTAACTGACTTGACAATAGTTAATTATAATCTAGAGACCAATTTTTGTCATTGTAAAATGAGCGTGAAATTATACAAAGAATTATAAGACTTGTTGTAATAAGAAGACGGTATCGGTAAACAGTGGTGGTCTGCTAATAGACGAGCGGTCGTCGGTCGCGTCCCGCGGGGCTCGTAGCTCCGGACTAAAGGATTACTCGCGAGTGTCACTGCCCCGCGTGCAGCACCACCGCCACCCCACACCGGGTATTGGTACTAGAAACTAGTTATATCATACATAGCGCACTCGAAATTTAAGCTATAAATCCCTGTTTCCTCAAGGCCCAATATATCCTCAACGTTACAACTGCTACCTCATTCGATTATTTTACACCAAATTTAACATGTACGTGCCTTTTGCGTATCTAACCAAGTTAATAAGTAATTAATCATATTATTTCTTGTTCTAATGAATTCTTCTAGAAGATAATTTGTAATCTACTTAATTGAGTTAATTATAAAACACTTGAGATGTATATCGCTTCGCACCCTTCCAAAAAGCGCAGTTTATGTTTCACATAAGTAAGCGCACTTCAGCTACCTCCACGAGGGTGAAATAAGAATCTTTTTTCAATAAGCACGAGACTATCTGTTCGTTATTTGAGCTATATCTGTAGGTACGACGTTGTCAGCTCTTAAAAAGTTCGCGTCGAAGAGGGCGACGTCACCAGACTGTCTCTCGTCTCCTATATCTCCTATATATTTGCACTTTAACTCATCCATGTTGTGTAGTGTGCCTTACACACTTGTGTAGTGTGCCTTACACACCATTTTAGCTATATCAAATTATGCAATGGGGTATAGATATTTAAACCTGATTTTCATTTCGTATTCGGTTGACATATGTAAAAGAAAATCATCACGAGACAATCGAAATTATTCTAATTATTCAAAATGTTGAGATTCAAATTCAAAATTCCGACTGCAAGGTGCGACTCGATTTCTCTTGGATGCCATCATCAGATCTTAGTGTCCTTATCATGGTACTACTGTTGGGATATTTCCTTTCCATTAAAAAAAGAATCGTTAAAATCGATTCATAAACGACGAAGTTATCCGCGAACACACATAAAAAAAACATATATACGGTCGAATTGAGAACCTCCTCCTTTTCTGAAGTCGGTTAAAAATGAATGTTGATATATTGTCACCGTTCACACACAAAAAAAATAATTAAATTAGTTACGGTCGCTTTATAGGGTAATTACCTAGATAGAATGGTACTTACCGACAAGTTATCAACAACACAATATTCATGTAGATGATTGGTGACAAGATCTTTAAGCCAGCCTCTTCTTTTGGTTATAATAGTATTTAATAGCATACATTGCATATTTACACAGCAAATCCTCCAAATTCAATATAAAATTGGACTTTTATTCTTATAATCAGGGCCCGATCTAAGGGGGGGCAAGCCGGGTATTTGCCCAGAGCGGCTAAATAGATAGATCGGGCCCTGCTTATAATTTTCGACTTCCGATTACTTCAGAACTGTTGAGTCCTGTGAGAAGTTAATTTATGTATTGTTTATATTGATGTTATGTAAAAATGACTGTCAAATATGAGTGCGTATGTGTGTCACAATTGATTTATTGATATGTGCATACATGGACAGGCACTTATAATAATTTAATAATAAATTTATTTTCAGACAAAGTCCATAGTGTTAGTATACAATTTCCTTAACCGATGTTAGTATATTACAATGTTACTGTACAATGAAAAACGTTACTAAATCAACCAATTAAGTGGTTAATTTAGTAACGTTTTCAGCAAGCTTTTCATAATCTTCGAATCATATTTATCGGCTATGACCCTCAGGTTGCCATTACTGCTGTCCTGCATTCTCCTCAAAAAGGAGGCAGTTCGCTTACGTAGTATGGCATGGAAGCCATCAACTCGCGCTTCCATAAACATTGTAGAAGCACTACAGTAACGAGGCAACTTTAATAGAATCCTGAAGGCATTATTATACTGAACACGTAATGTGTTCAGAGACTACTGGGTATAGTTGACCCATAAACTACTCGTGTAGAATGTTTGACAGTATGCTTTAAATAGGGTTATTTTGACTTCATCGCTACAGCGGGCGAACCTACGGGCCAACATATTACCCTTAATCGCTATTGCCCTGCGTTCCCTATCAATGTCTTTCTGATCATCAAGATCTCCCATAAGATAGTGTCCAAGATATTTGAATTCATGAACCCTCTTCAGTTCAACTTCATTTAGTTTCAGAGGTTTCACTCTTGACGGACAACTACCGCGTGACCTGAAGACCATGTAAACACTTTTCTGGCTGTTATAAATCAGACCATGTCTACTTCCATATCTTTCGCAAATGACCAGTAGCCTCCGCAGTGCACCGACAGTTGGACTCAGCAATACCATGTCGTCTGCATAACTAAAATTGTTCATGCAGACATTGTCAACAAAACAACCTATTTGGGTGCCGCTGAGTTCATCTATCAGTCCATTCACATAAAGATTAAATAACATAGGAGAACTTATAAATTGCATATTCATGTTTTGTGATATCGACATGACCAATATAATAGGATGGTTTATCCCTTAACTACTCGGTACCTATACTTGATTTTTTTGATGATTTATACTTGATGATTAGTAAATATAATAAATTAAAAAATCAAATAGAACCCAATTATGACAAACATTGAACAAATCGTTTTTCTTATTTCTAATTTCGTCAGTAGATGTTAATCATTTCTGAATCAAAAGCGTGTAAGGCTCTGTTTCCACGTACAAAAACAGTTTCGGGGTCAGCAGCCGATTACTTTTGTAATAATCGACCGGTAGTCGCCGTGTTGACCCCACAATTTAGAATTGATATTAGGAGAATAATTTGGCGGTCGATCGGAGGCTATTATCTATGGGTATTAGGTACGTGTTCCTCCAGCGCGCTACCGCGAGGTGCCGCCCACGTGCTCCTGCTACAATGAGCACAATGTCCATCATTTCGCAACGGTCAGTGCTCGGCGCACAATGCACGCTCACAATGAGGCAGCTGCACGCCACGCGCTTTGTCCCACTGCTGGACACGCGGACCGTTGGAGTAGATGTAGGTGGCAAGACGTCACTACAGTGCAATACCGCTCCACCCGACTCGAATAGGGGCTAATATCCACACTGGCTCATAAATATTACATCGTATAAAGATTATAAAGCCTTATTGATCGTGACACTTGTTAAAAAAATATCTTTGTGTATTTTGAATTTAGACTCATTCTTTCAAGCACTTTATGTTCATCGAACCTTTTTTATTGCAGTGTCTGGGCGCGGTGACGTCAGCAGCTTCTTCAACACACAGATGGTGCTCGACCTGAACGGTATGTACCAACTTTCCTCATTACTGCTCATGTGTAGGAAACCTGAACCTCAAACTATTTCTACAGGTATTTGATGGAAGCACTGTATAATTAGACTAACTATTGTCAAAACCTCTTGAACGAAGTGCATTACGTTTTTATATCATTTACGTTTTCCTCCGGAAGAGTTCGGTGAGTGAGAGCGCTACTGCGTGGTGGTTAATGGTGGCGGCGCGGCGGCGACGCGCACAGGCGTCAGGCGTCACGGTGCGAGACAAAAGGAGGACATAATTAAATTATTATAGATTCACAGCTGAGGAGGTTTTTGTGTGGCGCACGGCCACCGCGCGGTGACACCGGAACATTTCTAATTTTCAAGTGGAATCGTTTTTTATCCGCGTTAATTACGAGATGAATGGCGGTCGGCGCGGTGCGGGGCGTGCTTCACGGCACTCAACGCGCGGTATTGTCGCCCTGACCCCCCACCACCCCCCGGGCCCCCGCATCGCATTCAAATCTCTCGCCACAAAAAAGACGATAACATCGAAATTTTCCATCTGTCACACTCCGCGTTCGTAAACGTCCAGTTTTTGTGAGCCTCCCGAGCCTCCGTAGCCACCGCCGGCCGTCAGCGCTGCTCAGTTCTGTAGGTCAGAGTATGCTCACCGTCAGACAAAACCGAAAATCTCGGCCTGAGAAGACTGCCTTCCGCATTTGAAATTATTATTCATTATGTTACTTAGGTGTGGTTAAATCTTAATACTAAAATATTATGACAAACCCGCTCCATTAGTCCCAATGAAGGATTTTTTTATACATTACTGCTTTTAACTCAGACGAACAAGTTATACTAGATATGTATTTTATAATCGTGAGTCCTTACCACTACGTTTCATTGATTCTCTCACGCGGCCGTCCACGCTGGAGACGCGTGAGTCAGCAGCTTCCACGCCGCGCTGCCGACTGCAGCCCGCGGCGCGTCCCACCGGTACATGTTACCGAATTATTTTCAAATTATATCTGAGTTTGTGCCTCTAAATTAGCTGCCGCTACCGAATTACGCGTACTCTACTCGTACGTGTGTGCGTATACATACGTACCAATAACAAAGTAAGAACTCACACATCATGTGAATGACAACATGCTTGATTTGACTGACGTTGTTCTGATCACCGCGCGGTGCATTTTAAAGTAATTATTTTGATTCACGTTGTAACAACAACAAAGTTTGTTGGTGATAATATACATTTACGTCAAGAGATCTTCGAAGTCTCAGTGCGTTTGTGTTGTTGTCGAGTGACGCCACCGACGTGTCCCTCGGCGATTGAACACGTCTGGACATCGTCAATCATCTTACACAGTGTCACCGGTGACCCTCGCGTAGTGATCTAAGTTCAATATCACGGGTCGTTCGAAACTTTGAACTGCAGCTTTTTAAGCTACGAAACTACGAGTATTCAATTTAACTTACCTATACCTAGTTGACTCAGCCACAAAAGTATAACGAATACAGGATTTCTAAGTGCTGATCTCGTTATTTCCATGTACAGTATGTTCGAAGATCACATTATGTGTGCAGTTAGAAGATGCAAACAAAAACTTAAAATACGTTCCTTTGTATTTCACGATACGGGCCATAATAAAAATAGGACTGCGTGTTTTGATACCTCTGAGTACACGAGTATTACTTAAGCCAATTCGGTAGTCAGGTCACGAACGGACAACTACAAACACGTCGATAAAAACATTTTAACATTCTGATAACTTTCGCGCGTCAATGTGTCTGTAAAAATCGCTGTTTCTTTTAAATTAAATTTAAAATACGGTATTCGTGGTGGATTCCTGCGCGCTGTATTGGCTCAGCGGACGTAGCCTGACCGACATAGCTTTGTGTAATTTCCTATGTAAATGTAATCACTCGAAAGTGGACACCGTCTTCATGCCACGTTCCGTGTTGAGCAATGACATGGCAGGCCACAGGCCTGTGTGGTTGGAAACCGTAAGGATTTAATTCAAGATCGTCAAATGAACTACTTCAGCAAATATTTAGTATCGCGCAAGTACTGTATAGAGTCAATAGACTACTGTAAAGATTACGACTTTTACGACGGTTAAAATGTTCCTACGAGTCTAGAAGTTATAGTTCAATATTTTACAACCGTCTGCACATTTCCACCAATCATTTATACTGGCAATGAAGAGGCAGTTTTCAACAACGTAAGAGGAAGTGTCGGTCTCGGTCAGTACAAACGCAAGTTACCACTGTTACTGTGACATTCACTGCTTATGTTAATAATGGATAGAATCAGTTTCTAACCTGCCCCCCCCCTCCCCCCTTAATGCATATATTCTCGTGTATCTTAGACAAAGTAAACTTAAACAAAGTATTAGCCAATGACACATGAGAATTTAGGCGTTAACGATTGCAGAACGAAGAACGCTTGTAACTTGGCTAGGGTGGCTGTTATTTTCCTTGCGATCACCTTTATTCGTACAAAGGATATTATTCATTTACACCGATAAGCAATAACAGTTACACTTACCATAATACACTAAAGTTTGTTTGCACCAAGGTTGTGTCGACCTAACAAAAAATCTTCCTTTTGGATCATTTCTATGGTTACGGACGGGACGTTGCTAACGATTGCTGCGGGTGCAGGAATCAAATCTAAAACAGAACCGAGTCCAGAAGCATATCCGACGAAATTAGAATACGTGTAATTATCTCACGTACATTTGAAGTATCATCTACATATGATAATTAATTAATTTTGCATATTATACGGAGCTACTACACACAACATCATTATTTTAATGACGAGTGTGACGCGACCGGGCACGCAGAGCAATTATATTTGGACACGGGATTACCTACGGTTTATGAAGTTTGGCGTTTAATTTGTTTTAATTAGTTTTCCCCCGCGTCAGGTATTAAATAATAATATAATGAGCTCGTTTGCATATACACCAGATCGTTATCTGTGAGCGGAGAGGGCTGTGCACTGTGCGTTGCTCACTACTCACTGCGTCACGGCCTTCGCTCGAGGTCACAGGCGTCACAGCGTCACGTTCCACGTCTCCACTGCTAAACTTGGAGGAGCAAGCGACACTCTCTCACGTCACATCACTCTCTTTTTCTTTTACATTCTATCAACATTCTGTATTTGTTTCATTACCATGCATACCATAAAGTAAATATTTATTAGTTAAATTTACTTCGAGTTAAGAAGGGGAAGTGATCTCCAACAGTGGTCGTCCCAATAAACAAGTGCTACAAAGACGCTGTGGCGCTGGCATGGCGCCTGAATCAATGGATTCAGTTGAAGGCCGGGTTAACGCGCTGGTTAATTACTACTCATTATCTATATATATAAAAGAGTAAGGTGACTGACTGACTGACTGACATACCCAGAGATCAACGCACAACCCAAACCGCTGAAGCTAGAATCCTGAAATTTTGCATGTAAGTTCTTTATATAACGTAAGTGAGCACTAAGAAAGGATTTTTTTAAATTCCACCCCTAAGGGGGTGAAATAGGGGTTGAAAATTTGTATGGAAGTTCGTCATTTTTTAAGTAAGAAACATGAAACTTTACTTTTGGGCTACTGATTAAAAAAGAGTAGAAACGTATTTAAGCGTTTCTGGATATTCTAATCCTAAGGGGTTTAATAGGGGTTGTTATTTCGTATATAAGTCAGTCAGGAAGTCCGTCATTTTTGAAGCTAGAAACATGAAACTTTATTTTTAGGCTGCTGATTAAAAATGAATTGACACGTGTTTCAGCGTTTCTAAATATTCTACCTATAAAGGGGTGAAATAGGGGTTGAAAGTTTGTATGGAAGGTCGTCATTTTTTAAGTAAGAAACATGAAACTTTATTTTTGGGGTACTGATTTAAAATGAATAGATACTTATTTAAACGTTTCTGAATATTCTACCCCTAAGGGGTAGGTAGAGGTTGAATTTTTTATGGAAGTTCGTCATATTTTTTAAGTTAGAATCATAAAACTTTAATTATAGGCTACTGATTAAAAAAGAGTAGAAACGTATTTAAGCGTTTCTGGATATTCTACCCTTAAAGGCGTGAAATAGGGGTTGAAAGTTTGTATGGAAGTCCGTAATTTTTTAAATAAGAAATATGAAACTTTATTTTTGGGCTGATAAATAAAAATGATTAGATACGTATTAAGGAGTTTTTGGATATTATGCCCATAAAGGGGTGAAATAGGGGTTGAAAGTTTGTAAGGAAGTCCGTAATTTTTTAAGTGAGAAACATGAAAATTTCGTTTTGGGCTACTGATTAGAAAATATTAGATACGTATTTAACCATTTCTGGATATTCTACCCCTAAGAGGTTAAATAGGGCTTGTTATTTCGTATATAGGTCAGTCTGGAAGTCCGTCATTTTTGAAGTTAGAAACATGAAACTTTATTTTTTGGCTGCTGATTAAAAATGAATTGTAACGTGTTTCAGCGTTTCTGAATATTCTACCCCTAAGGTGGTAAAATAGGGGTTGAAAGTTTGTACGGAAGTTCGTCATTTTTTAAGTAAGAAACATGAAACTTTACTTTTGGGGTACTGATTTAAAATAAATAGATACGTACTTAAACGTTTCTTAATATTCTACCCCTAAGGGGGTGAAATAGGGGCTGAAATTTCGTATATAGGTTATTCTGGAAGTCCGTTATTCTGGAAGTCCGTCATTCTTGAAGTAAGAAACATGCAACTTTATTTATGGCTACTGATTAAAAATGAGTAGATACGTATGTACGAACATGTTCTACCGGAACCGGTTGTGGTTCACGGTGCCATTCTCGAAGTTGTTCAAAAATATGTGTGGTACCTCGGGCAGACTTTGCAGTTAAGTAGAAACAACTTCGAGGACGAGGTGGACCTGAGAATTCAGCGGGGTTGGGCAGCGTTTGGGAAACTTCGTCGGGTCTTTTCATCGTCAATCCCACAGTGCCTAAATACGAAAGTCTTCAATCAATACGTCCTACCTGTCATGACATACGGTGCTGAAACGTGGACATTTACAACACGGCTGGTGCAAAAGTTCAAAGTCACTCAGCGTGCTATGGAGAGGGCTATAATAATAATAATGATTTATTTTTCTCATCACAAAAACTCAACGTTTCTCTAAGGGATCGCATCAAGAATGAGTTGATCCGGCAGAGAACCAAGTTCATTGACGTAGCCCACAGGATAAGCCAACTGAAGTGACACTGGGCTGGCCATATTAGCCGCAAAACTGATAACCGTTGGGGTAAACGGGTTTGTGAGTGGTGACCGCGTCTTGGCAAACGTAGCGTAGAACGTCCACAGGCCAGGTGGAATAATGATCTGCCCAAGACGGCTGGCAGAAGCTGGATGAGAGAAGCTGAGGATGGAACCAAGTTGCGTGCAATTGGAGATGCCTATGTCCAGCAGTGGACTGCGATGATGATGATGAGATACGTATTTAAGCGTTTCTGGATATTCTTTCCCTAGGCTAGACTGGAAGTCCGTCATTTCTTAATTTAGTAGCCTGAAACTTTGTCTTCAGGCTTTTGATTACAAATAAATGAATACTTATATCAGCATTTATGGGAATTCTATTCCTAAAGGTGTTAAAATAAGGGTCGAAAGTGTGTATGAAAGTCAATTTTAATGGACTTTTGATTATAAATAAATACGTTTAAAAACATGAACACAGTATCCATAGATACTTACAGTTTTAATTAAATACATATAATCAACTTCCACGCGAGCAAAGCCGCGGGCAACAGCTAGTTTATAATAATTAGCATATTATGTCGCTTCGATGCGTCGCTATGGACGCCCCCCCTCCCCTTCCCCCTCCGCCTCGACTCACGCACGAGTCGTCTGTTTCCAGCATCTCAGAATTTTGCATCACACAATTGTTAAAACATTGTAAGTTACTTGTTCGGTCTCAGTCATTTAAAAACTACATTTCTGACGGTGTAAGCAACTCCCTTATGTTCTTACTTACTTACAACACGATACTTACATCATCACTTAAACGTTCGTTCAAGAAATGAGTGAATAGGTTTCTCATTAGCAGACTATTAAAATTTTCATCTTTTTTTAGAATACAAATTCAATCAACAAATATATTTCATTATTCAATAAGATTTCGAGCTCAAGCGTTCTATCCACGGTAATGATTATTGATTTGAGTTAATTAACTACCGCAAGGTGTTTATAATGTCGATATTTAATAAAACTGTTTACTATTAATACGTATAAAACCAATAACACAATGTACAAATGATAACAAAGATAGGTTTTTTTTTTACATCGTAACTAATAGAAAAGTCTGTCTTGGTTTTTGCACTATTTTAGTAAAAACTTGCACACTCGTATACGACTTGGATTGTCAATAAAATGGTCAGATCATCAGACAACAATATCAGTAAACAGTAATCTCTTCCATCGAACTACAGAAAGAAGCGTACAAAGAGTTACCGGGATAATAAATTGCTCGCCAGAAATCTATTGTGTGGAACTTATGTTTAAGAATGAATGGTTGTAGTACTTCCTCCTGAGTCCGTGGCAGGAGTTATCATGTAAACTAGAAATTATAAACGTTCTTTTTTAATATGAAGCGCAATAACTTAGCTTGTACGCATTATAAGTTGTTGTCTTAACATCGTGTTACTTAAACAACTTATCTCGACCGTTACAATAAAGCAAACGCTTGTACTCATCAACATATTCTATTATTTCGTAGCTCACATTCAAATCTCACTAATTATAATTACGCTGTTATGAATTAGCATTGTGTCCGTTACTCATTTAAATTGTTAAAATATTCTCAGAATATAATTTGTTCATTAAGTCTGCTATTTGGAAATATTCGATAGAGAACCCGCACCCAACGTAACTCAACAATAGCAACTCTGTCCATCACCGTTCTGTCCCGGCCTTGTATTGATTTATAATATAGCTCATACTCGATCTACGCAGCAAACCGTTGGATCTAGGACGTACTTGATACATCGACAGATTTTTAAACCTCGGACAATTAAATTAGCAACATATTTAAAATGCCATCGGGTTCTGAATGAAGTACTTTTTAAAGCCTAGGCTGAGTGACCGCACGGTCCAGGTCCTCCCAGAGTAGAACACCTGAGGCCGACAAATTATATATTGTTAAACAAGTGATAACTAGTGATGCTCTCGACTCTTCATAGCTAGATCATCGGAGAACAGAATCCGCGGGGGCAGATATTGTTAGATGTACAATGGACCAATATTGTTGGCAGGCAACTCGTATCTGTGGCTCTGCGCCGCGGGCGGCTCGTGTCACCTCATTACACCGCAGCTCGCATCTCATTAGCGGCTTCACCTGCACCACGTCTCTAGTTATGGGTTCGCAGTGTATTTGCTCGCAGTTACTTGGCCAAGGCGTAACTCCATCTTTGCATCATTTACATACAGTTTTGGGGTAATAACCGTTCGCACCGTACGCAGCGGCAGCCCGCATCGTTCCGCGTATGTATTTGCATGCGTCCGTCTACCTGCGCATACGCATCTGCCTGTATTTTTTTCGTCGGGCGCTCTAACAACGGCTCTCGCATATTTCTTTCTATTTCCATTAGTTTTTGTCGCCGGTGAGACGTGAATAATTTTTTTCTATGAGATTTATTGCAAAACGTGCATTAGTGTCCCGCAAAGATTACAATAGCGCCATGCTAATGGCGCGAGGGCGACGCACGTGAGCGGAATATGGGGCGCGGGGTGCACCGCTCGTCCCGCGCCATGTCACTCTGGGACCACTTCTTTCTTTTGTTGATGAGATGGCAACCAGCTAATCAGCAGCTAATTCTGCCAATGTCAAGTATTTAAAGTCTTCAAATCACAAGTCTTCGAGTCTTCGTCGTGATGAAATTAATGACAAAAAATATAAAAAATGTGAATGAGACGAAATGGTTCATCTAACTCTAGGACCACTTCAATCAAAATTGTAGTATGCTAACAGTGACAGTCTTACAGTTGAAATACACTGGAAGCCAATATAATGGTGCATTATTTGTAAATGTGTTATAAACAAACTAAGTACTTGAATGAACCACAGTGGTACGTCTGACAATAGCTGGAGGTAAATTCCTTAATCCTGATTCAAGGGAATTTATTCTCGACCATGTGTTCCGCGGAGAATCGCCACAGCTTTTAATTGCGTTTAGCGGTGAATCGATCTCTTTGGTCAGGCCGCTTCTGTCTCAGACCGTTAGAAGAAAGTGACAGTTAGGTACGTGCTCGTGTGGTAAAATAACTGGCATTAAACGCAACTATTCCCTTAACCTTCGACAAAAGCGTGACATTTGGTCGTTGTATTCGTTTTAATATTCATTATTCTTAATTTCCTTTTCTATTTAAAACCTTATTCCTTGTAGGTAACTAATTACCTTCCATAACGCAGACCTTAACAAAAAATATTTTATTTCGATAACAAGCTTTAGTCCGTGACTCTGTCCGCGTGTATACTGGTTATCGCAGTAAAAAGGAGCCTATGTTATCTACAAGAATCAAAGTATCTCCATGAAAAATTTTATTAAAATCAGTGCAGCCGTTTAGAACTGAAAACGTTATAGACAGTCAGACAGGGTTACTTTTAAATTTATATGAATAGTATGGAAGTATGGATGATTTAACAAAACGTAGGTACAACAATGTGTAGAATGCATGCAATCCATATCACGAGCGCTTGTATGTGCGCTCGTCGCTGGCAGCGCTCACTTCAGCGTCGGATCTTTCTCCGTTATCATTGGAACACAAATAACAATTACTTTTTGTGCCTCATTATTGAATTTGTAAATTTACCTCTCCGCCAAATTAGATGTCAATCAACGGCTCGTTGACTCGTGATGTCGACTACAAACCATTATTACTTAAGATCTAAAAAAAAAACAGCGTGACTTCATTCACGGGTCGCTCTGACTTGTACTCGGTAAAGTATAAGTTACATGAATAATTATTATTCCTATACTCTTCCTGGGACGGCTAACAATATTTTTTGATAAGAAACTATATCAATACGCTATACGTATTTTAAGTTAATTTTAGGATCTGTTGACGACTTCTGACACCAAAAAAAGCCTTTGAGAGAGGAAATCTCCTACTGTTAACCATCCCTATCTCTCCCTAGTAGTAGTAGTTATTTATAGGGAGTTAGGGTCTACTCACTGGGTGTGACAAGACAATCTCGAAAAGCGCCGATACCTACAGAGATAATGGCTCATAACGTATTTCTATCTATTTCTCGAGGTTTTGCATTATACTTTATTCCCGACAGGTAGCCCCAAGCGCTCTATTGTGAGAGTGCCCCTGCGCAGTGATTGATGCAGCACATTCAGACGCGTTACAAAAAGCTTCCTGGCAAAAAATACATGCGAACTGTTGGAACGTATGCAAATTGTTTATTAAACAAGCTATGGACTCTGAGCTCTATTGTCATAGAAATAAGGTGTAGATTAGGGGATTTTAATAGCTGTGTGCATTCCGTGTGCGGTGTGCGGTCGTCCTCTACACCTTGGTGCGGTATCCATGCCGGCGATATTCCCAATGCGCTGAAGTGCTGGTGGTGCGGCGACGGACAGACGGGTCTTGACGCGGTTCACGTAATTGATGAATTACTAAAAAAGTGTTTACGCGCCAAGAATGTTTCACGTCGGATGTTTGCATGGAGCTTGAATTTATGACACAATTACCACCGGGCAGTCATTAAACGTGCTCGTTAATTTCGTAATAAATTAATATATTTGTAAATTGTGTTCAGTTTTTGTGAAGATTCGACCACCAACAGTGCCACTGAACTTAAATCTTAAGTTATGCGAAGTCCCTGTTACAACCTGTTGTTGATATATGTGACCAACATTACCAACTGATATCCTTTGTCACACGTAGAGTGTTGATACGGCCGGTTCCCCGGCGGTGGTGCGTGGCATTGAACAAGACGTTGCGCCAATAGGTAGCATTGTGGCGGACTCTACTAATTATGTAGAGTATGTTAATTGCTCTTACATACGCCGAATAATTCTCTAATTTGAATATTATAGGCTCTGAATATAATTTAGTGGTCAAGTGAACGCGTGTGAGGTTTACGAGCGGTGTGTGGGTGACGTCACTGATCCCGTCGTGATAACGTCCGAATCCTCTCACGAGAGTACTGTAGTACCTCAACTTACACTAGAACTACAGTCCACGACAAATATGTTGATCTAAGTAGTGGCAAGTGTACCGTGTGAGCGTGAGCCGTCTCAGTGCGCGCACGCACACACGCACGCGGGCACGCTGACCGCGCGCTAAAGGTCGCGCCACCCCTGTGTACATGCGCTACAGGCACCGTTACTCACTGACCCTCTCACCCCGTTAAGAAACGCCACAGGGGATAATCACCTGACATTTAGCGATTGCGGCGCTTATCGTAGGGTGGTTCATATACCTATAATGCCAGCTAGAATTGTCTGTCAACGAGTATATGTGTGATAGGTCACAAACGTATGCGCAAACGCACTATTTAATTCATCGCACCGACATCACGCCAGCCATGGAGTCTGGTGAGCCCGTTTATAGTCCACACTGACCCTTATAGCTGATCAGCTGTAAATTGTAGTAGAAATATTATGTTATTATTAAGTATCGAATGGTCCCGCGATTGTGGACTGTGGTGTTATGTTCGAGACCTTATTGACTTTATCGTTCGCTTACCGCGCTAATTCTCGATTAACATTTCATACCAATGTTTAGCACAGACCACGACCCGTTTAATCTTTTTTGAGTTTCTATTCTATTTCCTACATATATTGTCTGTTGTAGTACATATTATGTTTTTTATGTAGACATATTTATTTTTAAATCGGAATGTAAATTCAAAAGCATTTACAGTTGGCATTGTGTCGGAGAAAGCAACTTTTTAAAAATATAATTTCGTTTTGTTAAAAAATACCTTGCCACTACTTTCTAATTTATTGTTCGAACGAAGGAAGCGTTAAAAAACACAAAAACAATCAACAAGTAAAAATCGCAAAGATGTTAGTGTGCGCGTGCCGTTGAGCAGAATGCGTCGGCGAACAATGAGGGCCGACACGTTTAATAATCTCTCATTATACAATCTGTGACAAAAACAAGGGACGGTTTTTAAGCGCAATAAACCAAAAACTTCACGTCATCCTTTCTGTGTATCGGCCGGCTCAACTCGGCATGTCACTCGGCGTGTGACCATGCGGAGTGTTGAGGCAGCAGGTCGAGCGCGGGGTCGCGCCGCTCAGTGGTTGCTCCACATACAATTATCTGCGGGGTGCGGGGCGGGGAGCGCGTGACCTTTCTGTGGTCCCGTTACAGGCACCTGCAGGACGTTGGTGTCCCGCTAGACGAGCGTGCTCATAACTGTCGCGACTAGCGGACACCGATCACACCACCGTATGATACAACTGCAAAAAAACATCTTAGTGGGTACCCTCTAAGAGGGTAATGTTATGGCTTCGAGTGCGCTCCATTATGATAATAAAAAAAACATAATGTAATTCATAAACTAAGGCTTTGGTAGTTTGCTTTCCTCACAATTGACGATCAAAATTTAATCGGTTCACTCCGGATCAATTGCCAGATAATATCTACCGTTACTTTATGATAAATGAACAAGTTTGGCCATTACAATGGGTACTGTCTAGTAGGACTGTGATCAAAGGTTGATCAGCGCATAGTGCGTCGCGGTGCAACGGTATCACAATGTGATTATGAGCGAGATGGTCGGTAAGTGTCGGTTGCGAACCAATCAGTTTCGCGGTGGAATCAATCGCGACGTAATGTGCTCCCATCAAAATAACTTCTTCCATTCAAATGACGCGCCGTCTGCCGCACACCGCACGTGTATCCACGCGCTGAGCCGTGCCTCTTTGGAACAAGTCTGCGCATATATTTTGTCTCGCTTCACTAATATTTCAATTTTCATTAAACTAAAAGGATTTATTTTGTTTTACTAATGAGTAATGACTATTTAAGATTTGCATCTTTAGTTAGGACTAATGTTGTGTGAGGAGGATACATACTCACATATACATACAGTAGATTGATCCGGATATGTAACACAGTAACAATACACTCGTAAAATGTATAATGACGACAAAGTTCTGTCATGACCGTAACAAAGACGTGACCATAATTTGTAAGGAGATTTAGTTATGTAACGGCCGAGTGTACTCTGTCTAGCGCACCTGTGTGCGATGCAGTTATAATACACTTGTTCATGTTTATTTGACATAATGATTAGCACAAAGTGGCCTCACAGAGGCTGTTAAAAGTCAATTGATCTAAAAGTCAATGCGTTCATTGACTGCTGTGTAATAACGTGCGAGAGAAGTGAATTAATTGATAGAGTTGTATAGTAATGGAATTTCAGAGACAAATAAGGGCGTTCTACACCTCGAGGGTGAGTGACATGTGTTGATATTTGAGATGTGCACCTGCCGCCCGCGGGTTGAGGTCGCACCGCGCGCTCCGGTCCGACGCCGCGACGTTCAAAGCGAGTAAATGGAGCAACGCGAACATTCTCTTGTTGTCATCACTAAACTAAAATTCACTAAAATTTGCTGTTGGATTATATACTTTAATCTCATCAGCTTATAGTCCATTTTTTAATATCTCAGCTTCCACTATATTTAGTACCGTACCGACTCAAAGTTGATCAGAGGTACAAGCTTGTTTATTAGTAAAAAAATAAGAAATAATTTCGTAGGTAATTTAGTCGGCATGTATTTAGACGACGACGTCTAAGTTTAGTGCGACATGTCAAGTTTTACGTCACACGTTACACGTTTTAAACGTTCAACACAAGAATAGCAAAAGAAAAATATGGTCTTAGTTGAGTAATATAACTAATTTTGGTTATGCCAATGTAAATTTTACTTTTTCAGGTAATAAACAAGCGTGTGTGTCTGATTAATGTGTATTTGGTACAAAACTGAACACAGTGACAGCTGAGTTGTGAGATATCGAAAAATGGACTGTAAGCGGACAAGATAAAAGTATATAATCCAATATTTTTTTTTTGTGAATTTTAGTTTAGTGATGACAATAAGAGAATCACCACCATTGTCTCGTGGCCAAGAGTCGACTGACGGTAGCTTGTCCTCGCTCCCTTCGCGTCGGTCTCAGCCCCGCGCGAGGTTGTACTCCCCACATGTAGGTGTACCGAGAGACTGAACGTGATCTGATTTCTGTGCTCTCTGATATGAAATGAGATTCCTAAGATTTGCTTACTGTGAAGCTCATCACGTCAGTATGTACCGATTCTTATTACCTTTATAGAGCGGGCGAACGGCTATCTTTTTGCTCTGTTGAATCAGAAATAGGCGAGTAATAAGCGATCCGTTTATTGTACACCATGACGATACACTACAAAATACCTTATTCATGCTTGTTTTCGCTTAAAATGTACATGTTATCGTAAATGCAACGCTCGCATGAGCGAGAATCGATCCTGCGACCCAGTCTCGAGTCCCAGCGGAGCACCCACAGTCTTAAACTCGTAAATATTGTCTTAATGTGACTCAGGGGAAGAGAGCGACGTCGCAGCCTCCTCACATACATTACTGTCCAACTTGACGTGCCTCTAACTCACCTCGCCGGACAGACGCTGCATCCACTCTCGCGTGGAGCGATACGTCGATCGCCATTACAATTTCGTCGAAGTAGTAAAGTTATAACAACATCCTTACGTACACCTATTACATAACCCCACTCAATTGTCTTCTTGTAACCATTATGAACGTAAACGTCCACTGCCTATCTGCAATGATTCATTTATTTATGTCTCTCTCATGAACGGAGTTGCCTAATATGAATTGTAGTTTATTTACCATTGCGTACCTATCTGAGATATTGTTATTTTAAGACCATAGCCTTCTTATGGATTTCCTACATTGCCTTACTTTTGTGAACAAATTTTCAAAGGGAGAGATTCATTATGGTGGTATGGTTCTGGAAGATTCCACTGCGCATGACAATATCACGCGAACTTGTATTTAAGACCTGACTCAAACCAATTCCCCAAACCCTATGTCGGAAACTGATTACCAATGTCATCATCAGCATTCGTCATAGAACATACTTTCATAGCACAAGGCTTCACAGACCATTGAACAAATAAGTCAGCCACTCATTGATTTAGTTATAACTAGTGATAACTAGATTAGGGATCTCTAACAACGGTTATACCCAACTATAACTTAAAATAATAATTTACAGTAAGCTCTCGGTGTACTCCTTGAATGTATTCTAATCTCTCTGTGTATTCTATTCTATATTAAATAATAAATACAAAAATATATATTTGTAGATCAAAATTTCAAACACAGTTCGACACAATTATGGATAGCAAGTTAACGTTTAGATAAACAGTATTATCAACACACCAGGCTTCCAATATTAGATAGATGAAATCAAACCTGAACGATGTCACTAGAAGCTAGGGAACAATTGAACCTTTGTTCAAATCTGACTTATATCTACAGAGACGCTGATCTCAAACAGGCATTTCAAACAAAATCTCATAAGCTTCATACATAACATTAGTAAATACTATAGTTAACAAATATTTATATTTACTAAAATTTTAATTTATATTTACACACTTGTTTAAGTTATAGTTTTTTTTTGAGTAGGTTGATAGGTACACGATTCATAATTATATTGTCGCCTTGTACGTCATTTCTTTCGTTAAATGCTAACATGACATACCTACAGACTAGAATGTAAACTATTAATTTGGGCATAGGCCGAACTAGCTTATGCTTGAATCTAGATGGACACCGTCGTATTCGATCGAACTAATTTTATTTTCCACTAGCTGCCTCGACAGACTTCGTTCTGTAAAACGTTATTGACCCGTCGCAGTCCAATAGATAAATAAATAACTGTTGTTGTTACTATTTTCCCATAAACTTTAACGTTTTTTCTCTCCAAGAGACTCTTCCTTGTGCCTTATCGAAATTAAATAAAATATATTCATAACCGAATTGCTTTCGGTTTTCGAGTTTCGGGCTTGAGAAAGTTAAAATGATAGTTTTCTTGAAAAGTTAGAATATATAATGTTATTTTTTCTTTTTACCTAATATAACTCTGAAACACTGTTTCAGAACTGTTTCATTAGGATACCTTAGTGGTGTAATTGATGTTTGAGTCACTCCATGTACTAGAGGGTAGTGTTTGCGTTGTGTTTCTATTTTGATCCAATTATTAAAATGAAAGTGTGATACAATGATGGTTGTATCATAATGCATGTAGCGATAAGCAGACAAATAAGAGGGGCTGTCAGTTACAGCTCCACTCCGCTCCGTTCATACTGCCGTAACGTTTACGACGCTTCGCTAATATATGCTAATGAACAAGTCGAAATAGACACGGTGCACCGGCTACCACATGGTGACGGGACTTGTACATGCGCTTCTAACTAATTATGAAATAAATGCATCCCATTACAATATTTAGATGGTTTCCTCTATTTAGTCTCAAACTAAGTGAAGCTTGTACATGGGTACCTACTAGGCAACTAATATAAATACACATATACTTTTTTATAACAGATATAATATATATTTATTATGCAAGCTTTTTATTAACTTGCAATGTATGTATATACATATGTTTGGGTGGAATCTTGCAACTCAATTTTGAAGCAGATATCTTCACCCGTTTTTCCTGAAATTTTGCAAGCTTGACAATACAATATTATAATGACATGGCGCTGATCTGATGCTGGAGCTGGAAGGTGGCCATAGTAACTCTGTAAAGAAACGTCGCAACATAATCGAGTTTGGATTCGTTTGATTCGTATCGAAGCATTCCAGTATAAGCTTGTTTTTATAAAGCTATTTAATTTAATTTATTTCTTATTTTATCTTTATTGCATGCACAAAGCTAAACAGTACAAAAATTTAGTAACAAAATATGTAAGTATAACAATCGGCGATCTTATCGCTCACGGCGATTTATTCCAGACATCCGGACAATAGGTGTTTAAAAATTATATAAATATATATATATATGTATATACACTAGCTGTGACCGCTACTTTGTACACGTGACATTTGGATTTTCAAGTTATTTATATTTTTCACCGTTTAAACCTACCCTGGACCACGACAAACATTTCAAAACCAAAATTAGCTAAATCGGCCCTGCCGTTTTTGAGTTTTAGCGACACAAACGAACAGCAATTGATTTTTAACCGACTTCCAAAAAGGAGGAGGTTCTATGTTCCACTGTATGTTTTTTTTTTTTTTTTTTTATGTATGTTACCTGATTCCTCCGTCAGTTGAGGACCGATTTTGAATTTTTTTTTTGTATTCGACAGGGTATGCTTCCGTGGTGGTCCCATTGCCAGCATATCAGGATCTGATGATGGGATCCCAGGGAAATCGAGGGTAACCCTCATTTTTTATAGGCACATACTATGTTTTTCGTATATTTTCTGAAGTTACACCGGTATTTGCGTCTGGTAGTCATCATTTTACGATGATGAGCTGATGATGTAAGGTACCACTCCTTAACGGTTAGGAGTTGGAGGATAAATCTTTAAATATCATATGTATATAAGTTACCTTTAGTCGTATTCTTACAAATTATTTAGGTAAGCTGATGATGGAAGGTGGAAGGTACAACTCCTCAACGGTTAGGAGTTGGAGAATAATTCTTTCAATTTCATACGTATCTAAAGACCTTCAGTCGTATACTTTCAAGCTATTTAGGTGAGCTGATGATAGAAGATTAAACTCTTCAACAGTTAGGGATTAGAGGATGATTTTAATATTACACGTACCTTAATTTGTATTCTTGATGATGAAATTTGATGAAATAATTCAACTTACGACTTACCTACGATTGTTTGCACTAAAAACTGTAAAATAAAAACTTTTTATAAAAAAAAAAAAACCGACTTCCAAAAACATCCAACGAAAACTCTCTGTCAAAAAACACTTAAAAGCGTAAAATAAACTGGTTCTTCATAAATTGCCTATACCTAATTCTTTATTCATTTAAATAGTAGTATTATAATGGGTGCTAGGTACATAAATCTGTTTGAAGTCGGTGCCAAGTGACTATCGCTTAGACTTTTGTAATTGTTCGTTAGTATTCTTTTTGGCTTAGCACCGACTTCAAACAGATTTTAGGTACCTAGCACCCATTATAATACTACTATTTAAATGAATAAAGAATTAGGTATAGGCAATTTATGAAGAACCAGTTTATTTTACGCTTTTAAGTGTTTTTTGACAGAGAGTTTTCGTTGGATGTTTTTGGAAGTCGGTTTTTTTTTAATATATAAAATATATACAGACTAATACATATATCTATTATATAAAATGAAACCAAAAGTATATAATACATAGGAAATACTCAAACTCCGAAACAAATATTTGCTGATCTTACAAACATTTGGTTCGACCCGGGAATCAAACCGGAGCCCTCAAGCGTAGCAGTTGCAAACGCTACCACTGCGCCACCGAGGCAGTCAATGTCATCTTAAGGTTATTTCGGCTGGTCGCAACGGAATGGGACGGCAACGCTGGTGGTGGGACTGGTGCCCAAAGCAGCGTCTCGTAGAACAAAGCGTAGATATAATACTGCAGCTCGCAATTAGTTCACATCTAGCGTGTAATACACTGGCAATTAATAATAACTACGAATAATTGTCTAAATATTGTAATGAGCTCGCCATTTTCAATTATCCGGCGCGCGGTAATGAGCTCTCATACTGAACAATGGTTCCGCTCCGAATGCCGTGCCGTGGCCAGGGTGACGCGGCTCAGCGGGGTGCGGCGCTCGGCGAGGCGAGGCGGGGTGCGGTGGGTGCTGGTGGAGAAGACGTCACTCGACAAATGCTAATCATAATTATGCTCATTGATATAGGTGTAAATCCGTGGGTCGCTCCGCGTGACGTCCTCCGCGTATCCGCGAACGCTGCCCGCGTAGGTATTCTTGTCACAATTAGTTATTTTATTGTTTCCGACATTAAAGAATTTATAATGTATATTTTAGAGCATTTTGCGAGGCGAATCATCATAATCATAAATATTTTAATACACGACCAGCGTATAATTGCAGCCGTTAAGTGTAGCACGCTAACGATGTGCACTCGCGCCACGCTGGAACAATATAAAACCAGTCTCCGCCATAACACGGCGTCCTCTCATAGGCTGGTATTCACTTTGAGAGCAATCACTTTCAAAATTTTCAGGATACATTTCAGATACAAATTATTGCTGGCAAATCATAATCAAACTTAATTTTTTTATCGCTAGTCTAGTCTAATCTAATTTGTCAAAATAAAACAGTAATTTTAAGTCTTCCATGGATACCGGGATAACAGTTACACGCTCCTGAATACATTGATCAACAAACTGTAATCAACTTAATAATATCAGTTCTGGATAGTACCTAGTTATTCGTTATATTTTTGTTTCATATCCTTTCACAAACTAAAGTTATCAATAACTCTGCATATCATGAACTCTTCAGACGTATCGCCTGATGATAAGCGATTACCGCTGCCCATGGATACCTGCAACACCAGAAGCGTCACAAGTGCGTTCCCGGCCTTTGGGGGAGGGGGGTTGTGGTACGCTTAACTTGCAAAAGTGTTCATGTAACCTAATTGCAGAATAAATGATTTCATTTCATTTCTTTTCATTATGGGACTCTGGTATCCTCACTCACTCTTTTACAAGTTTGAAAAGAAAACACTTTATCGTTTAAAAAATTAAAATGACTTTGACCTAAAAATAAAAATTTAATGTTTACTAAACAAAGATTCTAGATAAACCACATGAACGATATTTATTTTTTAAGTAAATCTTGTCAGATATATTGCTACACGTTGGACTTTACAGCTAGAACAGGCCGGAAAATAAATATCATAAGTGATTTAAACAAGATGCCGCTTTCCACATGATTCAGTCACAAATGTGGCTAAAGTCCCAAATGAACAGCAAGTAATATATTATGTACGTAGGCAGTATAATATAAAACAGTTGAAATCGAATTGGAGCCGCCATCGGCAGCACATATGGGACAGTAACATTTTATACGAAATCTGTTATCACTTCGAATTCTTCAAATAAGTAATAGTCCAAATTGACGCGCCATTGTGTGCACACACCTGGACTATGGCACCAACACTACGGAATTGATAATAGTGCCAATACTAAAATACCAAAATAAAGGTAGTAGAGCCACGCTGATTTCAGCACTGTTGGGCCGGCTCGACCGGGGCGGTACTACCCTCGCACAGAAAATCAACGTAAAATGACAGCATTCGTGCTGTCGTGTTTCGTTGGTGAGTGCGAGACCGGAGGCCCAATTAGTCTAGTCAACAAGTTCCATACTTGTTGACTAGACTAAAAGATGCAGCAGCATCACTAGGCCGCCATAGTGTGGGTCACCATGCTGCATTGTTGCATTCGCAATGAGTATGGTGGCCACCACATAGTTGTATTGCCACCACATAGGTGGCATAGTTGTATTCATGTGTTACACCTCAGACCATTTCTCATGATCTTTGTGTTACACTATGAAGTAACTAACTGTAAGTCTCGTGTAGGTGGTTTACAAATAATATAAGTAATTATAAGTGATTAGAAGGTGTCGCCCTGGTTTTCATAGGTGGCGACACCTCACCAAGAGACATGGTAACGACAAGTTCACTCCACTCAGGACGGAGCGGCGGCCGAGACGGGAGCGGACCGGCCCCGGGTCGGGGTGAGCCTCGCATTCCGGGGTCGAGTGTTTATTCCGCTTATCTGAATTTTAAATTCAGCAACTCGTCCCCCGCCGGATTCCTAGCGGTCTCGCCATCCGTCCGTAAAAACCCAATCAACCGGCTATTTTGTGATGCGCCGCCGTTTGACACACGATTTCGCTTTCGACCCGCGTCTTTTAAAACACACGAGTGTTTTTGTTTAGTGACCGAGTTTACCTGCATAAATAGCAGCAAATTAACTTTTTATAGAGATCCGTCACCGCAAGCCTCAGGAGCGAGACGCGAGGTTGTGGTGCTCTTCGCGCTGCTAAACAATTATCGCCGCTAAATGCGAGATGTTCGTGCAATGTTCAATACTTGTTTGCACAGTGTACAGCGTGTCGGCCTCGGTGACCCACCACCAGTACCACCACACAACGCACAGCGGTGCGAGTGTGGTCACGCGAGTGCGGCGGGTTCCTAGAACGCGACCAATTTGTTGGTCATTTGATTTAATGTCGGGCGCCGCCGCCACGTCGTGGGAACCTCCTGGGAACCGTACCGGCTACCGACCACTCATTATCGTTACTTGCACTCGCGAGACGGATTTCATTAAGTTTCTATTTAGTCCGGTATACCTACGACTAGTTTTATCTCAAACTGTAGCGTAATTAAATTAAAGTTACAAGATGTTTAGATTAATTAGGAGCCGTAATTAGCATCACAAGGCAATTAGACTAATAATACACTCAAGTAAAGATAAGTAAATATACATTATATTATATACATTGAATACTCAATGTTGCAGGCCGTTGTTCGCTTTGGATTTTTTCATATTTACTCTAGCACCTAATTTTCTTTAAGAATAAACAGCCTAATTATGTCACTGGCGCATATAACTTACGATGTTGGTTTGATGCGTAACAGGCTCTGATCTGAAAACAAGCTTCAAAACTCCGCAAGCTCAGAAACAGATCGAAATTTAACAGCAACAAAAAAATATTAATTTAAATATATTACAAACACACTACATTACATTCCCATACCGCAAAAGCTATCGAGCTATCGAGAAAAGCTCTAAAGTAAATATCACCACGCTACGACCAAAAGGAATGGAGTATTAATTAAAAATGTTGCAAAAAGGGGTAAAAATTATTCCTTTTGAAAGCTTTTATTGCGTGCGCTGCTGAAGTGGTTACAGTTACACTAAAATAATGTACGAAAGAATTACTCCCCTTTAAAATTTAAAAAAAAAAGCGGCCAAGTGCGAGTCGGACTCGCCCATGAAGGGTTCCGCGGCAGCGAGTAACATAGTATAATTATTATTATATTTTTATATTTGTGTTGATTGAATGAAAGGTAAATTGCAGTTTACGATTTATGACGTATTAAAAAAAACTACTTACTAGATTTCATTCAAACCAATTTTCGTTGGAAGTTTACATGGTAATCTACATCATATATTTTTTTTAGATTTATCATTCTCTTATTTTAGAAGTTAAAGGGGACACTCATTTTACCACTTTGGAAGTGTTTCTCGCGCAACCTATTCAGTTTAGAAAAAAACGATATTAGAAACCTCAATATCATTTGCGAAGACCTATCCATAGACACCCTACACGTATTGGTTTGATGAAAAATTTTTTTTTGAGTTTCAGTTGTAAGTATGGGGACCCCCAAAATTTATTGTTTTTTTTTTTATTTTTGTGTAAAAATCTTAATGCGGTTCACAGAATACATCTACTTAACAAAATTCAACATTATAGGTCTAATAGTTTCGGAAAAAAGTGGCTGTGACATACGGACGGACAGACAGACAGACATGACGAATCTATAAGGGTTCCGTTTTTTGCCTTTGGCACGGAACCCTAAAAAGGACCGTGACAGCATATATAATGTCTATCTTTTAAAGTTGGCTCACTATAAAGTTTTTTATGGTAAAAAATTTGTTCACGCTGTTATAATATCACGCTACGGTTAATTGTATTTTTATTAAAGGTTAATTGTTATCTTATATTTATTGTTCATAACTTCTTTTCATAAGACAAGTGCACCTGCCACGTCCTTTACGAAACCATCCAAAGGTTGACTGGTAGAAAAAGCCACTTGGCATTAAATCCGTCTCATGCAAATGTAATGCATTAAGTATTAATAAATAAATAAATAAAAATAGGAGACGCAGACGAGGTTGCGTGGCTCAGCTAGCTTGTAATAATTTGAATATAAGTTAAAGAAGCGTCTAAAGTGAAAGGTCAGGTTACAGCATATCGCGCCACCGGAACCACACGCTGACCGCATTCGCGCCGGTCAATCGGCGCGAATGCGGTCAGCGCCGGCCGGTAGCCCCACGCGTGGGACCTTACGTGGCTAGTGGATACCGGTAGTGTAAAACAGCTTGATCATCTTATTTACATTTGTCTGATCTTGTTGATTTTATGGAGACATCACTTTCATAACCTGAAGATATGTTGGCACTTCAAGACGATTTGAATCGGCTACAAGATTACTGCCATCTAAATAAACTAGATCTCAACCCTGCTAAATGTTCATTTGTAACATACACTAGAAAACATAACGTCTTGAACACCTTTTATTCTTTGGTGGGTCATACTCTTCAAAGAAATAGTACCATCCGAGACCTGGGAGAGTACCATGACTCTAAGTTACTTTTTGACACGCACATTGACACAATTGTTAGAAGGGCATCTAAATCACTTGGTTTTATAATGCGTGAAGGTAAAATCTTTTCTGAAGCAAAAACTCTTAAAGTACTATACTGCACCTATGTAAGGAGTCATTTGGAATATGTGTCTCAAATATGGAACCCGCTGCTATCTGGTGTACAGCATTCGTATCGAAAACATACAAAAACGCTTCATTAAATATCTCTGTTACGAAAAGAGAATTCCGTACCATTCCAAGGATTATCTCAAACTATGCAAAAAGTTTCACCTCCTCCTACTTATAGATAGACGTAAAATAGCTGACTTTACTTTTGTGGTCAAAATTTTGAACCACAATATTGACTGTCCTGATCTGCTTGAGCAGATATTTTTTAATGTGCCATCTAAATCACTTCGCTTTAGCCCCCCTCTTCACATTTCTGCTGCTAAAACAAATTTTAGACGGAACAGCTACTTGGTACGCGCAAGCAGACACTTTAATGAATATGTAAACTGCATAATTTTGATCCCTTTTTGATAAGTGCATCCTCGGCAAGAAGGCGTCTAAGCCTTAGTTTTTTTGAGCAGACATAGTGTCACCTAAATTTGCGTTGAAGCAATTATATAATATATGTATTACCTATTTGGCGCTTCCGTATTGTGTGAGATTTCTCTTTTTGTTTTATGTTCGGTTTATGTTTTGTTTCTCAATATTTTATATTAGTCTATAACTATAAGTGAAAACTTGTTATTGGCTCTCTGATAACTACTCTGTTTTGTTGTACTAACATATCTAGCTGTAAGTTTTCCATGAATAAAATAAATAAATAAGTATAGGTATATAACGTAATGTCAATACTAACAGTCATCTGCGTGAGGTGCCTTAGGGGATGAGAATTAGTGAATAGTGTGAGTGATGGTTTCTCTGGAGCCATGCTTACAGTATGGTTCTGTGTTGGGGTAATTCAATTTTTCTCTGCGATTCGTATAAGGTCGAGATTGAGAGTGTCATACGCATGTTGTTGTACGGTGAGCGGCAAGTAATTGAACTGCGATGATTTATGATATTTAAATAAGTCGTTTAAGGATGAGACGCGCGAGCTCTGGTGCGCTGGCGCCGTGTGGCGGGCGGCGCATGCGCACCGACAGCATGAAGCATGCGCGTTATTTGCATGAGGTGCCCCGCCGCGCGGCGCAGGTCGCGCTCGGCGAGCTCGTGCTAGTACGCGGTATTGTTGTTAATGAGTGGTTCGCCTACGAATCGCCACCCCCCCCTGGGGGCTTTGACGTGGTTTATATAATCTTTTAAAAAATAAATACACATATTTAATCTACTAGGAAGAAAATTAAACGGTTCTAGCGTCACTTAAACGAAGGCAATAGTCGAAATTACGCATACGACTTAAAATGTCACGGATATTAAACTACGTTAGTAGAAACTTCTGTTCGGTCAAACTGCAGCTAAGTTGCGATACGTGTCAATTAGACTGAAGTGAACTAACTACTTGCAATTCGCATTCAAATCAGTCTAAGAGTAATCCGTGCCATTATTTCACATAAACAATAATTTCCCATTGCGCTCCAAGTCACGTGTAGTCTAAAATGCACCGTTCGCGCATGGCACGAGATTGTATTTCGGTCACCACCTAGGCAGGGATCTACAAACTGGTATTTTTTCTACTGTAGATGCTATGCGCGCGGGTATTGCAACGGTTAGAGAGGTACGAAGCAAACCTCTAATTAAACGTAATGACGATGTGATAAACAAACAAGCGACGCCTTCACGCCGCACCTCGTGCCGCCGCTCTACCAAACACATTAATTTCCAAGCTACGCATTCCTAGCTCTAATTTGAATAGGTGTGGCACACGCCTCGGAGTTAGCTCCTAATGAAGCAGCTCCTATGATCCCACACACAACACAACGCGCCGCGCCGCTTTGTGTCCGGACAGCGACTCCGGCGCCGGCCTCCCGGCCCAACACAACTCGCGCCTATCACTCTCCGCCACCTTGTTTATACACTGTGTATATGTGTGAGATAGTGTGTGTGTTGAATGATAAAGTTTCGTTCGTTATTCTAACTAGATCACTTGTCTGACTGCAGAATAGCACTGATATCTCTTTCTTACAAGTCCTTGCGAGGTGTGTCAGGTACAGAATAGCACTGATATCTCTTTCTTACAAGTCCTTGCGAGGTGTGTCAGGTACCGAATGTGATTTTAGAAGTTACTAGCTGATCCGGCAAACGTTGTTTTGTCATAAAAATAATTGGGGTATAAAAAATATATGTTGGTCGATTCTCAGACCTACCCGATATGCACACCAAATTTCATAAAAATTGGTCCAGCCGTTTCAGAGGAGTATGGTAACTAACATTGTGACACGATAATTTTATATATAAGATTACGAGTATATCAAGTAGTAATATTGAGGAGACACGTACTTATAAAGGCGACCCGTATACGATTATACTAAATAATATTGAACAACGGCAAAAAAATGGCTACAAAGGTACCGAGGTGGAGAATGCACTTGGCGGAATTGCATTTAATTCTGCTTGGAAACGCACACACGTCTTAATTTCACTTAATTACTGCTGCAGGTTTAATTATGCGTTTACAATATATTACGTATACGTGGTTATAACGTGTGGGTTCCGTACTCTCGCGTTTCATTCTTACACATTGATGGGTTCCCCTCACACCGCTCCGCTCGGCATGAATATAATTTCAATTTGCTGCCACGTGTCGGTCTCGATATTCATCTAAATAATAAAAAGCCCATTTCACGGTGCAGCTAGTCTTAATATTTTCCTAGTACATGTGGTCATAAATGTTCCAATTAGATTTATCAACGGTCTTATAAGACTTACAACACGTATATCGGTACATGTACAATTGCTCACATTCACATTCTTATAAGACAAACTGTTCCTGCAACAACTTTGTTATAGTAATACTGCAAATACTAATTCATCATAAAAAAGTAATGATAAACATTAATATTTCCTAGCATAATATTATATGCGTAAAGTGATCGTCCCATAAGGATACGCACGCGCATCTTTATGAAAACGACATCAACGCGTTTCTTCTACGAATAGTTGGACGAAATTATTAAAATTATAAAATATTCTGGTATTTTCTATGATACTCTGTGTATTGTAAATATATCACCATTTGTTACTATTATGAATGCTTGAAAATACTTTCCATACCGTTCGTGTCTCTTGACCGCTGCGAATGTAATCCCTATTTCTATTGAACTACGAGCATTCTACTGATCAACAGAAAAGAGTTGGCAATCGACATAAAATACGCCCGAAATTTGTAAAAAGTAATCTTTTGTGGGGCAAGGCCTCGGAACATTCCAATACGGCGCTAACAAGTTCTAGTTAGACGCTACAAGCGGTCTCACAAATCCTATTTAATAACGTGAGTCACTCTTATTGGAAAATCATTCATATTAGAACGCGTGGTGTCAGTTCCAACAAGATGTTGACATTGGGCCGTGTCGCCGCTATGCCGTTAATGGACAGTGTGACGGTTAAGTACACGTAGATTTGACAAGTTTTCAGTATTATAAATGAATTATACCTTCATTTGTGTAGAAACGTTGAACCGCTATTATACCGCGTATTGTATGCTGTGACGTCATCACAACATTCGGTGCGTGCGCGGGGCAGGTGAGAGCGGGCAGGTTGAGGGGGGGGGGGTGACTCGGCTCTTCATCGATTAATAAATTAAGATAACAAATTAAAGTAAGCCGCCGACAATACAACCTCTTTGTCTAGCGCCAACTCGCAGCCGCGCACCGAGCCCACCGAGCCGCGTGCCACGAGCTGTGTGCAGATAGCTAGAGCACAGAACTCTTTGTTTATATTAAACATACATAGACAAGATAAACAACGGGATTAGCAAGTAACAAACTTGACGATGGAAAGTATTCTAACGGAGTTTATGGTACTTCAGTGTATGTGCCCCTAAACACTCAAGTTGTAATCATGAACAAGTTGATGTTACCTAAGTCTCTCTTATGTTATATTGTAAAGAACCTAGCAGATTTTTTATTATTAATAATAATTTAACAAAAAATGGAGGGTATCTGCCGACACACGTAACATATTTTCATGAAAATAAACATTCAATCATTCAGGAGCACATAGGAAGCAAAACAATTGAAATTTACTTCATACTTGTGGATTCCATTGTCACTCCCGGCGGTCAGTTAAACGAATAACGAACATAATGTCCATTGCAAGATCGAATAGTGAAGAGAGCTAACGGCTGATCTATATCTACCGATCGTTGCACTAGCCTTTAACGAAAGTACCTTCGACATGTGAGACACAGACAATGGTATTCAGTGCTAATGATGTTGTCTTTGGTCACAATGAGTTAGTTAGGTGCGACTGGTGCGAGGCGAGCGATGGGTGTCCCCGGCGTCGCCGCTGCTGGCTGCGCCGGGGACACCGCGGAGTGCTCTGCGCCGACAGTAATTGATTGACGCGGAACCGGCGCGGCGCGCACAAAGCGGATAATATCTTCATAAATCGATATTTCCACCGCTAATAAAGCGATATTAATTATCTAGTATTCAAATCTTGGATGTTGGGCATTCGTACGCCGCTCGTGACCGGACCCTGTCCCGCGCGCCTCCTCGCTCTCACCCCGCACATCGTCTCTCGATTAATAATCGCGGTCGACGGCCGGGGCCCGATTATTCGAGCTCGTGCGATTAACGATTGTGATTCGATTACTGTTTGCCGGCCGGCGCATTGTCAGCAGCCCCCGCCGCCGTCCTGCCGTACGTACTTCAAACACTCTGTTGATCGTAACTAGGAGGTTAGCAGTGCGACTAGGTACGACCAGCACCTGGGTAATACCATATACAATGTCATACACAGATATAGTAGACCGTGACATGTTGAGCACAAGCTCTGCTTCACACGCGTTCAAGTTATTCGTCTATATATCGGGAGCACAACTTTATTCTGGACTTACTGCGTCCGTAACTAAATCAGCGTGGTTTATTACCTTCGAACTAACTAACTGATACAATCTATGGATCTATATATAACTATACTCACAGAGTATCAATGTCAAATATTCTGTTATAAAAACAAATTTAGTTTTTATTGACACGCTTTTATTAGCTTCTCCTGTATGGGTGTTTGTTTGCTTGTAATCGAAGCGTGTTTTTTAGTTTTTAAACTATATTTATACATATACATCAACTAAGACATTTTCTCTAGCCCAGATTACGATTACATGAAAGCTACATTATATTTCCAACTATTAGGGGATAAAGATACAACAGACGAATACGGTTTAAGATATTTATTTGCTCATAAGAATTACAATTCATTTAAAAGCTTATTTTTTATTTAGCAATTTAAGCTTAAAAAAGTGTAAAAAATTATCTTTTATTCGGATAAAAAACCTTTCAGGATTGATGGGAAATTAACTGATAAAATGAATAAAACTCAGCTCAGACTTCAGGCATAGCCACACTTTTACAATACTTAATATTTTGTTAGATTAGCTTGGCAGCTACTCGTCAGCTGTAACTGTTGAATTTTAGGCTACGCATAACACACTGTAACTAGCTAGGTACACATAAGCACTAACATTAATGATTAATACCAAGTAAAGTTACATGTGGCGGATTACGTCCTTGCTTCAGGTAATATCGCAACTCAACAACGGAAATAACATTTTTTTTCAATAGTAGTACTAATGTAATAAACCGATCAGAGTCACACAAACTAACACATCGACACGTGGTATCAGATATAAGGTCGCTGGCCCACTTACACGTGTTGTATGCACGTCCGTTCTTGTAGGTGGTTGTCGCCGAGTCACATCGGGCCCATCCTGTGTGACGATCTGCAGACGACATCAGGTCGCGTGCAATCCGCTGCGAAAATTCACAGACCACGTAACAGTGTAGAGAGTGATAATGACCCTGCACCTTTGTTTATGTACAGCCAGTATCGAACGACAAATTTTTAGAATTACTCTAACCCTGAAAAATAATAATATGAAGTTATAGTGTCAAGTTGTCTGGTATCAGCATAGTCGTGGAAACAACATACTACAGCTCCAAGATCTTAAAATTTGAACAAAAGATCGCTAAAAAATTCATTTAGGAATACTAGCCTAGTGGGGCGGCCTAGTGTTGCAGAAGCATTACTAGGCCGCTATAGTGTGGGCCACACTGCTTCATTATTGCATTGTCTACATGCGCAATGAGTATGGGGACCACCACTCTTGGATTCCGCTTATACTTTCTATCAGGCAGAGTAGAGTCAATTTGGCAAGGCTACATAAAAAACTAAACTGTAGCGTGTCACTAGAAAACGCCCTCTTGTTCTACTAGTACCACGCTACAGTTTACCAATAAAATTCACACCGTCCTCGGCTTACCTTCCAAACGGTTAGTGCTAGAAAGATGAAACTTTGCATGAATATGTGTATTTATTACAGCGACAAGGTGCTAAAATAAAATCACTAAAAATATTTTTTTTGGGATACCTCCCCTACACGTAAAGTGGGGTGTTTTTTTTTTCACACCTATCCCATTGTGTATCCCATCATTAGATAGGCCTTTCAAAAATATCTAGAGGTTACTAAGACGAGTTTTTGATTAAGGTATACGTTTGTGCAATATTCAACCTTAAAGCGCTTTTATTATAAAAATAGGGCGTCTCCCTCTTCTAAAAACTAAACGGTTGGCTCGAATAATCTGAAAATTTTCATTACGGTAGTCCATGTGATGAACTTTGAAGGAAACCTATAACGGCTTAGACAACTTTCTTAGTTTAGGAGTTATAAAGGCCTAACTTTATAAATTGCGCTTACTTGGAAAACTTCGTACAAAAATAACGAAATAATAAGTAAACATTATTCTTAGTAATAAATTCCAACCCCACCTTCTAAATCTACGTGCCATTATGATTGACTACGGAACACTATTCTATGCGTGGCCTGACACGCACTTGGCCGGTTTTTTTTTATAAGTAGGTACCTTGCGAGACTCGTACAATGTGTTCATCATATTTATGATACAGTCGGTTGTGTGCGTAGGCCGTTAACACTTAGTGTCGCTTGCATTTTGCATTCAGACAATTATATGTCATCGACAATGTACACTGGTTTAATTACCGACATCGCCGGTACAAGCGCCGGGGGGTGAGGTGTGAGGGTGCGGGGAGAGGGAGGCGTCGAAGCACCGTTAGTGGCTAGTAATACGATATGCATGGTGTTTTTAATAATTCGTATGATGGATAATGAAGTGTGGAATAATTGAACACCGAAGCAGTAGGGAACAGCGTGCACCCGCACCTGCGCGACTCCACAAAGCTCTTTGTCTAGCGGAATGAGAGAAACTCGCCGCCGACATGCCATGCGTCATGCCGCCACTGAAATCGGTTCTTTCATAATAAATGCTTCAATGGTTAATAAAACCTACTTAAACAAACACAGTTCTATAGAAGAAAAATATAGAGCTCAAAGTCAAGTCCAAGTCAAGTCAAGATATTCGTCTAATGGGTACCAGTGGAAGGTCAGCATCAACTCCCGATACACCGGGATATCCTGAATTGTTCTAGCTGTAAGATAGTGTTGCACCTTTGACCAGTAATAGCTAACACAAAGACGGCCAATGAAGAGAGAAGTTTCTCTAATGTATGACAATACAACACTAAGCATAGTTACAACTAAATTGTACGAAGCACTAAAATAAGCATTCACAAAGAAATAAAAGTGTTTCCAAAAATAAAATAATAAGCTGACTTGACGAAAAATTACTCAACTCAGAATGTATTTTGTAAATGATGTTAACTTTTTAATTTACGTAACAACAATTTCAATAATTATAACATGGTTAGTCCTCGGCTGTGCATACTTATAAACAACTAGTTGTTGCCCGCGGCTCCGCCCGCGTATATGTCGGTTATCGCTGCAAATAGTAGCCTATGTGTTATTCTGATATGTAATCTATATTACTGTAAACTTTCATCTAAATCCGTTCAGTAGTTTTTGCGTGAAAGAGTAACAAACATCCATCCATCCATCCATACTTACAAACTTTCGCGTTTATAATATTAGTATAGATATAGATTTCGGTTATCTGGTGAATATTCAAGCTTAATCGCATAACAGGTTCTGGAAACGCTAAGTCTATGAGTATTATTAACTTTAGATCTATTTTATTTCATCTTACCTAACATTCACACCTCCACCACATAACCACCTATTCATCATGCTTTGTAATACACTACTTTAAAAAGGTGTTACTTAAACAGAAGATGCAAGCACCACATGAACCGACATCTTACGGTTCATGCGGTGCTTGCCTCTTCTAATACTCGTAGCATACCTATGTTCTAGCTTTAGTTAATGCATGCATGTATCGACGTTTATTTTAACCGACTTCCAAAAAGGAGGAGAGTCTATGTTCCACTGTATGTTTTTTTTTATGTATGTTCCGATTTTGAATATTTTTTTGTATTCGAAAGGGTATGCTCCCGAGGTGGTCTCATTGCCACCATATCAGGATCTGATGATGGGATCCCAGGGAAACCGAGAGAAACCCTCATTTTTTATAGGCACATACTATGTTTTTCGTATATTTTCTGAAGTTACACCGGTATTTGCGTGTGGTAGTCATCATGTTATGATGATGAGCTGATGATGTAAGGTACAACTCCTTAACGGTTAGGAGTTGGAGGATAAATCTTTAAATATCATATGTAAATATGTATATGTTACCTTAGTCGTGTTCTTTCAAATTATTTAGGTAAGCTGATGATGGAAGGTGGAAGGTACAACTCCTCAACGGTTAGAAGTTGGAGGATAATTCTTTCAATTTCATACGTATCTAAAGATCTTCAGTCATATACTTTCAAGTTATTTAGGTGAGCTGATGATAGACGGTTAAACTCTTCAACAGTTAGGGATTAGAGGATGATTTTAATATTATACATACGTATAGACCTTAATTCGTAATCTTGATGATGAAATAGTTCAACTTACCTACGATTGTTTGCACTAAAAACTGAAAAATAAAAACTTTTTATAAAAAAAGAAACCGACTTCCAAAAAACATTCAACGAAAACTCTCTGCCAAAAAAACACTTAAAAGCGTAAAATAAACTGGTTCTTTATAAATTGTAAATACCTTATTCTTTATTCATTTAAATAGTAGTATTATAATGTGTGCTAGGTACCTAGAATCTGTTTGAAGTCGAAAACAGAGAGTTTTCATTGGATGTTTTTTGGAAGTCGGTTTTTTTTTACTATTTCAATAGCTTTGTCATTAACTTTGTATCATAAATTGTTTTTACTCCAAATTCGAGGAATAAGACAATGCTACTACTACTACATTTGTGTTGGAAATTTTTGTATTGCTATTCAACAACGAATATCACATGTAAGAGAACAATACATTTCAAATTATTTTTAAAATTAGACTCACAATAATAATTAATAATGCTTACATTTTATATGTATAATAATTGTCTGGATTATTCCGTCAATGTATTTCTCAAGTCGGCTGCTACATCCCTGCGTTTGAAGTTACAGTTATGTTCAGGAACCTTCAGCAATATATCTACTTGGTGTATGGTGTCATGTTGGCTCGCTAGTTTACCACATCTATAATCTTGTATTAATGAATAATCCAGTCAAATACTATACAAATACCTATACAAAGACTTTTATATACTCATATTCTACATAAATAATTTTTCATCCAGAACTCATGTACATGAACTCATGTACCTACATGAACTCATTTACGTTACTGGATCGCTCTTGACTTTCATATGCATATTTCCGATCCACCTACGTAATAGTCTCTACTTATTTATATTCGTTTAATTGTATATGTAAGTTTATGTCAGTTTTATATATTTACTTGCTTTCGCCCGCGGCTTTGCTCGCATTTAATAAGAGTGTCCTATATTACTTCCAATACCTCCAAGAATATGTGTACAAAGTTTCATGATGACCGGTCAAGTAGTCTTCGCGTGAAAGCATAACAAACAAACTTACATTCACTTTTATAATATAGGTGGATTAAATAGGTTTCGCCCGCGGCTTCGCTCGCATTTAATAAAAGTGTCCTATGTTACTTCTAATACCTCCAACAAAATGTGTACAAAGTTTCATGATGATCGGTTAAGTAGTTTTCGCGTGAAAGCGTAACAAAGAAACTTACATTCACATTTATACCTCGGCTACCTCAACCAATCAATGAAATCAATTTTATTTTAGGTTTTAAGCTTTCATTTTTAGTGATTCTTTTCAGACACTTTCGAAACGTTACATTAGGTTATGATTTTAGTTGCTCGGTTTCAAAATGTCATTGTTATGAAGAAGAACCGGAAAGATACCCCATACCTCACAAGATTTCTACACCACTTAAAGCTTGGCTGGTAGGAAATGCCTAGGGCAAGATGTAGGCCCATGTACATGAGCAGATGAATCTTTAGATAAATAAATAATAGCTGTTAAAACTTTTGTTTGTTGTGAATATGTTTTGAATGTAGTGTACATTATGTAGTATGTACCTACGTCTATACTAAACTAACTGACCCACTCAAAACTGAAATACGCCTATTGACCTTTTTACAATACTTTCTATTGATATAAATAAATATGCTACTCCTATTAATCGTAGTGTAATTATATACAGCTAATACAGTCTTCTTCGATACATGAGCTATTTAACAGTAAAAGATATTTTCTAATCGGATCAGTAGTTCCTGAGGTTAGCATGTTCAACCAAACAAACTCGTTAGCTTTATAGATTAGAACAGATATATATGCAGATCTAGTGTGAACCTTTAGCCCTAATATAAACCGATGTCAGATAAAACAGTGATCCCTATTTATAAATTAACCGTAACGTTCTTTCCTTTAACTTTTTTTGTGGGAAGTTTTTTGTTTTTTGGAACTGTAAATCTATAAGCTAAACCATTTTTCTAAGTTTTCCCACCGCTTGCTGAAATATAATTTAAGAAACATGAACATTTCGTAACAAGTGTCTTCCCTTTTAAGTGTTCGTCAAGTACAAAGTAGGCGAGGGCCCGACAGCGGTGACGCACAGGTGTTCGCACGGAGCACAATATTGTACACCGGCCACGGGGCAGGGCGGGGGCCACTGGACTCGCAAACCTTGTTAGCTGAATATGCACTCCAATCTTGAGCGGAATCGAATTTGCGCCCTCGTCCAGCCCGAGTGGCCTTTTAAAGGTCCTCGCGACGAGATGTTGATGGATTATTTGTGAAGTGGCCGCCCGCCTTTGAAATCTTTCGCGCGTTAAAACGGAGGTAATCTCGGCCCTCGCCCTCAGTCTCCCTCCCCTCTCCGCCCCGCGCAGTGCGCGCCTCTACAGTACACAGCCCGCAGCCTTCGTTTTGTTTACCTAATCATTTTATTGCCCCCGCCGCCTCCGCTGTACAAGCGACCCCCCCTCGACCACCCCGCGGGGCTGTGAGCCAGCAGCCCCGAGGCGGTGTTGAAATTTATTTGAAATGTTGTAATCGGTGTCGCGACAGATGTCCCGGAGCGCAACCCTTGCGCTCTCCCGCCCGATGTACTACAAGCCGCTGTTACATTTATCGCGAAATAAAAAAATCACCTCCTCCTGAGAAAACTCGATCGCAAGCTGCGTCGTAATTTTTACATTTTTTACCCTAAAAATGTGTGTCAGAGGGGTGCAGCGGGGTGCGGGGTGGGTCTCGACGGGAGGCGACAGGTCCCCGCTCAAACGCGAAATCTCTTTTTTAGCGCAAAAACGCGGAGCGGAACAATGCCTGACCCATTTCCCGGCCGTGGGAAGGAATAACGTCTCCGCCGATAAGACGCTTTTGTAATAAAAAATGCATTACCCCACATTTTAAAAAATCGACGATTATAAAAAAAATGCGATGCTAACGCTGTCATTGTTCGACGGGATATTGAAATTACAAACTGGGAAGGGTGAGATTTATGGGTAAAATAACGGTTTTTAGGGAAAAAACTTTTGATTCAGCTGTAGTGACATAACAAACACAAAAAGCTCGTTAGAGAATTACACAGTGACACAGTGAGCTACGCCGGGGGAACGTTCGCGAGCACCGGCCGCGCTGCGTCACTCGCAACCGACTCTAACCCTGACGAGACGAGCGTTATCAGAAAATGCAATCTCAGCAGACGAACAGCTCGTGACTACGTTCAAATAATGTTCACATGCAACGAGAACTAAATCACATCTGCAAACAATCACAACATCTAGATTCTAGCAATCGAACGTACGGATTAACTTAGATTTTACAGTAACGCGACTTAGATATTTCTCTAGCTTTTGTTTTATTTATTTTTTACCCGGGAAAAGCTTTCCCACCATATACTATCAGATGACATACACTTCTAAATCATAAACGTAAAAGTTATAGTTTAAATGACTCCGTGAAGGTCATCGGCGAGCACGCCTCTCAGACGGCGCGTGCGCATCCTTGTAACTCGCGCTGAGGAGCTCACGATCATTAAGAGTTAACCCTTTTGTGTGGCACTATACACATGTGACATTGTCTGCTCCCACAGTAATGATTGTCGGCAAGTGTTCCAGATGAGGTTCCGCTTATAACGCGTAAAACGAGTGAGAATTAAGATAACAAAACTTTGAATTTGTTAAAAACATGGATATGATTACATTTAACATCATATAAGAGAGAATGGGTTTTTTTCCTAAGAGAATCTCGCAGAAAAAAGCTCCAAAAAAGCAAGAGTTACTTTAAAAAAATCTGTAGCTTGCAATTTTTATTTCGCTGCAACCGCCCTGCAAGACTACATGACAACTAACGTGATGTTTTATGCCGTTGTGCATTAATAGTGTTTTAGTTCATGTTGCAAGTTACACTTTGTATATTCCATTTACGGGATGGTATGCGGAGCACATCGCTCGCCATTTAGAGAGTATGCACGAGTACAACAAAGCCCGTGCTTGGCCTTCGTACGATTTTTAGGGTTCCGTTCACGTCACCGAATTCTATAGTTTCGTCATGTCCATCCGTCCGTACGTTGGTTAGTGCTAGAAAGATGAAACTTTGCATGGATATCTGTATCTACCACGTCGACTAAGTGTTAAAATAAAATAAAAAAATATTTATTTTTTGGAGTACCTTCCCTACACGTAAACATTTGCCAATGATACCGCTCACCATGGTGCGGGGTATTATTAGATAGGTATTTTAAAAACATTAAGAGGTTGCGAAGACAATTTTTTGATTTCGGTATCTGTTTGCGCGATATTCAACCTTAAAGCGCAGTTTTTTTGCTAAAACAGGGCGTCCCCCACCTCTAAAAACTAAATACCCGGCGCGAAAAATCTGAAAAAAATCCTGATGATGGTACACGGTACATGTGATGAACTTTGAAGAAAAACGCCTTAGAGAACTTTGTTACTAAATATTTCGACCATCTGACACACAAGCCAGTCCCAAACTCAGTTACAGCTTATAATATGGGTACTAGGCAACTGATATAAATACATACATACTTTTTTGTAAAAAAGTAAACATTTACATACTAAAAAATTAAATCATAAAAACGGGTAAGTACGGAACCCTATTCTATGCGTGGCTTGACACGCACATGGCTGGTATTATTGTATATAGTATAACATATTCCTGTACTGTGAAATATGTTCTTTATATTTTTTTTTACATTTTACTGTTCCGCCGTTACACCTAAAAAAAACAGTTCTTGATTCTGCACAATTCTGAAACTAAGATGGAAAATGATGGCAGTCGATATAAATAGATAAGACCACAAAATAGTTTAGCTTAAAAGAAAGACGGCGGGTTATGGAATCATAATGTAATCAGTTACTTAGTTATTGTTTAATGTCTTATATCTCCAACTAGATTAATAATAATAAATTAATTATACAAAGACACATCATTTCAGATTTTATTACTTCTTACCGCTCGTGGGTTAACGGCTTTGAGTTGAAGGACGCCAGCGGCAGTGCTATCTGAATAAAAATACAGATTGGCTACGTACTCAACGGAACAGTTTTACATGCGTGTTGTGGAGGCAATATATGTCTATTATGTAGTGGAATTCAAGGGCTTTTCTCCATATCTAGGTACTAATATTATGAATTCCAAAGTAGCTCTGTCTATCAGTTATGCTTCCACGGCTAAATCGCTGCACCAAGCATAATATGGAAGCAAAGCATAAGCTGGAAATACTTAGATTTTTGAGAAAAGACTTAGGCCTCGTGTTATACCGCGATTACCGACAAACACACGGATGGAGCTGCTGCCAAAGGTTTTAGTTTTATATATTCTAATTAGTTGCTGAGCAGTGGCAAACTGTTCTCTGAATGCTTCAACCATTACTGTCAATCACGTCATACCTGTAACGGCTTATGTTGTTGACACATGAACCAATAATGTCATACCAACCAATGTTGTTGTCATATCGTTGTCTCCAGTCTTGAAGTTGCTGTTTTTATTCAACAATGTGAATATGCATTGTATGTTCATTGCATTGACCCACTCATGGCTTACAAGTCATACTTGCTGTATGTGAATTACAGTAGTCAAACTAATTAACGGTGTAATTTACAATTAAATAGAACTACTTACTTACATTCAAACAACATGGCTATTTTAATGTACACTTGAGGTTGCGTCATAATCATAGCGCTTGAATATAAAATATATAGGAAATGATAACTCCTGGGTTTAGAGGCACTCGAGTGCCAAAGGGTGGCCGCTGGACCCAGCACAACAATGTTGGCCGTCGGCGTTTGGTCGCCAGTTTGAAGTGTGCAGTCACACACGCGTTACTGCAGGGAGTGCCGGCACTCCGCGCACTTGCGTCGGTAGCTGCGAGGCGAGAGTGCGGAGGAGCGGGAGGGCCCGTATGCAAACGAGCCGGGCCAGGAGGCGGGCCCGCGCTAAAAAACGCCCCGCGCCTCGCTGCGTCCCTCGTGCCTCAGCACACCCCTCGGGCGTCCTACCTGCGCAACGGAAATTATTAAAAAACTGCCGCAATCTGTTCCGCGGAACATGAAAAGTGAAACGGTGAAGGGTGATCCGCGATACAATACAACCCTTCGCGTTCATTGTGCGTGTGCGCTACAACACACTACACATCCCCCCCCTCCCCGCCTTGTACCCGCTACTTCCCCGCGCCCTTTACTCGCAGCCCTAGTGAAGGAACACGTGCGCCCGCGCGTATTTAGCTTTCCATGTACATACGCTTTGAATGAAAGGATAACATTTCACTTTTAACAAGCAGCCCTTTATAAAAAGTTAATAGTATTATGAACCAGCCGCTACCGGCGCAAACAATATGTGCCTACCGCCTATGTACAGAAATGGCTTGACGCCAATATTGAGGCCGGTCAGGGATCTTAAAATGCTCATTAGGTTCTGTAAATCATGCGTGCTGCAGTTATACTTATTTGTCCAATACCGATTGCGATTGAATGGATTTTAAATAATAATAAAATTTTAATTATCTTCGTTAATATTTCACATCTATAAATACATATACATTTTCATCATCGGCCAAACTTTTTAAACAAACTAGGTTTTTAGGGTTCTGTGTCAAAGGCAAAAAACGGAACCCTTATAGATTCGTCATGTCTGTCTGTCTGTCTGTCCGTCTGTCTGTCCGTCCGTATGTCACAGCCACTTTTTTCCGAAACTATAAGACCTATAATGTTGAAGCTTGGTAAGTAGATGTATTCTGTGAACCGCATTAAGATTTTCACACAAAAATAGAAAAAAACAATAAATTTTGGGGGTCCCCTTACTTAGAACTGAAACTCAAAATTTTTTTTTTTTCATCAAACCCATACGTGTGAGGTATCTATGGATAGGTCTTCGAAAATGATATTGAGGTTTCTAATATCATTTTTTAGGGTTCCGTGCCAAAGGCAAAAAACGGAACCCTTATAGATTCGTCATGTCTATCTGTCTGTCTGTCTGTCTGTCCGTCTGTCTGTCCATCCGTATGTCACAGCCACTTTTTTCCGAGACTATAAGACCTATAATGTTGAAACTTGGTAAGTAGATGTATTCTGTGAACCGCATTAAGCTTTTCACACAAAAATAAAAAAAAACAATATATTTTGGGGGTCCTCATACTTAGAACTGAAACTCAAACATTTTTTTTTCATCAAACCCATACGTGTGGGGTGTCTATGGATAGGTCTTCGAAAATGATATTGAGGTTTCTTACATCATTTTTTTCTAAACTGAATAGTTTGCGCGAGAGACACTTCCAAAGTTGTAAAATGTGTGTCCCCCCCTCCCCCGTAACTTCTAAAATAATAGCATGATAAATCTAAAAAAAATATATGATGTACATTACCATGCAAACTTCCACCGAAAATTGGTTTGAACAAAATCTAGTAAGTAGTTTTTTTTTTAATACGTCATAAATCGTAAACTGCAATTTACCTTTCATTCAAGAAACACAAATTTAAAAAAAAAATGTTACTTGCTGCTGCGGAACCCTTCATGGGCGAGTCCGACTCGCACTTGGCCGCTTTTTTTCTAAACTGAATAGTTTGCGCGAGAGACACTTCCAAAGTGGTAAAATGTGTGTCCCCCCCCCCCTGTAACTTCTAAAATAAGAGAATGATAAATCTAAAAAAAATATATGACATACATTACCATGCAAACTTCCACCGAAAATTGGTTCGAACGAAATCTAGTAAGTAGTTTTTTTTAATACGTCATAAATCGTAAACTGCAATTTACCTTTCATTCAATCAAAACAAATTAAAAAAACAATTATGTTACTTTCTGCTACGGAACCCTTCATGGGCGAGTCCGACTCGCACTTGGCCGCTTTTTACTTTGAATTATTACTTCAAATATCATTACCATTACAAAAATTTAAGGGCGAAGTGATGATGAAGTGACTTTTTATTGCAAAAAACCATTTATAATAATAATATATATCATCTTTTTGTACTTTACTTATTTATGTACAATTTATCTAAAGATATAACAGCCTATCATATTATATTCGCACCTACCCACAGCCGAAACACGGTAAAGCTGTGATGTTGTGATATGGCAGTAGCAGTGAGGTATCAAGGAAATCATTAAAATATACTAACAAAAATTAAATAATTATCTATATATATAAAAGAGTAAGGTGACTGACTGACTGACATACCCAGAGATCAACGCACAGCCCAAACCATTGAAGCTAGAATCCTGAAATTTTGCATGTAGGTTCTTTATATAACGTAAGTGAGCACTAAGAAAGGAATTTTTAAAATTCCACCCCTAAGGGGGTGAAATAGAGGTTGAAAGTTTGTATGGAAGTCCGTGATTTTTTAAGTTAGAAACATAAAACTTTTCTTTTTGAGCTACTTATAAAAAATTAGTAAACACGTATTTAAGCGTTTCTAAATATTCTACCCTTAAGGGGTGAAATAGGGGTTGTGATTTTGTACATAGATTAGTCTGGAAGTCCGACATTTTTCAAGTTAGAAACATGAAACTTTATTTTTGGTCTATTGATAAAAAAAAGTAGATAAGTATTTAAGCGTTTCTGGATATTTTACCCCTAAGGGGGTGAAATAGGGGTTGAAAGTTTGTTTGGAAGTCCGTCATTTTTTAAGTTAGAAACATAAAACTTTACTTTTGAGCTACTGATTAATAATGAGTAAATACGTATTTAAGCGTTTGTAAATATTCTACCCCTAAGGGGTGAAATAGGGTTTGTGATTTTGTACATGGGTTAGTCTGGAAGTCCGACATTTCTGAAGTTAGAAACATGAAACTTTATTTATGGGCTACTGATTAAAAAGGAATAGATACGTATTTAAGCGTTTCTGAATATTATACCCCTAAGGGGTGAAATAGGGGTTGAAAGTTTGTACGGAAGTCCGTAATTTTTTAAATAATAAATATGGAACTTTATTTTTGGGCTACTAAATAAAAATGATTAGATACGTATTTAGGAGTTTCTGGATATTATGCCCGTAAAGGGGTGAAATAGGGGTTGAAAGTTTGTAAGGCAGTCCGTCATTTTTTAAGTGAAAAACATGAAAATTTAGTTTTGAGCTACTGATAAAAAATGAGTAAATACGTATTTAAGCGTTTCTGGATATTCTACCATTAAGGGGGTGAAATAGGAATTGCAAATTTGTATGAAAGTCCGTAATTTTTTAAATAAGAAATATAAAACTTTATTTTTGGGCTACTAAATAAAAATGATAAGATACGTATTTAGGAGTTTCCTGATATTATGCCCCTAACGGGGTGAAATAGGGGTTGAAAGTTTGTAAGGAAGTACGTCATTTTTTTATTGAGAAACATGAAAATTTAGTTTTGGGCTACTGATTAAAAATGAATAGAAACGTATTTAAGCGTTCCGGGATATTCTACCCCTAAGGGGTGATATAGGGGTTGAAAATTTGTAAGGAAATCCGTCATCTTTTAAGTGAGAAACATGAAAATTTCTGTTTTGGCTGATTAAAAATGAGTAGATACGAATTTCAGCGTTTCTGGATATTCCACCCCTGAGGGGGTGAAATAGGGGTTGAAATTTCGTATTTAGGTTAGTCTGGAAGTCCGTCATTCTTAAAGTTAGAAACATGCAACTTTATTTTTAGGCTACTGATTAAAAATGAGTAGATACGTATGTACGAACATGTTCTACCGTAACCGGTTCTGGTACACGGTGCCGTTCTCGAAGTTGTGCAAAAATATATGTGGTACCTCGGACAGACTTTACAGTTAAGTAGAAACTACTTCGAGGACGAGGTGAACAGGAGAATTCAGCCGGGTTGGGCAGCGTTTGGGAAACTTCGTCGGGTCTTTTCATCGTCAATCCCACAGTGCCTAAATACGAAAGTCTTCAATCAGTACGTCCTACCTGTCATGACATACGGTGCCGAAACATGGGTGCTCAGCGTGCTATGGAGAGTGCTATGCTCAACGTTCCTCTATCTAAGGGATCGCATCAGGAATGAGGTGATCAGACATAGACCACAGGATAAGCAAGTTGAAGTGACAGTGGGCTGGCCATATTAGCCGTAGAACTGATAACCATTGGGGTAAACGGGTTCTTGAGTGGAGACCGCGTCTCGGCAAACGTAGTGTAGAACGTCCACAGGCCAGGTGGAATAATGATATGCCCAAGACGGCTGGCAGGAGCTGGATGAGAGAAGCTGAGGATCAAACCAAGTGGCGTGCAATTCGAGATGCCTATGTCCAACAGTGGACTGCGATGATGATGATGAGATACGTATTTAAGCGTTTCGGGATATTCTATCCCTAGGTTAGACTGGAAATCCGTCATTTTTTTAATTTAGTAGCCTGAAACTTTGTCTTCAGGCTTTTGATTACAAATAAATGAATACTTATATCAGCACATATGGGAATTCTATTCCTAAAGGGGTTAAAAGAGGGGTGAAAGTGTGTATGAAAGTCGACTTTAATGGACTATTGATTATAAATAAATAAATACGTTTAAAAGCATGAATGACTTATTCATAGATACTTACACAGTTTTAATTAAATACATATATTCAACTTCTACGCGAGCAAAGCCGCGGGCTACAGCTATACTAATATATAAAGGCGAAAGTTTGTGTGTATGTTTGTTACTTCTTCACGCAAAAACTACTGAACGGATTTGGATGAAACTTTACAGTAATATAGCTTATACATTAAAATAACACAGGCTACTATTTGCCGCGATAACCGACATACACGCGGGCGAAGCTGCGGGCAACAGCTAGTTCTTTTATAAAGTGAAAAAACAAACGTTCTAACCGTGAGATATTTTTTTATAAACCGACACACACCGACACGAGCGGGCACCGCTGCACCGCTGCACCGCTGCACCGCTGCACCGCTGCACCGCTGCACCGCTGCACCGCTGCACCGCTGCACCGCTGGACCGCTGCACCGCTGGACCGCTGCACCGGGGCGCGGCGCGGCGCCGACGCGACGACGCGCTGTTTTATTGTTCGTATTTTATTCGAGTGTTGCTTGTCTTTTCAATGTTTTCAATGTATTTATATTTAAGTATCTATTTTAATGTTTCAATTGTGAATTATCTTGCGTTTACTGTTCTACAGGTCTAGCGCTGTCTAATCGAATATACTATCTCACCAAAAACATTTTCATGTAAAATGTTGCCAAGACGACTTCAAATGGCTTATTCTGTGATTTACAAATATCTAGTTTCTGAAGTAATGTGTTATGCGAATATTTAGTTTCTGAAGTAACGTTACAACCAAGCCATTCATTTCACTGAGATGCAGAGTTTGTGAAGTTAGGGTTTCAGAAGCTTGGCTCTACATGAGATCTGATATCTTTTTCACAGAATACGCCATTTGCAGTCGTCTTGGCAGTATTTTACATGAAAATGTTTTTGGTGAGATTTCATTTCTTTTCAACCGACTTCAAAAAGGAGGAGGTTCTCAATTCGACTGTATTTTTTTTTTTTTTATGTTTGTTACCTCATAACTTTGGACTGGGTGAACCGATTTTGATGATTCTTTTTTTATTTGAAAGCTGCTTCTCGAATAGTCCCATTTAAATTTGGTCCAGATTGAAGTCGGTTTTTTTTTTTTGTTAAAACTTGTAATTATTGTAAGTTGCTCATGGCAGTATTTTTTATTGTTTATTTTTTTCTTTTTTTGGGTTGTATTTCTTGTATATCTTCTTTCCAAAAAGTCCGTGTACCAAAAATAAAACCTCTGGCATAAAAATTTGTGAAAGTCTCATAGTAACTTCCACCCCCAATTTTGGGGGTTGGGGAGCAGAAGTAATAGGTTTATGATTTTTTTTATTGTTTGTATACTAAATTTAGTCTACATACCAAATTGCAGCTTTCTAGCACTTCAGGAAGTACCTTAACAGTTTTGATGATCATCAGTGTGTCAGTGACGAAATCGGTGTATTTTAGATATCAATAAAATCTAAAGTATCAAAGCTATGCAATTAAAACTTTGTATGTTTAATTAGTCTATTATTGATATCATATCCTGAGAGTTTGAACTATCTCGTAGATCGGAAACCAAGGTTAAGAGAGTTCAAACAACGACGAAGCACTTCGAGAAAAGCTAGGTAGTGCCCTTGCGCTTGCTTGGCTCGTCTTTTCGATAAGTAGTGGCTCAAATCTTTGACTGCTCATCCCATTCATGACGACTCAAATTACTGAAACACACTAGTTTTTAAGCTGTTGCGGTGCATTATATAATTATCTTTACGAAAATAAATGCGATTAACACTTTCATAAAAGGTCTCAGGCTATCTATACCGAGTCCATTGACATTAGGTGGAAATGTAAGATTTTTTATAGATATGAAACATACACATGGCTCTACCAAATTCTCTATTAGGACTTTGACCGCTAAAGACGGTATTGTGGGTTATTGAGTCCATATGATTATAAAACTGCAACAATTTACTTCAATATTCGAATATGCCTACATCGTAAAAGTAAAAGACCCCGCTAGGTATATATAGGTAGGTATACGTACATGCCTCGTGTACCGGTACGTGCCCCTGTGTTTGCTGAGCTCGTTAGTGCGCTCCAAGAAGCAAGGTCTCTAACAGACGCGGAATGTGGACGACTCACTGAATACAAACAATTTTTAATGTCCTGATCCGAAGGGATCCCGCATACTCGCCAAACTGACTCTTATATTAGATGTACTACCCTCCGGCAAAGGTGCATGCTTGCTCTTTGATGTGACGCTTCCCTTCGGCGGGACAGCGTCTGTCACTTGCACGCCAGCTCCGACCACTGCACGGATAACTCGCTCCTCACTGTATACCTTGCTATGTACATTATCATATATACATTAAACACTAATTACATACAGTGTTATATTGCATTTAAACTTAGCAATGAATATCATGTAATTATTCTCTTTATAAAAGAATGGACTTCGTGAAGAGTTTTACAATTCGAAGTGGCGCTGTATTGTTGTTGTTGTCTGGAGCAACACAAGTGCCCATAGCGTGCAAGCATAATATATAAAACTACAAATAAATAATTTAAATAAGCTTTGGAAGCTGTGGACAAATATTCATCCTAAATCCCACTAGTAGGTATTATAAATGAGATAGTTTGTGAGGGTGTATGGATATGTTACATATCTCACAGTTTTTAGATAGCAGGAAACTATTTTTTTCCGCTTTTTAGATATTTTAAGGAGTATTTAATTTAATGTATTTGTCCATATAAACGTGGGGCTCGAAGTTGAATGATAACGGACCGGTTATGTAGATTTACACATTGCAAAGTTAAACTTTGCCAACCAGGTCAGTTCGTGGTGAGAGACCATTCTTAACATATTCGTCGGTTCCAGTTACCGCTTGACATTGTTGTAAAATGTTTGCCCATATGGTATATATATAAATATATGTATGCCTAATATATGTAAATATGCTTAAAAAGTGTAACCATAGTCTTTCTACAGAATTTCTACATCGCCTGGTACTATGCAAGTAGAATTCTGAGGACAGTCGCTCCGCGTACAACTTCAAACTAATTAGGATAAAAGGCTCGGAGGATAATATATTTCCACGTCGTGCAGTACGTAGGTGCAGTGCAGGAATTTTTAGATATTCTCTGTATCGCATAACAGACATTAACTTATGTATTTATCAACCAATCGATTTATAAATACACTAATAGAAAATAAAACAAACAATTTGTCATAACAGTGGTCGCAAATTACTCAGAAGATTGAAGTCCTCCTAATTGGTTTGTAAATTTTAATGTTATTTACATGACAGAACTCTTCGATCAATACACAACTCTATTGTAATGGTTAAATTAGTTGATAAATAAAACAAGCGTACCCAGGTGTAGAATTAATAGTTGCTTAGTTCTGTTTTAAAGAAACACACGAACTGCGCTCCAACTCTACAGCGCGGCGGTGAATCCTCTGAGTAGAGGTATCTACTTTAGTATATAGTACCTACTGTATAAACCATACTATATAGTAAATACGTTTTTGGACTGATAATATAGCTGGTTTATCATATATTACAAGATGGTTTGAATTACGACAATTAGTAACATCAACTAATGTGTACCAAAATTTATACTTTTCGAAGATTGTACTATGTTGTACAGCTACACACCACACTGTACTCTCTTGATACATATTCAAGGTCAAGGACGGTGTGGTACCCACATGAGCAAACGTCGGTTCAAAGTGTCACGTAGTGAAGCACGAAAGTGGACAGGGGCGAGGCTCTCGATATCGATGCCACTGATGTGCGAGGATTGAGACCATTAAATGTGATTAAAGCAATTTATAATGTTTATTCGGTCGCGATATAAACGATTAAAGCGTAAGTAAGTCTCCGGCTGCCCGCATTCGCCTGCACTTGTGAGCGATATCGGCGACACGCGCCACCTCCGCGCCCGCTCACCCCGCACCCTGGCTCTGCGCTGATTCTTTATTAAATAGAGTTAACTGCCGCTAAAGGGTTGCGGCGCGTGGCACGGCTCTCCCCCGCAGGCTGCGCGCGCGCACACCCGCTGCACCGGGGGTGGGGGGGGGGGGTCGACGTGCAGATGAATCGTCGGGCACGCGCCTGCTGGAACGATTTCGATTTCAATGACTATTGTGCCGTAACTCTTTCTTTCTGATAAAGCTTTGAAAATAAAACGAACTACGTTCGACAAAAGACAACTTTCATTTACCAATCGTGCGATGATAACATCTCTTTATAATTGTAGACTTATTATAAGAACAAAACGTAACAACGATAAATACGAATCGGTAAGCGACTTAACTAAGGTGGGCGTCTCGTCACTACACATTTAACAAGGGGAGGTCACAAAAAGATAATTTTATTTTAGGACAGCTTTTGAGTTATTCAATGCAATTTTAATAAACAAAATGTTTGGTGTTGTCGTACAACAGAGTTGCTGTGTAAAGCGGCACTACAACAACTGGAAGCTTCACCGACGCACAGTCATCACAGCTGTTGCCACTTTCGTTCTCCCTCTGATCGTATTTCGTGAGATACTTCAAAAACCCCGTTTCTGTTATAGAACCCAAACATAGACTTATGTCAAAAGTGCCAAGTCCATTAATATCACGTTCACGATGAACTCCGAAACGATCGCACTGATTTTCACGTTTTTTTAATGATTGAAATGCAGAGCATGATTGAAAAGACACGCAAACGAATTTGCGCAGGTCAGCTAGTATTATACGTTTGTGTTGTTTCGCGAAGGCGCTGCTGGTTTTTTTAAGTTTGTCTTCAACAAGTCTACGTACTGCAAGATTGCTAAACAGGAACTTGTTTGGTTCAGCAAAGGTTTGATGCTACGCGTTTGACTAGGACTATGTAATTAATTGCAGTAAGTTGAAAAAATCTGAGTCAAATCCGATGAGTCCTCCAGAGTGTGGGTCGATTTACTCATCACGTACAATATGAGAACAACTTGAAGTAAATGATACAATTAGTATTTAGTTTATTGTGTTAACCTTAACGTTTACCTTATTATATTTAAGTTTTAGGGTCTTATTGAGACGGGAATGAGACGCAAATACTTTGCACACAAATATGTACATATATTTTTCCAAAAATTTACACCGTTCTTTGAGCACATCATTCAGTTTTTTTACATATGAGCCTGCCAAAATGGCTCTACTCTGCCTGATGGAAAGCATAAGCAGAATCCAAAATTGGTGGTCACCATACTCATTGCGAATGCAAACAATGAAGCATGGTGACCCACACTATGGCGGCCTGTTGAGATAATTACACTTATTTGCTGATAATTACACTTAGAAACTATTAGATTTAAGTAGTGTTCAATGTAAAACCACAATAGCACAAGTACCTTATACATAATACAAAATTTTAACCAAAAAAAAACCGACTTCAAGAACGACCAAATTGAAATGGGCCCATACGGGAATATTGAGTTATTCGTTAATTTGTCGCGCACATACTTAATGCATATTGAAGACTTATATGGTTTTCTCATGGATGTCAGAACTGGACCAAATTGAAATGGGATCACATGGGAAGCCTCAGCTTTCAAATAAAAAAAGAATCATCAAAATCGGTTCACCTAGTCGAAAGTTATGAGGTAACAAACATTAAAAAAAAATAAAAAAATACAGTCGTATTGAGAACCTCCTCCGTTTTTGAAGTCGGTTAAAAACTGTTTACCCTAAAGTAGCAAAACACCCCAAAAATAATTAGATTTGTCACACGAAGTACATTTAATAGGTTAAATATAATTTATCCTCATACTCGTATAGGTATGTTAGTTTAAAATACAAGTGTGGTGGTCATATATATTCATTTTTAACTTTGGCGCTCGATGAGTAGATATATAAACTTATTTGATGTACTTAGTTAAATGTCTATTAACTTTTTTTACTAACGAGCGCAACTCTAAAAGGGTCCCTAATCGTTTTATTTTGTGATGATTTCTTCTTGTTATTTATCCGCGAATTTATTGAAGCAACTTCTTTAAATTTGTTCTTAAATGTCTCAAACTGTGCTGTGAGCTACGAATAAATAATAAGGCTGTGAGTTGCGGTTGTTTTACTCTCTCATTATATCAAACGAGTAGACGCTGTCATTGTACTGTGCGCAATAACTACTTTATATGTTCATTTTCTTGTTTTGGTTACCTATATCGTCACAGTGTAGCTTTGTCGTGGTTGTTATTGTGATTGAACGGTAGATACGATTTTATTTAGATTTTTATAAAACAATATTTTAATAGCTACTTTATAAATTAATAGGTAGATCTTAGCTATTCACTAGGTAATTTCGATAAATGAATGTATAGAAACAATATTCCTATTAAAGGGGATGAGACTAAATTATATCTGTGATGGCAATGTGTGCGTTAATATATAATGAGTAGCGCTACATAAGGTGGCAGCAGCGTGCATCGTGTGATCATATATCATAGCGGTTTAAATTAAAGCCGTCACGTTGTCGCGCCGCGACTAACTAGCAGAAGGTCGCGCGCCGACCATATATCACGCGCGCGACACGTCACAGCGGCGCGGCTCAACCCTTGCCCGCCGCCGCGCCCCGCACACCCCGCACACCCCTCACACCCCTCACCCGTACACAAATCAGTTCATTTTTTAGCGTCGCTTTATTTCCATACTGGGCGAGGTAAAGGGGTCGAGCCAATGGCGGCGCGGGACGCATCTACATACCGCACATTTACATACACCATGCGTATGTAAATCATAGCGGGACGTCGCGTCGCCCCACCGCGCTCATCTCTCGCTCCTATGTACTTATTTATACGGGGTTCATCAATTGCTGTTATTCTTATTACTCCAGAGAACCTACGTGTCACCCGATAGTGTACGTACTGTAGAAAGCGACCAGCTTCGATGTGGTGCAAGAAGAATTACAGCTGCGATTTGCTAACAGCACTTCCTCTCAGGCAGTTTTGGTAACTGTATTAGCAATACGTGAATACGGTGAATCACTGTTCAATGTCGGGTCGGTCGGGGAAGCGCCCGAATGAGGAATTATATCCACGTCACAGTAACCTCACTGGAACATAAATCTAGTGTACCTAATTTATCTCTTTGAAAAATATAAACTTTTGATATAAACTTAATTTCTATTTGTAATTATCTGATCTGAGTCGTAAGTAAAACTAAATATGTTCAAGGTTTTGAGAACATTTCATCAGGTTATTCAATACGGATTTTATCGAACGATGTCACATTCGCTCCGGAGTTTACTCTGTTGTTAGTTTAATAGCATTAATATGTAAAGCGGGAGCCGGCGAGTGGGCGAGCCACCCTTTGACCCTCGTGACGCGCCGTGAAACGAGCCGCGCAATTGTAAATGCAAATAGTGCGCTAATCCAACATGGCGGCGCACCCCTGCCTTCGGACACAGCATCCCCGCTCATTGTTTTCATACATATTGATTAGCAACATTCACTCGAAGGAACATACCGAAATTATAATAGACATTACTCAACAAAACATGATTCAAGGTATGGACGATAAAAGTGCTCCAATAAACGTGGTGCAAATAAGTCCATCAATAATAGCAGCGTTATGTGAAGATGCGCGCACAATACCGGTCAGAAGCTCCTCGTGACGTCGACACGTCCTTCACAGCGCGTAGGGCACTTGTTGTTTTATAGGAACATGTTAAACAAAATAAATATGTTGTCCAATAAGTCGTCCGGAGGGCGCCGTCCGCGTCCGGCGTAAAGAGCACTCGGACGTCTCGCCCTCCGCGCTCGGCCCGGCGCAACCCTTCAGCCTCCGCCAAATCTTTAATTAAATAGCAGCGAGTTGCGAGGGTCACGACGCGCGACACCAAATAAAACTACACAAATATAGAAATCACAGATCGTAAAGAGCTCGTAATAGCAGTAAAGCGCGCCGAGGGTCGACGCTACGAGCTACGAGCGGCCGCTACGCCGTGTAGCGCGGCTACAGCCCATGGCCCGCCCTCGCTCGCACGTGCCTCACTCATCGATCGCCACTAAATTTTAAGATGTTTATACGTAATCTGCATGCTGCTTTCAGCTTCTTAACCAAAACCGGTAGTCGGTGCGTTTATAGTGAAGGAACGATAATCAAAAGCCCGCCCTAATCGAGCCCAAATCAGGAAGAATCTAACACCATACACGTCGCAGCTAAAACGATCTGTTTTGTATTTCTGGAAAGAACTTGACAAGAAATCACTCGACTATACGAAAGGTAGGAAAGAAGTAAGGACCTTTAGGATGGAAGGACCTTTTACTTCGTACTACGGCTACTAAGATCTAAAGGTCTACTCAGATTGTAAAGAAGACGCTCATTTTCAAAAATGATTGACACACTTGATGTCATTTCGTAGTGAGTAAAATAAGAGGTCAGGGGACGGTTCTGTGTCTCCGTGAACTATACAAACAAACAGCACCCAACATAACATCACTCGTGTCCGTTACCGTCAGAGTAAACACATTTATTCAGTTTAAAAGAAGTGGCTCCACTGGAGAGGCGAATTTCTTATTCAAAGTAGCAATATGTTGGCGCCTAAACAAACAGCGGCCACATTACGTAAATGCATTCCGCGATAGAGATGCATGAGAGTAGAGTGGAGCCGAGCGGAGGGAATTGAATTTGATCGCCGCCGTGTTTGCGGACATTACCATCACAAAGAGAGTGAGAACTCTCTCACAACACCACAGCACACGGACGTGTTAGACTGGCGGTGAGGCAGTTTTTATTCAGTTTTGCACAGGCGGGGCAATAACACATATGCAAACGTTAATTGATTTTTATTTGTACACCAACAAAGCGACCGATGCATGACGTCCGTGCGTTGTCGTATTTATGGTCAAGTAAGTACGTAGTGCGGTGCGTGTGTGCGTTGGTGGGTCTGTGGCGGCGGTCACTCGCCTCGGTCGGTTCTATCAGGTTCAGATCAAACAGGAAGCAGCCCTTTCATCTGCTATCAATTCAGTGACGACCCCCTCCCGGGCCGCTGCCACCCGCTCGCCGATGCTCTACGATGATTACTTCTTTTGTTGCCGAAACCTCTTTCCGTACAAATGTTTTTAATTTTTATTTTAAATTGTCATGAAATGCTCAAACAAGTCTCTCTTCAAACAATAGAGGCGATGATTAACGCAATGACTGGCGCTGGTCGCGGGAGGCGCCGCGCCGCTAGATGCCACAGATACAGATGCGGCAGATAGCTTCTATTATTTGTTGGGTAATAACTCAGTAACGACTCGCGGCACACGCTCGTTTCGATCGGAGCCTCGTTTTTTTTTAATCAAACCCGATATCGGAATTCGCGCATCGGTTAGCCAAGCCCGTCGCTCCCCTTTCCTAAAAAATTAAACAGCTTTTAAACGCGCATCGCGCTCGATCCGTTCGGCGAAAGCGAAAAAAAATCATCTCAGGTAATCGAAATAATAGCGAGGTCGCGCGAAAAAAATTCACTAAGGGCGGAAAAGAAACGGATTCGGATAAAAAGTTCAAAATTTTAATTCGACGGTTGAGGGTTGAGCGGGGTGCGCGAGCGGGTCGGCGGGGTGGCGGGGAGCGGCGCGGGGCAGGGGTGGCGCCGAGGCCCGCTCTCGGCTCGACGTGCGGAGCTGGCACTTGGCAGTGAGTCGCCGCGCGCCGAGCCGCGCTCAGTCCTCCTCACGCAGCTCTCTGCTCGCACACGCCATGGTCCTGTCGGCGTGCGTCCGCGCAGACACGCGCGCCTACTGCTCCGCCGCCTACCGTGAGTACAGTGCGTGTCCGCAATACCTCCTGTGACTTGTGCTTGGCCAATATTCCGATCCTAATTTTCCATGAAAGTGAAAAAACTATATACATATATCAAACGAGCAGACACTATAGTGTGCAGATGCTTGCCAGTTTTACTAACAACAATAATTCAAGACACGACTCGATCACTTGCGTCACACTTCTTAACATGTACTTCAAAATATTAATGTCTATCAATTATAATTCAAGACATTGCATAAACATTACTTAATATAAACGTCACAATAAGTAACTTTCCAACCTCGTATTATTTTCATTAGCTTTATTGTTTTTATTTCTTGTTGATGTCAAGTGATAAGACTATAGTTGTATTTTAAAACTGTTATTTATTGCCTTACCGTAGTTTTATTGTATATTGGTAAAGAGATACAAATATATTAGTACATAGGATCCCTCCTATGTACTAACATATTTTTTAGCGTTTGTCAAACTCCAAGTTAAAGTAAATTATATATATTTGTGTAGGTATGTACATAAAACTATACTCGCATGTCCAAACTTTGATTGTTATTGTTTGTGATGTTTTGTTGACACCCTGTAGCTACAGCCACACACTCGGCTCAACAATATGATCGCACACATACCTACCTATCTATTAGTTATTTGAGTTTTCTACTGTTTAAATGTGACATTTCATTTTTAACCGACTTAAAAAAGGAGGTTCTCAATTCGACCGAATATATGTTTTTTTTTATTTCTTATTTGTGTTTGCGTATATCTTCGTCGTTTATGAACCGATTTTGATATTCTTTTTTAACCGACTTCAAAAAAAGGAGGAGCTTCTCAGTTCGACAGTATTTTGTTTTTAAATGTTTGTTACCTCATAACTTTCGACTGGGTGAACCGATCTTGCTGATTATTTTTTTATTTGAAAGCTGGTGCTTTCCGAATGGTCCCATTTAAATTTGGTCCAGATTGAAGTCGGTTTTTGTTTTGTTAATATTTGTAATTATGGAAAGAAGAAATGTGATGATGGCATCCGAGAGAAATCGAGTCGAACATTCAAGTCGGTTTTTGTTTTTGTTAACATTTTGAATTATATGTCAAATGATTCGAGGAGACGATGATGAAGCATTTCTCCACTCCAATGAAAATTATTTAAGTTTTTTTTTGTATGTTTGTGATGCACCCGGTCACTCGGAGATTCCATGAACGACAATGTTACACTTGTGAATGCCGCAGTTATCGCTTACATTAAATAGCTGCAATGAAATACTTCTTTCAAATAAATCACCTCTGATAAGTAATTACAATCGCCAAGTGTCAGTGTAGATCCTTCGTACCTATACAAACTGAAAAAAACCGGACAAGTGCGAGTCGTACTTGCGCACCGAGGGTTCCGTATAAACCTGTAGGTATATCAGATGGTAATATGATGTAACTAAAAATTTATGATTTTCGCATTTTTTTTTTTCTTTATTTGTGCTATAAGACGTTGCTTCGCACCACATTTCAAGATTTTGAATTCACGGGAAGTACCCTGTAGGTTTTAGTTCCCTTGCAAGTGTTGAAAATTTACAGCTTACACGCCTGTATCTTTTGATTGCGTTGGCTTACAAGTTTGATTCTTTTACAGCGCCAAGGGACAGTAGATTTGAGTATTGGATATAAATATCAGCTTGGTACCTCCAAGCGTTCCTGAGAAAAAGGGTCTTGACAGACGTACACACGGACAACAAAGTGATCCTATACGGGTTCCGTTTTTTTACTTTTGAGGTACGGAACCCTAAAAGTGAGTTAGGTCTAAGTACAACTTAGCTGTTCCGTCTAGGACTATGTTTGTTTTGTCTAGCGCTAGTTATTTTTTGATAACAGTGTTCAGTTAGGATTAACGAATTCGACATATATCTACAATGTATGATGTATGAGTTGTCACTTGTCACACGAGCTCACTATGATTGAATTATTTAATTCCATTACTGTATTTATATTTTCTCATATAGTTAAAAACACTTTTTGGTTTTTACTTTTGTATTCAAAACGAATTCGGTTGTGTGTGTTTATACTGCACAATATTCGGTATCGTCCCTATACCTAGCGCGCAACAATTTGATACAAGCGCGTGTTCAGCTCTTCCTGTCATTGAGGTGTCGACTGAGGGCCCATTTTTAAAATTTTTGCTAACCGATATAAAATTCAAATGGAAATTAGTAAAAAATATTAAAAACCTAAAGCAGTGGGTCATAAATTTCTTAAACGTGAAATAAAGCTGTGATGGTCAAATAACTTGGGCCCTCAGTTCAGATGCTTGCTAATAATGGCATAGCCTAGAACTGAGAAAGTACTGCCTCTAGGTCAAAACATTTTATTTAAGAAATTAGTTAAGAATTTCTAAAAAGTTTTAAGAAAATCCCAAAACTGTAGAATACGACATTACGGGTTTACGGCACGGCACAATGTAGGGCCCTCGGTTCAGTAACGTCTTTTGGAATCAGAATAAATTGCAATTATCTGAACAAATACGTAACTAAGACTTTAGAATATTTTAGTTAAATATCTCTATGAATTAGTTAAAAAGAAATATTGAGACAGAAGAAAATTGTTACACCACTTTAATCAAAGATGTCATCATAGCTACATTTGACATTCAGTATGACAGTATAGAATATAGATAAAAAATATTTAGATTTTCCGTGGGAGAGCCACGCTTCGGCATAAATGGGCCAGCTCGACCAGAGTGATACCACAGGCTTACAGAAAACCGGTGTGGATTAGCGCTTGCGCTGTGTTTCACCGAGTGAGTGAGGATACCGGAGGAAAAAAACATCTTTTTAGTTTGACTTTGACATAATACTCGTACATTTGTGTAAATGCATATTTGTGTATGTATGTATCATACGCACGATAGTGTGTGGAATGTTATTTTTATTAATTTATTGTATTTTGAAGCTAAATAAAAAAAAAAAACATTCTGCATTCCATATCTATCTATATAAACTACAAGTGTGCGAAATTTAATACTCCTCCGTCCGCGTAATTTTCGTAAAAAGGGGTACAAAGTTTTTACTTCACGTATTACTAGTAATATATAGATTTATAATTTGATATAGTGTACAATATGGGCTAATTATTACAATTATGTACCTACGTTGTGAAGATATTTTGAGTAAATATTTCGTGGGCTTGATTTATATGTCAGTTCAGTGAGGCTTGTGTTTGTTTATAAAAAGAATAAAAAATGAGCATTGTATTAATCGTACCTTTACTTTTGTATCATATTTTATACACATCCACGCAACCCTATTTAACTATTTCTTTTTATTAATAAAACATGCCTTTTGTACCGACTAAGCCTAGCGCGCCTACACTAAGCTCGCTGTCGCTGTTGGCCGTGCAGCATCAGGGCCGTGGTGCGATCTCTTATTTATTTGTAATGTGCAAAAAGCGCACAACGGGCACTTTTTGCATTGAATAGGAACGTTTCAATCCGATACACCTCCGCGTCTCGTTTCTGCGACTGCACCCTTTTACCTTCGAAACGCAAAAAATGACGCTGACGTCTCAATGCATTCGTCTACTTTTTTATTTAAACATTTTTTATCGTGCTCCGGGATGAACGTCTTTATAATTTCGGTAAATTTAAATATATGAACATTTGTGTCGACGCAAATCCTTTGAATCCACGGGCTGTAGATTGCGCGCGGATTATCCGGGCGCGGGCGGCAGGTAGCGCTGTTCCCACGCACGGCGCACCTCACCAGACTCCGCGTACACATATCATTTGGCAAATTCGAAGCGTTCCTACCTTTTACGTGATTTTATAACACGTGTCAATATGTACCTGGTTCCCAGACACAAAGTGCTTGCTGACGCTTAGATAAATACTCTTAGATCGTGTTTGTGACCTTCTGAAACTCAATTTCAGAAATGAATTACCAGTTTTTTTGTAAAAGATGTAATAATTTACATAAATTTCCTTTTTCTAACTGAATGAAAAAGTTTGGGTTTTTGTTTTTAAAAGTCAGTCTCATACTACGCTTAAATATTTAATAATAGCATTATATTAATAACATAATATACAAATATAAATTGCATGTGTTTCACCTCCTCTTGTACCGTGTAGAGTGTAACGCTGTACAGTTGTAGGTACAGACATGGCAATAGTGGCATAATTTACGATCGCACTAATCAAAAAAGCACTGGACGTAAACGAGTCCTGTACACGTGCGGTCACAGGTTTGATCGCATGAATGATGGAACGGGAAGCAAAGCCGGACTGACGCAAGCAATACATGAGCTGGCAGTTAATAAGCCTTACTTGTAATTTGATGATCTGTGTCGTAGGCTTCACGCTAAAGCCGTGGCTTAGCGCAGGCGGTGGCCACGCGGCGGCTTATCCCATTAATTAGTATTAACTCGGCTCTGCGCTAATGAGATGATCCCTCCGCGGCTCCGGTGACGCGCGCCGCTTTGTGCCTCCAGTTCACGCGCGCGCTTCCGCCTTCTCTCACCATCGACGTTTAATACTTCATCTTAAATAAAACAATATTTATATTTTTAAAACCGACATCCGTTCCCTTTCACAAAATAAACATTGAATTACCACAAACTAATATTGTATAAAGTTAATTCCGATATTCACCGTTGTATATATAATACATAGATGCTGTTTGTCATAAGAAACTCCCAGAGTTTTGTAATGCAAAGGCTTTATAAAAAACCTTTCTGGTAAGGTTATTTATATAAAGCATGAATTTCGGCGACTTTCAAAAAAAATCTTTTTTTTTTAATAATATACCGAAATATGCATGTAAATTTAAAAAGTTCCATAAGTCACCTAAATGAACTGGATTCTGGGAGGAAGTATGTTCCTTCTTCCTACGGAATATGAAACTCTATCCTTAGAACAACAATGGACGGCCACTTGAGAGTTTCAAAGTGTCCTATTGCTGCTACGCGTATTTTGTAAAGAACCGCAGTACCTAAGGGCAACTAACTTAAGAAAAAACCACACATACAACAGTTCTGGACTCGGACTGTCTCGGACTAACTTATTACAACTCGTATTCCTCGGATTTATTTATAAGCCTCTTGTTTTGTACCTGAACAACAGTACGTATTTACATTTATAACGTAAGGTTATAATCATTGCTGTTAGGTTACCAATATTTGAACTCCCTCATTGAACTAGCAATAGAAACCTGTGCGAGATCGATCGAACTAATGAAAGATAGTACCACGCGACTGTTCATAGGTGAGTCAGAGTGTGACCCGGCGCGGGTGATGGTGTCGTCGCTCGTCCTCTGCGCCCTGCCTGCGTCTGGCGCGGGCGGTCTCACTTGGACCTCTTGCGATGAAAACGTAGCGCGTGTGGGATATATACGTACCTGTTGCAAATTTGTAATCAGTCATCATCTCGGAACGTAATTAATGGTGTTACAATAGCTTGCAATTAAGTGCTGGTTATAATTAATTATGTATTGTATTAACTAGTCACAGTCTGCTGCTGCACAAAGCCGTCGACTAGTCGTACCTACTGTACCTACGAGTATTATTTTATGGAATAGGCGGGCAAACGAGCAGATGTATCACCTGATGGTAAGCGATTACCGCCGCCCATGGACACCTGCGACACCAGAAGCTTCACAAGTGCGTTGCCGGCCTTTTGGGGATGGGGGGGGGGGGGGGTGGTAGGCGTAGGGGATTGTGGTATGAGCCTCCAGTATCCTCGGTGAAGCACAGCGCAAGCACTATTTTCTGTGAGACCGTGGTATCACTCCGGTCGAGCCGGCCCATTCATGCCGAAGCGTGGCCCTGTGCAACAGGTATAGAGAGTAGCCATCAGAACACACTCTCTGTGTTCGTATAAGGAGTGTAGGCAGCGATAGCTAATGTGTATGTTTGTGTTGTTACAGAAGAGTCCGGCGAGCTCATCAAGTCGCCGTCGCCGCCGCCCAGCCATGGTCAGTACACCACCACAACATTACCTGAATTATTTGTGATATTCTGTATTTTCGAAATATTTTTAAGTTTTTCTTGTGTGCCGAATATAAAGTTTACTTTCCATATGGAAAAGATAAAGTGTTCAATAAGGCCGCTTCTCGCACGGTAGATTACAGAAGATCACCTGTGCGTCACGGCCCCCGCCTCTCTCCTCTAACAGAGTACATTATATGTATAACTAATATGTTATTGATTATATTATTACTTCTCAATAACATTATAATTACGTAACAGTCTGTGTAACGAGTAGCCCATGTGCTCCACTCAGAAAGTTTCGAAAGAGTTATTTTTTACTTACCTCAAAAAAAAGGAGGCTCACAATTTGTCTGTATATCTTTACATTGTTACATTAGAAGTACGACATTTAGGGATCGATTTGATTATAATTATTTCAAAATAAGGTCCACTTTCCTTTTGATCCCTTCAAACTTGAACAATAAATCCACCTATAAAGGCTAACATTTAGGAATAAACAATAACGTGTATAAAAATTCATCATGATGTAGGCGTATTAAACTTGGTTACAAATTTTTTAAGTTAAATATTTTATTGCATGCACATAACATCAGCAAATTACACTTCATCATAAAATACAAATACTTAACTTTTTTTTTAATAAAACAAACATCGGAATGTATGAGTTTTGGAATTACCAGGAATTAGATTTTAGTCAATAGAGATTGTAAAAGTATCTGCAACTGAATACAGAGTGTATGGTGTCCAGACAGAAAGAGAGGCACGGTGTAGTGGAGAACTTTAATTGTAAGCAAGTCTGTTGGGAGCTAAGCCAACGTGCACTTCACTAACAAAATATGTAGACCAGGTACATACATCGTCTGAGCTAAGTTCTTAGTGCATCTCTCCACTTTGAACACTATTGGTGCGTAACTAGAGATAACAATCCAAATTTAATGATATATAATTTTTTGACGATTGTATGTAAATATTGTTAATATTTTCATTCGATTTTTTATTTCCTAGTATCAGAATAGTAAAGGAACAGGTCCAATATCATCTATCTGCAAAGGCTCGCCCGAGTTAGGCCGTGTTTTACTTTGACTCTAATCATTACATTATACTATAATATTAACTTCGGTCTGCCAAGGTCTAAGCCCATGTTCAGATGACGAGCGTTCAACGCTCCATGTAAAAGCGCGCGTTAGCATGTGTACGCCTAGAACAAATTACATGTAGTTGTGTTGAGCGCTCGTCATCTGAACATGGCCTTAAACGTAAAGTGAGATTTTAACAAATAAAGGACAAATTGATAAAGTGAATGAATAGAGTTAGGTTGCATTTCAGCGTTATGGTGATCATGCTGCACTTGTTCCGTGATTATTGATCCCACCAAAAACATAAATGTGAAAAAGGAGAGCCAAGTTTAATACAAAAATTATGCTTGGGTGTGGGCTTCGCCGCAAAAAGAATCGAGATGTAAATGAGTGCCAAGTTCTATAGGAACAAAATAAAATTATGATCAAGTATTAAACTCCATTTCTTTGCTTTATTGGATACCTATAACAATTGCTGCTATTTAAAAAAATAAAAATAAAAAGTGAGATCTTAAAGTAGGTTAGATTTGACTTGGCCAGTTTTCATTACATCAGTCATTTTATAAAGTTATTCAACATATATAATATATATATATATTTCAATTCTGATAAAAACTGGCCAAGTCAAATCTAACCTACTTTAAGATCTCACATTTTTAAATATCAGCAATTGTTATAGGTATCCAATAAAACAAAGAAATAGAGTTTAATACTTGTTTATAATGTTATTTTATTTCTATAAATATATATTGGGATTTTGCATAGAACTGGCACTCATTTAGATCTCCATTCTTTTTGCGGCGAAGCCATAATCAATTCAATACATAATTTTTGTATTGAACTTGGTTCTTCTTTTTTACATTTATGTTTTTGGTGGGATATCATTACTTTTTGTAAAGAAAACTAGGCAGGTATTGAGATTTAATAATACATATATTGGGATAGTTTCAAATATCCGCTTATAACGGTTCCAAAGCTACAATTAAAAAAAAGTATGGGAATCCCCCCTATTTTTTAACTATTTTTCTTTTTTAAGATTTTTTCCTACGCTTACACACAATTACCGAGCTGGATTCCAAATTTCATCATTCTAGGTCATCTGGAAGTAGGTTAGATTTGGGTACTATATGTCAGTCAGTCAGTGCTAAAATATACGACTTTTTGACCTTCGTATCTTTATAACCGTTTGAGATAGCTTCATGAAATTTGGGCTTCTAGATTTCCTTATAAATATAATTAAACACACGTAGTTTTATGTGTTTACGTTAAAGAGGTTTTGAGTTATAGAAGGGTCAAAAGTGGCACCAAGTGGTTCGTGTAATATTACACTCGACGCTGGCTAGCCAGTTCCTTTTCTTGAACTTGGCTTAATACGCTGCCGCGTGCCTAGATATGAGATAAATAATAGAATTAAAAAAAAAACAAAAAGCTTTTCTTTTAAGTAGACCCTTTCACGTACTTTCGAAATGTTATAATCATGGCTCTAGTTACTCAGTTCCAAATATCATTTGTATCTAACAAGAAACTCCATAAGTTGTTATGTTATACCTACAACAAAAACGTTAAATGGCAAAATCATTATCTAATTTTCCAATATAAAAAATAAGAACCATCCTAGAATCATGGAATGGAAAAAGAAATAAATAACGGAAATGTGAACGTATTGACAAGTAATATATAACAGTTTAAAAACTAAGCAGATTTCAAAAATTATTTGTAGACAAAAGTTCGTCCGATATTCCTTCGATAACTTTTATCAGAATCTGTTTTTAATAAGAGTTTCAATGAATCAAACACCTATCTAAAAACTATAACAATATAAAAAAAAATACGGTTACATGAGATGAACAGAAAAACTGAAAGAAAAAATCTTAATATCACAATTTTTCATAATTTTTCTTTCATTTTAAAGATGCTTGGTTCTGTTGTGTAAATTAATTATTACCTACTTTAATTTTACAATTTATGATAGAATTTTAACATTGGGTTTCACTTTACCACCGACTGGTTTTTTATCACAACGTTTCTTTGTTCACATGAAACGAATGTAATTTAAATCTGATCTTATCGCGGCGTGTACTTAATTCGTTTGTTATAATTGCATCATTAGCATATAGCACACACGCGCCGCGCCCACTGCCCGGCGGACACTCGACTTGCTGCACATACGAGTAAATCCATTAGGCTTACACCACTCATTATATCCTTCCACAACACTTTTATGTTCACCCCTTGTAAGGGTTTGTGGTATATCAATGGCAAGTGCCGCCCCACCTGCCAAATCTCTGAGTCTAAGAAAAGGATTGATGTTCGTTCCGTGCACCCCGAGTGGCGCGCGCACGCCTTTGCTGCACCCTTCGCTTTAAGAAGCTGCGCGTACGCACGCGACCTGCACGCACGCGCACTCACCCCTTTATCGACCCCTCACTTAAGACGAAACTTTGCTATGTACATTTGTTCTACGTGTACCTGCCCCGAACTTTAACGTCATCGCTACAAGGGAGATTTCGCGTTTTAGTGTTCTAAGCATTCGGCATATAGCTATAACGTGAGCCGTATTATGTTTGTATATTTATAACACTTTTTTTTCTACTACTACGCTTTCGTACATTTTCTAGTAAGCGGTTCCCAGGAATATTGTTGCGGCTCTGTGTATATTTAAAATTCTTCTCACCATCCCTCAAAAATAATCATTTGCAATCACATTATATGCAATACAAATATGTAATGTCTAAAAACTCTGATAGGTACTTACTAATATTATTTGTAATGGAAACATCTTTCACACACTGATGTTGCACAAATGCATAGCTTCAATGTTATAGAATAACAGCGGATGTATCACATTCAGCGTATAGTAATCACAAATGAGATTTGTATTAATATGTAAATGAAGTGGCTCCGGCTGGGCGTCGAAGGCGGTGACCTGTCGCGCGAATGACGTATGGCGCGGCTGCATTTACATGCAATATCCGCTCGTTTCTACTACACCCCCAGCTTCTCCCACCGCCACCGCCTGGCGCGCACATACATCACTCTCAATATTGTCACCGCTTTCACTTCACTTCGTACTTTGCACTTTCGGCTCCTCACATATCTGAATTATTAACTGAGTGTGACGACTCACGTTAAGATATACTTCAACCGTGCTCCTAATTATAATAACATGTTTCTTTACACGTACCAAACGTACCTAGCTCATAACTGACCTGCATAAACTGAAGGCCCAATGCGTTTGAAATATGGTGCTGTGGAGAACTGCTAAGATTTCCTTGAACGGCGAAAAGCACCAACATATCTATCTTAACCCAGCTCCGAATAAAAACTGGCTGGTTCACCATTATGTCTTCGCGTACTCTCGTACAGTGACAGTCAAGTGATACTTAGTTACTCCTAATTTCAAAACACGTGCTTCATATCGTTATGCTTGATAAAAAGTAGGAGTTGGGAGAACATAAAATGCAAATTCAGTAGTTTTTTTATTTATTTGATAGAGGTAAACGAGCAAACGTATCCGTCGACCATAGACACCCGCAACGCCAGAGGCGTCACAATTTACACGATTTCCGTTCTTATCAGTGTTGGTATAATTTAATAGCCCTAAAGTTTAACAAAGCGCTCATAGCTCAGTTGCATCGATGATTAGAAACAATCACCGAGGGTAAGCAACGACGACGCGGTCAGTAGCTGGATGGGTGACCGCTATTGGAATAATACCATGAGCGTCTCCGTGTTTCGGAGGTCACGTTAAGCAGTCGTTCCCGGTTGTTATCAGATGATAACAATCGTGAAGCTTAGTTGGAGGCCTTTGAAAACATCCAACGGCAAGATTCCATTCAGCCAGCGTAGGGACGTATAGTCTTAAGCCTCTTCTGAGAGGAGACCCGAGCCCAGTAGTGGGACATTATGGATTGTTGGTGATAGTTTACCCAGGAATTGGTATCAATATTAAATAGGTACTGTGTGTTTGTGATACATAGATGGGTCAGCGAGCGGCGAGGGCGAGGTCAGCGGCGACGAGCGGCCACCGTCGCCGCCGCGCGCGCCCTCCGCGCCCCTCCCGCACCCCTCACACCCCTCACACCCCGCACACCCCGCACACCCTGCTGCCAGCGCAGCGGCGGCCACTGCAGCCGTCTTCGTAAGTATTTAACGTTATATATACAAATATTCACTTATAATCTCTCTCACTTTCTCTTCAAATGACAAATCATTACAAAGTTATATTGTGGCATAACAAATCGGTTGTTCCTGAATACACTGTTAACCTTAAGAATTATATTTTCCAGAACGCAGCGGGCGCCGGGAACGCACTCGCACAGCTACAGCACCTCCTGCTCACTCAACACGGCGCACACTCGCTACTGCTGCACACGCAGGTGAGCACGCTCATCGCCCCCGTCCTGCATTGTTAGAAGCTGCCTCAAAAATTAAAGCACTCTCGTTGCACTATAACCAACACTGATGTCGACTTCCCTCGCGTTCCAGGTTCAGCAGGCCGTGGCACAAGCAGCAGCGCAACAGTTGCAGCAGCTGCAAGCGCGTGCCGGAGCCGTCCCTCCTTCGACGACAGGTAATGTATAATCATATCGTCATCTATCGCTACATTATTTCCTTTTTTTAATGAAAAACTTAAAGCTGAGTATTTATTACATTTAACGGTTGGTTTTGTTAGACGGTCGGTCACCTTCACCGCGGCGGACTCCGCCGGGCGCGGGCGCGTTCCTGACGCCGCACACGCCGGGCTCGGGGCGCGCGCGCTCGCCGCTGCACTCGCACTCGCACACCCCGCTGCACGCGCACGCACACAAGCCGCGAGCGCTCGAACCCACTGCCGATGATACTGCGGACCTCGAAGAGTTAGAACACTTCGCCAAGACATTTAAACAGCGTCGTATCAAGCTAGGTGAGAATTTGGCCAGTCGTTTGACGTAACTCGGCTGCGGTTTTCTAAGACAAATTAACAATTATCGCAACTCGGTTCGCAGGATTCACTCAGGGCGACGTGGGACTCGCGATGGGCAAGCTGTACGGGAATGATTTCTCTCAGACGACCATATCGCGATTCGAAGCGCTAAACCTGAGCTTTAAGAATATGTGCAAATTGAAGCCACTGCTTCAAAAGTGGTTGGAGGATGCGGACTCGTCCTTGGCGGGCGGCGGTGGTGGGGCAGGGGGTGGAGCGGCTCTCGGTGCGGGGCTAGCGGAAGCCGTGGGCCGGCGCCGCAAGAAACGTACCTCCATCGAGTCCGGCGTGCGAGTCGCGCTAGAAAAGGCCTTCCTACACAACCCTAAGCCGACGAGTGAAGAAATTTCGGCTCTAGCTGACGCTCTCTGTATGGAGAAGGAGGTGGTGCGCGTCTGGTTTTGCAATCGCCGCCAGAAAGTGAGTCTCGTAACCGTCATCGAGTGGTCCCCAACAGGTGGTGTGCGACTCGGGCCCTGACCGTTCCGTGTGTGTTGCAGGAGAAGCGGATCAACCCGCCGGCGGGCGAGAGCGGCGCGGGCGCGCTGGGCGGGGTGCACCTGGGCGCGCACCACGCGCTGGCGCCGCACGCGCACGCGCACGCGCTGCACGCGGCCGCGCTGCAGCCGCTGCAGTCGCTGCAGCCGCTGCAGTCTCTGCAGCCGCTGGCGCTGCTGGCGCGGGCGCCTCCGCGCGACTGACGCGGGGGGCGCGCGCTCCCGCTGCTCACACATATCCTCTCGTTGTAAATAGTGACGGTACTGTACAGACTAGTTGGTTAGCGTGTATATAGATGTATGTGCGTGCGAGCCGCGCCCGTCTTTAGTGTAAGTTTATATATTATTATTAAGTGAATTTTATTTATGTCCGGTGAGCGAGGCGCTCGCGCCTGCGCTGTTCAGAGCTCATATCAGTTAGCGCACCACGCGACGCGTATGTAAGGTGGATGTGTAGAAAACTATCTATATGTTACAATAAAACATGATAGACATTACTCTGTGTTTTATTCTATTGCGCTAGTCCCCCATCAAGTAAGGTTGTGTTGATGCTGACGATTCATGGCGGTGTTTGTAAGCCGTGTCCTCGATCATACCTGTAACAACGAGCATAACGGGAAATGCTGGCACGATGGACATTTCAACTCCATTTAAATTGAAAAAATAATGTATTTTTTTTTACTCAAACTGTTTCATTGGAAATAATGTACTTAAAGCTAAAAAATAATTTGGGTAAAAATATCTATACTTATAATAAAAATGTAACAGTTCCAATTCTGTACATTTAAGATATTTACTAATTTTTTTTTGGAGGGCTCGATCGATACTGAAGCCAAAACTGTATTTTTTTTCATTTTTGTCTGTCTGTCTCTCTGTCTGTATCTTGGCCGCGCATCACGCCGAAACTACTTAATGGATTCAAATGAAACTTGGCATGATTTGAGTTCATACTACGAGGTAGGACATAGGATACTTTTTATCCCGAAATTCAGCACGGTTTCCTGGAGAGAGGGGATGAAATTCAAAATATGTACTTAGTTGTAATTCAATAACACATAGTCCGATTTCATTCATTCTTTTTTTGATAGAAAGCAAGTACTTTAAATATTGTTCCGTGATCTATTTATTTGTTTATTATTCGACTTTGTGTGTATTTATCGGCTAGTTCTATAAAATCTAAAAAATATAAGTTGCACAGATTTCCGATAGGTGACGCCGTATTTCTATTTCTAGATTATCCGGAAGATTCTTTTTCTAGAATTTTCAGTAATGTAGAAAGTATTTCCAAAAAAAAATGTTGCGGTACAAAGTTCGCCGGGTCAGCTAGTTTTCAATAAAACCGTTTAAGTTAAAAAAAAATTACATATTTTTTATTTTGAAGTTTTTAGTTTTTAATTTCATTACATAGTACATCTCATCTGTATTCTACTACAACCCCTTTCATCTGATACCCATATAGTGGTAGTTGTTCGAGACCAACATCAACATAGTGCGATCAAAACCACTAGTTCAAAAATTAGTTCCTTTTTTCTCCCTAGATGGAGCTGTTACAAAAACTTAGATCGCGCTATCGTTGTATTAGATGTGTTAGTATATAAGGTTTACAACCATTATGTATTGAAGAACAAGGCTGGTGTTTAGTTCAAGGCGATTGCTAATTAAACCGTGGAGTCTTACGAACCCACAGAACAGTGCACAGTGGTTTTATTCAATTCCCTACTAGTGTCACACACCCAGTCCAACGATACCACGCTTGGTATCAAACATTGGTCCTACGCGCCGGGTAAGGACTACTTTACGGTGTCACCGTTGGCATCGCCCCTTCGTGTAACTCGCAGTGGGTCGCTGCACTAGAGTACACGCTCACCGCAGCAGCGGCAGCTACGTCTGTCGTCGTTGTTGGCGAGATCAGCCGTTGCGTGGTAGTTCAACATCGCTGCCACAGAGGTCGTTTCACGAGCAGGTTAGCAGATTCGATCGTTTCATCGAAAGCCGCTTGCAGTTCAAGCAGTGTCCACAAGAGGGCGCTACTCCGAAATCAACAAGTAGTGTTTGTGTCAAATGTGAATTTGTGAGTACAATTTTATATATTTATTTGGTTCCCGTTCAGTAATTAAATTCAAGCAATCAAGTTAAACAATTATAGACTTTATTTCTATCAAGTAATTTACTTTGAAGAATCACAAGAAATTTGGGACTTGTAAAATTTTTTGTTTATTTAAAAAAAACTTGTAAAATTTCTCTTATGTGCATGGTAGAATTAGGACTTAGAATAATTTATGAAAAACGGGGGAACGGGGAACCTGCGCCCGATTCTACTCGACTTTTTGTTTCTAAAACACTTGTAAAATTTTAACCAGTGATTGAGGACTTAGAATATTTTGGAGTTGATTTTTCGACACTTCTATTTTTTGCTCAGATCAACTTTTAACTTGTTACAATTGGTTCATCTGTCTTATTGAGCTTAAACTTTATTTTTAAATTGAATACTCCTTTTATATAATTTAAGCATAATTATTAAGATGGAAGGATCAATTAACCTTTTGAAAAGTTTACACAATGTCATAAATAAAGGATTGATTAATTTTAAGAAAAGCGGCAAGGATAGATTGACCATTGAGTATATTGAAACAAAACAAGAATTAGAAAAAGATTGGATTACATTTAAAAATACTAATGCTAAATTATTTGAAAACTTTAAACTAGAAGACATAAAATTCAGATGCAAATGATATTTATGATAAAGTAGAGGATATTTTTTTTTTTTTTTTTTTTTTATGTATGACCCGCCAAAATGAATCTACTCTGCCTGATGGAAAGCATAAGCAGAATCCAAGAGTGGTGGTCACCATACTCACTGCGAATGCAGACAATGCAGTATGGTGACCCACACTATGGCTATATACATAATTTACAAAAGTTTATTAAAAACAACACTCAACAAGATACTTGTTGCGAAGGGTTCAGTTCAACAAACCGATCAAAGTCCTAGCACTTCTAAGCCTACTAATGCTTTCGTACAGTTGCCTAAGATAGCCATACCGATTTTTTCGGGTAAATACGGAGAATGGACAACGTTCCATGATCTTTTTATATCATTAGTTCACAAAAATGAGTTTTTGGACAACGTACAAAAGCTGCATTATTTAAAGAGTCATCTCTCTGGTGAAGCAGAACAATTGATCCGTCACACTCCTATGACTGACTCTAATTATATGCAGTGTTGGACTCAACTAGAAAAACGTTATAGCAATAAGAAATACATAACGAACTGCATTCTAAAAAGGTTGTTTGGTCAAAGGCGTATGTTTGTAGAATCAGCAACATCATTAAAAAAGCTTCTTGACACCACAACCGATTGTTTAAATGCTCTCACAAATGTAGGCATCAATGTGACTACATGGGATGTTATTATCATACACATAGTTACTTTTAAGTTAGATAGCGAAACACGAAAACAATGGGAGCTCAGTGTTTGCAACGATTCCAATAATGACTTGCCGAGCTACAATCAATTTAAAGTTTTTATCGAAAATCGTTTTCGCGCTCTAGAATGCCTAGAGCCAAGTTCAAAAAAGGATACAATTCATCAGGTCAGTAACATAAGTTCAAATGCTCATAGTTCAAAGGCAATGATGGCAACTAGTTCAATACAGGTAAGATGTGAATTCTGCGCAGACAAACACAAACTTTGTTTCTGCAAAGAATTCGTTAAAGAACCTATAGAGATTAGGCGTAAGTTTGTGTTACAAAACAACATCTGCTTCAACTGTTTAGGTGGCAATCACACCGTACGTAATTGTAAAAAATCAACCTCTTGCAGACTTTGCCAAAAGCGACATCATTCTCTCTTACATCTTGACCAAGATCCAGAGAATAATAGACAAGCATCAGCAAACCGAACTATCAGTAGCACTAGTTCAACAACTGAGTCTAAGCCGATAGTTTCATGCTTGTCTACAGGTAAGGTTCTTAAACCTAGACAGGTTTTACTAGCTACAGCGCTAATAAAGGCCGAGTCAGGGTTAGGTGAGTTTCAAACAGTTCGCGCCTTATTAGATCAAGGTTCACAAGCGTGCTTCATTACAGAAGCCACAGTTCAAGCCCTCAGACTAAAAAAGATACCAATTCGAGGTTTCGTGTCAGGTCTGGGTGGTCAAAGTTCAACCATTATTAGAAACATGGTACAGGTCAACATCCAATCTCGTATTCAGCCAGAATTTAAAATGAAGGTAAATGCTTATATACTTAGCAAGATCACCGGACAATTGCCTGAGCGTATCATTCATACAAATTTAGATTGGGTAAGTTTTACAGACTTACAGTTAGCAGATTCAGGTTACCACACCCCTAATAAAATTGACATTCTCTTAGGTGCTGATGTTTATTATTGCATTATTAGGTCGGGTATGATAAAAGGTCCTTCTAATAATCTTATAGCCCAAAACACTGCTTTAGGCTGGATCCTATCTGGTACAGTAAACTCTGAAGCAAGGCACAACTCAAATAGGACAAACGTCATGCATGCTCAGGTAAGGGAAGATGAACTTTTGAGAAAGTTTTGGGAAATTGAAGAGGTCATTCGTTCTAAGAAAATATTTACACCTGAAGAGAAGAAATGCGAAGAGCTTTATAGTACAACAACAAAGAGAGATAGCAATGGAAGGTATTTGGTTAGATTACCATTTAGAGACGCAGATCCTCTTTGTAAAGCAGGAAATTCACGTACTATCGCTGAAAAGAGACTCAAGGCATTAGAGAAAAGACTAAGTAATAACACACAATTAAAAAATAGCTACACCGAAGTTTTGGAAGAATATTTGGAGTTAGGACATATGAGACCAGTAGGAAAGTATGACGAAAATAAAGAAATAGCAGTCTACTTACCTCATCATGCTGTTGTGCGGGATGACAAAAGCACCACAAAGGTTCGCGTAGTTTTTAATGCGTCTGAGAAGAACAGCAATGGAGTCTCACTCAACGACACGCTAATGATAGGACCTACTCTGCAGTCTAACTTAAGACACACTGTTTTAAGTGTCAGTCACACTGAGTTCATTCTGTAGCTCTTGTAGCAGACATAATCAAAATGTACCGTCAGGTCAGGATAGCCGAAGAAGACGCATTATTTCAGCGCATACTTTGGCGAGATAGCCCTGAAAAGGACATTACTGATTATAAGCTCATGACCGTTACCTTTGGTACCTCATCTGCACCATATCAGGCAGTTAGAACTCTTCATTAAGTTGCGTATGACGAAGGTGAGAACTTCCCGTTAGCTAAAAACAGAGTCCTCAACAGCTTCTACATGGACGATTTAATGACAGGTTGTCATAACATAGAAGAAGGATTTGAAATATACAAGCAAACGACAGACTTGTTAAATAAAGGTGGTTTTCAACTACAAAAGTGGAACAGCAACAGTCAGGAATTAGTAGATAAGATAAGATCAATAGAACATATTACAAAAGGACAAAGAGATAAAACTAGAACAAAAGAAAATATAAATCAGGACAAAAAGGACACAAAAAAATACATTAAGGACAATATCAAAGAAGAAAAATCATTAGAAATAAAAATAGATAGTACAATTAAAATATTAGGTCTTACCTGGTGTCGCACCACAGATACTTTTCAGTACTCAGTGAATGTCCCAACTTCGATGAAAGCACCATTAACTAAGAGGTCAATTATATCATACAAAGCCCGACTATTTGACCCACTAGGATGGTTAGCTCCTAGTGTGGTCTTAGCTAGGGTATTCATCCAGAAGTTATGGTTGGCTGGTGTAAGTTGGGACGAGGAGCTAAATGACGAACTTAAAAAGGAATGGAATACATACCGTGAGGAACTATCGTTACTTAGCAGTATCCGGATATCTCGATGGCTGACGATGATCTGGAACTGCACGGATTTAGTGACGCTTCCAAAACTGCTTACTCAGCCGTGATTTATTTACGGATACTTGATAGTTACACCGTGGGAGAGCCACGCTTCGGCATGAATGGGCCGGCTCGACCGGAGTGATACCACGGCCTCACAGAAAACCGGTGTGAAATAGTGCTTGCGCTGTGTTTCACCGAGTGAGTGAGGATACCGGAGGCCCATACCCGAACCCCTCCCCCTATCTCCCCCCCCCACATCCCCCAAAGGCCGGTAACGCAGTTGTGAAGCCTCTGGTGTTGCGGGTGTCCATGGGCGGCGGTAATCGCTTACCATTAGGCGATACGTCTGCTCGTTTGCCGGTCTATTCCATAAAAAAAAAAAAAAAAAAAAAAAAAAAGAGACGGAAGAGTACACGTATCCTTATTAGTTGCGAAAACCAGAGTAGCACCCGTGAAGCAAATTAGTATACCACGGCTAGAATTGTGTGGAGTGGTACTTTTATCGAATCTTCTAGCGAAGACAGCCGAAGTTTTAAATATCTCTAACGATAAAGTCAGGGCATGGACCGACTCTACTGTAGTGTTGGCCTGGATTAATAGCCACCCCAGTAGATGGAAGACATTTGTGGCCAATCGAACGTCTGAAATCTTGACCACCATGAAAGCTTCACAATGGTTTCATGTCGCGACTAAGGACAACCCAGCCGATTGTGCTTCTAGGGGAATGCTGCCAAGCTTATTTATTGATAATAATCTATGGTTTCAGGGACCTTCATTCTTAAAAGAAAATATTATTATATACAAAAAATCAAATAATTTTAATGTAGATTTAGAACAGTCCATAAAAGCTCACATATCAGTTATGTCAGATAACTCATTCTTTGAAAGGTATTCTACACTAACTAAACTTGTAAGGGTTGTAGCATATTATCGAAGATTCCTAAGGGAAAACAAACAACTTCATAAAATATATTTACAAAAAGCAGAGTTAGACGCCGCACTTGAATGTTGTATACGATTAACACAAATGGAAATATTTACAATAGAGTACAACCAATTACAAGAGAACAACTATATACAAAAGAAATCAAGTTCACTAAAATCATTGTGCCCCTATCTTGATAACAAGGGTATTATAAGGGCCAGAGGTAGACTTGAAAAGCACAATTAACCGAAAACCGGAAACATCCTATTATTCTACCACATTCAAGTTACCTAACTCGTCTTATTATAGCTGATGCACATGGTAAAACATTACACGGAGGTCCTCAGATCATGATAAACTACTTGAGGACAGGCTACTGGATCATAGGTATACGAAGTCTGGTCAAACAGCATGTACACAAGTGCGTAACATGTATCAGGCATAGAGCTAGTATTAAAAATCAACTTATGGGTTCACTTCCAGCTGTTCGTTGTACTCCTGCAAGACCGTTTTTAAACAGCGGAGTAGATTATGCCGGTCCCATAAATATTAGAACGAGTAAGGGTCGTCGGCACCGTTCATATAAGGGCTACATTTGTCTCTTTGTCTGTATGGCCACGCGCGCTTTGCATCTTGAAGTGGTCAGCGATATGAGCTCTCAAGCCTTCTTAGCAGCCTTTAGAAGATTTGTATCGAGGCGAGGTCACTGCGCCAATTTATATAGTGATAACGGTACCACATTTGTGGGTACCAGTAGAGAGCTCATGCAATTAGCGACAGTTCAGTCATCAATAGCCGAACATCTGGCATCTAATGGAACAGAATGGCACTTCATACCTCCCCATAGTCCCAACTTTGGCGAACTTTGGGAAGCAGGCGTAAAGTCAATGAAGTTCCATTTGAGAAGGGTCATCGGTGATGCTACGCTTACGTTTGAGAAGATCTCTACGCTCCTCAACCAAGTTGAAGCCTGTCTAAATTCTAGACCGATGAGTGTCATTGATGTTACAGACCCAGGCGAACCGTTACCCTTAACACCTGGACATTTTCTAATCGGCGAGCCGCTAGTAAATATACCAGATAACCAATATCATAGTTCAAACATAAGTCATTTGTCCCGTTTGCAATTAATTCAAAAAATGGTCCAGTCATTTTGGAAACGTTGGTCCCAAGAATACCTTTGTAATCTAATGAATCGGTACAAGTGGCTTTGCCAAGTTCCCGAGCCTAAAATTGGCGATATTGTGTTCATAAAGGAAGATGATTTGCCTCCGACACGTTGGTTGATGGGTCGCGTATTAGCAAAACATCCTGGTGATGATGGTATCACCCGTGTAATCACTGTGCGCACTCAGTCCTCAACTTTTAAAAGACCAATATCCAAAATTTGCATTTTACCGGTTGTTGCTTAAAACTTGTTTTATTTAGTTCACTATTATTAAACCATAGACCAAACATTTATGAAAAAAAAACAATGTAATTTATTTAAACAAAAAGAAATATTTACAATTTATGTACACGTCTTAACTTCATTCGATCTCCATTTGTGATCCATGAAATCTAAATTTATATTAGATAAGTTTAGTTGTTAAGTTGTATTGTTGTTGTTTACAACATATATTTTATTCATTAGTATTAGATCAAATTGTTGTGTTTATGCAGTTCAACTTATTTTTAGTATAGTTATTAAGCATCATCATTGTGATATTTAGATCAATTGTAAGAAGGACATTTCGTCAGTAACGTCCTTGGTGGGCGGTATCTTCGAGACCAACATCAACATAGTGCGATCAAAACCACCAGTTCAAAAATTAGTTCCTTTTTTCTCCCTAGATGGAGCTGTTACAAAAGCTTAGATCGCGCTATCGTTGTATTACATGTGTGTATATAAGGTTTACAACCATTATGTATTGGAGAACAAGGCTGGTGTTTAGTTCAAGGCGATTGCTAATTAAACCGTAGAGTCTTACGAACCCACAGAACAGTGCACAGTGACTTTATTCAATTCCCTACTAGTGTCACACACCCAGTCCAACGATACGACGCTTGGTATCAAACAGTAGTCGTGACGAAATTTCTAAACCGCTATTTTGTAGCGGCGGCCATCTTGTATTTACAATGAATCAGAATTTATATAATTGTATTGTCACCAGAACTAAAGGCGTGTACCAGATTTCAGTTCAATCAGTCTACAGGAAGGGGGTCAAATTTCAAGTACTGGATTTGACCCAAACAAAATATATAATATAACCGTTTAAAAATACTTAGTATAGAGACCGGCACATAACTTGGCCAGCTTCGTTAGATGCGCAGTAGTCATCTTTTAGGTCCCTTCGGTTGGTAGCGGAACGCGGGGATTCTGGTAGGATCGTTCCGAGCAAGCGATTGGTGCGTCAGTCGACTACACCTGCGAGCACTGAGTTCAACGCACTTAGATGTTACTAGCTGATCCGGCGAACTTCTTATTTACATATCTGCCTCAGCGTCCCACAGGTAGTGTACAGTCGCGGACAAAAAAAAGACTTTACCCGTTGTCTTTTTTTTTCTTTCTCGCAAAAAAATAATGAAAGAAATCGGACTATGTGTTATTGAATTACAACTAAGTACATATTTTGACTTTCATCCCCTCTCTCCAAGAAACCGTGCTGAATTTCGGGAAAAAAGTATCCCATGTCCTACCTCGTAGTATGAACTCAAATCATGCCAAGTTTCATTTTCATTTGAATCCATTCAGTAGTTTCAGCGTGATGCGCGGCCAAGATACAGACAGACAGATAGACAAGAGAGCCCTCCAAAAAAAAAAATTCAAAATATATTTAATGTACACAATTGGACCTGTTACATTTTTATTATAAGTTGTCACGTAGTGGCTTTAGGGTGTGGACCCTGAGAGGTTCGATCAAACGGTCGTCCTCCAAGTTAAAGGCACTTAACTTGGTTTGCTGCGATGAGAAAAGGAAGAGGTGTAGTCCTGGGTCGGCTTTAGAGGCCGACCGCCGTAGAGGCGTCGCAGGCGACTGGCGTGGTAGACGCCGGCCGAGAGAGGTGCAGTGCTGGGGCTCCGGCGTAGGCCGGGCGACCCAGCCGCCAGGCGTGGTAGATGCCGGGCGAAAGAGTGCAGTGCTGGAGTCGGCTTTAGAGGCCGACCCCCCGTAGAGGGCAGCGCAGCCGTCCGGCGTGGTAGACGCCGGGCGAAAGAGTGCAGTGCTGGGGTCGGCTTTAGAGGCCGACCCCCCGTAGAGGGCAGCGCAGCCGTCCGGCGTGGTAGACGCCGGGCGAAAGAGGTCGAGCTGTAGTGCGCTCGTCCTTTTACGTGTCCCTGCGGTGGTAGGGACAGCGGCTCAGCGGTGGGAGGCGAGCGCCGATGACGCGTGACACCCCCCCCGAGGTCAGCGAATTTCCCCTAGGAAAAATTCTCGCCTAATGAGGCGAGCGCCGATGACGCGTGACACCCCCCTCATTAGGCGAGAATTTTTCCTAGGGGAAATTCGCTGACCTCGGGGTCGCCACTGTCGGCAGCTCCTCCTGGTACCCTGGGAACAAGATTAAAGCAGGATCAGAATTTTTTTAGAGACAAAAAAAAGTTTAAAGAGATAAGAGGGAAAAGACAAACTAACAGGCTAAGGTCATATCAGCTTAGTTCAATAGCAAAAATATAGTGAAGTTAAAAGTTTATAGGTTTGAAATAAAATTTCAAATAAAAAGTTCAATTGAGAACATAAACAAAGTGAGTCATACATTCCGATGCTCCGTTAGAAATGTTTAAAGAATTTAGTATAATAGTTGCAAACTTGTTTAACTGTTTAGGTAGATGCAGTAGTAGAAAATTGTAGTTATAAGTAGGTATGCTAGCTAAGACATATGTGCGAAAGAGAAAAATAAACAACCAGATCGACAACAACAACCGAGAATCGAACCTGTAAGTCGGGTTTGACTCGACTTTTTAACTACTGAGCCATAGGTTAAAAGTTTTTGTAGATTATAGTTAGATTTTATAGTGCTATATTTATTTTGTTTTTATTTTTTGTAATGAACAATAATTTAGTATTTTTTTAAAAAAGTTAAAGTGTGTAAGGACAAGAAATGTTATTTGATTTACGACGCAGGAAATAATTTTTAGAGATAAATAATACAGAAACCCATCTGTAAAAAATGTTAGTTATGGAATGAGTAAACAAAATCACTGTTTATTAATTGTTTTAACTAACTTTGGCTAATTCGCCAACCAAACGAGATCTTTTAGAAACGACATTAGATTTGACTTGTTTAGGGGCCAATTTTTATAAAATATTTGTGTTCGTCACTGAGAAAATAAAATTATCGAGCTGCCAGTACCTTCTCAAAGATAGAAGGTTGATAGTCTAAAGTCTTGGTGTATACATACATCTCGTGGTTCATCAACTATATTGGGATCAAAATCCGTAGCAATATAGATGCGACCACAGTGACGACTTAAATTTCAATATACATTGTAGCATTAGATTTAGTAGTTTAGAGAAATGAATGATTTTAGTATTTAAATTGATGATAGATTCTCTGGTCGCGAATTATCAAGTAGAAAAAGTTGTTTAGTAGTTTTGGTAGTTTTTAGTAGCTTTTAGTAGTTTTTAGTAGATATAAGTAGGTAATTGTAGTTTAGATGTATCGTTTCACCGAGTATAGTTTAGGGTGTATACAGCGGTGTGTCGATTAGAGTATTTAGACAAGTTTATGTGGTCATTTTCAATTAAATTGAAACGACTGTTTAGGAGAACAAGGGAACAAAATAATTTGTTGTAGTTAATTAATTATATATATATGGCTTTAAGGCTTGTTTAGAGAGTTACCGACCGCTCTGTTATAAATAAATAAATCCCCAATAATAATAATAAGTTTGGCTTTAAGGCTTGTTTAAAGAGTTACCGACCGCTCTGTTATAAATAAATAAATCCCTCATCAATGATAAGTTTTAGTACTAAGGCTTAAGTTTTAGGAGTCACTAACCGCTCCAAAGAGTATTAAAAGTACCAAGAATCATTAGTAGAAACTGGCCACATGATGTCACAACATCATAAAGGTTACAAGTAGTAACTATCAAGGGTTAGGGCCTTGAGTGTCTTTCAGAAGACATGATGTCACAACATCATAAAGGTTACAAGTAGTAACTATCAAGGGGTAGGGCCTTGAGTGTCTTTCAGAAGACATGATGTCGGGCGTCATTAGGGTTAGAGGAACAGAGTTCACGACATTTTGGTGGATGATCAAGTGCTTAGCACAGAGCGATACCTGCCACCGATAGAGGCGAACAGTCAAAGCTTAAATTCCAATCAAAATTGTCAGTAAACCTTTAAGAGTTAATTAGTTAAAGTGGCAGTATAGCCGGTTAGAGATAGAAAGAGATTAAATAAGTAGGTATATTGGTTTAGACCAAAATATACACAAACGAACATACAGACCAGAAACATACATGCCAATACGATACCCACATTATGTGATTATTTTTATGTAGTCGTATTGCAACTTTATATAAATCCACCTACATCTCAAGCATCACTAGTTAAAATTGTCTCAAGTTGAGAATAGTGCAAGAATGTTGTAAGAACAACATGTTTATAGGTATATTTTATAAGTAGCTATAGTGGAACATCTGTATAGTGAATTCCAAAGGTCGATGGAATAATTATATTGTAGATTGTAGCTATAGTATATGATATTGTAGCAAGTTGCAGCGGTCAACAGTATATAGGTATTATTAGTAGACATTTAGAAATGCGTTTCGATATTTCGCGAAACAACACATAGAATAGAAAAACAGGTACTAAAAGTACACGAAAATATTATAAAGTAGTATTTTAAACTACAAAATCTAGAACAAGGATCCGAGATGACCACATTGTGCATAAAAACTATGGTAGCCATTTTGTTTAAATAGTAGCCATATGGTTAAGTACCTTTTGAGGTTACGTCGCCACGAGGCTTTAAATTAGCCCAGAACAATTTAGAGTGAAAGATCGACGACGATACTATTAAAAGCAACTTAGTCATCAAATTAATTGTTTTAGTTTAATTTGATGATCGCCCACACTTTACAAAAATTTTAGATTTATTTAGTGGCTAGAAATATTTGTAGATTTTATTTTATAGGTTTACGCTTCTATCATTGTTAGAATGCATTTTTAAGAGAATACGTAAACAATAGACGGGCAAGAAACGACAAGACTCAAGGTGTTTTGTCAAATATATATATGTAATATGTAATCGATGTTACACCGATCGACATCATTTATAGCATATTTTTAAGAAAATATCAAGCAACAAATGAACGAGAAACGACAAGACTAAGAATCAACTGTGTTAGATATTATTTAACACATATTTAATATAGTTTAGAAAAGTATAGTTTAATGTTAGTAACCTCATTTAGAATACAAATCGCATCTATTGTACCTACCAGAAAAACAAGTTATAGGACTGAGTTTTAGAGAGGTATCAACATGTACCATTTTTGAGTTTTAGATAGTAAATGAAATGACCATAGCCGCAGATGTATACAGAAGTTGAAAGAAAAAAATTACGCGTTAGATGAATAATACGAGTATGTAGTTTAAGTTTAGATAAGTTTAATAATGACGCAAAGTAATAATTAAGTTTTTAGTAATGAAGCCAAGTTTGGTCTAGTTAGATATTTGAACAGAATTAATTAAGTTAGATATAGCTATCGAACCCATTAAGGTGTGTTTGAAAGAAAATTAGAATGTATCGAATTTCATCCAGGTTGTTACAATAAGATTAAGCGAGCCGTAGGGCGTGGCGTGGTTCTGCGCGTGCGAAACCGGTTTTCGTTTGCGAGTCAACGCATTCCAGCGACTTGCATTAAAATTGCGGTTTATATAAGCCACAAGCGAACAAAATTTAAGCGAAAGTAATTAAAAGTATTTTTTGCACACGCGGTTCTAGCGAAAAAATATGAAAAAGCAAATAAAAGTGCGTGAATATACACGCGGTTTCGACTGACACGTGTTTTAATGAAAAAGAATATATAGAAAAGCAATTAGAAGCACATGAATGTACACGCGGTTCTGATTGGCACTTGTTCACAGCGAAATAATAGAAAAAAACACTTTCCTGGATGGGATTCAACATAAAACAAGTAATACACACAAAATATACACAATAAAAAGAATATGAGGTAAACCGTGATCGAATCTCTCAGTTCAGTCGGGCGCCATGTGTCTCGTAGTGGCTTTAGGGTGTGGACCCTGAGAGGTTCGATCAAACGGTCGTCCTCCAAGTTAAAGGCACTTAACTTGGTTTGCTGCGATGAGAAAAGGAAGAGGTGTAGTCCTGGGTCGGCTTTAGAGGCCGACCGCCGTAGAGGCGTCGCAGGCGACTGGCGTGGTAGACGCCGGCCGAGAGAGGTGCAGTGCTGGGGCTCCGGCGTAGGCCGGGCGACCCAGCCGCCAGGCGTGGTAGATGCCGGGCGAAAGAGTGCAGTGCTGGAGTCGGCTTTAGAGGCCGACCCCCCGTAGAGGGCAGCGCAGCCGTCCGGCGTGGTAGACGCCGGGCGAAAGAGTGCAGTGCTGGGGTCGGCTTTAGAGGCCGACCCCCCGTAGAGGGCAGCGCAGCCGTCCGGCGTGGTAGACGCCGGGCGAAAGAGGTCGAGCTGTAGTGCGCTCGTCCTTTTACGTGTCCCTGCGGTGGTAGGGACAGCGGCTCAGCGGTGGGAGGCGAGCGCCGATGACGCGTGACAAAGTATAGATTATAATATTAAATGAGGTAAGAGACCTAGGTGTTCAATTCGACAGCAAATTAAGTTTTTTTTCCGCATGTGGACAACGTTATGAAAAAGCCTCTAAAATGCAAGGGTGTATTATTCGCAAACACAAACTGTTCTGTAATCCAGACACGAACATTTCCATTTTCAACACATACGACGTACGTAGTTGTCTTGAATATTGTTCGATAGTCTGGTCACAACATACACCAATTTAGAATTGAACTCATACAGGAAAGATTCCTTAGGCACTTAACTTATTCTTTTAAACGTAAGTCGTACAGGGATAAACTTAATAATTTTGGAATGTTTAGGCTATTTCACGATATGACGTTTCTATACAAAGTATTACGGAATGAGTTCGATTGTCCATCACTTTTAAATTCATTTAGGCTGCGAGTCCCACGTCGAGTACCCATACGAACACTCATAAATGCCGGGTGGTTGCATCAGCCACTTGCTAGAACCAATGTAAAGTAATTCTCAGCTACATGCTATTTGCCCAACCAAAACCTACAACAGAATTTGCGGAGAGGTGCATGTGTTTGCCGACAAACTTCCCACTTTCAAAATAAATCTTTTGAGGTTGTTGAAGCATTACTTTTTATATCAATAGTATTAGAGCTGATATCAATCTCCCTATATAAATCTTCTTCCTAGCCTTTATTATTCCCAAGATTTCCCAAGCGACTGGCATCGGACCTCCGCAAACCTGAGGGTGAACTGAATTCGAAGGTTGAACTATTTGTCAGTATATTTGAGGGCACTGATTTCCCGATCACGATTGTCATAGGTATTCATGACAACCAGTACCGACGGCTTAACGTGCTCTCCGAGGCACGGGCGGTAAACACCGCCACCTTCCATACTTCGGGATGCTATTAAGAATTTCTTGTAAGAAAAACCCAACAGCAGTCCGACCCGGGAATCGAACCCGAGACCTCTTGATCCGCAGTCGCTTACGCTAACCACTAGAGTACTAGACCAACGAGGCAGTCAATCTCCCTACTTAAATATGTTTTGTATTTTTTTTTATTTCTTATAGTTGTTTTATTTCATTTTTGTCCATTTTTATATTGTTTTTATTTTCACTCGTTTCTATTGGTGCATGTTGTGACACCTTTAAATGTTGTGAATTTAAACTAGTGTTTAGTGAATTTAACTGGTTGTCCAAATAAATAAATATTATATTTTATCTATACTAATATATAAAGCTGTTTGTTTGTTTATTTGCTTGAACGCGCCAATCTCAGGAACTACTGGTCCGATTTCAGAAATTATTTCAGTGTTAGAGAGCTCATTTATCGAGGAAGGCTATAGGCGATATATATCATCACGCTAAGATAATAGGAGCACTTATGAAGAATGTTGCAAAAACGGTGGAAAATGATTACGCTACGGGCAAAAGAAAACGTAAACGAGGTTGCGTGGGTCAGCTAGTATTATTAATATTATACTCATGATAACTTTTGAATGGTATGTCTGATCTGAATAATTCAAAAGTAATTTACAGGTACTGATATAGCCCTGAATACGAAGTGATTTATGTTGATAAGGATTAATACCGAGGCACGAATAATGTGGCTTAGTTTGTTCAACGTTCAATTTGAATATTTCAATATGAAAAAGTAGTTATTGTGACACAACTATAACAGTTACACGTAAGGTATCGCGGACTTTTTTGTAGACATTAATGTCCTCTGTATAATTGTAGTAAGTACATCATTTTGCTCTATTGGGTGGGAGATTGGGGGTCATCTTACCGTAGGAGAGCCACGCTTCGGCATGAATGGGCCGGCTCTACCGGAGTGATACCACGGCCTCACAGAAAACCGGTGTGAAATAGTACTTGCGCTGTGTTTCACCGAGTGAGTGAGAATACCGGAGGCCCATACCCCAATCCCCTACCCCTACCTCCCCCCTTCCCCAAACGGCCGGCAACGCACTTGTTACGCTTCTGGTGTTGCAGGTGTCCATGGGCGGCGGTAATCGCTTACCATCAGGCGATACGTCTGCACGTTTGCCCGTGTATAAGAAAAAAAGAGTTTGTGTAATGGGTACCCACTAGATAACTGATACAAACACCCGAATTCCGAAAAGAATATTTGCAGATCATACAAATACTTAGTCCGACCCGGGAATCGAACCCGAGACGGTCTCGGCGGTGTGCGACTGCTGGGCTTGAGGTCTCGCCGAGACCTACGCTACCATTACGCCACCGATGCAGTTGATGAGGAATACTTTATATCACTTTGTAACGTTTATACGTTTATTGAGGTAGTTCTCGAAGACGCTCATAGATGGCGCTGAGTTGCATTATGAATTTTGTTTTTAAGTTTTAGATTGAAAAGGTGATAGGAAAAATAATGTATAAATATTATTGTGGATAAATAAGGCCAGCATTTGGAAGTAGATTAGAATATATTTTTCTGAAATGGAACTGAGAGTTTTTTCTGTGTTGTCTGTGGTGGATGGTTCGAGAAGGGATTGAGAGATGACATTTGTGTTAACTGGAGGTACTTCCTTTTACGATGGGTGTTGGCTGGAGACAGGTGTTGATGAGATATAAAGAAAAAAACGAGTTTTTAACCAGTAGATTGTGACGATTTGGATGGCGGCCTTGTGTGGAGAGGTTTGCCCGTCAAATATTGAGGTGAACATTACTATTTCTCGCATTTTCACGCATGTGACCGTTGGCTCACACGTGTTGATGTGAACCTGTGAAGACTCATCCCACGCCCAGTTGAGTCCCTTGGGATCTGTCTACGTATCACAGGAGGGGCTGCACGAGTCCGTGTTCCCCTGTGCCGTCATCATCAGCACAAAAGTCACATTTGTGTATCATGAAGGGTCATTGCCTCATAGTGATTGAAACATTTTTATTAGTTAACCAGTGCCGAGATAGCGAAGCTATCTTATAGTAAGTTTGATGGAATACTATTTAAAAGAAGGATAAATCTATTGAGGTACCTATGTACTGTTATGTGTTCAACAAATTGTAAGTGTGATGCCACTCCGGACAATCTTCATTGTGTGCGAGGAAGGGATAGGAACCTCGCCCTGTGTATGTAACACCAGCTGGGCTTTCCCGGGCTGAGACGATTGTGTGCCTCGAATAATCTGGAAGTTGTACCTTAATTGTACTTTTGTGCTATACTACCTGTGATATATTGATGGATGATGAAATAAATGTTTATTACATGTTTAAATAGAAGTCAGTTGTTATTTTATTTCTCTAACCTGTACCCACAGATAAATGTTTGTAACGAGGGGCTCTCAAATCTCGCATATAATGATCTAAACCACACTCCAAATAGAGCACCCTGTTACAACTTGATCAATTACCCTAATTTGACTGCACGGTTGGCCTAGTGGTTTAGGAGGTCGCCACTGCGATTTCTACTGTGCACAATGTTGTGAGTTCAAACCCCACATGGGACAACACATTATATTCAAAACTTGTTGTTCTAGATCCTGGTGCTTTTTACGTCTGTTTAGTACAGCTATGACTGCAAAGTCCCCGCGACACAGTTTTCAGTTTCAGTAGTCGACCTTAGTAACTTAAAATCCTTTTTACAATAATTTTACTCATAGAAAAGGATTTCTATGAGTAAAATTATTGTTTTTCATTTTTCAAAAAGAGTTTAATTAAGCTTCACTCAAACTTGTTTCAATTATATTTCCTAAATATCTAGCCTGTCCTTTCTTAACTAAATGTTTACGAATAGTTAATAAACTATCAATTAGTTCTGATGGACTTTCAAGCATAGTAAAAGTCTTAGGGCACGGTCGTGCCCCCGCCAAGACGAGCCAAGCGAAGCGCAAGGGCACTACCTACCTTTTCTCAAAGTGCTTCGTCGTTTTTTGAACCTTCATAACTTTGGTTTCCGATATACCAGATAGTTCAAATACTCAGGATATGATTTCAATAATAGATTACCTAACCATACGGAGTTTCAATTGCATAGCTCTGATTCTTCAGATTTTTATTGATATCTAAAAAACACCGATTTCGTCACTGACTCACTCATATGATGAAATCTCACCAAAAACATGTCCATGTAAAATGTTGCCAAGACGACTGCATATGGCTTACCCTGTCAAAAAGATATCAGATCTCATGTAGAGCCAAGCTTCTGAATCTACTCGCCCTAACTCTACCAACCTTAACTTCACAAGTAAAAATGTATGGCTTGGCTGTTTCGTTACTTCAGAAACTAAATATTCGCATAACACTTTACTTCAGAATCTATATATTTGCAAACACAAAAGGCGTTCGTTTCGCCTTCGAGACGGTAGCGAAGCGGCGATGTCACCAGATTTAAAATTTCCATTAATTTTGTTAATTAAATAAAAACCTAAAAAAACATTGGCCACACTCGACACAGACTGGCAACACAGCTTGACTTTGTAAAACGATTCTTTACTCACATATTTCATACAAAACAGCAAAGAGAAAGAAAATTCACAATTCGGCGGGGTGTTACACGCGGTTGTAAATGTACAACAGTGTACAACAATAACCGCGGGTAGCACCACGGGACTCAGCCAGTATTTATGTAGCTATGTTTGTTCTGGTGGAACCTTGCAACTTAATTTTGAAGCAGATAGGTATCTTCAACCGATTGTGTTGAAATTTTGCAAGCATAATATGTATATAGCGTGACAATGCGATATTACAATGTTAGGGAGCTGATCCGGAGCTGGAGCCGGAAGGTGGTCATAGAAACTCAGTAATGGAACACCATAGACTTTCGAGTCATTTGATTCGCCTTGACGAGTACCTACTATATGTTTTTATAGTATCCAGGGTCTGATGATGAAACCGGAAGGTAACCACCTTCCGGTTTTATGGTGGAATTCTATTATGAAACGCAATACCATCAAGTTTGCATTCATTTGATTCGTTTTGACGATTATATTATGTTTTTCCTCTAGGCACCTTCCTGCCTAGACCGTAATACATAGAGAGGTCCCGTTTCTTTTCAAACGTTGCCCAACTCCCAACTCCCAACTCAATACCCCGAGGGCTTTTTTGGAACGAAGTTCGAAGTTATGGGGCGTTGTGGAGGGGTACCCTAGCCGGCAAAAAGCGTCCGTATCGTAAGATTGACGCCTCGGCATCACAATGGTAGCGTATGCGAATGCAATGCTGGAGGTCTCGGGCTCGAATCCCGGGTCGGATCAAATGTTTGTATGATCTGCAAATATTTGTTTTTTTCGGAGTTTGGATGTTTTCTATGTATAATATGTATGTTTTTACAAAAAAAAAACCTTTTTCTTCACCCTTTTTAATTTAATTTAAATTATTCCGTGAACGAAAAATTTTCTATTATAATAAGGAACTTCGTTCCTATCTGGTGTCCCACGACACCGAACTTTTTTTTTTCTTTTTTGATATCGCTTTTCCTTTTCGAGAAATCGTCGCCTCAACGAGAAAAGTCATCGAAAAAAATTTATATTATTAAAACAAACATTCCGACTGCTTATAAGTAATGAACTGAAAAGAGAAAAACAGGTATTATAATATAGGTACATTTTTTTTTAAATTTAATAAGGGGCAAACGAGCAGACGTATCACCTGATGGTAAGCGATTACCGCCACCCATGGACACCTGCAATACCAGAGGCGTCACAAGTGCGTTGCCGGCCTTTTAAGAAGGAGTACGCTCTTTTCTTGAAGGTTTGAAGGTCGTATTGGTCCGGGAATATCGCAGGCCACAGTTCATTCCACAGTTTTGTTGTGCGAGGCAGAAACTTCCTAGAGAACCGCACAGTTGTGGACTGCCAGCTATCTAAGTGATGGGGATGAAACTGCTGTCGCGTTGGGTGATGGCGGAAAGAGGCGGCAGGAATCAGCCCGAACAATTCCTCGGAGCACTCCCCATAGTAAATGCGGTAGAAGATGCAAAGCGAAGCCACAACTCTACGCAGCGCCAAAGAGCCCAGCCGAATTGAAGATTCCTGGCAGTTGACGATTCGAGTCGCTCTCCGTTGAATGCGGTCCAGAGGGAGGAGCTGGTACTGGGGTGCCCCCGCCCAAAGATGAGGACAGTATTCCATATGTGGCCGAACCTGCGCCTTATAAAGCAGAAAGCGGTGGGCCGGAGTGAAATACTGTCTCGATCTGTTGAGCACGCCAAGCTTCTTCGAGGTCAATTGGGCCTTATCCTCCTTTTTCTTCACCCTTTTTAATTTAATTTAAATTATTCCGTGAACGAAAAATTTTCTATTAAAATAAGGAACTTCGTTCCTATCTGGTGTCCCACTACACCGAACTTTTTTTTTTCTTTTTTGATATCGCTTTTCCTTTTCGAGAAATCGTCGCCTCAACGAGAAAAGTCATCGAAAAAAATTTATATTATTAAAACAAACATTCCGACTGCTTATAAGTAATGAACTGAAAAGAGAAAAACAGGTATTATAATATAGGTACATTTTTTTTTTAATTTAATAAGGGGCAAACGAGCAGACGTATCACCTGATGGTAAGCGATTACCGCCACCCATGGACACCTGCAATACCAGAGGCGTCACAAGTGCGTTGCCGGCCTTTTAAGAAGGAGTACGCTCTTTTCTTGAAGGTTTGAAGGTCGTATTGGTCCGGGAATATCGCAGGCCACAGTTCATTCCACAGTTTTGTTGTGCGAGGCAGAAACTTCCTAGAGAACCGCACAGTTGTGGACTGCCAGCTATCTAAGTGATGGGGATGAAACTGCTGTCGCGTTGGGTGATGGCGGAAAGAGGCGGCAGGAATCAGCCCGAACAATTCCTCGGAGCACTCCCCATAGTAAATGCGGTAGAAGATGCAAAGCGAAGCCACAACTCTACGCAGCGACAAAGAGCCCAGCCGAATTGAAGATTCCTGGCAGTTGACGATTCGAGTCGCTCTCCGTTGAATGCGGTCCAGAGGGAGGAGCTGGTACTGGGGTGCCCCCGCCCAAAGATGAGGACAGTATTCCATATGTGGCCGAACCTGCGCCTTATAAAGCAGAAAGCGGTGGGCCGGAGTGAAATACTGTCTCGATCTGTTGAGCACGCCAAGCTTCTTCGAGGTCAATTGGGCCTTATCCTCCAGATGGCCACGGAACTGGACTTCGCTCGATATCTCGACACCAAGTATTCCAATGTTGGCTGAGGCAGATAGGGGAGTGTCTTCCAACCGAGGGCATACGACCCACGGCAGTTTTTTAGCGGTGAACCCCCAAATTTGTGTCTTTATGGGGTTAAAGTGGACTAAATTGAGTCTACCCCAATCTGAGATTTTTTCTAAAGAGGTCTCAATTTGGGACACAAGTTTGTTTCGACTCTCAATGACGTTTTCCCGAGAAATATTAGCGCGGTCGGTGTAGAGAGCATCGCCTGTACTGTCATCCGCATAGCAATGAATACCGCTAGTTTGCAGCATATCATTGATATGCAGGAGGAACAGAGTAGGCGATAGCACACAACCTTGTGGGACACCAGCATTCATGTAGGTATGGAGTCAGAGCAATCAACGTCGACTACGACCTTTATGCTTCTACCGGCTAAAAAGCTAGTGACCCATTCGCATAGTTTCTTGGGAAGCCCATAGGAAGGGAGCTTCGAAAGAAGCGCTTTGTGCCAGACCCGATCGAGGGCCTTCGCAATGTCCAAACTAACTGCCAAGGCTTCCCCCTTAGTCTCAATCGCCTGTGCCCAGCGATGTGTCAGGTACGCCAGAAGATCACCAGCTGATCGACCCTTACGGAAACCGTATTGCTGGTCGCTAAGCAGATGATGATCCTCTAGGTACTGCAGGAGTTGATGATTGATGATGGACTCCATTATTTTCGAGAAGAGGGAAGTTATGGCTATCGACCTGTAGTTAGATGGATTTAATCGGTCGCCTTTTTTAGGGATCGGGTGGACCAATGCTGCTTTCCATGATGTCGGGACTACGCCAAAAGAGTAGGAGAGCCGAAAAAGACGCGTTAAGACCGGTGCCAACTGAGGAGCACACATCTTCAACACAATAGGAGGGATTCCATCCGGGCCACTCGACTTATGGATATCAAGGGATAAAAGTGCTAAACTGAGCGTTGGTGGAACTGGATTTCCAGCATACAGCTCTCGCACCGCGGTATGGTAGGCGGCTCTTGTTCCCCGTCATCCAAGGTCGAGTTGGACGCAAAGTGTTTTGCCAGAAGATCGGCTTTCTCCTTTGCGTCATAGGTCAACGGAATATTTCCTATGTGCAGAGGTGGAAAGGATGGCTTACAAAAGTTGCCTTCGATAGCCTTGGCAAGAGACCATAATGCCCGAGTTCTCGAAGGAAGACGCTCCAGCCTCTCGCCAATTCTAGCGATGTGCTCCGACTTCGCCCTTGCAATGTCTCTTTTGAGGGACCTGGAGGCAAAGTTGTACTCCTTTTTCAGAGCGCTGGTATTTTGATCCCGTAGCGCCACCGCGTCAGTCCAGGCTTGGTAAGCCTTCTGCTTTATGCGAGAAGCTTTTCTGGAAGATGGACCAAACCAGGGCCGACACTTGCCACCAATGGGGACCACAGTGGATGGGATGAAGAGCTCCATACCCTGTAGCACAACATCAGCAACAAAATCAGCAGTGGCGTTGGGATTATCCGGCGAGAAGCACAACTGTCTCCAAGGGTAGGACGCAAAGAAGGACCGCATCCCATCCCAATCTGCTGACCTGTAGTGCCACACACGACGTCTGCGTGCCGTATGTATGTATGTATATTGAAATGAAACAAAGTAAATAGTATATGGTGCCGCGTGCGGTGACACACGTAGTTTTCGCATATCCTTGTTTATCCGTAGATAACAAAGTATCTACTATTTGTCTAATATTTACCGTTTGGGGTAGAGACGCTAGGTTCATGGGGTCCGAGTGCTCGCGCTATGTTTAAACAACTAGCTAAACAGCTGATTGACGCTTCTCGCGACCAAAAGCCGGCCTTTTCCTAGCACAGTGAATCAGCATTGCCATTCAACGTGGTAATGCTGCCAGTCTTTTGGGAACGTAGGCGAAGATGTGGAGTTTTTTGACGCTTGTATGTAAATATTGTTATTATTGTTTTTTTTAATTATGGTTTTGTACATAGGTGTCTATATTATGTAATAAGTAGTTTGTAATGGCAACACTAGGAAAGAACACTTAGAGATAAAACGCGAGACTAGGACTTTGTTGGCCCGCTGAATGCCAGCGGGTGCCTAAGTAATAGAATTTGGAAATATTGAGACGCTTGTGGCCGTCTGTCGCGTTAAGATCGGGAATTAACGCCGGCTCTCTCGTACGGAACCTTTGTCAAATAGTACATGTTTGACTTGTGAATCGGTCATCACATAAAGGTCAGTCAAGTGTTATCACGAGGTGAATCGCCTCAGATATTTTTTCACCAGATGTGAATGTTTTGCGACTGTCTGGTCTGGTCACATTTCATGGGCCCGTGTGGTCAGCACAGGTATCCCAAGGAATGCAACCGCCTGATGATCTGATTCACTCAAGCTTAATCTAACATAAACATTGCTTAAAGAAGGAAAGTGAGTAGGTCGAGTACGTTGTGTCGCTACAACTATATAATGTATGTACCATTTTTTTTACGCGGGGAATGCTTTTCGCACCATACCCTACGTGGGGAGACGAAGGGCGTGTGTGGGACTCACGGAGAACCGATCTACCCACTAAACCCCGCCGCGGCCTACCTCGACAGTCTGGAGGAGCTCCAGGAACGCATCAGCGGCTTCCGGAGTTCCCCCTGCCGTACCTCATGACTGAGGAACATCCCGGGGTAACTATAGTCACCCCCGGGGCGGGTCGCTATTGCGCCTCCTACCGCTCTACACAGTAAGAGTCGGAACACCGACCCGCCTTAGACGACACCTCATAATGTATGTACCTACATTATAAGATAGTTTCCATTAGTAGGTACGTATCAGTAGACCACTACCATAATAATATAATAATTATTATTTTTACGGGAATTAACGCGATCACTTATTTAAAGCCTTAAAGGTATTACATACCTCTGATTTGCCTGACGTTCGTAAATAACGTTATCGTTGTAATAAACGACGTTGTTTTAATAAGTGATCGCGTTAATTCTCGTGAAAAATTCATTAATTAATTAAATTAAATTATATCATGGAACGCGAAAGTTTAAAAGATACCATAATAATAGTTATTTAATATAAGATGCTGATCAAAATATTCGAACAAACTTCAATCTATATATATAAAAGCGAAATACCACTCACTTATTAATCACGAAATTCCTATTACATTTTGGCTTGGCGCCGACTTCAAACAGATTTTAGGTACCTAGCACACATAATAATACTACTATTTAAATGAATAAAGAATTAGGTAGGTATATACGAGAATTGGCACATAGCAATTTATGAAGAGCCAGTTTATTTTACGCTTTTTAGTGTTTTTTGCCAGAGAGTTTTCGTTGGATGGTTTTTGGAAGTCGGTTTTTTTTTATAAAAAGTTTTTATTTTTCCATTTTTAGTGCAAACAATCGTAGGTTATCAGTAAGTAGAACTATTTCATATAATTTCTGCTGATGCGAATAACTTTAGTGGTTTGAACACGTATTAAAACTGAGTATGCTCAGTTTCCAAAATTATGTTGAGATGCAAGATTTCTGTTACCGAGAACGTGGTCTACGGGGCAATAGGAATCGTGTCCAAGCTTAAATGTCGTGATGAAATAGAAGCAGGCGAGTTACTTAAAGCAAAATACATTAAGGGGTTAGTCATCATAGCGCCTGTGTCATCAGCTCACCTTAATAACTTAAAAGTATACAACTAAAGGTCTATAGATACGTATGAAATTGAAAGAACTATCCTCCAACTCCTAAACGTTGAGGAGTTGTACCTTCCATCATCAGCTTACCTAAATAATTTGAAAGAATACCACTAAAGGTAACATACATACATATGACATTTAAAGATTTATCCTCCAACTCCTAACCGTTGAGGAGTTGTACCTTCCATCATCAGCTTACCTAAATAACTTGAAAGAATATGACTAAAGGTAATATACATACATATGACATTTAAAGATTTATCCTCCAACTCCTAACCGTTAAAGAGTTGTACCTTTCATCATCAGCTCATCATCATTAAATGATGACTACCAGACGCAAATACCGGAGTAGCTTCAGAAAATATATGCCATCATCAGATCCTAGTTTCCTTGTCATGGTACCACCGTCGGAACATCTCCTTTCCAACAAAAGAAGAATTATCAAAATCGGTTTATAAACGACGAAGTTATCCCCGAACACACATAAAAACGATTTGAGAAACCTCCTCCTTTTCTTGAAGTCGGTTAAAAACATAGGACTTATACTAAAGATGTATCTTTAGAAATCAACCCCCTTTTGGGGTTAAAACGGGGGATGGTAGTTTGGACGCAAACGAGGTTGCTTGGGTCAGCTAGTAATATTATATTCTCATAGGTCCTTGATAAGAGTGTGCAAAATTTCACCTTCTATAGTGAGTAAAATCGAGTTAAAACTACTTCAAACGTTCAAAGTACTTCAAAGATTCCGTTGCTCACACAGTTTTAGCACATTTAACAGCCTGTGTAGACAAAAACTAGGTATTTTGCAATGAAGAAAACGGAAAAATTTCATCCTGAAACTACGCCACCTATCTGAGATATTGTGAATCGATCATTGTGAGGCCGTACGGACTACGTAGTTAGTGCTCGCAATAACTCACAGATGGCGCTGTACACAATACCTTTAGTGTTTTTTGGATTTTTTTATGTATATACCTAATTATATTTTATACATTATACACTTAATTAATTAATTAGTATACTATGTCATTTCCATAATAATATACGGTGGTCAAATACCGATAATTATTTCTTAAATATAATCATTTATTATGGCATGAAAATGATTGCATATCGGCGGCATTACCCAGAGCACAGTAGACTGACTGATAGACATACCTACTAGGAATTACTAGGAAATAAATTAAAATTTATCATAAAATATATCCTGGTTGTTACAAAATCAGTCAGGTGAAGGTCACGAATTTTTCGACCACATAATGCCGCAGAGCTGAATGTAGAGTATCCGATATAATTTAGGGACCCCGTCCACTGCGTTCTCTTGAATAACGTATTACAATGGGTTACGAGTGTCGAGTACAGTACCCAAGTTCTTTGGCCGTATACCTACCTACATACCTACCACAACAAAATAGTCACATAATGTCTGTAATTATGACCACAAACAAGAATAACCTTTACTTCATTCATTACATTCAATTAATGTTAAAATACACGACCCGCTGAAGGTTGAGTGGTTACATAAAAACCAAGCAGGTACATAGGTAAATTAGGTTCCTTACAAATGTTCGGTTTTTGTGATAGCTTTGGAAATTAAACTTTGCCATTTGAAGCACAAAAATTACGATACCTAATTTTATTTAATCCTGTCTGATCATAACGAGTATACATAATGCACCTGACTCACAATAGGTAGGTAACTCACAATATTACGAAATTATACGTAGAAATGTCATGTAGGGACGTAGGTATTATGAATATTTGTACGCGTATATTGTATTGTATATGCTCTATTGTTTCTCTATCTATACACTTCTATTGACGATTTGCATACTTTATCCCATTAGCTTTCACCGACACACAATTTGTCGTGAAGGAAGACCGCAATCAGCCCGCTCAGCACGTTACTGGACGCTCGCGATCGGTCACGTCCACCTGTAGCGCTCGGCGAGTGCACCACGTGGTGTCAGCGCTAATGTGCACCGCAAACACTCCGATCCAAACGTGGTGCGCCGCCGCGCCGTCACAACGCACCGCCGCGCGCCGGCACCCGCCACTCGCACGATACGATAGCGCGCGCTCCACCTCGCCGAGTCCAGTCTTCGGCCACTTCTTTGTGCTCTTTCATATTATAGTCTAATCGACGAGATCCTGTGTTCTTTGTTCGCTCATATACACAAATAACAGAGGCACATTATTCAAAATAGTGGGCGGTCGCGAGTCGAGACGGGCGCGCGGTAGCCGCGAGTGTAGTGACCTTATGTAAGTGCGGTGTAAATTGTGCGCGTGATATCAACGCTGTTATCAGTGCGCGATTAGATACGAGGACGAGCACACCTCTACCGGCGCGGCTCTCACCTGCACGCCCTACGCCGACGCCAACATGAGGAGCAAAGACCGCCTGGCTGAACTGCGACAAGTAAGTCCGTGCCGACCTCTCACGGATGCACTCTCCGCGAGGAGCGCTTCCGAGAAGCGACATACATACATTGCACTATGCCGTTCGCTTATCTGTGTCATGTACCTATATCATCGAGTGACATCATGCCCACTGTAAACAAACACCGGCAGTTCTTGTGACATCAATATAATACTATCGTTGAATAATATCGGTATTGAGAACAGAGTGTGTAGATTTGTTTCCAAGAACGCTGGCTGGCGCTACGGGGCTGCTCACCAGAGTGTTACACACTTACAAGCTCACTATTTTACATGCACCCGTCCGTTGCGCCGGACGCTCCCAGGTGTTGCTGTTCACTCATTCATTATTATCACATCATTTCAGGAGTGCCCAATTCCCTTTAAATAATAATTACACATTGACGGCTATACATTAGGTACTGTACAACAGAGCTGATACGTGATATCCGTGGGAGAGTCATGCTTCGGGCCGTAGGTACGGACCGGCCGGCCCGGAGTGATACACTCACCAGAAAACTGATTCCTTCGATGCTCTTTAAATATTGGAAATATTTTATTATATCACTTATTTAAAAGTCTGCTAATAATACATATATGTTCGTGACGTAATGCACCTTTGCCTGATAATCTGGGAATTTCCCACAATTTTGTTTCTTGCACCTCGTGTCCAGTAATTAGACCTCATAGTCGGAATCCGAAAACCTTCTAGTTTTTCTAACGAAATATATAAGACTAGTTGTTGCCCGCGGCTCCGCCCGCGTATATGTCGGTTATTGCGGCAAGTAGTAGCCTATGTGTTATTCTGATGTATAAGCTATATTACTGTAAAGTTTCATCCAAATCCGTTCAGTAGTTTTTGCGTGAAAGAGTAACAAATATCCATCCATCCATACTTACAAACTTTTGCGTTTATAATATTAGTAGGATTTATCATACCTATATAATAAAAATATGTTTTTAATTTTTGTTTTATGAAAAATACGTCTTGTATATAACTTAGTTGATACCCATCCTCAGCAGCCCGTTGCAGTCCTCTGCAGGACATAGCATAGGCCTGTCCCAAGACACTCCAAAAGGTCCGCCGGTCCGCTTATACAAGTCGTTCCACCATCTGGCGAGAGGGCGCCCGACACTACGCTTTGCCAAGATGCAGGCTCCACTCCAGAACTCGTTTACTCATGCGCCCATTGCCTCTTCAACGTACTAACTTTAAGAACTAGTCGGTTCCACCCACTCATTTCATTTTACACAATTCTTTTACTGTGGCTGTCACCCGACATGGTATTGATAAGATGCACCCCGTGAATAATTCAAGACTAACTAACAGTGTAAGTAGTGTAACGAATCGATTCTTGATTTTATACAGGAGTGCTGTATAAAATCAAATCAATGAATCGACAAACTAACAAATTCATCTTAGAAATTAATTTAATCAATAAAGCAACTACTTCGTATTTAGGAGAGTCGAGTGGAAATGACTGGAAATGACTGAAATGAAAGTGTCGACTCCTGTAGTCCCGTGCAATAGTTTGTTACAAGCGAGCGGGACATCGTTCGGCTAAACCCCACGCTCTCCGAGGATCTCCATTCGACCTACTTAGAGTGTTTAGTGCAAACTCCGATGTATAGTGTTATACGAGCTAGTTTATTAACACCATTTACCAAACCAATTAAGTATGTGTACCAATTGTGCCACTATATTATGTTCTACAGCTCCGTCCGACTTCCAATTCAAAAAATAATTACGAAGGCTACTTAATGAAATTTCCAATAATAGTATGATAGTAATCACATTTGTCAATATTAATACAACTCATTAGCCACTAGCCTAATTACGCTATTAGTTTAAATACGTACTAGTTTTCACATCCGGTTTAATTTAATAGAAACACGCAAATACGAGCACAGATCTTTATGAAGAATTGGGCTGAATTTTCTATCTATAGTTTTATGCAATGGGAAACTCTATAATACGATTTCATCAGCAGCAGTTTCATCAGCAAACAAAACAAGTAACAACCCAAAACGTCCCACAGCTGGGCTCGGGTCTCCTCTCAGGAGAGGGTTAAATCCATACGTCCCCGCGCTGGCCAAGTGCGGGTTGGGGACTGGCAAGACAACGTTGTAACGACGTACGTAATCTTGCCGTTGGATGTTTTTGAAGCCGCCCAAAGGCCTCCGAGTAAGCTTCACGATTATTATCATATGATAACAACCGGTACCGACTGCTTAACGTGACCTCTGAATGACGGAGATGCTCATGGTATCATGCCACCAGTGGTCACCCATCCAGGTACTGACCGCGCCGTCGTTGCTTACCCTCGGTGATTGTTTCGAATCACCGAGTGCAACTGGGCTAAGGGCTAGCAGCTGGCAGTGGGGTACCAAGATGAGGGTATCATAAATGTTTTACAAAAATACATTCAACGTAAATAAAAACATGTATGTATTTTGAAAAAAAGAAATCCCAAAAAAGTTTTTTTTGTACATTTGACACACATCTTATCCCACACTTGTGGGAGTAGTCATAGTACAAGATCTTATAACCACTTTTTTTCACTTTGAAATAATATATATACACATAATTATTATACATAGAAAACGCCCAAACTTCGAAACAAATAATTGCAGATCATACAAACATTTGGTCCTACCGACGACTGGAATTGAACCCGAGACCTCATGCTCAGCAGTCGCTTACGCTACCGCTGGGCCATAGAGGCAGGCCAGTACAACAAATAATAAAGTTTGTAAATTTAAGACTAACTACCGTTTCACGCACTCGGGTTTGTTTTCTTTGAATTCAGTTTATCGTTGTCTTGTTTTCACTCTTAATGGACATTCATCATAAAACTTTTACTATCACTCACCTAACCGCACCGCTCTACTTCCTATTTTTAGTTCATACTCCCTAGCTACGCGTAGAATTTACCCAAAGTGATGTGTTCCAGTTGGCGAATGGCGCAGCGGCGGGGGTGTACCACGACACCGTGGAGCTCGCGGTGAAGGACCCTGGTCACCAGAACACCGAGATCGAGGAAATCTTCCAAGAGGTCTGTACCTATCTCGGCTAGGGAACAGCGAGTGGACACTCGACGCGTTTAATTACAATTAATGCGGTAGTTAACAACGCGAGCTCATTGCGCTTATTATGGCCCAACTAATTAGCGGGACAACACCGCGATCATGAGTGCACGCACGCTCCATGTACACCTAGTGCGAGTCGCCGAGCTGGCCTCATGGACTCCTACAACAAGTACGAAAAATACATTTTTTAACTTAAGTTATTCCGATAACAGAAGCTTATAATTATTGATGAAGTAGTATACAACAAGGTCACACCTCACACAACCGCAGGTAGTAGAGCCCCTCGCACAGAAAATCAACGTAAATTGACTGCGTTCGTGCTTTCGTGTTTCGTTGGTGAGTGCGAGACCGAAGGCCTAATGATTCAGAAGCATCACTAGTCCGCCATGGTGTGGGACACCATGCTGCATTGCCTGCATTCGCAGTGAGTATGGTGACCACCGCTCTTGGATTCTGCTTATGCTTTACATCAGGCAGAGTAGAGTCATTTTGGTAGGTTCAAACATAAAAAAAAAGTCTTGTTTTGAATCATCATCATCAATAGCTTTTAATCTTAGAGTATTAAAGCATTTAATGCTCTAAGCTTTTAATATTCCGCTGCTGCTACCTCCATGGGCGTTGCCAGCCATGGGCTCAGGGTGGGGCAGCAATCTAAAATAATATGTAACTAGCAAACTATACCCGCGGTCTTACCCCTACCGATTAGGAGGCGGCCTATAGGTTTATCGTATTGCTGGACGAGGCGGGCAAATTGTTTAAAAGGATACTGCCCGTGACGTCCGGCATCTTTGCGAGGTGGGGCTCGATCTGTAGGGCGCTTAATTCGCATCTCGAGAGCGGCGCCGACGGTCGATACCATTTGCGCTTGAGGGCCGTGACCGAAGAGACAGTGGGTTGAGGCGGCGTGTGGTTGACGGTGTCGTTCGACATCGCCAATAAAACGTGAGGTAAACTAAGTCGTTCGAAGTCGTCTTCGCCTCCGGGCTAGGCGTAATTTGTTACGCCGATGACACTTTGATCACGGTTCAGGGGGAAAACTTCCAAGAGGCGGCGTGCCCGGCTACCAGGGGTGGCCCTAGATAAGACCGAGGCCCTGATGTTCCATGGGCCCCGTCGTGGTCCGCCCCCCGGCGCCTCTATCGTGGTCAAATCGGTCTTCGTACAGGTTCGGGCTCAGATGAAGTATCTGGGCCTGACCGTCGACGGTAGGTGACTCTTCGACGAACACTTCCGACAGCTTCCTCTAAAGCTGGTCAACGCTGCCTCTGCCTTTGAGCTACTTTTGCTTAATGTGGGTGGAGACAGAATCGCGATAAGACGGCTCTACATGGGGGTTGTCCGGTCGATGGCGCTGTATGGTCCACCGGTGTGGGTGGCGGCTCTAACCGCCCAGAATAGGGCGCGCCTCTGGTGTCCCCAGATTATATTGGCCTTTAGAGCCATACGCGGTTACCACACTTTGTCAACCGAGGCAGCGTGTGCCTTGGCCGGCACTCTCCCGTGGGATATAGAGGCGGAAGTGCTCGCCGAAGTTTATCGGCGGACGGCTGACTTCCGGGCAGAGAACGGCTTTCGCCCTCCGCCCGAAGGAATACGCGAGTGGCGTTAACCACTCGTCGAGCCACTTGGCAGGGCGGCAGCACGGGACCCTTTCTTTCCGACTGACGCAGGTCCGTTCCGGGCACGGTTGCTTCGGGCAGTACCTGCACTCGGTCGCTAGGAAGGAACTGAGACCCGCCAGTCACCACTGCGATTGCAGTGAGGACTCGGCCCAGCACACGCTAGTGGTTTGCACCGCCAGGGTGACGCAACTTTGGGCCCTACTGCAGTTATCGGAGGAGGTCTCTCGCTACCGGCCGTAATACGCTCCAGGGCCGGTCATCGTTACTGCCGTCGCAACCTTCTGCGAGGACGTAATCTCGCAGAGTAAGGTGCCGGAGAGGGCTCAAGAGGTCGACCTCCAGTCGGACCCGATTCGCCACCGGTGAACCGGGCAGCGGAGGCCGCCGGCCGGCCGGCCGGCCGCCGATAGACGGTACGGATTTCCCCCATCATACGCTTAAGTGGCCAGCCGCGAGGGGGCGAGGTACGCGTGTACCGTATGTTGCCTAATTAGAGAGTCCATCAGCAGACGGTGCCCGCTTCAGTACAGGCAGTCGCTGGAAGGGGTCCGGATGTATTTCCCGGATCCCTCTCTTCTCAGGCGCAGAGTGGCACACCGTGTTGTTTCAGTCGGTCCGATACACAACCCCGCCGCAAACCCCGTTGGAGTGGCGGTCCGTGGGGGTACGTAAAAAAAAGACACCTTACAGGTCAGAGCCAGGTTGGGGCAAGTGCCCCACCCTGCCCCAACGTGGGTACGCCCATGGCTGCCTCTGAGTGCCTCTTCTTCAAACGGAGGTTTTAGTTTACTATAAAACGCTGGCCAGACGGGTTGGTATACCTAGGGTTTATTTCAAGTTTTCCTTCTTTTTGCAGTGATGCTGTCCTGCTTAGTTTGTGCCCTCAGTCGGCTCCTACGACACCCACGTGACCCACGGAGTGATGGAGTGGTGACACTTTGTATTCTAAATCCGCCACCACACCTCACACGGACATTTGAATGATTGATGTGATTTGAATATCAAGTTTAATTTAAATATTTCAAATGAAATAAAAAAAAAACTTCGTTTAAAAAAACCGACTTCAAAAACTGAAAAGTATAAAATAACTTAATTTATATGTGCTACCTATTCATTCAACCCACCCAACCCAAAACAAAAAACACCCCAACAAAACAAAAAACAATCAAATCGACCATCTCGCTATCAGCTCTAAATGGCGAACGTCACTGCTTGATGTGCGTAATCGCAGGGGTGCTGATATTGATAGTGACCACCACCTTGTCGTCGCCGAAGTCCGATTGAAGGTATCAGCATCCCGAGCGTCCACTGACACCACAAAAACAAGCCGACGTTTTGATGTGAGCAAACTGAAAAACCCGGACATCCGAGACACTTTTAGACTGGAGCTTAGGAACCGATTCGCCGCTCTCGATGCAAACACCACAACTGTCGACGAGGAGTGGAATCGCTTCAAAATGATCTATACAGAAACCAGCTCCATCGTTCTAGGACATAAAACACACACCAGAGAAGAGTGGATGTCACATGTAACTTGTGACCTCATTGAACAGCGACGACAGCTTCACCTCAAACTTATTGCAGCAACTGAGACATCTGTACAAGAAGACCTCAGACAGCAATACCGGCAGATTCGTAAGAGGATCTATCGCAGTACCCGTCGGGATAGAAGAGTGTGGGCTGATGGTATTGCTGATGGAGCCCAACGAGCAGCGGACACCGGCATACTGAAGGAGATGTACAAAGCCACTAAGATTCTCTCAGGGAAACGAAGCGTCAGAAATAAACCGCTGAAAAGCAAGGAGGGCGACCTAATTGTGACATCGGAAGGGCAACTGCGACGCTGGCAGGAGCACTTCCAGGAAATCTTCCGCATCCCGGATGACCCCGCTAATACCACGCCTGAAAGCAGTCTGCCTCTGCAACTTTTAAACATTGACTGCTCCCCACCGACTGGAGAGGAAGTAATACACGCCATTCGCTCCCTCAAATACGGCAAGGCCCCGGGAGTCGACCTTATTACGGCTGAGATGCTGAAGGCAGATGTGGCTTCCGCTGCTAATGCCCTGACGCCCCTACTACGGCGCGTCTGGCAAGACGAAGAACTACCGGATGACTGGAACAAAGGCCTCCTTATCACCGTGCCAAAAAAGGGGGACCTCAGTCAATGCAGCAACTGGAGAGGCATTACTTTGCTTTCGATCCCTTCCAAGGTGCTCTGCAAAGTAATTTTGGATCGGCTTTCGAGGGTTGTTGACCCTCTAATTCGCAGTGAGCAGGCAGGATTCCGTCCGAACCGATCGTGTACAGACCAGATTAACACTCTCCATATTATACTGGAACAGGCATCAGAATGGCAAAGGGAGGTGTATCTTACCTTTGTAGATTTCGAAAAAGCCTTTGATACGGTGAGATGGGCTAGCATCTGGTCCCGTCTACGCGAGATGGGTGTCCCCGAGAAGATCATCAACATCACACGAGCCTTATACAAGAATTATTCTTGCAAAGCGACGCACAACGGACTCGTCTCGGAGGACATAAAGGTGCACGCAGGCGTACGACAGGGGTGCCTCCTTTCGCCGCTTCTCTTCTTGGTCGTTCTTGATGGCATTCTGCACAACACCACAAACAACAAACGCCGCGGTATAGATTGGGGCATAACCAACGTCCTAGAAGATTTGGACTATGCCGACGACATATGCCTCTTAAGCCACACTCGCGCAGATATGCAGGCTAAGTTAGATGACCTACATGTGGAGGCGGCAAAGACGGGGCTAAAGATCAACACCAGGAAGACACAGGAAATAAGGTGCGGGGCAACGAGTTCTTTCCCGTTGGTCATCGGCACAGAGGCAGTGGAACGCGTCCACAAGTTTACCTACCTCGGCAGCTGCGTGTCAGAAACTGGAGGAACTGAAGAGGACATCGCTTCCCGGATCGCCAAAGCACGAGCAACCTTTGCGCAGCTGCGACCCGTTTGGCAATCACGGAAACTGACACGGAGAGTCAAACTCAAAATATTCCGGTCTAACGTGAAGACCGTATTGCTATACGGGTGCGAGACGTGGAAGGTCACAAAGGTTATCTCGCATCAACTTCAGGTCTTCTTGAACCGATGCCTTCGCCATATACTCGGTATATTCTGGCCCGAGAGAATATCCAACGCTAACTTGTGGGATCGCTTCGATGAAGTCCCGATTGACCAACAAATCAAACGAGGCAAATGGGGCTGGATAGGCCACACCCTCCGAAGAGATTCCAACCACATCCCGAGGCAAGCCCTAGACTGGAATCCCCAAGGAAAACGCAAGCGTGGCCGTCCAAAACAAACCTGGCGGCGGACTGTCATCGATGAAGCGAAGGCAATTGGCAAGACCTGGAGCGAAATCAAGCGAGACGCTCAAGACAGAGCGGGATGGCGATGCACTGTGGACGCCCTCTGGCCCATCTAGGGGACATAGGACCTTAAGTCAAGTAAGTCACCTATTCATAGGTTTGAATTCGGCGCCAAGCCAAATGTAATAGTAGGTACCACACTCGCTATATTTCGAGACGAACGTCAACGTCAACGACGTCCTACGTCCGTCGTCCTATGAATTGGTAGCACATATAAATTAAGTTACTTTATACTTTTCAGTTTTTGAAGTCGGTTTTTTTAAACGAAGTTTTTTTTTTTTTTCGCTTTTTAGTCTTTCTCAAGTCTCTCATCATCATTTCACCTAAATAACTTGAAAGAATACGACTAAAGGTAACATACAACATACTGTATAGAATAATAAATAAATATTTCGGACATGATGTTTACAGAATATGAAAGCAAGCAGACAATTGCCTTAACTTTATTGCAGGCGCTCACGTAAATTTGAGGGTTTCCTTCAATTTCCTTGTGATCCCATCATCAGATCCTGATATGGTGGCCATGGGACCACATGGGGAGCATACCCTTTCGAATACAAAAGTAATTTTCAAAATCGGTCCACAATTGACGGAGTAATCAATGTACATACATAAAAAATAAAAAAAAACCGATGAAATTGAGAACCTCCTCCTTTTGGAAGTCGGTTAAAAAACTACAAATAGACTCTTACATGGGAGAGCCACGCCTTACGTGGGAGAGCCACGCTTCGGCATGAATGGGCCGGCTCGACCGGAGTGATACCACGGCCTCACAGAAAACCGGTGTGAAATAGCGCTTGCGCTGTGTTTCACCGAGTGAGTGAGGACACCGGAGGCCCATACCCCAACCTCTCCCCTATCTCCCCCTCCCATCCCCCAAAGGTCGGCAACGTACTTGTGACGCCTCTGGTGTTGCGGGTGTCCATGGACGGCGGTATCACTTACCATCCGGTGATACGTCTCCTCGTTTGCCACCTATACCATAAAAAAAACGCTCGCTGTTTGCTTATAATATGTATAGATAGATAGTTACTACCAACGCCAAGTAATCACCAAATGCATATTATCTGGCAGATTTACTATTTTATGGACAAATATTATTTACTAGCGGAGTTCTCTTCTCCGTAGGGTGATGTTATACTGCGGGAACAAATTTGCTTACCGTAACAAAGATTGTAATATGTATATTGATGATTGTAATATAATTAATAATTATGTAAAAAATGTTGATTCTGAGCCAATCTTAAAAGATAGACATGCTGTCGCGAAAGTTTCAAGCGGAACAATTATTTCATAGTTTCATACAATATTTTACCAGCACACGCAATGGAAGTTCTCTAAAGAAATAATTTTTCCTGGTTTTTGTAACATTATTCAGTGATACTCTACTCCACTCCACGACCACCAGGGTCGTAGCGTGATGATATATAGACTTCCTCGATGACTGGGCTATCTAACAGTGAAATAATTTATCGATTCTTAAATAAAAAAGTTATGTCAGTTTGAAGAACCACCGCGATATCCAACATCTACGAGGGCGGAGCCGCAGTCAAAAGCTAGTAGAAAGTACATTTGTTGGACGATTGAAAAAATCAAACACGTAAACATTTAGTCGGTGGAATATTTTAGCATATTTACCTACTCGTGCGCTGCTCAATCGCTTTTTACATACGTAGGTACATCTTGCTTATGTTGTAAATAATAATACACCGTTTATGATACGTTAAGTCCATTCGTAACATTCGTTTTGTTATTGCTTATGCAAGTAGGTGCCCGTACAGTGCACGTGAGCACACACCTATACTTAGTCTGGCCATATATACTGCTACAATTAAAAATAAACAAAACATTATTTTTGAATTTGGAATCTGTTATTTTTATACGATTGTTCATTGTGTTTTCTTATGTTCGCGCCAATATAAAATATTTTATAATTTTAAAATGGAGTGGGGTGACAAAGAGAACCGTATCGCTGTGATTGCATTACATAAAGTGCTGGATGGATGGAGCCAAAAACAATTTTTAAAGGTTATTGATAGGTACAATGAAACCTCGGTTTGTGTCAAAAAAAAAACTTGCCGTCTACATAGTGTTCGTACAAAAAGGCGATCAAAGTAGTAAGGGAAAGAATTCGAAGAAATCCTGTCCGAAAGCAAAAGATTTTATCTCGGGAGATGAAGATATCATCTAGAACCATTTTAAAAGCTGACTTAGGACTTGCAACCTATAAGAGACGCACTGGTCATTTCTTAACCGATAATTTAAAAAAGAATAGGGTGGTAAAATCAAAACAACTACTTAAGCGGTGCGAAAAGGGTGGTCACAGAAAAGTTTTGATTACGGATGAGATTTTTTTTTCAATTGAGCAATATTTTAACAAACAAAATGACCGTATTTATGCTGAAAGCTCTAAAGAAGCTTCCCAATTAGCCAACAGAGTACAACGTGGGCATTATCCGATTATGATATCCATTATGATTTATGGTCAATTTTAGATAGTAAGCCTTGCTCTAAACGCCATGATAATTTGGAGTCCCTAAAACAATCCATACTATTAGCAGTGAAGAATTTTTCCATAGAAAGAGTGCGTGCTGCTATTGATAACTGGCGTTTAAAAGACTGTATTGCAGACGATGGAGATCATTTCGAATAAGCTTTATATATTTTTAATGGTTTTATTATATTAATGTATTAAACTAACACATTGTAATACATAGTAATAAATGTTACGTACAATAAAAAAATATGTTTTTTCTTTGTAACAATATTTATGGCAAGACTAAGTAAATGTACATTAAATGTGTGACGTGCGCGGAGAAGCTCTTTGTTTATTAGTCGCGAAGGTTTATCTCTGCGACCGTCCTTGGCCTGGAGCCGCTCACCTCTCACAGCACGGGCGGCGGCGTGCGCCTATGCAGTCGCGCGCCGCCGCGCCGGCTCATTCCAGCGCGACCCGCGGCGCAGACTTTTTAACTCCCGACGCAAAAAGAGGGGTGTTATAAGTTGGACGTGTCTGTCTGTCTGTCAGTCTGTCTGTGGCACCGTAGCTCGCGAACGGACGAAGCGATTTCAATTTAGTTTTTTTTTTGTATGAAAGGTGAGTTACGTGCAAGTGTTCTTAGACATGTTTCATGAAAATCGGTTGAGTCGTTTAAAAGTTATGGGGGTGAAAGTGGGGAAGAATAACAGAATGTCTGAAAAAATATTATTGGCGTATGATTACTCGATTAAGTGCTAGAGTAGGGTTTTTTTTTCAATTTTGAATTGTATATTATAGTATTATTCAAATGTAACCTGTTGTGTATTGCATCACGCTTTGTAACAACGTACGTACGTATACGTGAATATCGAACATACATGTATAGTAACGTCAGAATAGCTTTCAGAATAGCAAAAACCTATGTAGATGAAGTAGATATTAGCAAGTATGAATTTGTTGTTCATTCAGACCTTATGATCGTCTCAGTTATTAGCATCGTGAACCTCGATTGACTTTTACACTTTACACTCAGAAGTCTCAATTAACTTCTTTAGGACTAACCAAGGAGCTAAAGCAAATGGTACCTAACCACTAGTGAGCCTCCAAGCTCCTCCACCACACCGCCTGGCGCCTCCTCATATATTATTATAATTTTGGGGCTAGTTCCACAATATAGCCGTTGGAGAGCCACGCTTCGGCATGAATGGGCCGGCTCGACCGGAGAGATACCACGGCCTCACAGAAAACCGGTGTGAAATAGTGCTTGCGCTGTGTTTCACCGAGTGAGTGAGGATACCGGAGGCCCATATCCCAATCCTCTACCCCTACCTCTCCCCCATCCCCAAAAGGCTGGCAACGCTCTTGTGACGCTTCTGGTGTTGCAGGTGTCCATGAGCGGCAGTAATCGCTTACCATCATTCTACCATCAGCTTCCATAAAAAAAAAAAAAACATACTACAGAGCCATGTACCGAACACACACCAAACTACGGAATAACTGCTAATCCTGTATTGCGAATATTGCGATTGTGTTGGAGGGACATACACCTGTGACCTGCTCGTCCGCAATAACAACACACACAAACCCAGCCTCTTGGAGAGTTCACAGAGCGTGTATTACTAGCTAGCTACATACTAACATTTGCATACTGTCTCAGCGCGGCAGTGCCTCTTCCCATACTTTTACACAAGTATTTGTAAAACGCTGTATGTTTTTACTTTAGGTTACTGCCTACATCTGGTAAATGCTCATTCTATTCGCGATTGCTAACAGAGACGAACTCATAACACAACAATTGTTGATCTTTCACATCTATTTCTATTCATAACAACTAAAACAAATACTTTATCTGTTCAATATGTATAACACAACACACAATACACCACGTGTTTGTTAAATCTAGACAGGAGACAAAGAGAAAGTGCTTAATATTAATAAATTATTATAATGGTGTCATACTTCTACCTACCTACCTACTAGGCATGAAATGAAGTTGCTTTGTACATCGATGTTAAATATTACAACATATTAAATAAGTCAATGTTTCGTAAAAACATGGATTTTTTTAAATGAAATTTCTATTAAGTCAAGTTGTCTGACCAATGCCACAGAATAACTAATAGTACCAATGACCCAGATTTATAAGAAGAGTGGTGTGATGAATGATGTTTAAGACCTACCGAATAATTCTTAGCTTATAACCTCTACCTATCTTAATTTAAACAAAACCGTTTAACATAAAAAATATAGAAATAAAAAAAACATATTCCAAGCACATGAATTGAGATAACGTTGATTTTATCTCTAATCTGACAGACACAAAGACAGCTCGCGTACACCAAATGTTTCTGAACCAAGCTCAGTTTTTCACTTATAACGTTCCGTTTAAGCACGTCTGTGTGTCAATGACATATAGAAATGTCTACCGCAGTTGGATTGTCCAATTATGAAAACCCATATTTATTATTTTAATTGCATGTGCATTGTGAATACCTACCTCTTATATTTCCTTGTTCTTTTTTATGCCTTTGTTATTAACAGACGACTAAGTACTCACGATTGTGATTGTGACAATTGATCAGAAATAGTTTATGGTAAACAAGTTGTTAATGCGCATGCAAATTCGTGTTGCAGGTAGAGCGCATGCGCGGCTGGATCCACCAAGTCAACGGCAACACGCAGCTGATGCGTCGCCTGCACGCCGACCCCACCTTCCACACAAACAAACGTACGTTCACGCCCCACCCTATTGTCGCGCCCCTGCAAACCGTTCATGAACTGAACGTTGCCCATCAAATATACTTCATAATAATGTCAGTGACTGTCGGCAGAGTTGCAGGAGCAGCTGGAGAGCGCGGTGACGACATCGAACGCAACCGGGCTGAAGGTGTGCGGTGCGCTGCGACAGCTGGAGGCGCGCGTGAAGGCGTGCGCGACGCGCAACGACGTGCCCGCGCGCATCGCCCGGCTGCAGTACGCCGCCACGCGACGGCTCTACGCCGAGGCGCTGGACCGGCACCACGCCGCGCTCGACACCGTGCGCGACCACCAGCTGCACCTGCTGCACGAACAGATCAAACTAAGTACGACCTTACCTTAATGTCTCAGCTTCGCACCATCGTATTATTTTGTTCGTAATATAAAATAGACAAACGTGCAGACGGGTCACCCGGTCGGCCAAGTTGACCCGGCTCCTATAAACCCAAGCACGCGTGGCTCTCTCACGGAAAAATGTGACCTTATACATATTAAACCATACAGAAGACAAAAAAGTGGACTGGAGGTTAAGTCATATGGCGCCACAAACATGTACGTTGCGCACATCTATATATATATATATCTATATATATAAAAGCGAAATACCACTCACTTATTAACCACGAAATCTCAGAAACTATAACACCTACAAACTTGAAGTTTAGCAGGTAGGTTCCTTATAGGGTGTAGACATCCGCTAAGAACGGATTTTACGAAACTCCACCCCTAAGGGGGTAAAACGGGGGTTGGAAGTTTGTATGAAAGTCCTATGTTTTTGTAGTAAGAGACTTGAAATTTAAAATGTACCTATACTCTGTAGATGGTGTGGAGGTGTACTAATAATTTATCTTTAGAAATCAACCTCCTTTTGGGGTTAAAACGGGGGATGGTAGTTTGGACGCAAACGAGGTTGCTTGGGTCAACTAGTTTACTATATACATTGAACGAAATGCATAAGCGCCGTGAAATCCTCTGCTCTTAAGTCATTTTGGTCGCGAGAAACCAATCCCTAATGATAAATAAGCGATCTAGCGCCGTTCGTTTATTTTCATAGTTTGTAAGAGGACATGATTCATGAAGGCTAAATATGAAAGTCGTGTGTTAAGTAGTAAACTCTAAAAAAGGGTGTATTTACTATATAGAGACTTTTTTTTTTTGACGGGGTGGAAATCCCTTCGGATCTCCGGCTCCTCAGGGATTGAGAAGCTAGGTATGTGGTGATTCCACTAAAAATCACCCCGGCGGCTGGTCTCAGGCACCCTGCTCAGGGGAGGACCCGGTCCATGTTATTTCAGGTCCCCCCAGGATCGACGCCGCGCCTACTCAGACTCTAACCTATCTAAAAGCCTGTGCTTCCCCCTGCCTATCGGCCCAATCCTTACTACATGTTGCGGCCTGGATGCAGTTTTGCGACCAGACCTCCCTCCTTCCGCTGACCGCAACAACTAATCTGCCGAAAGAGGTCCCACTCTCTGGCAGCTTGCGACCCTGTCAACGTACTAGGTATATAGATAAGTAACATAACAATATGTCTTCACTATCACTATCACTACATAACATAGTATAAAACAAAGTCGCTTTCTTTGTCCCTATATCCCTTTGTTTGCTTAATTCTTTAAAACTACGCAACGAATTTTGATGCGGGTTTCTTTAATAGATAGAGTGATTCAAGAGGAAGGTTTTTATGTATAATAAATGCATAGTATAGTATGGAAACACTTTTATTTTTGAGGTTTCTAATGTGATGTAGCAAATAAACACATTTTTTTGCGCTTACATTGCAAACGCTGGTTGCACCCTACGAGATAGATCAAAATAATGTACTACAGTATTGTATACCTTAAAAAGATCTACAAAAAAGTCTGCGACTGTATATGTCTATCTCTTAGGGATAACCCACAACATCCATTTTTTATTCCTTTCTGTTTACGAGAAATAATGGCTTATTTAGGAAGCGATTTTAAGCAATACAGAATGAATCCTTATACAATTAAGTAAATTAAATACATTGTGCATTTAATATAGATCAAAATGGCTGTTTACAGTATCTAATTTAAATGAATATCTGCGAAGTTATTACAGATTTAAAGTGCACGAATCGTGTCGTCGGCGGGGGCATCTGAAATCCACCCGTGCGAAGCCGGGGCGGGTCGCTAGTATTGTATATAGGTTTCGTGCGTTAAGGGACGATTTTGACTTAAAGATAACGGAATGACAAATGTCTTTTGTTAGTAGAAAGTACACTTATCCAATATTAATATTAAGGATGGCAACGCACTCGTGACTAGTGATTTACATGTAGGTGTTCACGGGTGACGGGACGGCGGTCGCTTACCGTCAGATGAGCCGTTTGCACGCTTGCCCCACTCCACCTATTACAGAAATATATGTATAGCATGATGAGTCCTGTTAGAAATTTAACGTCATTGTAATGGCAACATTTTCGATTGTCATTTTTCTTGTTTGACGTTTTGACGTTTGAGGTTAAGTACTTTGAGACGCTTGGATCGGTCGAGCTGGAGCTTCGTTAAAAAAGAACCGTTTTAATTGTAATTTAGCTAATTGTCAATTCAACCCGGTCCCTTTAGTGGTTTACCGTTATGATAGGTCTGATTTGGACTCGCGAGCTGTTGTAGTCACGTCATAGGCGCGATCCGTGATAGCTGAATCGAGTGTATTGTAAATCGAATTCCTTGAAGATTGTACAGCATTCTGGAGCATGTATGTGTGAACGTACCAGGACAGACTAGGCGGTGAGGTACCCCATCAGCGGCGCCGAGAACAAGGAAGCCACACAACTCCAGTAAGTGCTTGATGATTTTAGTTTAGATTAAGAACACGGTGACACGACGTCGTTCATTGCTCTCGCTAGTGAACTTGTTTAGTGATTGTATGCTTATAACATGGGCCTATAGGTATTTCAAACGTCACAAGGTGATCGCTGCATTGGCGAGAGGAATGAACATTTTGGTAGCAGAGCGTGGTTAACCTCTGAGTTGAGCACTCCGTAGTGCCTCAGAAGGTGATACCTAGTTGTTAGGTAGGTAACTATACTGTTCCACTGTCCACATATTTTTGATTCCACTGATACAGTTATTTAGAATAGTATTTAAAACAATTTATTAGCATAATGATTGAATGTAGGTAGGTCACACATTTAATTATTGGTTAAATTGTAAAACTTATGTTACTAATTGTTTACTAGTTTGAACTATATTGTATACTTGATATTGATTGTTGGGACAGTTGGTCCAATATATTCACCCAATCACACATTTAATTATTGGTTGAATTGTAAAACTTAATATTAAATATTAATTGTTTGGGACAAGTGGTCCAATATATTAGTGTAATATAATTAGATTTTGCTAGCCCAAGGACAATATTACTAGAATAATATTGTTATATTATTCTATTATTGTTATTGTTAAATTCAATTATTTTGAGTTATTGGGCATTGATAAATTGAAACTTGTAGCTAGATATATATCTGAGATTAAGTGACTGCACAAGCACTTAATAGTGTTTTATATAAAGTTCCTAATAGTGTTTAAATAAATAGTTTATTACATAAATAAAATATTGTTAACTTTAACGAAGCTCCAGCTCGACCGATCCAAGCGTCTCAAAGTACTTAACCTCAAACGTCAAAACGTCAAACAAGAAAAATGACAATCGAAAATGTTGCCATTACAATGACGTTAAATTTCTAACAGTCCAGTAACAAAACATAATAATATATGCTTTAGAATTTTCCGATACCTAAAATACGTTAACACCGGTCAATGAGCATATCTCGGCTGTACACTAGAGTTTGGTGGACCGTCGACCTAATGGTACCTAGCAAGTAGCAACACCACGTCACAGTTCACACCATTGCGCATTGCAAAGTAACTAATTGAACAAACAGTAGATGATGCACGTAACGGAACTGGCGGCGCCCCGGCGATGACCTGTAACACGCCGAAACAGAAACATATCGGCTCATTACATTGTAATATTTCAACTATTTGTAACGTTCATACACGTTGTGAATGAAAAGTATGTATCCCACCAAAAACATTTTCATGTAAAATGTTGCCAAGACGACTGCATATGGCTTACCCAGTGAAAAAGATATCAGATCTCATGTTGAGCCAAGGTTCGGAATCTACACGCCCTAACTCTACCAACCCTAACTTCATAAACTCTACATCTCAGTAAAAATTTATGGCTTCGCCGTTTCGCTACCATACCATCACGAAGGGGAAACGAACGCCTTTTGTGTTTGCAAATATTTAGTTTCTGAAGTAATGTGTTATACGAATATGTAGTTTCTGAAGTAACGAAACAGCCAAGCCATACATTTTTACTGAGATGTAGAGTTTATGAAGTTAGGGTTGGTACAGTTAGGGCGTGTAGATTCAGAACCTTGGCTCAACATGAGATCTGATATCTTTTTCACAGGGTAAGCCATATGCAGTCGTCTTGGCAACATTTTACATGAAAATGTTTTTGGTAGGATTTCATTTCTTTTTGTAAGTTGCTTAAGGTTTTTTTTCTTCTTTTTTTGGGCTGTATTTCTTGTACATCTTCTTTCTTCTTTACAAAAACAAAACCTCTAGCATAAACATTTCTGAAAGTCTCATACAAACTTCCACCCCCCAAATTTGGGGGTTGGGGGGCAAAAGTAATAGGTTTATGAATTTTTTTGTTGTTTGTATACTAAACTTAGTTTTCATACCAAATTTCAGCTTTCTAGCACTTCAGGAAGTACCCTAACAGTTTTGATGATCATCAGTGTGTCAGTGACGAAATCGGTGTTTTTTAGGTATCAATAATATCTAAAGTATCAGAGCTATGCAATTGAAACGTTGTATGTTTCATTAGTATATTGGTAACATCATATCCTGAGAATTTGAACGATTTGGTATATCCATAGTTATGAGGGTTAAAAAAACGACGTAACACTTCGAGAAAAGGTAGGTAGTGCCCTTGCGCTTCGCTTGGCTCGTCTTGGCGGGGGCACGACCGTGCCCCCAGATATTTATGTACGTTATGGTACGTGTAAATATCAACGATACTTTGACACTACGTGTATGGTTTCAGAAAATTATTGATTCTGTGATCACGCATATGTTTAGACACTTTTTAAAATAAGTTTTGTTAAGAGTACGACGTGGCAACACCAAGAAGTTGTTTTGATGATAATCATGATAATAGTGCATGTCACTGTGTCTGCGTCAACGTTTGTTCGGTCGAGTGTGTATGTGTGTGCGTGGCGGTGTTTGCGCTGACTAACGGTGCGGGGAGTTGAACGGCTGCATCACTTTAATTTGCTGTAATGATGTCGGCTCCGTCGGCCGCAGCCGCAGTACGCGAGCCGCAGCGCGGTCAACGCCCCCGCGACCTCCTTCAGCCGCTGACTCAATGCGCAATCTGAGTCATGCGACCCTCTCCCAGCAGACGCAGCCAGGCTCACAGACTGACGAGTGACGTAACCACTGCCATGTTTCAGCGAACCTCACGGTGACGGATGAGGAGTGCCAGAGCCTGCTCGACTCCAACAACATCTCGCTCTTCGTCGACAACGTGAGTTGATGTTTGTTTAATAATAATAATGTCTTTATTGTATACCAGGTAAATTACGAAGGGTCTTAATACAAGTTAAGTAGGTGCATGGCCGCCAGCCTTATCGCCCGGAGGCAATCTCTTACAGGCAACCATAGTATGAAACCAAGATACGGATAAGTAGAGGGTTGTGTCTGGTGTATTAAAGCGTACTTATCTTATATACTGTATAGAAGATGAAAGTTAGTCAAAAGTGGATTATAATAAAATAAATACTTATAAGAGTGTGAGTGAAATGCCTATAAAACATTATTTACAAAATAAAATGTAGTAACGTGACTTGGTTTACCTCATTTCTTATTGTTTTTTTATTCAATGGTTACATTTACAATTAAAATGTTATTGATAAGAATCTCGTACCTATGTGAGGTGTAACTTAGTCAAATATATGAACTTATCGTATCTAATAATAATCATAGAGTTGATTTAAATAAATAATTTATAAGAAGAATAGCTTTAGATACAGAACAAATATTTTGAACGATGTTTGCGCCTGCAAATTTTAGTTCAGCAACACATAAAGATGACAAAGACGCTTACCCTAGCGCAAAGTCCGCCTGGATAGGAAAAGCCTCCGCGAGTATTTGATTGTTCTCAATTATTTAAACTTCAAGCGTGACTTGTGTGGGGAACACATTTTTTTATGGGCTTGCCAAAGTGACTCTGCTAAATGTAAAGCATAAGCAGAATCCAAGAGTTGTGATCACCAAATTAATTGCAAATGAACATAGCGCAGCATGGTGACCCACACCATGGCGGTCTGGTGATGCTTCTGCATAAATCGGCCTCCGGTCTCGCAATCACCAACGAAAAACGATAGCACGAATATTGTCATTTTAGGTCGAGCCGGCCCAATCGTGCTAAAATCAGCGTGGCTCTAATACCTTTAAATCACAGAACAGAAAAATAAACATAAGAAGTACGATCTAATAGAAGTGAGTAAATCTGTTTCACCACCGTTGTGGTCATCAGAGTGGTAGAAATATGCTCTCGAAGTAAACGATTCGGTTCTTCCTTCCTTAGCCGAGCAGTTAAAACCTGGAATTCACTACCAGCGCACGTGTTTTCGTCCCACTAAGTTCCCAGGACCTTTAAGCGGGGCGATAAAAAGCATTTCACTAGGCCGACATAGTGTGGGTCACTATGCTGCATTTTCTGCATTCGGAATGAGTATGGAGGTCCCAGTCTAGGATTCTATTCATGGTATCCATCAGCAGAGTAGACCTACTTTGGCAGAAAAAAAGCAGGTCACAGAGGTCGCAAGACATTATCAATATGTAAAATTCTAAAACCATTTTTGAGTACAGTAGTGAGGTCGTACACTTACCTTCATTAATGTTATATTTACTTAAAGAACCAAACAAAACATTAAGGTAAACCGTTTCCAATTTTTTAAAAACTAAAAATTTGCAAAATGAAAAGCAGCACCAGTGTCGCCACGAGGCTCTGCCACGGAATAAAAATAGACTTAACGAGTGCCAGCAGCCTATGACACCATAATATACATTGGCGAGCCCTCAATTAGCTCGAGTTTATCTACCTCGCAGGAGAGCCGAACACTGGCGCCACCGACACCTGTAGATGACACATTGTTTGTTCTCATCTCTAATTAATGCCGATAGATAGCACCTGAAAGCAATAGGCGCGTTGGCTCATGCGTGTGTTTCATCTCGTAATTATTTTGATTCGTTAGATATTGGATGTTTCAAGTACACTACTGTGTGGAGCGCCTTGTGTTTCTCCGCATTTATAATTTGTTCCAACCAAAAACATTTTCGATACGTTATAGTGACAGGTTTTTTAGTTTTGATAGTTGCTTAGATTTTTGCAATTGGTTGTATTATCTTTGGCTTGGCACCGACTTCAAACAGATTTACGTACCTAGCACACATTATAAAACTACTATTTAAATGAATAAAGAATTAGATATAGACAATAATGGTCATAGCAATTTATGAAGAGCCAGTTCATTTTACGCTTTTTAGTGTTTTTTGGCAGAGAGTTTTCGTTGGATGTTTTTTGGAAGTCGGTTTTTTTTTTAAGTTTTTATTTTTCAGTTTTTAGTGCAAACAATCGTAGGTAAGTAGTAAGTTGAATTATTTCATAAAATTTCTGTTGATGCAAATAACTTTAGTGGTTTAAATGTCAATCCCTATTTCACCCCTTAGGTATAGAATATCCAGAAACGCTACGTAATACGTTAATACCTACTCAGTTTTATCAGTAGCCCAAAAATAAAGTTTGACGTTTCCAACTTAAAAAAATACGAACTTTTATACAATCTTTCGACCCCTACTTCACCCTCTTAGGGGTAGAATATCCAGAAACGTTTAAAGACATTTCTACTCATTTTTAGTCAGTAGCCCAAAGATAAAGTTTCATGTTTCTAACTTTAAAAAATGACGGACTTTCGTAGAAACTTTCAACCCCTATTTCAACCCTTAGGGGTAGAAATTCCAAAATTCCTATCTAAGTGGGTCCTATCTACTCAATAAAATGATCCATATGAATAACTGAAAAAATAAAAATTAAGGTCTATACTTACGAGTAATATTAAAATCATCCTCTAATCCCTAACTGTTGAAGAGTTTAACCGTCTATCATCAGCTAACCTAAATAACTTGAAAGTGTACTACTGTAAGTGTGTAGGCCTTAAAAGTCTTTTTTTTTTAAATACAAACAGTGGAACATAGAACCTCCTCCTTTTTGGAAGTTGGTTAAAAATACGATTTAAAGTTTAAGGGTATATATGTGAGTGGTTGTACATATATGTTAGAATTGAGGAGTGTATGCGAGTGTGTATGTGTGGGTGTCTGTGAGTGTGTATATGTGGGGGTGTGTGATGAGGTGTGTATGTGGAAGTATATGTACCGGTGCATAATCGTTTGGATCGTGTTCTGTGGTTTGGATGATGGTGTTTTATGGTGTTTGATACTGTGTTGTATATGACGGATTGACTACTCCTACTGCCGGTGGCAGAGTAGTTCTTCTGTTTGACGTAGTCCAGATCCTGTAGTCAACTTTGTACTCTACTCTCTATGGGTCATGGTGACTCAACCCAACTATCTGAATGGATTTACATATATTTCTATAAATGACTGTGCTTTGAACGTAAAACTGGCGCCTGGCAAATGCAGTTCTATGGCGTACTGTTGGACATAGATTTTTTGCTTTACGCTTTGTAGGGTCTGGTGTGGGTAAAATAAAATATTTGATCATTCTTTCTCCCTTAACATGATCATATTCGCTGAAATATCATTCTTAGTGACTCTTAGTGAAATGTTTTGAACAGTTTATAAGTTGCATGAACAAATTTAGCACCCGTGCGAAGCCGACCCGTGTGGTTAGTTTTGTATATGATCTACATATTGGTGTCGTTAGATTCTTATATAAAGCTTATTATTACTAAAGTTAACTTAAAACTACGACTATTCTAAAATCGGGAAGAGGGAATAGAAAAAGAGAAATGAACACATCTTCTTAATTATTAATCACGAAATCTCAGAAACTATAATACCTACAGACTTGAAATTTGACAGGTAGGTTCCTTATAGGGTGTAGACATCCGCTAAAAACGGATTTTACGAAACTCCACCTCTAAGGGGGCAAAACGGGGGTTGGAAGTTTGTATGAAAGTCCTATGTTTTTGTTGAAGTAAGAGATTCGAAATTTAAAATATATGCTCTATAGATAGTGTGGAGGAATACTAATATAGTATCTAGCTTTTCCAAATATAATTAAAAATTATTTCCAAATAACTAGCTCCACGCGTACGAAGTCGCAAGCGGCCGCTAGGTATACATATATTCTTTTACAATCGCCCTGAGATCACTGTGTATTCCTGTGTTTCCGGCCGTCGTCGCTTGACTATCATATTAGGGCTCCCACACATAACTGCGATGCGATGCAATGCGGCGTGAAGTTCTTGCGGTGCATTCGTGCGAGCTCGCAGATATTTGCGATACGTTGCGAATTCGCAGTTATGTGTGGGAGCCCTGAAACACAGGGCATTGAACATTTTAAAGTTTTGTAAGATAAATATAATGTAACTTACTTGAGACTGGTTTATATACGCAAAATATATAATAGTATTTATCGTTAAATAACTACAGTAGTTAGAAATTATTTCACTTTATAATTGCTAAGAAGTTTTCTGTGTCTTCGCAATTAAGCTTATCTAAATATTCATCTACAAAAGTACAACGAAACCGGACGTAGTAAACGTAATTTGTAGTGGCCACACTAGGGTTTGACATAAGTGACATTTTAGGTTATTAGGTCAAAATGTCGATGTCTGGGAGCACGAGTCGCAAAATTTAGTACTTAGGTACGTTACGTTAGTTTTAGTACATACACCAGGTTAGTGAGAAGAAAATTGTATTTAAAGGGTGTTATCGCCCTTGTTGACCTCCGTTCACCGGTGATCGGTCTGCGAGTGCTTACCTTATATTTATGGGCCGTATAAGGCTATTTACAAGGTTCCTTTCACTCCAGCGGAAGCAGCACTGGTGGACGGACTAAACACACTTTGTATACGATAGTCGATAGGGCATATATTTTCTGTAATTTATTTATCTTTTTAAATATATCGAGTTAGTGGAACCACGCTGATTTCAGCACGAACGGGCCGGCTCAACCGGGGGCGGTACTACCCTCTCGCACAGAAGATCAACGTAAAATGACAGCGTTTAATGTGCTGTCATGTTTCATTGCTGAGTGCGAGACCGGAGCCGGAGGCCCAATGATGCAGAAGCACTAGGCCGCCATGGTGTGGGTCACCATGTTGCATTGTCTGCATTCACAATGAGCATGGTGACCACAACTCTTGGATTCTGCTTATTATGCTTTCCATCAGGCAGAGTAGAGTCCTTTTGGCAGGGCCACACATAAAAAACTTGTTAATTTGTAGTTTACCTAATATCTTAAAGAAAAACGACAATCAACTGAATATTATACATTGTCGTATAAATATTTACCTGACTATAGTTGACCTATGTGCAGCTATGGTTACATGAGTCAACACTGGCTACATCTCGGCGTAGAGATCCTCAGATCCTCAGTTTATACACTGAGAGGGGTCCATGCATAACAATTATAACAATAACATAGATAATAATAATTGATTATAATAAAATAATAACTGATTTACGCATGACTGAATAATAATATAAATAAGAATCATATTTTAGTATAATAAAATAATATTAAATCTAAGCACTACTCATTTTTAATCAGTAGCCCAAAGATAAACTTTCCTATTTCTAACTTAAAAAATGACGGACTTTCGTACAAACTTTCAACCCCTATTTCACCCCCTTAGGAGTAGAAATTTCAAAATTCCTTCCTTAGTGGGCGTCTACTCAATAAAACGTACGTGTAATATTAAAATCATCCTCTAATCCTAATCCCTAACTGTTGAAGAATTTAACCTTTCTTCAGCTCACCTAAATAACTTGAAAGTATACGACGAAAGGTCTTTAGATACGTATGAAATTGAAATAATTATCCTCCAACTCCTAACCGTTGAGGAGTTGTACCTTCCATCATCAGCTTACCTAAATAATTTGAAAGAATACGACTAAAGGTAACATATATACATATGATATTTAAAGATTTATCCTCCAACTCCTAACCGTTAAGGAGTTGTACCTTACACCATCAGCTCATCATCATAAAATGATGACTACTAGCAAATACCGGTGTAACTTCAGAAAATATACGAAAAACATAGTATGTGCCTATAAAAAGTGAGGGTTTCCCTCGATTCCCCTGGGATCCCATCATCAGATCCTGATATGGTGGCAATGGGACCACCTCGGGAGCATACCCTTTCGAATACAAAAATATTTTCTAAATCGGTCCAGAATTGACGGAGTAATCGGTGAACATACATGAAAAGAAAAAAAAAACATACAGTGGAACACAGAACCTCCTCCTTTTTGGAATTCGGTTAAAAATAAGGTATAATTGCATGGAATAAAAAGCTTTTTAGGGTTCCGTGCCAAAGGAAGGAACCCTTATAGATTCGTCATATCTGTCTGCCTGTCCGTCTGTCCGTCCGTATGTCACAGCCACTTTTTTCCGAAACTAAAAAACCTATAATGTTGAAACTTGGTAAGTAGATCTTAAATTTTGGGGGTCCCCATACATAGAACTGAAACTCAAAAAAATTTTTTTCATCAAACCCATGCGTGTGGGGTATCTATAGATAGGTCTTCAAAAATGATATTGAGGTTTCTAATATATTTTTTTTCTAAACTGAATAGATTACGCGAGAGACACTTCCAAAATGTTAAATGTGTGTCCCCCCCCTGTTACTTCTAAAATAAGAGCATGATAAATCTAAAAAAAATATATGATGTACATTACCATGCAAACTTCCACTTAAAATTGGTTTGAACGAAATCTAGTAAGTAGTTTTTTTTTAATACGTCATAAATCGTAAACTGCAATTTACCTTTCATTCAATCAAAACAAATATATAAAAAAATGTTACTTGCTGCTGCGGAACCCTTCATGGGCGAGACCGACTCGCACTTAGCCACTTTTTTTGTTTTGTTTTTTTATTTATACTGGTGTGAAACAGCTGGATCCGATTGAACCAAACGGCTGACAGTACAGGAGTTATCCGTTGAGTATCAGGTGAAGGCGGAGACGGCGGAGGCGCGGCGGCTGCTGCGCGACGTGGAGGCGCGGCACGCGGAGCTGACGCGCGTGGAGGCGGCGCTCGCCGAGGTGCGCGACCTGTTCACGCAGCTCGCGCACCTGGTGGCCTCGCAGCAGGACCAGGTCGACAGCGTCGAGTACTACGCGTTGCAGGCCACCGAACACGTAGGCACTGGCGGCGGGCACCTCTTGAAGGGTACCGTCAGTAAAACTAAGGCCAGAAAGGTAACGTCATTCACTTACTTTTTACCCGACTACGGCAAAGCTAAAGGATATGATTTTGACAGGCTATGTATGTATGTTAGTATGCATGTATGTATGTTCATTTCTTCCCTCACAGCTCCTTAACTACTTATTACAACTGGACAAATAAGATATCGTTAGTAGCGTCATGATCGTCCTCTGGTTATAGGCTATGTGACGTGTCACTGAATCTAATGTGGCGCCCTCTAGCCGACATAAAGTATTGCATTAAAAAATAAATTTGAGATAAATATAACGTGTTTGGTAACATTGGAAAGGGCGTTACTTGTACATTTCAAAAGTACATATATGGATTATTAGCATTTGCTCGTAACTTTGTGCGTATTTATTCGATAAGTACGATATTTCTATGGTATTGTCTGTTCCCTCATTCTTTCTAAACTACTAGTCAGAATAAGACAAATGAGGTATCGTTAGAAGCATCTTGATTGTCCGCTGGTCATAGGCTATATGACGTGTCACTGAATCTAATGTGGCACCCTCTCTCATAAAGTACTGTATTAAAAAATAAATTTGACATAAATATGCCGTGTTTGGTATGGTATCATTCGAAAGGGCGTTACTTGTACATTTCAAAAATATATATGTCGGAAGGCTCGAGATATAAACGAGAACACGAATCACAGATACAGCCAATCTGGACTAAAGCCAAACACTAATCACTACTAAACGGATACGAATTAACTTAAACACCATCAGCAACCCCCACGAGGGGGTTGGGGCAACGCTCACTCCTCCGCGGTGCCCTGTGGAATTCGCCACCTAGGCTAGTAATTCCCCCACTGGTGAATTACCGTACACACGATATAAAACACAGAGATACAATAAATCACATATCAAATAATAGAAAACTACTACTACTCAGGAGTGACCCATGTCACAATCAAGAGATATGGTCGTCGCGAGATCTGAAGAGAAACTGTATTCCGTTGCCGATCGCGCCGCTTTATATAGACTTCATTCCCACCTTGCCGGACTCACTGAACCGTTCGATAGTGGCAAATGTTTGTAACACTTTTATTATTCGGATACCCTCATTCTGACACGGCCATACTGACAGTCGCACGTCCTCGTGTGGTCACTCGTCTTTACAAGTCTTGTACTCTCCGTAAATCTGCAAAGAACAAACTACAGTAGATATTGCTCGTCCATCACTGACATATCTTGAGGATGAAAGGCATCATACTGAACACAACGACCACGACAAGCGTCCCTTCAACCAGCTGTCATCTCAAATGACAACGTGGATCGGATAACTAATCGGCATCGATCAAACTAGGTACCATAACACTTATGGACACCTACTTCGCAATATCCACAGAGGCGTCCCTTCGATCAGCCATCATGAGTTATGATGACATGAACCGGACAACCTCCCAGCATTCACTAACGCAATCACACACACAAGGCGTCTCTTCGATCAGTCATGATAACCACACACAGCTGCTGCAATCAACTGGTTCGGTACGTCGACCCGTATAGGCCAGTCCCAAACCAATCTCTTGCCACCCAGCTCACACCCGAAAAGTCGTGGTCTGACCGTGGGCATCGACCCGGTTTAGGCCAGCCCAGTCGATCAACTACACTACATACCACGAAGTTTGATCAGAGGCATCGACCCGGTTTAGGCCAACCCCCTTGATCAACTACGCCACTCCCAACTGCCTATCCAGTGCCGTAGGCTCTAGATCGATTCTCATTATTTTCCCTAAATAATAATGTCGCTTGAAATACAGCAATCGTATACTACATGAAACAATAACCACACTTAATAAACCTGAATTAAAACTGTACATAGAATTTCAATGTTACAATAAGGGCGGGCGTTATCTACTTCCAATAATGTTACTGCACTATATTGCAGTTTGCCTAAAAATTCATCTGACAGAAATTGTCTTATTAAATTCGGCACAAAATAAAAATAGTACGACTCAACAGATTGTTGGAGTTGTCCGTAAATACCGGTTACTTCCCAGTTATCGATGAGTTGCTTTACTACCGCACGCTGCAGCTATTGTAGGCCACACGTCTCACAAACCGTTCGTTTCAAGCGGAGGGTAGTTCGACCGCTCGCCGCGACAGTCGATCCGTTACACTCTCAAACATTTTGGGCAAATGAGATTCAGACGAATTAACTTAAACACCATCAGCAACCCCCACGAGGGGGTTGGGGCAACGCTCACTCCTCCGCAGTGCCCTGTGGAATTCGCCACCTAGGCTAGTAATTCCCCCACTGGTGAATACCGCCTCGTACACACGATATAAAACACAGAGATACAATAAATCACAAATCAAATAATAGAAAACTATTACTACTCAGGAGTGACCCATGTCACAATCAAGAGATATGGTCGTCGCGAGATCTGAAGAGAAACTGTATTCCGTTGCCGATCGTGCCGCTTTATATAGACTTCATTCCCACCTCGCCCGACTCACTGAACCGTTCGATAGTGGCAAATGTTTGTAACACTTTGAACGAAATCAGGGGTCCGTAGGCGAGAAATAATACAGCTCAAAAATATAATGAAACTTGTATTCTCGATTCACAATTCTTATACAAAAACATTTATTCGAGGTATTTATAATCACTCCGGTAACTAAACACTAGCGCGATTCAGCAAACCCTTACAGCGACATCTATGGGTTGGCAACTTAAACACGAAACAAAATTGCAACGGAAACTAATAAATAACTTATCCATAATATACAATAAACTTATTAAATGATTGACTCATTGACTTGAACAACCACCCACCAAGGACATAGTGCAGTATGTCCTTTAATTCAATCGCGAACTACGGATATCAACTAAACAAACATACACAATTCAACTTAAAATCCCTTATGGAGTGACAGGTAAACTTACAGCATATAAAGACCTTACAGCGCTACCTTGTAATTTTAAAGATATTTACATTTCAGACATTGACCTCCTTCTCAAGTCTATGTTTAAGTCTCCATTTGAACTTTGAGCTTTCTAGTTGGTCATTGAGAGTTGCTTTCCTATACGCTCCACAATAACTGCAGGACTGCTCATGAGCTTCTGTAGAAGCTGCTTCGTCAGTCTTTAAGTCTGCTGGCATCATGGCTATGCTATGTGTGAATGAATAGATGTCGAGTTTTTCACCTCACAGACGCCAGACAGTATCCACCCGAAGGCAGTATCTTGTGCCAATACGGACCCATTTGGACTCCGGTAAATACCTTCCTTGATGGCTTGACTATAGACTTCAGCACCTAATAAAATATCGATTTTACTAGGCCTGTGATATTCAGGGTCGACCAAATCATCAACCGTCAGGTTTACCCATTCTACCTTAGTTACCTTCGCAACTGGTAGAAGACCTTCGTAACTGACCTCAAAACATAGGCATTAACCTTCATTTTAAATCGAGGATTAATTCTCGATCTTACATATATGTGGACAGTGGACCTTGATGTCCCACTTTTATCCCCTCCTACACCTGTTATAGTGTGGGTCGCCGTAATCTTCTTCAATCCCAGCTGTTGAACTACGGCCTCACTTACAAAGGATCCTTGGGAACCTTGATCTAAAAGAGCCTCAACAGTACGATAGGTTCCCTCTTTTGACTCAGCTTGCACGACAGCTGTACTCAATAAAACCGCCTTTTCACGGTTCCCTGTCGAAAGACAAGATACCACTGGCTGACTAGACCCCTCCGCTTGCACGATACTCTCATAACTGCTTAAAACAGCGTCCTCCTTCATCGAGTTAGTCAACGAGGCTTTTTTGTGAATTGTCATTTGATTGCTTAATAAAAGCTTTACATGACGTAATTTTATGATCGGCAGTACAATACGCACAGAACCCAGTACCTTTGGATTGAACAATATGAAATGATTTTGTATTATTCCATTTATCAGTTCGTGGCTTGGGCTCTACGTTTTCTAAACCCCTAAAGCGACCTATAAGGAATTCTGAAAATTGTTCAAACGTCGGTAGTTCATCGGTAGACTCCGATGACACCTTAAGCTCCCAAGCCTTTTTGGTATCTGAATCTAGTTTAGCACTAACAATGTATAATATCCAAATATCCCTAATAAAATATGACGATATATCAACCCCTAAGTTTTTAATAGAATCTAAGCATTCAGACGTAGTATTGATTAGTCGCTTAATTTCAGATGCAGATTCGGCTGTAAATGTGTTTTGACCTAATAATCTTTTTAAAATACTGTTTGCTAGAAACCTCTTGTTGTTGTACATTTTATTTAATCTATCCCATGCACTTTCATAATTATCCGAATTAATTTTAATATTTCTCAACAATTGTTCAGCTTCCCCAGTTAAGTGCCCCTTTAAATAAAATAATTTTTGAGCATCATCCAGAGACAGGTTTTCATGAACTAGTCCTAAAAACAAGTCTCTGAAGGTTTGCCATTCTGTATATTTCCCGGAGAATGTAGGGATTTTAATCTCCGGTAACTTTACTCTGTGGCCTTCCGTACTGTGACAACACGACTGAGAGCCTTTAGATACAGTAGTAGAAGTGTCACGGGCTAACATATCTTTTAATTTGCTCTTGAACTGTACATAAAACTCTTCTACTTCATCATACACATCATTTTTGTGATAATCTGAACTACACAACTCAGTACTTTTGATGGTGCCTATAATTTGGGTATGATGTTTTGAAAACAAAGCCCACTGTTGATCCAAATTATCAAAACGAGTTTCTATATATGATATGGTTAACCGATCTTTAGGAGACTTTTTAAAATTAGCCTTCGCCTTTAACATTTTAATTCTTATGTCTTCCTGCAGATTATTTAAAGGTTCCATTTTAGGATTGTTTTTCTTATTTACTGTGATAAATGAATAAATAATTCCAACAAGCTATACTCGTATCTCTTAAACTTAATACCTAAGGAAATAAAATAAATATTTTCAAACAAATTAATAGACGGTCAAAAACTATAAGACTTAAACTTAAAACATAAAAATTGTAACGGAAATTTTCTAAGTCCAAGTAAAATCAGTTACAAGTGTTGGATAACTAATGCTTCAACTAAAAATCGGCATGGATTCCCCGTCTCAACCACTTTTTCCTTAAAACTAACACAAGTCTAAACTACTTAAAAATTTTCCAAGTCCAAATCTTCACTAATGCCAAATTTACTTCTAAGTTTCACTAGTCTTGATTTCAAGGTTCAAAATTGATTACAATAAACTTATTGATTTGCGAATATAAAGTTTAAAATGTACTCACAGTTTATCACAGCACTCACTGTCACAATTACGCTGTCACGCCAACTGCCTGTGGCGCCCTTAGTGTTGCACGACGACGACACTGCATGGTAACGACTCTGCCGTAGTAACCTCCCTTGTAGGCCACTCCTCCGGGGTTCACCACCCGGTACCTCCAACACAGCCACGCATCTTCCAGCGCCTTGCTGTAGGGGTTGCTCTGAACAGCGATCCACTGTTCAGTAGAGACGTAAGGGTAGTAGCCACTACCACCGCCGATGACTACCGAAACACGTCCGATGTATCCGGCTCAAAAGGACCATGAACGAAATCAGGGGTCCGTAGGCGAGAAATAATACAGCTCAAAAATATAATGAAACTTGTATTCTCGATTCACAATTCTTATACAAAAACATTTATTCGAGGTATTTATAATCACTCCGGTAACTAAACACTAGCGCGATTCAGCAAACCCTTACAGCGACATCTATGGGTTGGCAACTTAAACACGAAACAAAATTGCAAAGGAAACTAATAAATAACTTATCCATAATATACAATAAACTTATTAAATGATTGACTCATTGACCTGAACAACTTTTATTATTCGGATACCCTCATTCTGACATATATATACACACATCAAAAGTGTCTAGGGATCAACATATATTTTTGCAATAACTTTTCTCCTGATTGATATTAATTAAAATTTTCTTTAAGGATTCATCAAATAAAGTGTTTTCGTTTGTCACAGTAACGATAAACCAAGTCACCTTTGCATTAATAAAGAAATTTGCCATTTTCCTAATAAAGGGATTTTTGACATTTGAACCACTAACATTAAAGTTCGAAAAAAAGACTGAAATAACAGTTTTCTTTAAAATTTTATTAGGTAACTTAAACAATTAATAACCCGTGTTTCTACCGCGAACACTAACAACACAAGAACATCGGTTTGGCATACTCAAAATGAGTTCATCCAAATCACGCTGTGGAATGGCCGCCCATGTTCGTTGCAACAACAAAAAAAGGTCTTCTTGCGACTGGATACCCTCCATATTCGGCAGAGCTCTTCTCTGTAGCATATCCCATGCATGCTCAATCGGGTTCAAGTCTGGCGACTGAGCAGGCCAGGGCAGGACATTGATGTTAGCTGCGGCGAGAGTCTGTCTTACAACTCTTGCGGTGTGCGGTCGTGCATTATCATGCATTAACTGAAATAAGGGACCGATTTGCACTTGTAGAGGAACGATGACGTCTGATACAATCGTCTCAGCATAAATTTGAGCGTTGAGGTTGCCTCTGATCCAAATCAACTCAGTTCTTCCGCCGATCCAAATACCCGCCCATACCATGATGGTTCCACCACTATAAGGATGGACTTCCTGGCAGGATTTTAATCGCTGTTGGCGTCCAGGGGTTCTCCAGTGTCGTATACGTCTTGTATCCGGTCTCATACCAAAACGAGACTCATCAGAAAAGCACACGAAACGCCATTGTTCTTCTGCCCAATTTCTGTGTTCAATAGCCCATTGATATCGAATCCTACGATTGTGCATTGCTATAGGTGGTACCCGTAGCGGTCTTCGGGAATGAAGGTTCACTTCATGCAAGCGGTTTCTGACTGTTTGGTCGCTAATTAAGTTCCCTGAAGAGTGATGAAGCCTTACGGCTAACATCACGGCGGTTATTGTTGGAGCTCTTCGAGTTAAGATTTGAATGTATCGGTCTTGTCTCCGTGTGGTGCAGCGATACCGTCCTCCATGGCGCTCAGCCACGGTACCAGTGCTTCGGTAACGTGTCCAAAGTCGACTGATAACACTCTGACTTGTATTCAGAGCTAAAGCCACAGTACGTTGCCGGGAACCAGCTTCTATCATTCCCACGGCTCTGAGCCTTTCTTCCCTGCTTAAATGACGTCGCCGCTCCATAATAACGTTGGTTTTAATCAGTAGTAGGGAAACAGTAGCACTAATAATGTCTTCAATGCGTTGTATGTTTTTATAGGGAAAATATTGACAGCTGATTTTCATCTTTTACTCGAATTTGATTGACAGTTCCTGATTCAAATTATGAAATGCACCAAAAAGGATCCATATAAATTTATAAAATCATAAATTTATTACAAAGCCACATCTCAATCTCAAGAAATCCGCATAAAAATGCTTGATCCCTAGACACTTTTGATGTGTGTATATGATTAGCATTTTCTTGAGACTTTGTCCGTATTTATTCGATAATTGTGATATTTCTATGGTACCGATTTAAAATATACTTTGCAAAGAAATTAATATTATAGAGGCACCAAAATTTTAAATAAAAAAAAGTAAAAACTAAAACCCAACTACGACAAAAGCGACGCTGAAAAGGTATGAAACAAGTTTCAAAAGCCGTAGCACAGAATAACTAATAGTAGCCGTGGTCACGCATTGTTAATGTGTTACGGACGTTATGGTACATGTGTGACTACGGCTACTATTAGTTATTCTGTGCTACGGCTTTTGAAACTTGTTTCATACTTTTTAGTCTAGAAGAGAGCCATTTATTCAAAATTATAAATTAAAAATGCATGAGCTATACACCTGACGTCCTTTTTTGTGTTTTACAGAAAAAGATGGGGCTGGTGGTGTGCCTCGTGGTGGGGTTCGCGATAGTGCTGCTGGTACTAATTATCACGTGACCTACGGACCGACGGACCGACGACACACAGCGAAGCATACGTCAACCTACTAGTCATAACGTTACTATGATAGACGATAAACTATTATTACTGTACAGATATTTATTAATAAATACTATAAATATGTGCATGTCTTTCAATGCTTTAACAATACGAAAGACCAACTACAGAATGTGATTATTTACAATATGTTTCACGAAAATATTGACTGTTTATACTAAAACAAAAACTTTTTATTAAAAAAAACGATATATATAATTTAAAAATGAATAAAGAAATAGGTGTAGACAAGAATTGGCACATAGCAATTTATGAAGAGCCAGTTTATTTTACGCTTTTTAGTGTTTAGAGAGTTTTTGTTGGTTGTTTTTTGGGGTTGTTTTTTTTTATAAAAAGTTTTATTTTCAGTTTTTAGTGCTAACAATCGTAGGTAAGTAGTAATTTGAACTATTTCATAAAATTTCTGTTGATTCAAATAACTTTAGTTATTTAAATGTCGCCCCTATTTCACCCCTTAGGAATAGAATATCCAGAAACGCTACGTAATACATTAATACTCATTTTTATCAGTAGCCCAAAAATAATGTTTGACGTTTCTAACTTAAAAATATACGAACTTTTATACAATCTTTTAACTCCTATTTTAGCCTCTTAGGGGTAGAATATTCAGAAACGCTTAAAGACATTTCTACTCGTTTTAATCAGTAGCCCAAATATAAAGTTTCATGTTTCTAATTTAAAAAATGACGGACTCTCGAACAAACTTTCAACCCCTATTTCACCCCCTTAGGGGTAGAAATTCCAAAATTCCTTCCTTAGTGGGTGTCTACTCAATAAAATCATCCATATGAATAACTGAAAGAATACAAATTAAGGTCTATACGTACGTGTAATATTAAAATCATCCTCTAATCCCTAACTGTTGAAGAGTTTAACCTTCTATCATCAGCTCACCTAAATAACTTGAAAGTATATGACTAAAGGTCTTTAGATACGTATGAAATTGAAAGAATTATCCTCCAACTCCTAACCGTTGAGGAGTTGTACATTCCACCTTCCATCATCAGCTCACCTAAATAATTTGAAAGAATACGACTAAAGGTAACATACATACTTATGATATTTAAAGATTTATCCTCCAACTCCTATCCCATCATCAGATCCTGATATGGTGGCAATGGGACCACCTCGGGAGCATACCCTTTCGAATACAAAAAAAATCAAAATCGGTCCACAATTGACGGAGTCGGAGTCGGAGTCACAATTGACGGTGAACATAAATAAAAAAATACATACAGTGGAACATAGAAACTCCTCCTTTTTGGAAGTCGTTTAAAAATAACATGTCCTGACTGACTGACTGATGCATCATCGCCGAGCGTAAACTATTATAGTTAGGGCTATGAAAGAACAATAGCAAACTCATGTACAAAATTTTGTTGAAGTATTTTTTTAGCATCTAGCAATGAAAAATAAACGAAAATATGCAAAAATATACGAAAATATGCAGATGAAATCCCTGAATTTTTTTGTCTTAGACAGTATTAGTCTTGGAAGTCTAGAATTAAAGATATTTCAATTTAAAGTTAAGTTAAACCTTAGAGCATACAATATATAGAGGAAGCGCTAAGATTTTATCTCTCTCTCGCAGTCTCCGTGATTGGTTGGTGTGATTTGGTCGGAAATACACCAACCAAACAGAAGCTTGCGTGAAAGAGACAGACTCTATCTAAACTAAGTCTCTCTCTACTCCGATCACGCTTTCCGCTCGTTCAGTAGTCTCTCTATATATTGTATGCTCTAAGATGTAAACGCAGCGAAGCTAAGTAGCTGCCCCCAGTTCCAAGTAGCACATTGGTTATTTATTCCACAAACTTATAGTTCTGTTCATAATTGTACGGTATATTTCGTATAGGTACCCTATATTTTGGTGACAAGTCAATACAAAGGAGATGTCCAAAAAATGTATGGGCTTGTGCCCCAGACTATACGGAAATCATATAAGTGGTATTTGGTAGCTCAGATCTCCTAAAAAAAGAATTTAAAAGGTTCTTGACGCAGAGCAGATTCTGAAAAAAGTTATGAAGGTTTAAAAAAATATTTCACTCCGACAACATCATTTTTTCCCGATATATTTTAAAGTAATACTGTCAGGTCTACTATAAAGATTTTTTATGTGTGCTCATGTCAATATACACTTGCGTGCAAAAAAACCGGCCCACCCTTGACGCTTTGGTTTCACACGCGATAGATTAAAAAACTAATATTAATAAAAAGAAGATTTTGATGTTGTTTTATTTACAAAGTACTGAAGTTTGATTAGACATTTTTTAGCTACACCACTTACAATTTTTTCGATTTTACAGGCTCAAAAATAAAAAGAGTGCGAATTTTCCAAATTTTTAATGGCGAAGTTTTAAAGTTTTGAATGCGAGAAATGAAAATTGTGGACAAAAAACTTAAATCAATAGCTTGTATTGCCACCCCTTGCTCTTATTGCAGCTTCCATCCTGTTTATCGTCGACCTTATTAGGGTCATGATGAATTCTAGGGGTATTCCTTCCCACTCCTCCTGGATAGCAAATTTCAACTCCTATAGGTTTTCTGCGGGTTGAGTTCTGGCCCTAACCCTTCTCTTTGGCTCATCCCATAGGAGTTCAATTGGATTGAGGCCAGGGCTTTGTGCTGGCCACTCCATTATTGGAATTCCCACCTCGCGGAGATACTGATCGACTACTGCTGCAGTATGTGGCCGAGCATTATCCTGCATAAGCATGAAATTTTCACCCACAAAAGCAGCATATGGCATAACATGCTACTCCAGCAACCTCCTTGATGTATCGTTCTGCAGTCAGAGCGCCTAGACGAGGTCCAGAAACAAACTCAAGATCTGTTTTAACTTCTAAGGAAATTCCACCTCAAACAGTCCATAAACCACCGCCAAATGCTACTCTTTCCTCTATTGCCTGTGCAAATCGTTCTCCTTTTCTTTAATACACCTTTCTACGTCCATCATTACCATGAACATTGATTTTACACTCATCCGAGAACAGCACGACCTTCCATTATTCGAGCGACCAGTTAACGTGAGAACGAGCAAATCAAAGTCGCGCTTGGCGCTGCGCAGGGGTTAATTTTGGACCATTGGCAGGCTTGTGTGGACGTTACCCTCTTTCTGCAAGTCTCCATCGTACAGTCCACTTACTTACTGAGACACCTCGGACATCACGTAGTCTTTGTTGCACCAGAACTCCAGTGAGAGTGAGATGTCGATTACGTAAAGACATCGATACCATAAAGCGGTCAACGTGCTCTGATGTAACCAATTTCTTCCTAAACCCGATCGTCTATTCAAGTTTACTGGCTCCAGAAACCTTAGGTACACTCGTCTTACTGCAGTTCGACCTCGTCTTACTGAAATGAAGGCGTCTAGAGACGACGCACTGGCTTTAGCCACCCTGAATTACTGCCACTACTTGAGCGCCCTCAGTAGGTGTAGTATCCATCTTCACGTTAATTAAATACACTTAAACTCGAGTTAAATTATCAATAAAGCAACGAGAATTATCAATTTCAATTAAAGAGAAACGTTTATACACTTTAAATGCAGAGCAAAGTCTGAAAGATTATTTAAAAAAATGTGTAATGTGAGGGTGTCTGATGATTTAAAGTGACCATGTCATCAAAGATGCATTTATCAAAGTGTAGAGTATGTTTAAATAAAGTTTATAAGCCTATCTTCACACAAGCAGTAAACGTTATTTTCCAATTATTTAATTTTTTGATTTATTCAGTTTCAAAATGAAGCGAAGGAGGTGGGCCAATTTTTTTGCACGCAAGTATATATAGTACTGGCTTATTCCCATGGCTCCACTCGTGTGGAAAGTCCATGAAAAGTAAATTGTGTCATTCTCTAACGTGTTAGATCTCCAAAAACAAATATGTCATCTGTCCGTTGTTGGTTACAAGGTTAGTTTTATAGAATGAAAATAAGAAAATAAAAAAACTTCGTTTAAAAAAACTGACTTCAAAAACTAAAAAGTATCAAATAACTTAATTTGTATGTGCTACCTATTCATAGGTTTGAAGTCAGTGCCAAGCCAAATGTAATAGTAGGTACCACACTCGCTATATTTCGAGACGAACGTCAACGACGTCACCGACGCTTCTGTTGTTTTGTTCTACGTGAAGAGCAGCTATCCCGCTCAAGGTCACTCGCGGCGAGTGCGGTACCTACTATTACATTTTGGCTTGGCACCGACTTCAAACCTAGGAATAGGTAGCACATACAAATTAAGTTATTTGATACTTTTTAGTTTTTGAAGTCGGTTTTTGTAAACAAAGTTTTTTTTTCGCTTTTAAGTCTTTCTCAAGTCTCTCATCATCATTTCAATTAAATAACTTGAAATAATGCTACTAAAGGTAGCATACTCATTGTATAGAATCGAAAGGACTTCAGGTATTTTTTTGTAATAAAATCCCAAATGGACTATCTTCTATAGGTAACTATAATTTAAGTGATTTGAGGTTAACTGACTATCTAAGGTAAACTCTGATATCGTTAGGACCCGTTTTATATATTATAAAATTAAATGATGTCTACAGAATATGAAGGCATGCAGACAATTGCTCGTAACTTCGTTGCAGGCGCTCACGTAAATTTGAGGGTTTCTTTCGATTTCCCTAGAATCCCATCATTAGATCCTGATATAGTGGCCATGGGACCACATGGGAAGCATACCCTTTCGAATACAAAAAGAATTATCAAAATCGGTATACAAATTGACGGAGTAATTCGTGTACATACATAAAAAACAAGAATACCGATGAAATAGAGAACCTCCTCCTTTTGTAAGTCGGTTAAAAAGAAGATTATTAACCAACTTCCAAAAGGAGGAGGTTCTCAATTTCATCGGTTTTTTTTTTATTTTTATGCATATAACTGCGTGTTATTAGAATATTCTTTCAATACCACTGATGGAATAATATAGTTCTTGATCATTATCATTTCAATTTACATCATGACATCCTATAATCCTGTACTGATTTTAGTCCCATTATACACATGGATGATTCTGAACAAGCGACCCAACTAATATGTCAAACACACCATGACAGTTCGTATCCCATCCAGGTTAAGAATTATCAAGCCCTGGATAACTTCAGGGCTGCTGAAATGTATACGTAATAGAGACCGTTTACACAAAAAACATAAAAAATCACCTAATGACTACATACAATACGAAAACAGCAGACGTTTTCGAACGAGGCTTTTTAGGCAAAGAGTCAGAGTCAAAATAGGTTAGGTTAGGTTTTTTTTATTTTCTTTGTCAAAGAGTCAAAGTAGGTTACGTTAGGTTTTTTTTTCTTTGTGGAAGAGTCAGAGTTAAAGAGGCAAAGAGTCAAAGAGTCAAAGAGTCAAAGAGTCAAAGAGTCAAAGAGTCAAAGAGTCAAAGAGTCAAAGAGTCAAAGAGTCAAAGAGTCAAAGAGTCAAAGAGTCAAAGAGTCAAAGAGTCAAAGAGTCAAAGAGTCAAAGAGTCAAAGAGTCAAAGAGTCAAAGAGTCAAAGAGTCAAAGAGTCAAAGAGTCAAAGAGTCAAAGAGTCAAAGAGTCAAAGAGTCAAAGAGTCAAAGAGTCAAAGAGTCAAAGAGTCAAAGAGTCAAAGAGTCAAAGAGTCAAAGAGTCAAAGAGTCAAAGAGTCAAAGAGTCAGAGAGACAAAGAGTCAAAGAGTCAAAGAGTCAAAGAGTCAAAGAGTCAAAGAGTCAAAGAGTCAAAGAGTCAAAGAGTCAAAGAGTCAAAGAGTCAAAGAGTCAAAGAGTTAAAGAGTCAAAGAGTCAAAGAGTCAAAGAGTCAAAGAGTCAAAGAGTCAGAGAGACAAAGAGTCAAAGAGTCAAAGAGAAAGAGTGAAAGAGTCAGAGTCAAAGTAGGTTAGGTCAGGTTGAGTTAGGTTAGGTTAGGTTTTTTTTTTTTTTTTTTTTTTTTTTTTTTTTTTTTTGTGAGGTCTCTGCTTTTCCCCGTCCAAGGTTTCGACAGGACCTTATTATTCTTAGTTTTGTTATTGTCTGTCTATATGTTTCTCTCGCAACAAGTGCCTCTCATCCGTCACATAATTTACATAATTGTTTTATTGCTCTTAATATGGTTTACCTTTTTTAATTGTTATCTATTTCTATGTTATTCTTTATACTCTTTCGTTATATTCTTACATTACTTTTCATGTCCAGTTCTTTTTTATCATGCGTTTATTCTTTGTATCTTAAACTTTTTTGTTTCCTTATTTTCATCAATAAATGTTGTTTTTGTATGCTTGATTTTGTAGTTCCTAATATTTATTTATCTAAGGTGTCTTTTCTTACAGTTTTGTTTATGGATAATGTCTTTGTGGCTTGGTGCATTTATACCCTCTCGCTATTTCTGTTGTTTCTTCCCGGTATTACAATTTTCCATTCTGTTTTCCGACATACGAGCTCGTAGCATTCATGACCTGTGTGTTTTATTTGTGTACTTGTCTAGTGTTTATGTGCGCTTTTATTTTTGCCTAATTCTTATAAATTTTGCTCCTATCTTTGTCAACAATGTATATATATACTAAATTATATATATAATTATTGCCACTTCGCTGTATATTCCGAAACTGATTCTTTTTGTTTGCGTGTGTTTCCAATGTTTGTGTGCGTGTTTCGATTTATTCCATATATGTACAATATATACTTCATTAAATCAGTGTATGTGTGTGTGTGTGTGTGTGTTTCTGTATAGTGTGTGTGTGTTCTGCTGAGTGTGTTAGTCATAAATATGACGTGCTCTGCCGTGCCAAGTAGTCCCACTTCTTTCGGGTTGGGCATTCGGTGCTAAAGGCGTTGTGGCCGACGTTTTGCAGCCCAGAGTGTGTGCAGTTGCAGCACCGCGGCTCGGCTCCCGCACTATAGTCGGGACACCTCTCGCGCAAATGCGGGCCTCCGCAGTGGCTGCACTTGTCCACACTCTCGGTGCAGAACTTACGGCCGTGACCGAATGCGAGGCACTTTGTGCATTGGATGAGCGGAGACTGGTCCTCCACTCTGACCCTTTGCAGGTCCAGGTAGAGGATTCCGGTCTCCGTCATCCTTTGCCATACTAGTGGCCTCACCTGCAGGACTACGTGCGAAGTCTTCGGGTTTCGAGTTCTCTTTTTATATTTTATGGAGATTTCTTGGTCCTCCTGTGGTAGGCCCATGAAGATATCGGTGTTTTGGGTGTATAGGGCCCTTACCGTTTCCTCGTCGTCACTGTCTATATAGACGTCCTTGAGGACGACGAGTGGGTCTTTATTCTTCATGGGCACCACTTTCAGCCCATCTCCTCGGCTCTCGAGTCTCTCCCTCACCTTGGTCCTCTCCGCCTCCGTGTCGCAGCCTAGAATGATGGTACTATTCTTAGCCTTCCGGGCCTTACTAACTTTCAGGCCGGTGCTCCTGGCGTCGACCGCCTTCTTCACTCTGGCGAGTACCTCATCGGCAGTCTCCTGACTGTCATTTGAGGTCACCGCCAACGAGTGAAGCGCCGGCCGACGCCCGGGCTTGGCTGCTGCGACACTGGCATACGTCTTAGGGATCGGGTCGCTCTCTGGTATTTGCGCTTTTACCATTTCGCCGAGACGCGTCTTCGCCTCCACGACGACATCTCTAGCGACGGTAGCGACCAGGTCCTCAATCTGAGTTTGCGCGCGCACCACGATCCCCTCGGTCGCCTTGCCGATATCCTGCAGCGCCCCCCTCAGGTCGTCTAGTTTCTGGCTGTTTATGTTGAGTAGGCGGCGTTGTTCCTCCAGCGCCGCCCCCAGAGACTCCGCCTCTGTTGCTGTCGCCCCATCAGCTTCCGGTTTCCTCATGGCCACCGTGTTGGTGCGTTTGTCCTGCGTCGTGGGTGGGTCTGCTCCCGTCGACGCTTCCGCCTCCTTGACCAGCTTGTACAGGTGATCGATCGCATTAAGGATCCCCACCTTAAGGTCTGTCTTCAGATTGCGGGACTCGTTCACACAAGTCTTCCCTTTCTGAAGCCAGACCCTAGCCTGGGCTGTCCTGGTGCTCGACCTAGGCTGTTCCTGTACTGGTCCCGACGACGTCCCGACGGCCTCCGTGGATGTTCTACGGGTGGCTGGTGCTTTTTGCCGTTTCGGTGGGTGCGGGTGCGGCGATGGTGATGGCGAAGAGGAAAAACTGAGTCGCCTGATTGCAGGGACTCCGGTGCCAGACATGTTGGTGGTGGTAGTGTGTGGGAGAGTGTGTGCAATGTGTTTAGTGTGTGACGGGGAAAATTGTCTGTGTGATTGTGTGACCCTGTATAGGGGGGTGTGTCAATTATGCAACTAACTTAAAATATGGTTTGTGTAAAACGCAGTTCTACACAGTTACTAAATTAAAAATAAAATGTAATCAAAAAACAAAAGTTTTCGCTCTAATTTGAGCCGGTCTGTTAGTGTGGTGAGGTGTATAGGGCCTCGGTCAGTTGGTTAAAACTATAAAATTTAAATAAAAGAGGTACGAAATTTTCACTAGTTTGGTTAAGGGGTCAGTGACCTTTACTCCGCAAAGTCTATATGGCCCAGTGAAAGATGGGAGGGTGGGCGGACATTTTTTCAATTTTCCGTGAGGCGGATCCGAACGAAAGTGGTGTCGTTCGACGGGTAATTAACAGGGCTATTTAAATATATATAAATGATAGTCTGGAAGACAAAGGCTATCGAATTAATCGACAAAAACCTCAAAAATGACTAAAATTGAAATTTAGATGTCGGATTTCTAAGATTCTATATACCAGATTTAATTAAAAGAGGGGTTGTTAGATAGGTCGTGATGCGAGCTATCTAGATATGTATAATTTATTATTTAGAAAAAATAAGGGGGCAAGTTATTAAAGGAAAATCTCTGAAAAATTTCGAAAAAACGTTAAATTGAGTTTTGTTTGTTGAAAATTTACTACTTTTATTAACCAGATCTTAATAAAGGAGGTGTTATTAGATAGGCCTTGACGAGTTCTATCTAATTATGTATAATTAAAAATTTCGAAAATAAATTTCGAAGAGTTATAAGCCAAAAGCCTTGAAGAATTCCTTAAAAATGCCGAAAGTCAAAATGAATGTAGAAATTTAGAAACTTCTATTTGTCCAACCTATATAAAAGAGGTGTTATTAGATAGGCCTTGATGAGGGCTATCTATATCTGTAACTATGTCAACTTTGAGGCGAAGCGTTATCGAGTAATTCGACAAAAACCTCGAAAATTTGGTAATTTAGAAATTTAAAAATATTCTAAGTCCAGAAACTAAAATTTTTCTTTGTTTTTCAGGTTAAAATCTTCCCACAGGACGCAGGAGTGTCTACAAAGATGATATCAATAAAAAACAACGATACTAGCAGCTGTTTTCGATTCAAATTTCGCACGGTTAGGTTAGGTTAGGTTTTTTTTTTTTTTTTTTTTACGTGGTGGAATGCATTTACGCACTTCGCTCGCCTCCCGCGGGGGCAGGGGGTTCGCTTCGTGTGGGACTCCTGACCTCAAAGAGAAGCCAGACTACCCACTAAACCACCACGGTGTTCCTCCTTCACCTAATCCGAGCCACGGGATAGTTTGCTCACCGCGACTCGGCTAGGGACGCCCTTTGTTGTCGGGCACACCTCATGAATGCACCCCAGAAACACAGAGGGGCGCATTCCGCCACATTAGCGTGGGGCGGCAGATCCCCCGATCCACCGCCCGTGGCCACTCTCACCCAGGGACGCGTGCGGACTTCGCCCACCGGCATCCCTCCCCGGGACGCGTGCGAACTCCGCCCGCCGGCGTCCCCGTGGCCCGCGGGGCGAAAGAGCGAGCCCAGCCCACTCCCGCCCCAGCAGAGCCCCTCCTCTTGGCCGCCATCAGCCGTGAGGCGACGGCAGCCCGACACTCATCGCCGCCGGCCATAGCCGGAGCCACAGCCTACGGCGAGAGGTCTGCTTTTTACGACTTTGCTGTCGGGTTTTAGAGTCTTTTCCTTGACGCGGGCCGGCCAGTTAAGGCAAGCCCTCCGGCCAACAAGTTCTCAGCATACCCTCCTGGAGCCACCAGTCAGGTCACTGTTGAGCCCCAGTTGGTTACGGAACGCGAGAGGGTGGCGAAGCCTCTCTCACCGACGGTGGCACTAGTGCCTGTCAGCCCCTGAGTTAACAGTGGGCCGACCCGCCCCTCGATCCCGCCGAGCCCTGAAAAGGGCTGCTGCGGATCCCACCCCGCGACCCCCTCGTGCAATGAGGCCAAGCCCTGAAAAGGGCTGTCGGGTTATTGGTCAGACGGCCAGCATACAGAGCTCCTCAGAGACAGAGTATCCTGACCGCCTGTCCAGGGCGCACCAGCCTCCACGCTTCTGCTCCCCAGGACCGGAGTCCAAAGGGGGAAGAAACGCGTAAGCCAACGTGGAGGTTACCCGACGCCGCGCCCCAGGTTAGGTTAGGTTAGGTTTTTTTTTTTTTTTTTTTTTACGTGGTGGAATGCATTTACGCACTTCGCTCGCCTCCCGCGGGGGCAGGGGGTTCGCTTCGTGTGGGACTCCTGACCTCAAAGAGAAGCCAGACTACCCACTAAACCACCACGGTGTTCCTCCTTCACCTAATCCGAGCCACGGGATAGTTTGCTCACCGCGACTCGGCTAGGGACGCCCTTTGTTGTCGGGCTCTTCTCCTGAATGCACCCCGGAAACACAGAAGGGCGCATTCCGCCACATTAGCATGGGGCGGCAGATCCCCCGACCCACCGCCCGTGGCCACTCTCACCCAGGGACGCGTGCGAACTTCGCCCGCCGGCATCCCTCCCCGGGACGCGTGCGAACTCCGCCCGCCGGCGTCCCCGTGGCCCGCGGGGCGAAAGAGCGAGCCCAGCCCACTCCCGCCCCAGCAGAGCCCCTCCTCTTGGCCGCCATCAGCCGTGAGGCGACGGCAGCCCGACACTCATCGCCGCCGGCCATAGCCGGAGCCACAGCCTACGGCGAGAGGTCTGCTTTTTACGACTCTGCTGTCGGGTTTTAGAGTCTTTTCCTTGACGCGGGCCGGCCAGTTAAGGCAAGCCCTCCGGCCAACAGGTTTTCAGCATACCCTCCTGGAGCCACCAGTCAGGTCACTGTTGAGCCCCTGTTGGTTACGGAACGCGAGAGGGTGGCTAGGCCTCTCTCGCCGACGGTGGCACTAGTGCCTGTCAGCCCCTGAGTTAACAGTGGGCCGACCCGCCCCTCGATCCCGCCGAGCCCTGAAAAGGGCTGCTGCGGATCCCACCCCGCGACCCCCTCGTGCAATGGGGTCAAGCCCTGAAAAGGGCTGTCGGGTTATTGGTCAGACGGCCAGCATACAGAGCTCCTGAGAGTCAGAGTATCCCGACCGCCTGTCCAGGGTGCACCAGCCTCCACGCTTCTGCTCCCCAGGACCGGAGTCCAAAGGGAGAAGAAACGCGTAAGCCAACGTGGAGGTTACCCGACGCCGCGCCCCAGGTTAGGTTTTTTTTTTTTTTTTTTTTTTTTACGTGGTGGAATGCATTTACGCACTTCGCTCGCCTCCCGCGGGGGCAGGGGGTTCGCTTCGTGTGGGACTCCTGACCTCAAAGAGAAGCCAGACTACCCACTAAACCACCACGGTGTTCCTCCTTCACCTAATCCGAGCCACGGGATAGTTTGCTCACCGCGACTCGGCTAGGGACGCCCTTTGTTGTCGGGCTCTTCTCCTGAATGCACCCCGGAAACACAGAAGGGCGCATTCCGCCACATTAGCATGGGGCGGCAGATCCCCCGATCCACCGCCCGTGGCCACTCTCACCCAGGGACGCGTGCGAACTTCGCCCGCCGGCATCCCTCCCTGGGACGCGTGCGAACTCCGCCCGCCGGCGTCCCCGTGGCCCGCGGGGCGAAAGAGCGAGCCCAGCCCACTCCCGCCCCAGCAGAGCCCCTCCTCTTGGCCGCCATCAGCCGCGAGGCGACGGCAGCCCGACACTCATCGCCGCCGGCCATAGCCGGAGCCACAGCCTACGGCGAGAGGTCTGCTTTTTACGACTTTGCTGTCGGGTTTTAGAGTCTTTTCCTTGACGCAAGCCCCAGGTTAGGTTAGGTTAGGTTAGGTCAGGTCCTACACCCGTGGCGGCCTCAGAGGGTATTGGCAGTCAGAGCCATACGCGGATACCGCACGGTGTCGACCGAGGCGGTGTGCGCCCTGGCCGGAACACCCCCGTGGGATTTGGAGGCGGAAGTGCTCGCCGAAGTTTATCGACGGGTGGCTGAATATCGGGCGGAGTATGGCTATCGCCCTCCGCCCGAAGAGGTGCGCGAGTGGCGTGAAGCCGCCCGTCGAGCCACGATGGCTCGCTGGTCGTTCCGGCTGGAGACTCCACGCGCTGGCTTTGCCGCCGTGGAGGCTCTCCAGCCGGTCATCCTCGAGTGGGCAGGGCGGCAGCACGGGACCCTTTCCTTCCGACTGACGCAGGTCCTTTCCGGGCATGGTTGCTTCGGGAAGTACCTGCACTCGGTCGCTAGGAGGGAATTGAGTCCCGCCTGCCACCACTGCGACTGCAGTGAGGACTCGGCCCAGCATACGCTGGCGATCTGCCCTGCATGGGCGTCGCAGCGCCGGGCCCTCACTGCAGTCATCGGAGGAGATCTCTCGCTACCGGCCGTCATACGCTCCATGGCCGGTAGCGATAGCAGTTTTACCGCGGTCGCAACCTTCTGCGAAGATGTAATCTCGCAGAAGGAGGTGGCGGAGAAGGCCCGGGAGGACGATGTCCACTCGGACCCAATCCGCCGCCGGCGAACCGGGCGGCGGAGGCGCGCCTATCAGCGCCTCATGCCGCCCTGAGTGTGGCCGCGGATGGTCGGGACGGGCTTTCCCCTCCATCCGCTCTAGTGGCCTCCCGCGAGGGGGCGACGTACGCGTGTGCCGTACGTCGCCTAATTGAGAGGATACCAGCAGACGGTGCCCGCTTCTGTGCGGGCAGGCGCTGGGTGGGGTCCGGATGTGTTAATAACTGCAGTTCCCGGACTCCTCCCTTCACAGGCGCAGAGTGGCACACCGTGTGGTTTTAGTCGGTTCGAGTCCGACACACCGCCCCGCCGCAAGCCCCGGTGGGGTGACGGTCCGAGGGGATTTCCACACGTTAAAAAAAAAAAAAAAAAAAAAAAAAAAAAAAAAAAAGGTCCTACACCCGTAGCAGGCGACGCCACCGTGGAGACGGTGGCGGGGACCAGCTTCATGAGGAGTACCGCGAGGCGCGGAGGACTCTGAAGCTGGCCATTTGCCGCGCCAAGGAGGAGAAGAGAAAGGAGATGCTGGAGGGTCTCGACCGTGACCCCTGGGGTCGCCCATACCGTGCGGTGCGTCAGAAGCTCCGCACGTCGGGCCCCCCCCTTACCGAGACTCTCCAGCCCAGCTTCCTGCAGGAAGTGGTCGAGGGCCTTTTCCCTGAGCGGGCGGAGCACACACCCCCGTCGATGGCCTATGCGGTCGGAGACGACGGGGGTAGAGAGGACGATGTGCCGCCCGTTAGGGAATCGGAGGTTGGGGCGGCTGTTCTTCGGATCCGTTCCAAGAACACCGCCCCCGGGCCGGACGGGGTTCCAGCCCGAGTGATGGCCCGAGCCCTCGACCATATGTCGGACCGCCTCAGGGAAGTGTTGGACGCTAGCCTGGCGTCCGGACGCTTCCCTGAGTGCTGGAAATGCGGGAAGCTGGTCCTGTTGAGGAAACCGGGACGGCCTGCCGATTCGGTCGCGGCCTATAGGCCCATCGTGTTGCTGGACGAGGCGGGTAAACTTTTTGAGAGGATACTCTCTGCCCGCATCGTCCGGCACCTCTGCGAGGTGGGGCCCGACCTGTCGGACGCCCAATTCGGATTCCGAGAGGGGCGTTCGACGGTCGATGCCGTGATGCGCCTTAGGGCCGTGACCGAAGAGGCAGTGAGCTGTGGCGGCGTGGTGTTGGCGGTGTCCTTGGACATCGCCAACGCCTTCAATAGTCTGCCATTTAGCTGCATCAGGGAAGCACTCCATTACCACGGGGTGCCAGAGTACCTGAGGCGGCTAGTGGCAGACTATTTAGAGGAGCGTACCGTCGTGTACGAGGACCGAGAGGGCGTCTTGAGACGGCGACCCATGTCGTGCGGCGTTCCGCAGGGGTCTGTCCTTGGACCACTCCTGTGGAACGTGGGATATGACTGGGTCCTACGAGGTCGTCTCCCCCCCGGGCTGGGCGTAATTTGTTACGCCGATGACACTCTTGTCACAGCCCGGGGGGCGAACTTCCAAGAGGCGGCGCGCCTGGCCACCTGGGGTGTTTCTCTGGTGGTCGGGCGCATCGAGGCGCTGGGCTTACGGGTGGCCCTGGACAAGACGGAGGCCCTATTATTTCATGGGCCCCGTCGTGGTCCACCCCCCGGCGCCTCCATAGTGGTCAACTCGGTCCTCGTACCGGTTCGGGCCCAGATGAGGTATCTGGGCCTGATCCTCGACGGTAGGTGGCTCTTCGACGAGCACTTCCGACAGCTTGGTCCGAAGCTGGTCGGCGCTGCCTCCGCCCTTGGGCGACTTTTGCCCAATTTGGGTGGAGCCAGCGTCGCAACGAGACTCCTATACACGGGGGTTGTCCGGTCGATGGCGCTGTATGGCGCACCGGTGTGGGTGGCGGCTCTGACTGCCCTAAATAAGGCTCGCCTCTGGCGGCCTCAGAGGGTACTGGCGGTCAGAGCGATACGTGGTTACCGCACGGTGTCGACCGAGGCAGCGTGTGCGTTGGCCGGGACACCCCCGTGGGATTTGGAGGCGGAAGTGCTCGCCGAAGTTTATCGACGGGTGGCTGAATACCGGGCGGAGAGAGGCATTCGCCCTCCGCCCGAAGAGGTACGCGAGTGGCGTGAAGCCGCCCGTCGAGCCACGATGGCTCGCTGGTCTTTCCGACTGGAGACTCCACGCGCTGGCTTTGCCGCCGTGGAGGCTCTCCAGCCGGTCATCCTCGAGTGGGCAGGGCGGCAGCACGGGACCCTTTCCTTCCGACTGACGCAGGTACTCTCCGGGCACGGTTGCTTCGGAAAGTACCTGCACTCGGTCGCTAGGAGGGAACTGAGTCCCGCCTGCCACCACTGCGACTGCAGTGAAGACTCGGCCCAGCACACGCTGGCGATTTGCCCCGCTTGGGCGTCGCAGCGCCGGGCCCTCACTGCAGTCATCGGAGGAGATCTCTCGCTACCGGCCGTCATACGCTCCATGGCCGGTAGCGACAGCAGTTTTACCGCGGTCGCAACCTTCTGCGAAGATGTAATCTCGCAGAAGGAGGTGGCGGAGAAGGCCCGGGAGGACGACCTCCACTCGGACCCAATCCGTCGCCGGCGAACCGGGCAGCGGAGGCGCGCTCACCTGCGCCTCATGCCGCCCTGAGTGTGGCCGCGGATGGTCGGGACGGGCTTTCCCTTCCATCCGCTCTAGTGGCCGCCCGCGAGGAGGCGACGTTACGTGTGTGCCGTACGTCGCCTAAAAGGAGAGGTTTCGGAGAGGGTGCCCGCTTTTGTGCGGGCAAGCGCTGGGAGGGGTCTGGACGGCGTAATAACAGCAGTTCCCGGACTCCTCCCTCTTCAGGCGCAGAGTGGCACACCGTGTGGTTTTAGTCGGTTCGAGTCCGACACACCGCCCCGCCGCAAGCCCCGGCGCGGGTGACGGTCCGAGGGGATTTCCACACGTAAAAAAAAAAAAAAAAAAAAAAAAAAAAAAGGTTTCATGAGGAGTACCGCGAAGCGCGGAAAACTCTGAAGCTGGCCATTTGCCGCGCCAAAGAGGTAAAGAGAAAGGAGATGCTGGAGAGTCTCGATCGTGACCCCTGGGGTCGCCCATATCGTGCGGTGCGTCAGAAGCTCCGTACGTTGGCCCCCCCCCTTACCGAGACTCTCCAGCCCAGCTTCCTGCAGGAAGTGGTCGAGGGCCTTTTCCCGCAGCGGGCGGAGCACACACCCCCGTCGATGGCCTACGAGGTCAGAGATGACGGGGGTAGAGAGGACGATGTGCCGCCCGTTAGGGAATCGGAGGTCGGGGCGGCTGTTCTGCGGATTCGTTCCAAGAACACCGCCCCCGGGCCGGACGGGGTACCAGCCCGAGTGATGGCCCGAGCCCTCGACCATATGTCGGACCGCCTCAGGGAAGTGTTGGACGCTAGCCTGGCGTCTGGACGCTTCCCTGAGTGCTGGAAAAGCGGGAAGCTGGTCCTATTGAGGAAGCCGGGACGGCCTGCCGATTCGGTCGCGGCCTATAGGCCCATCGTGTTGCTGGACGAGGCGGGTAAACTTTTTGAGAGGATACTCTCGCAACGAGACAGCTGTACACGGGGGTTGTCCGGTCAATGGCGCTGTACGGCTCACCGGTGTGGGTCACGGCTCTGACCGCCCAGAACAAGGCGCGCCTCTGGCGGCCTCAGAGGGTACTGGCGGTCAGAGCGATACGTGGTTACCGCACGGTGTCGACCGAGGCAGCGTGCGCGTTGGCCGGAACACCCCCGTGGGATTTGGAGGCGGAGGTGCTCGCCGAAGTTTATCGACGGGTGGCTGAATATCGGGTGGAGAGAGGCATGCGCCCTCCGCCCGAAGAGGTACGCGAGTGGCGTGAAGCCGCCCGTCGAGCCACGATGGCTCGGTGGTCTTTCCGACTGGAGACTCCACGCGCTGGCTTTGCCGCCGTGGAGGCTCTCCAGCCGGTCATCCTCGAGTGGGCAGGGCGGCAGCACGGGACCCTTTCCTTCCGACTGACGCAGGTACTATCCGGGCACGGTTGCTTCGGAAAGTACCTGCACTCGGTCGCTAGGAGGGAACTGAGTCCCGTCTGCCACCACTGCGACTGCAGTGAAGACTCGGCCCAGCATACGCTGGCGATCTGCCCCGCATGGGCGTCGCAGCGCCGGGCCCTCACTGCAGTCATCGGAGGAGATCTCTCGCTACCGGCCGTCATACGCTCCATGGCCGGTAGCGACAGCAGTTTTACCGCGGTCGCAACCTTCTGCGAAGAAGTCATCTCGCAGAAGGAGGCGGCGGAGAAGGCCCGGGAGGACGACCTCCACTCGGACCCAATCCGCCGCCGGCGAACCGGGCAGCGGAGGCGCGCTCACCTGCGCCTCATGCCGCCCTGAGTGTGGCCGCGGATGGTCGGGACGGGCTTTCCCTTCCATCCGCTCTAGTGGCCGCCCGCGAGGAGGCGACGTTACGTGTGTGCCGTACGTCGCCTAAATGGAGAGGCTTTGGAGAGGGTGCCCGCTTCTGTGCGGGCAAGCGCTGGGAGGGGTCTGGACGGCGTAATAACAGCAGTTCCCGGACTCCTCCCTTTACAGGCGCAGAGTGGCACACCGTGTGGTTTTAGTCGGTTCGAGTCCGACACACCGCCCCGCCGCAAGCCCCGGCGCGGGTGACGGTCCGAGGGGATTTCCACACGTTAAAAAAAAAAAAAAAAAAGGTTAGGTTAGGTTAGGTTTTTTTTTTTTTTTTTTTTTACGTGGTGGAATGCATTTACGCACTTCGCTCGCCTCCCGCGGGGGCAGGGGGTTCGCTTCGTGTGGGACTCCTGACCTCAAAGAGAAGCCAGACTACCCACTAAACCACCACGGTGTTCCTCCTTCACCTAATCCGAGCCACGGGATAGTTTGCTCACCGCGACTCGGCTAGGGACGCCCTTTGTTGTTGGGCACACCTCATGAATGCACCCCAGAAACACAGAGGGGCGCATTCCGCCACATCAGCATGGGGCGGCAGATCCCCCGATCCACCGCCCGTGGCCACTCTCACCCAGGGACGCGTGCGAACTTCGCCCGCCGGCATCCCTCCCCGGGACGCGTGCGAACTCCGCCCGCCGGCGTCCCCGTGGCCCGCGGGGCACAGAGCGAGCCCAGCCCACTCCCGCCCCAGCAGAGCCCCTCCTCTTGGCCGTCATCAGCCGTGAGGCGACGGCAGCCCGACACTCATCGCCGCCGGCCATAGCCGGAGCCACAGCCTACGGCGAGAGGTCTGCTTTTTACGACTTTGCTGTCGGGTTTTAGAGTCTTTTCCTTGACGCGGGCCGGCCAGTTAAGGCAAGCCCTCCGGCCAACAGGTTTTCAGCATACCCTCCTGGAGCCACCAGTCAGGTCACTGTTGAGCCCCTGTTGGTTACGGAACGCGAGAGGGTGGCTAGGCCTCTCTCGCCGACGGTGGCACTAGTGCCTGTCAGCCCCTGAGTTAACAGTGGGCTGACCCGCCCCTCGATCCCGCCGAGCCCTGAAAAGGGCTGCTGCGGATCCCACCCCGCGACCCCCTCGTGCAATGGGGTCAAGCCCTGAAAAGGGCTGTCGGGTTATTGGTCAGACGGCCAGCATACAGAGCTCCTGAGAGTCAGAGTATCCTGACCGCCTGTCCAGGGCGCACCAGCCTCCACGCTTCTGCTCCCCAGGACCGGAGTCCAAAGGGGGAAGAAACGCGTAAGCCTACGTGGAGGTTACCCGACGCCGCGCCCCAGGTTTTTTTTTTTTTTTTTTACGTGGTGGAATGCATTTACGCACTTCGCTCGCCTCCCGCGGGGGCAGGGGGTTCGCTTCGTGTGGGACTCCTGACCTCAAAGAGAAGCCAGACTACCCACTAAACCACCACGGTGTTCCTCCTTCACCTAATCCGAGCCACGGGATAGTTTGCTCACCGCGACTCGGCTAGGGACGCCCTTTGTTGTCAGGCACACCTCATGAATGCGCCCCAGAAACACAGAGGGGCGCATTCCGCCACATTAGCATGGGGCGGCAAATCCCCCGATCCACCGCCCGTGGCCACTCTCACCCAGGGACGCGTGCGGACTTCGCCCACCGGCATCCCTCCCCGGGACGCGTGCGAGCTCCGCCCGCCGGCGTCCCCGTGGCCCGCGGGGCGAAAGAGCGAGCCCAGCCCACTCCCGCCCCAGCAGAGCCCCTCCTCTTGGCCGCCATCAGCCGTGAGGCGACGGCAGCCCGACACTCATCGCCGCCGGCCATAGCCGGAGCCACAGCCTACGGCGAGAGGTCTGCTTTTTACGACTTTGCTGTCGGGTTTTAGAGTCTTTTCCTTGACGCGGGCCGGCCAGTTAAGGCAAGCCCTCCGGCCAACAGGTTCTCAGCTACCCTCCTGGAGCCACCAGTCAGGTCATAGTTGAGCCCCTGTTGGTTACGGAACGCGAGAGGGTGGCGAAGCCTCTCTCACCGACGGTGGCACTAGTGCCTGTCAGCCCCTGAGTTAACAGTGGGCCGACCCGCCCCTCGATCCCGCCGAGCCCTGAAAAGGGCTGCTGCGGATCCCACCCCGCGACCCCCTCGTGCAATGGGGTCAAGCCCTGAAAAGGGGCTGTCGGGTTATTGGTCAGACGGCCAGCATACAGAGCTCCTGAGAGTCAGAGTATCCCGACCGCCTGTCCAGGGCGCACCAGCCTCCACGCTTCTGCTCCCCAGGACCGGAGTCCAAAGGGGGAAGAAACGCGTAAGCCAACGTGGAGGTTACCCGACGCCGCGCCCCCCGCGCCCCAGGTTAGGTTAGGTTAGGTTTTTTTTTTTTTTTTTTACGTGGTGGAATGCATTTACGCACTTCGCTCGCCTCCCGCGGGGGCAGGGGGTTCGCTTCGTGTGGGACTCCTGACCTCAAAGAGAAGCCAGACTACCCACTAAACCACCACGGTGTTCCTCCTTCACCTAATCCGAGCCACGGGATAGTTTGCTCACCGCGACTCGGCTAGGGACGCCCTTTGTTGTTGGGCACACCTCATGAATGCACCCCAGAAACACAGAGGGGCGCATTCCGCCACATTAGCATGGGGCGGCAGATCCCCCGATCCACCGCCCGTGGCCACTCTCACCCAGGGACGCGTGCGGACTTCGCCCACCGGCATCCCTCCCCGGGACGCGTGCGAACTCCGCCCGCCGGCGTCCCCGTGGCCCGCGGGGCGAAAGAGCGAGCCCAGCCCACTCCCGCCCCAGCAGAGCCCCTCCTCTTGGCCGCCATCAGCCGTGAGGCGACGGCAGCCCGACACTCATCGCCGCCGGCCATAGCCGGAGCCACAGCCTACGGCGAGAGGTCTGCTTTTTACGACTTTGCTGTCGGGTTTTAGAGTCTTTTCCTTGACGCGAGCCGGCCAGTTAAGGCAAGCCCTCCGGCCAACAGGTTCTCAGCTACCCTCCTGGAGCCACCAGTCAGGTCATAGTTGAGCCCCTGTTGGTTACGGAACGCGAGAGGGTGGCTAGGCCTCTCTCGCCGACGGTGGCACTAGTGCCTGTCAGCCCCTGAGTTAACAGTGGGCCGACCCGCCCCTCGATCCCGCCGAGCCCTGAAAAGGGCTGCTGCGGATCCCACCCCGCGACCCCCTCGTGCAATGGGGTCAAGCCCTGAAAAGGGCTGTCGGGTTATTGGTCAGACGGCCAGCATACAGAGCTCCTGAGAGTCAGAGTATCCCGACCGCCTGTCCAGGGCGCACCAGCCTCCACGCTTCTGCTCCCCAGGACCGGAGTCCAAAGGGGGAAGAAACGCGTAAGCCAACGTGGAGGTTACCCGACGCCGCGCCCCAGGTTAGGTTAGGTTAGGTTAGGTTCCCCCCAATGTGGCCCGACCTGTCGGATGCCCAGTTCGGATTCCGAGAGGGGCGTTCGACGGTCGATGCCGTGATGCGCCTTAGGGCCGTGACCGAAGAGGCAGTGTGCTGTGGCGGCGTGCTGTTGGCGGTGTCATTAGACATCGCCAACGCATTCAATAGTCTGCCATTCAGCTGCATCGGGGAAGCACTTCAGTTCCACGGGGTGCCAGAGTACCTGAGGCGGCTAGTGGCAGACTATTTGGAGGAGCGTACCGTCGTGTACGAGGACCGAGAGGGCGTCTTGAGACGGCGACCCATGTCGTGCGGCGTTCCGCAGGGGTCTGTCCTTGGACCACTCCTGTGGAACGTGGGATACGACTGGGTCCTACGAGGTCGTCTCCCCCCCGGGCTGGGCGTAATTTGTTACGCCGATGACACATTGGTCACAGCCCGGGGGGCGAACTTCCAAGAGGCGGCGCGCCTGGCCACCACGGGTGTTTCTCTGGTGGTCGGGCGCATCGAGGCGCTGGGCCTACGGGTGGCCCTGGACAAGACGGAGGCCCTGTTATTTCATGGGCCCCGTCGTGGTCCGCCCCCCGGCGCCACCATAGAGGTCAACTCGGTCCTCGTACCGGTTCGGGCCCAGATGAAGTATCTGGGTCTGATCCTCGACGGTAGGTGGCTCTTCGACGAGCACTTCCGACAGCTTGCTCCCAAGCTGGTCGACGCTGCCTCTGCCCTTGGGCGACTTTTGCCTAATTTGGGTGGAGCCAGCGTCGCAACGAGACAGCTGTACACGGGGGTTGTCCGGTCAATGGCGCTGTACGGCGCACCGGTGTGGGTCACGGCTCTGACCGCCCAGAACAAGGCGCGCCTCTGGCGGCCTCAGAGGGTACTGGCGGTCAGAGCGATACGTGGTTACCGCACGGTGTCGACCGAGGCAGCGTGCGCGTTGGCCGGAACACCCCCGTGGGATTTGGAGGCGGAAGTGCTCGCCGAAGTTTATCGACGGGTGGCTGAATATCGGGTGGAGAGAGGCATGCGCCCTCCGCCCGAAGAGGTACGCGAGTGGCGTGAAGCCGCCCGTCGAGCCACGATGGCTCGTTGGTCTTTCCGACTGGAGACTCCACGCGCTGGCTTTGCCGCCGTGGAGGCTCTCCAGCCGGTCATCCTCGAGTGGGCAGGGCGGCAGCACGGGACCCTTTCCTTCCGACTGACGCAGGTGCTTTCCGGGCACGGTTGCTTCGGGAAGTACCTGCACTCGGTCGCTAGGAGGGAACTGAGTCCCGCCTGCCACCACTGCGACTGCAGTGAAGACTCGGCCCAGCATACGCTGGCGATCTGCCCCGCATGGGCGTCGCAGCGCCGGGCCCTCACTGCAGTCATCGGAGGAGATCTCTCGCTACCGGCCGTCATACGCTCCATGGCCGGTAGCGACAGCAGTTTTACCGCGGTCGCAACCTTCTGCGAAGATGTCATCTCGCAGAAGGAGGTGGCGGAGAAGGCCCGGGAGGACGACCTCCACTCGGACCCAATCCGTCGCCGGCGAACCGGGCAGCGGAGGCGCGCTCACCTGCGCCTCATGCCGCCCTGAGTGTGGCCGCGGATGGTCGGGACGGGCTTTCCCTTCCATCCGCTTTAGTGGCCGCCCGCGAGGAGGCGACGTTACGTGTGTGCCGTACGTCGCCTAAATGGAGAGGTTTTTGGAGAGGGTGCCCGCTTCTGTGCGGGCAAGCGCTGGGAGGGGTCTGGACGGCGTAATAACAGCAGTTCCCGGACTCCTCCCTCCTCAGGCGCAGAGTGGCACACCGTGTGGTTTTAGTCGGTTCGAGTCCGACACACCGCCCCGCCGCAAGCCCCGGCGCGGGTGACGGTCCGAGGGGATTTCCACACATAAAAAAAAAAAAAAAAAAAAAAAAAAAAAAAAAAAAAAAAAAGGTTCCCCCCAATGTATCCCTACGTTGTCGTCGTGGTGGGGCTTGCGTGGATCGATGAACTCTGGGGCTATGCCGGTAGAGCCACTCATGCCGGATAGGTCCAGAGGGAGATCCCAGACTAAATGGGATACCAGACGGAGTCTGATTGCAGACTGCCGTGGAGGGCACTCCAAGCGTCTCTCTGATCTAGCAGAGGGCGTATTGGAGTGCGAGTAGAGGGCGAGCTCGGTGAGCACTAACCCTGCCTCCGAGCGGGCAACTTAAGAGGTACTCTTAAGTTGTCCTCGCCGCAGCATCGTAATCCCAGTACTGGGACCGAGGGTCTTGGCTTAACCGAGGAACTTGCTGCGGCGTCCGGAACGCCTAGTTCAGTGGGGCTCCCAGAGGTCGATCTGACTGCTGGGAGCCGAAACAGATCGGATCGTCTGCGTTCGAAGTCCGTGATTCCGACCACTTCCAGCGGCTCCGGTGCGACGACTGTCGCAATGGACGTCGTGGAGGTGGGTATCGGCGATAGCCGGAAGCGCGGACTCACGGGCGCGGACGTGGAAACGGCGCAGGAGTGCCTGCCTCCCAAAGTGCCTACTAGCCACAGAGGGAGGTCACGCTCTCCAATCTCGGCCCCGCCAGCTTCCGCCTTTTCTAGGGCGGAAATGTACAGGCGGGCCAGGGCGGAGGGTGAAAACGTAGTGGAGGAGGAGATCGCTGATCTCCTGCAGAGAATCCGGGAGCCGGCAGTGGAGGATCCGGCACCGGTGTCTCTGCAGGAGAGAGCGAACGTGGCTGTGGCCATTATCAACAAAGTGGCCACAAAATCCACGAACCTTAAGGGTTCCTTCGTCAAGGCCCTTAAGGACTCCTCCTTCGCAGTGGCGGGGGTCGTAGGGACCCTAATTGGAGATGTGGCTCGCCTCCAGGCGGCCAATGACAGATTGACGGGGCAGGTGGCCGAGCTTAGCGCTCAGTTCGCCCAATTCCGGTCGGAGCGTTCTGGGCGTGAGGCCGCGGCCCCGGCCCCGTCTGCGTCGCGGCCGGCCCCGTCTGAGTCGCGGCCGGCCCCGTCTGCGTCGCGTCCGGCCCCGCCTGCGTCGCGACCGGCCCCGCCTGCGTCACGACCGGCCCCGCCTGCGTCGCAGCCGGCCTCGTCTGCGTCGCAGCCGGCCCTCACTATCCCTGGGGTATCTGACGCCCTCGTGCAGCAGATCCTCATGGCGGTGGGGAACCTAGTGGACGGTCGTCTGGCCGGCCTCGAGGCGAGGCTGCCTCCGGCCCCTATCGTTCGGCCGCCGCTTGGGGCCCAGCGAAAAACGGTTGCGTCGGCGCCGACCGAACTCCCCGTGGTGGGTGGTCGCGTCACCTACGCAGCAGCGACGTCGGCGTCGGCTCCAGCGGCGGCCCAGAAGCCACGAAAGGGAGCCAAGGCAAAGGTGGCCACCCCGAAGCCGGGGCCTGAGACAACGACAAAGGCTGGAGCGCAGTTCCCTCCGCTCCCCACTCCAACGACTGCCCCTGGCCCCTCCACTTCTGCCCCCTCCAATGAGGGTTGGCAGGTAGTTGGGGGGTCTAAGAAGTCCCGGAGGCGGGCCAAGAAGGCTGCCCAAAAGGCGGCCTCTACCCCACAGGCGCCGCCGGCGACACAGGTCAAGAAGACGAAGCCGCGGAAGCTACAGCCGCCTAAAACCGCGGCGGTAGTTGTGACCGTGTCGCCGGAGGCGGCTGAGGGCGGGCTGTCCTACGCAGCCCTCTTCAAGAGGGCCCGGGCTAGTCTCGCCACCTTCGGGACAACAGGGGTGAGATTGCGCCTCGCCCAAACGGGAGCTCGAGTCCTTGAGTTCCCCGGGGCTGAAGGCGCAAAGTCGGCAGACGCTTTTGCGGAGAAGCTGCGAGAAGTGTTCGCGGAAACGGACGGTGTAAGAGTCGCCAGGCCTGTAAAGTGCGCGGAATTGCGCATTTCGGGCCTGGACGATTCTGTCACGGCCGAGGATGTCCGCGTTGCAGTCCAGGAGAAGACTGGCTGCAGCGCTGATAACATCAAGGTCGGCACCGTTCGTACCGGTCCGGGAGGGCTTGGTGCGGTGTGGCTCAGCTGCCCAGTAGCGGCAGCCAAAGTGCTGGGCGATGCTGGCAGGCTCCTCGTCGGCTTTGTGAGCGCCAGGATAACAGTCCTGGCGGCAAGGCCGATGAGGTGTTTTAAATGCCTGTCGGCGGGACACACACGCACCAAGTGCAGTAGTTGCTTCGACTGCAGCGGACTTTGTTTCCGCTGTGGTCAACAGGGGCACAAGGCGGCAGAGTGTTCTGCCGCCCCTCACTGCCCCGTCTGTGCGGCGGCTAATAAGCCCGCCAATCATCAGATGGGGCAGGGAGGCTGCAGGCCTTCTCGTGCTTCTCGGGAAGCGTTGGGGGTAAGCCAGTCGACCCAGGCTGCCTCCGGCGTAACTAGTGCGTCTATGCCGACGCCCATGGAGGAGGCTGTAGAGACGATCCACTAATGGATCAAGTCTCCAGCCTCCTGGTCCAGACGAACCTGAACCACTGTGCCGCGGCGCAGGATTTATTCCTGCAAACCATGGCGCAGTGGTCAATAGGTGTTGCCGTAGTCGCGGAGCCCTACTACGTTCCTCCCCGTCCAAACTGGATGGGTGACCGGGACGGCTCCGTGGCAGTCGTCAGCTCCACGGCGGCTCATTCCCCGCCCTTGTCGCTAAGAGACAAGGGTACTGGATATGTTGCCGCCGATTGGGGGGGGGTCACCGTTTACGGTGTATACTTCTCCCCCAACCGGAGTCTGAGTGACTTCGAGGTCTTCCTCAACACCTTGGAGACCTCGATACGGCGACTAGCGTCTGGGCACGTCCTCGTGCTGGGGGACTTCAACGCAAAGTCCATTGCGTGGGGGTCCCCCGGGACGGACGCCAAGGGCGAAGCCGTAGTGGAGTGGGCGGCTTCGGTGGGCCTCTGTTTGCTGAACAGAGGCTCCACCAACACGTGCGTGCGACAGCAGGGCGGGTCGATAGTGGACCTTTCGTTCGCTACCCCTGCTGTTGCCGCACGAGTAAGGAACTGGTGTGTCCTGGAAGAGGTCGAGACGCTCTCGGATCATTTGTATATCCGATTTGAGCTCTCCCGGTCCCAGGGCCCCAGTAGGGGTCACACGGCGCGGCAATCATCCCGCTTTCCGCGGTGGGCTGTCGCCAAGCTCGACAGGGACCTGCTGGAGGAGGCAGCCATTATTCATTCTTGGCTGTCTCCGCAGGCCTCGACCGAGGAGGTCGACGTGGACGTGGGGGCTGGCCGTTTTCGCGATGCGATTACGCAGATTTGCGATACGGCCATGCCCCGCATCCGGAGTCGTCGGCCTCCACGGAAAGAGGTCTACTGGTGGTCCCAGGAGCTGGCGGACCTCCGTGCGGCCTGTACCCGTGCCCGGAGGTCCTACACCCGTAGCCGGCGACGTCACCGCGGAAACGGTGAGGATGACCAGCTTCATGAGGAGTACCGCGAAGCGCGGAAAACTCTGAAGCTGGCCATTTGCCGCGCCAAGGACGCAAAGAGAAAGGAGATGCTGGAGAGTCTCGATCGTGACCCCTGGGGTCGCCCGTATCGTGCGGTGCGTCAAAAGCTCCGCACGGCGGGCCCCCCCCTTACCGAGACTCTCCAGCCCAGCTTCCTGCAGGAAGTGGTCGAGGGCCTTTTCCCTCAGCGGGCAGAGCACACACCCCCGTCGATGGCCTACTCGGTCAGAGACGACGGGGGTAGAGAGGAGGATGCTCCACCCGTGAGGGAATCGGAGGTAGGGGCGGCTGTTCTGCGGATTCGTTCCAAGAACACCGCCCCCGGGCCGGACGGGGTACCAGCCCGAGTGATGGCCCGAGCCCTCGACCATATGTCGGACCGCCTCAGGGAAGTGTTGGATGCTAGTCTAGCGTCCGGACACTTCCCTGAGTGCTGGAAATGCGGGAAGCTGGTCCTGCTGAAGAAGCCGGGACGGCCTGCCGATTCGGTCGCGCCCTATAGGCCCATCGTGTTGCTGGACGAGGCGGGCAAGTTGTTCGAAAGGATAATCTCTGCCCGCATCGTCCGGCACCTCAGTGAGGTGGGGCCCGACCTGTCGGACGCCCAGTTCGGATTCCGAGAGGGGCGTTCGACGGTCGATGCCGTGATGCGCCTTAGGGCCGTGACCGAAGAGGCAGTGTGCTGTGGCGGCGTGCTGTTGGCGGTGTCGTTAGACATCGCCAACGCATTCAATAGTCTGCCATTCAGCTGCATCGGGGAAGCACTCCAGTATCACGGGGTGCCAGAGTACCTGAGGCGGCTAGTGGCAGACTATTTGGAGGAGCGTACCGTCGTGTACGAGGACCGAGAGGGCGTCTTGAGACGGCGACCCATGTCGTGCGGCGTTCCACAGGGGTCTGTCCTTGGACCACTCTTGTGGAACGTGGGATACGACTGGGTCCTACGAGGTCGTCTCCCCCCCGGGCTGGGCGTAATTTGTTACGCCGATGACACATTGGTCACAGCTCGGGGGGCGAACTTCCAAGAGGCGGCGCGCCTGGCCACTAGGGGTGTTTCTTTGGTGGTCGGGCGCATCGAGGCGCTGGGCCTACGGGTGGCCCTGGACGAGACGGAGGCCCTGTTGTTTCATGGGCCCCGTCGTGGTCCGCCCCCCGGCGCCTCCATAGAGGTCAACTCGGTCCTCGTACCGGTTCGGGCCCAGATGAAATATCTGGGTCTGATCCTCGACGGTAGGTGGCTCTTCGACGAGCACTTCCGACAGCTTGCTCCCAAGCTGGTCGACGCTGCCTCCGCCCTTGGGCGACTTTTGCCTAATTTGGGTGGAGCCAGCGTCGCAACGAGACAGCTGTACACGGGGGTTGTCCGGTCGATGGCGCTGTACGGCGCACCGGTGTGGGTCACGGCTCTGACCGCCCAGAACAAGGCTCGCCTCTGGCGGCCTCAGAGGGTACTGGCGGTCAGAGCGATACGTGGTTACCGCACGGTGTCGACCGAGGCAGCGTGCGCATTGGCCGGGACACCCCCGTGGGATTTGGAGGCGGAAGTGCTCGCCGAAGTTTATCGACGGGTGGCTGAATTCCGTGTGGAGAGTGGCATTCGCCCTCCGCCGGAAGAGGTACGCGAGTGGCGTGAAGCCGCCCGTCGAGCCACGATGGCTCGCTGGTCTTTCCGACTGGAGACTCCACGCGCTGGCTTTGCCGCCGTGGAGGCTCTCCAGCCGGTCATCCTCGAGTGGGCAGGGCGGCAGCACGGGACCCTTTCCTTCCGACTGACGCAGGTACTCTCCGGGCACGGTTGCTTCGGAAAGTACCTGCACTCGGTCGCTAGGAGGGAATTGAGTCCCGCCTGCCACCGTTTTACCGCGGTCGCAACCTTCTGCGAAGACGTAATCTCGCAGAAGGAGGTGGCGGAGAAGGCCCGGGAGGATGATATCCACTCGGACCCAATCCGCCGCCGGCGAACCGGGCAGCGGAGGCGCGCCTATCAGCGCCTCATGCCGCCCTGAGTGTGGCCGCGGATGGTCGGGACGGGCTTTCCCTTCCATCCGCTCTAGTGGCCGCCCGCGAGGAGGCGACGTTACGCGTGTGCCGTACGTCGCCTAAATTGAGATTTTAGCAGCTGACGGTGCCCGCTTCTGTGCGGGCAAGCGCTGGGAGGGGTCCGGACGTGTTAATAACTGCAGTTCCCGGATTCCTCCCTTCACAGGCGCAGAGTGGCACACCGTGTGGTTTTAGTCGGTTCGAGTCCGACACACCGCCCCGCCGCAAGCCCCGGCGCGGGTGAAGGTCCGAGGGGATTTCCACACGTTAAAAAAAAAAAAAAAAAAAAAGGTTAGGTTAGGTTAGGTTTTTTTTTTTTTTTTTTTTACGTGGTGGAATGCATTTACGCACTTCGCTCGCCTCCCTCGGGGGCAGGGGGTTCGCTTCGTGTGGGACTCCTGACCTCAAAGAGAAGCCAGACTACCCACTAAACCACCACGGTGTTCCTCCTTCACCTAATCCGAGCCACGGGATAGTTTGCTCACCGCGACTCGGCTAGGGACGCCCTTTGTTGTTGGGCACACCTCATGAATGCACCCCAGAAACACAGAGGGGCGCATTCCGCCACATTAGCATGGGGCGGCAGATCCCCCGATCCACCGCCCGTGGCCACTCTCACCCAGGGACGCGTGCGGACTTCGCCCACCGGCATCCCTCCCCGGGACGCGTGCGAACTCCGCCCGCCGGCGTCCCCGTGGCCCGCGGGGCGAAAGAGCGAGCCCAGCCCACTCCCGCCCCAGCAGAGCCCCTCCTCTTGGCCGCCATCAGCCGTGAGGCGACGGCAGCCCGACACTCATCGCCGCCGGCCATAGCCGGAGCCACAGCCTACGGCGAGAGGTCTGCTTTTTACGACTTTGCTGTCGGGTTTTAGAGTCTTTTCCTTGACGCGGGCCGGCCAGTTAAGGCAAGCCCTCCGGCCAACAGGTTTTCAGCATACCCTCCTGGAGCCACCAGTCAGGGGCCCTACCATGAACATTTAAATAGCTGCCAAGAAGCAGGGCAGTTCAACTTGACGGGTAACCTGGCAGGTTTTTTATTTGTACCATGAACTATTTCAGCTGACCTGCAACATATCGACATTTCACCTGCGTTGCTGTCTCTGGACGGTTGACCACAGTCTAATTTTATTAGAATTCTCAAAGCCACACGTTCTAAAACACCTCTCGTAATCATTGCCGGTTTTTCGTTTTTTATCGAAACATAAAATTATTATTGTTTTGATACAAATTAAATACAGTACCTTTGTTATCTTGCATAACTTATGTTATACAACAAGATTTATGACCATTCTAGCCACTTCTAAAACTTTTACAAAAAAGTTAGGATATCGTTTGTTTACGCACGAAATGTTTGGGTCAAGTAGGTACTTACGTAGGTATAATTTACGAGGTATTTTTGAAATAGTAAACTTTAAGTGGATTACTTATAAGATATTGTTAAGTGGGAGTCAGATATTTTTGAATGTTAGCCCTAGTTGTTTCATAGTCGTCTTCGCAAACTGTTTAAATAGTGATCGGTACGGTTTATACAAATAATGAGTTCAAGAAGAGTCTCTTACGAGCAATTGGAAAGTATGTGGGAGTTTTTGAATGTTCACAGAGATATTGCTGTAGGCTTCAATAAAAGTGCTCAAGCTCGCGCAATGTCTCGAAGACTGTGGATGGAGTTAGCGGAGACCTTAAATTCTTTTGTAAATTGTGCTACGAAAGACTGGAAAAACTGGTCAAACGTGAGTTAATGTATTTAATTATGAATAGATTGACTATCTAGTATAATTAAGTCTGTAAATGGGATATCTGTGTATTTAATCAATAGCAATATTGTGAAATTATGATTGTGTTGGTAAATTGTCTATTCAACCGTTTCTATTTTAGTATTGGATAGACTACAAGGGAAAATTGAAACGTAAGTGTGCTAAACTAAGACTATCTCACACACGCACTGGTGGAGGCCCTTCCAATGTACCCGATCTCACAGAAGTTGAATTAAAATTTCTATCCATACTTGGAGAGGACCTTGGTTCTGGTCTTCCAGGGATTCAAGTAGCCGTTAATACTGGAACAACTCATGTAAGTAAGATGATTTGAATAAAAATATATTGAGTAGTTTAAATATTCAGATAATTTATTTCACTTGAATCACAGTAGATAGATTGTTTATAAGCATAAAATATAGCCATTAGAATACATTAATTAACATGCGGTATTATATGATTATGGAACTAACATCGAATTACACATATAGGTACAATTGTAATTTTATTTTCTCACTTTTAAATGAAATGCATTGGAAAAAAAATTATAAAACATTGTTTTTTATTATGTATGTTACATGTTTTTTATCTTTATGTATAAGGTATACAATACAAAAAAAATCAAATATCTGACAATGAGGCTTCAATAACAAATCTTAACAATTTATAAGTACACTCTATATATTCTTAGAAATTATAAATGTATTAATTACAGAAAGATTAGAGCTAGTTGATTTCATACTTACAGATATATATATATATGGAATCAACTAGTAACAACAAAAAACTTACTTGGGAATTCTCTATTAACATTAAACTATATCCTTATCAGGAAGTAATTAGTGTGATTACCCTTATCTGTATTTAAATGGTGTATGAACGTTACATTAATATTATGTGCAATTTGTAGGCAACATCTTCATCATCACCATCTTTAATAAATACTGACTTACAAATATTTGGAATTATAAATGCTGAACCTATGCAAGCTTCAGAGCAACCATTAGAAACACATGAAACAGAACAGCTAGAGATCAATCAACCACCACAGTCAGACACACATCAACAACAACAACAACAGTCTACCATACCACATATCCAAGTAGACTCTGCCCCAGTGTGCGCCCAAGTCATAAGGCCTCAGAGACGAAGACGTCGAGTAGCTCCAATGTCACAAGAAGCCGCGAGAAGGGCTCTTGTAGATTCTAGCCGTGTACGAGCAGAGGCCACACAGGAAATCTCTAACAGCTTGAGAAATATAGATAGCATTTTGTGTTCTCGAAGACTGTCCTTCCCCTTCTACTATATGGTGAGTAGGTTGCAGTTGGGCTTCTTGCAAAACTTCATCAGATGTCATGTCTTGTACAGGGATACTAGCTCTATTACAAATGTTGTGTAGAATTACACAAGCATTTATAATTGACCCTGCAACTATAGGTTCATAGTGTAGTACCCTGTGCACAAGGAGACATCTGAATCGTGCTTTAAGAAGTCCAATTGTCCGTTCTATTGTATTGCGAGTTTTGACATGCTGCTCTGTATAGTATGATTCGGGTGAATTTGAAGGCGCATCTACTATTGGTGTCATTAATGATTTTCTTAAAGGATAACCAGAATCACCTGTAAAAAAAAATTTACTGAATTAGAGATCAAAAAAGCCCTATTTTTAATTAATTTAATATATTTATATTATTAATTAAAAATAGGGAAATTATCAAACCACTTATGCATATGTCACACGTATTATTGTGTCTATAAATCACAGGAACAGTGTTCAACTTTGGGTGATAATATGTACCTATATATACTTATTTATAACTTGTAAGTTGCCAAATTTAGTAACAAAAACTAACCTAATAGCCACATATTATTCAACTCCTCCATCAGTACTTTCAATGGATGGTTACCCCAAATGAATGCATCATGAGTTGCTCCTCCATGGCTGGCATCCACACAAATAATCTCCATATCTGAGTTGCAAACCTAAAATTTAATGTCTATTATTACGATTCACTACACACATTAATATTAAGTTACCTAAACATATTCTTTTTTGTTCCAGGAAAAACATCATAGATCTTATTATATTACTAGCTGTTGCCCGCGGCTCCGCCCGCGTGTATGTCGATTATCGCCGCAAATAGTAGCCTATGTGTTATTCTGATGTATAAGCTATATTACTGTTAAGTTTCATTCAAATCCCTACAGTACTTATTGCGTGAAGAAGTAACAAACATACACACAAACTTTCGGCTTTATATATTAGTGTGATGATATAATATATATGTATAAAGGTATAAATTTAAGGTTAGTTTTAGTTAGATTAGGTTTAGGTTAGTTTAAGTTGCCAAGCCTAAGTGTAAGACTAAAGTTATACATCCTATAGAAGCATTATGCGAGTTGAGAGTGGAGTGGCTAAATATTATATTTCTATGTTGTACACATACTTCTTATTGTATTATACATAAAATGTGTACTTGCATTTTTTAAGAATTAATTTAATGCTACATACCAACTGAACATTCAATGAATGATATTGTTTTCTACAATAAAAACGTTCTTCATGTTCTACTGGTCTTTTTATTGCAACATGGGTCCCATCAATGCATCCTAATACACCAGGCATACCAAACTTGTTATAAAATCTGAAGAAATAAGTTAATGTGAGAGATAGTTAAGTATATAATCAGTAATGGCTTTAGAGTATATCTACTAACCCAACTATGGTAGCTCTTCGTTCATTAGGAGTATTCGGAAACTTAATGTACTTTTGCCGAAAATGCTGAAGATTTAGGCATTCTGTAATCTGTTTAATCGCTGTAGACACAGACTGTTGCGCTACAGAGTGTGTAGCTATGTCTCCAGTAGGCCTTTGGTATGATCCTGTTGCATAGAAGGACAGTGTGATCAACACCTGCAACAAGGAACACAGTATTTAAAGACTTTTCTAAATGATTCTATTGACTCTTAGGTGAGTCTTAGCATAATTAGTTACTTCAACAACACTTTTAACCAAGATTAATCATGCAAATCGGTACAAACCTTGACTTCAATTGATAAGTCTGTTGACTTTGTTGGTTGTGGCAGAAAAGTTTTAAGTTCCTCACACAATTCTAGAACACATTGTTTGGATAGCCTATAACGCTTCACAAACATCGTCTCATCCATTTCAAATGGTTTCACAAAATTGCGGACCATTGACCTATGGATTTTATCCTTTTGTTTTTTGTTTGACATTCGATAATCTTCTTCCAGAAACTCAAATATTTCATCTTCATCACACATCTAAAATAACGACGAATTATGAAAAAAAACTCAACAAGAACATTCAATAATAATGTAACAATAATATTTTGTGCAAAGATTTACAAACACTCACGTTTTTAATTTAAAATTGAAGAAAACAGTTCAAAAAAAGTAAGTGTAGCACGCCTGTGAAGTTCAACTGCAAGGCAGGTCAATTATCGATTGTTCTTATGTCAAATAACACTTCATGGTACGGCACAAGACGCGCTGACATGTTGTCGGCCTGTCAAACGATCGCTCACCGGTTTAGGTCACGTGATCACTGACTGGCCTGCTAATTAAAGTGTTCATGGTATGAATTAGCCCGGCAGTTCATTTTTCGCCGAAAATTGACCTGCAATAAGAGTTTGTGGTAGGCCCCCAGGTCACTGTTGAGCCCCTGTTGGTTACGGAACGCGAGAGGGTGGCTAGGCCTCTCTCGCCGACGGTGGCACTAGTGCCTGTCAGCCCCTGAGTTAACAGTGGGCCGACCCGCCCCTCGATCCCGCCGAGCCCTGAAAAGGGCTGCTGCGGATCCCACCCCGCGACCCCCTCGTGCAATGGGGTCAAGCCCTGAAAAGGGCTGTCGGGTTATTGGTCAGACGGCCAGCATACAGAGCTCCTGAGAGTCAGAGTATCCTGACCGCCTGTCCAGGGCGCACCAGCCTCCACGCTTCCGCTCCCCAGGACCGGAGTCCAAAGGGAGAAGAAACGCGTAAGCCAACGTGGAGGTTACCCGACGCCGCGCCCCAGGTTAGGTTAGGTTAGGTTTTTTTTTTTTTTTTTTTTTTTTTTTTTTTTATTGTTATCCCTTGGGATAACGCTGCTTTCCCCCGTCCATATTAACGACAGGACCTTTTCTACTTGTTGTATATTATTTACAGTTCGTTGATGTGTTTCGCACCAAGTGCCTCCCATCCGTCTCTTAGCTTTAGTTAAATTTTTCTATTTTCTATTAAAGATTTCTTCTATTATTATTGTACAGATTTTACAGCACAGCATTATTTCTAAAATTTTAAAATACGTCATTACTTTCTTAAATTCTCTTTTATTTATTTATTAATATCCTTTTAATCTTTATGCAACCATTCTAAATATAGTCAAAATAATTTCCAATGCAGAGTTTATCTTATGTTATTTAATGATTGTGTAAATTTCCAATTAATTATCGAGGTGTTATACTGATCAGTTATTTTACTATTTATGTATATTGTTTCATATTAGGTTATTTTCTATCTGATGCTATTCATGCTTAGTTTTCTTTTTAGTTATACTTTTTCTGTGTTTAAATTTGCTGTATTACTTCTAGTTTTGTTCTCCAGTATTCTTTATTTGTGGTTTTCCCATCTGCGAGGCCACGGTATTTGTGACTTGTGTAATTTGTTTTGTGTTCTTGTCTTTATCCAGTGTTTTTGTGAGTGTTTTGTTTTTGTGTGATTTTGTGATTTGTTGTTTTATTCTATGTGTGCGTGATTTAAATGTCTAAAAAGTAATGTTCGTGTCTGTATATGTTTTTTATTTTTAGCATTAATTCCGCCTTTGTTATCAACAATCTATTTATATGCTTAAATATAAACAATTATTATAAGCCCGGTCGTGAATTATTTGTTATGCTGTTTATTTTAGTTGTGTGTGTGTGTTCAGTGTTTGTGTGCATGTTATGATGTCTCCGTATATGTTCACAATATACTTTCAATATCTGTGTGTGTTCGTGTGTGTGTGTTTCTGTGTCGTGTGTGTATAAATGAATGTGTCACAAGTATGCCGTGGTTAACCTCGCCAGATAGTCCCACTTTTGGCGGACTGGGCACTCAGCGCTGAAGGCGTTGTGCCCCGTGCTGCTCAGCCTCTCCCCCTGGCAGTTGCAGCAGTTTGGTTCCGCACCACGGGCAGCGTCCGGGCATTCGGCCCTTAGGTGGGGCCCGCCACAATGGCTGCAGTTAGGTTTAGTCGTGGTGCAGAACCCCTTGCTGTGCCCGTATCCCAGACACAGGGAGCACTGCACTAGGGGGGATTGGTCCGCAACCTTGATCGGTTGCAGATCAACATGCAGCCTCCCTCTGTCTAGGGCACGAGACCAAACCACCGGGGAGACCCTGAGCACCACGTGGCACGGTTAGGTTTTTTTTTTTTTTTTTTTTTTTACGTGGTGGAATGCATTTACGCACTTCGCTCGCCTCCCGCGGGGGCAGGGGGTTCGCTTCGTGTGGGACTCCTGACCTCGAAGAGAAGCCAGACTACCCACTAAACCACCACGGTGTTCCTCCTTCACCTAATCCGAGCCACGGGATAGTTTGCTCACCGCGACTCGGCTAGGGACGCCCTTTGTTGTTGGGCACACCTCATGAATGCACCCCAGAAACACAGAGGGGCGCATTCCGCCACATTAGCATGGGGCGGCAGATCCCCCGATCCACCGCCCGTGGCCACTCTCACCCAGGGACGCGTGCGGACTTCGCCCACCGGCATCCCTCCCCGGGACGCGTGCGAACTCCGCCCGCCGGCGTCCCCGTGGCCCGCGGGGCGAAAGAGCGAGCCCATCCCACTCCCGCCCCAGCAGAGCCCCTCCTCTTGGCCGCCATCAGCCGTGAGGCGACGGCAGCCCGACACTCATCGCCGCCGGCCATAGCCGGAGCCACAGCCTACGGCGAGAGGTCTGCTTTTTACGACTTTGCTGTCGGGTTTTAGAGTCTTTTCCTTGACGCGGGCCGGCCAGTTAAGGCAAGCCCTCCGGCCAACAGGTTCTCAGCTACCCTCCTGGAGCCACCAGTCAGGTCATAGTTGAGCCCCTGTTGGTTACGGAACGCTAGAGGGTGGCTAGGCCTCTCCCACCGACGGTGGCACTAGTGCCTGTCAACCCCTGAGTTAACAGTGGGCCGACCCGCCCCTCGATCCCGCCGAGCCCTGAAAAGGGCTGCTGCGGATCCCACCCCGCGACCCCCTCGTGCAATGGGGTCCAAATGGGGAAGAAACGCGTAAGCCAACGTGGAGGTTACCCGACGCCGCGCCCCTGGCACGGTTAGGTTAGGTTAGGTTAGGTTCCCCCCCCAGGCTGGCCGTTTTCGCGATGCGATTACGCAGATCTGCGATACGGCCATGCCCCGCATCCGGAGTCGTCGGCCTCCTCGGAAGGAGGTCTACTGGTGGTCCCAGGAGCTGGCGGACCTCCGTGCGGCCTGCACCCGTGCCCGGAGGTCCTACACCCGTAGCCGGCGACGTCACCGCGGAAACGGTGAGGATGACCAGCTTCATGAGGAGTACCGCGAAGCGCGGAAAACTCTGAAGCTGGCCATTTGCCGCGCCAAGGACGCAAAGAGAAAGGAGATGCTGGAGAGTCTCGATCGTGACCCCTGGGGTCGCCCGTATCGTGCGGTGCGTCAAAAGCTCCGCACACCGGGCCCCCCCCTTACCGAGACTCTCCAGCCCAGCTTCCTGCAGGAAGTGGTCGAGGGCCTTTTCCCTCAGCGGGCAGAGCACACACCCCCGTCGATGGCCTACTCGGTCAGAGACGGCGGGGGTAGAGAGGAGGATGCTCTACCCGTGAGGGAATCGGAGGTAGGGGCGGCTGTTCTGCGAATTCGTTCAAAGAACACCGCCCCCGGGCCGGACGGGGTACCAGCCCGAGTGATGGCCCGAGCCCTCGACCATATGTCGGACCGCCTCAGGGAAGTGTTGGATGCTAGCCTAGCGTCCGGACACTTCCCTGAGTGCTGGAAATGCGGGAAGCTGGTCCTGTTGAAGAAGCCGGGACGGCCTGCCGATTCGGTCGCGGCCTATAGGCCCATCGTGTTGCTGGACGAGGCGGGCAAGTTGTTCGAAAGGATAATCTCTGCCCGCATCGTCCGGCAACTCTGCGAGGTGGGGCCCGACCTGTCGGACGCCCAGTTCGGATTCCGAGAGGGGCGTTCGACGGTCGATGCCGTGATGCGCCTTAGGGCCGTGACCGAAGAGGCAGTGTGCTGTGGCGGCGTGCTGTTGGCGGTGTCTTTAGACATCGCCAACGCATTCAATAGTCTGCCATTCAGCTGCATCGGGGAAGCACTCCAGTACCACGGGGTGCCAGAGTACCTGAGGCGGCTAGTGGCAGACTATTTGGAGGAGCGTACCGTCGTGTACGAGGACCGAGAGGGCGTCTTGAGACGGCGACCCATGTCGTGCGGCGTTCCGCAGGGGTCTGTCCTTGGACCACTCCTGTGGAACGTGGGATACGACTGGGTCTTACGAGGTCGTCTCCCCCCCGGGCTGGGCGTAATTTGTTACGCCGATGACACATTGGTCACAGCCCGGGGGGCGAACTTCCAAGAGGCGGCCCGCCTGGCCACCAGGGGTGTTTCTCTGGTGGTCGGGCGCATCGAGGCGCTGGGCCTACGGGTGGCCCTGGACAAGACGGAGGCCCTGCTGTTTCATGGGCCCCGTCGTGGTCCACCCCCCGGCGCCTCCATAGAGGTCAACTCGGTCCTCGTACCGGTTCGGGCCCAGATGAAATATCTGGGTCTGATCCTCGACGGTAGGTGGCTCTTCGACGAGCACTTCCGACAGCTTGCTCCCAAGCTGGTCGACGCTGCCTCCGCCCTTGGGCGACTTTTGCCTAATTTGGGTGGAGCCAGCGTCGCAACGAGACAGCTGTACACGGGGGTTGTCCGGTCAATGGCGCTGTACGGCGCACCGGTGTGGGTCACGGCTCTGACCGCCCAGAACAAGGCGCGCCTCTGGCGGCCTCAGAGGGTACTGGCAGTCAGAGCGATACGTGGTTACCGCACGGTGTCGACCGAGGCAGCGTGTGCGTTGGCCGGAACACCCCCGTGGGATTTGGAGGCGGAAGTGCTCGCCGAAGTTTATCGACGGGTGGCTGAATATCGGGTGGAGAGAGGCATTCGCCCTCCGCCCGAAGAGGTACGCGAGTGGCGTGAAGCCGCCCGTCGAGCCACGATGGCTCGGTGGTCTTTCCGACTGGAGACTCCACGCGCTGGCTTTGTCGCCGTGGAGGCTCTCCAGCCGGTCATCCTCGAGTGGGCAGGGCGGCAGCACGGGACCCTTTCCTTCCGACTGACGCAGGTACTTTCCGGGCACGGTTGCTTCGGGAAGTACCTGCACTCGGTCGCTAGGAGGGAATTGAGTCCCGCCTGCCACCACTGCGACTGCAGTGAAGACTCGGCCCAGCATACGCTGGCGATCTGCCCCGCATGGGCGTCGCAGCGCCGGGCCCTCACTGCAGTCATCGGAGGAGATCTCTCGCTACCGGCCGTCATACGCTCCATGGCCGGTAGCGACAGCAGTTTTACCGCGGTCGCAACCTTCTGCGAAGAAGTCATCTCGCAGAAGGAGGCGGCGGAGAAGGCCCGGGAGGACGACCTCCACTCGGACCCAATCCGTCGCCGGCGAACCGGGCAGCGGAGGCGCGCTCACCTGCGCCTCATGCCGCCCTGAGTGTGGCCGCGGATGGTCGGGACGGGCTTTCCCTTCCATCCGCTTTAGTGGCCGCCCGCGAGGAGGCGACGTTACGTGTGTGCCGTACGTCGCCTAAATGGAGAGGTTTTTGGAGAGGGTGCCCGCTTCTGTGCGGGCAAGCGCTGGGAGGGGTCTGGACGGCGTAATAACAGCAGTTCCCGGACTCCTCCCTCCTCAGGCGCAGAGTGGCACACCGTGTGGTTTTAGTCGGTTCGAGTCCGACACACCGCCCCGCCGCAAGCCCCGGCGCGGGTGACGGTCCGAGGGGATTTCCACACGTAAAAAAAAAAAAAAAAAAAAAAAAAAAAAGGTTAGGTTCCCCCCAATGTATCCCTACGTTGTCGTCGTGGTGGGGCTTGCGTGGGTCGATGATTTCTGGGGCTATGCCGGTAGAGCCACTCATGCCGGATAGGTCCAGAAGGAGACCCCAGACTAAATGGGATACCCGACGGAGTCTGATTGCAGACTGCCGCGGAGGGCACTCCAAGCGTCCCTCTGATCTAGCAGAGGGCGTATTGGAGTGCCGGTAGGTTCGAGAGGAACCTTGGGGCGGGTCAGCCTACTGTTAACTCAGGGGCTGGCAGGCACTAGTGCCACCGCCGGTGAGACAGGGCTAGCCACCCTGTCGCATTCCGTAATCAACAGGGGCTCAGCAACGACCTGACTGGTGGCTCCAGGAGGGTATGCTGAGAACCTGTTGACCGGAGGGCTTGCCTTAATTGGCCGGCCCAGGACAAGGATAGTCTATAACACCCGACAGTCAAGTCGTTAAAACCTGTGGATACCGGCCGACCTCCACAGTATTTAGGCTTATCCGGGTGCAGGGGGCACCGCCCGGACGGACCTTTTATTTCCCCCATACTCGTGGGAATTTTATGGATACGAAATTAAATATAAACAACAAACCCGATCATAATCTAACGACCAAGGCTATTCAAACCGGAAATGAGAAAGGAGAGAAAAGGAAGGGAAGGAGGAACGCCAAAGGGCAGTTCCGGAGGGCAGACGACTCCTCTACGGAGGAGGAGTCTGCGTCCGGGGCGCCTGGATCGGCGGGGCTCCCAGTAGTCAGTCGGACTGCTGGGAGCCGAAGAACATCGGAGCGTACGCGTTCCAGGTCCACCCACTCGTCGGATGGCTCCAAAGCTGAGTCTATGGACCTGGATCCGAGCGACAGCCGCAAACGCGTGCGCTCCAACGATGGGGGCAGCGACACTACAGAGATGTTGCCGCCCAAAATCGCGAGCAGCCATAGGGGTCGCTCGCGTACCCCGGTGTCGGCCCCGTCTGGTTCCGCCTTCTGTAAGGCGGAATCGTACAGGCGAGTCAGGGCGGACGGCGAGACTCAGGCGGAGGAGGAGATCTCCGGTCTCCTGCTGCAGATTGGGGAACCGGTGGATGGGGACTCAGTGCCCCAAACACCGGCCTCTCTGCAGGAGAGGGCGCAGGCGGCGGTGGCCATCATTAACAAGGTGGCCACCAAGTCGGTAAACCTTAAGGGCTCCTTTGTAAGGGCCCTTAAGGACTCCTCCTCCACGCTGGGGGGAGTCGTCCAGTCCCTGATAGGGGACGTGGCTCGACTCCAGGCGGCCAACGACCGCTTGACGGGGCAGGTGGCTGAGCTGAGCGCTCAGTTTGCCCAATTTCGGGCGGAGCGTCCTGAGCGCGAGGCCTCGGCCCCGGCACCGTCTGCGTCGCGGGCGGCCCCGTCAACGTCGCGGACGGCCCCGTCAGCGTCGCGGCCGGCCCCGTCGGCGTCGCGGCCGGCCCCGTCTCCGTCACAGCTGGCCCCCACCGTCCCTGGGGTATCGGAGGACCTCGTCCAACAGATCCTCATCGCAGTGGGGAATCTGGTGGACGGGCGTCTGGCCGGCCTCGAGGCGCGGCTGCCTCCGGCCCCTATCGTTCGGCCGCCGCTTGGGGCACAGCGTAAAACGGTCACGTCGGCCCCGACTCCACTTCCCGTGGTAGGGGGTCGAGTGACCTACGCCGCGGCGACGTCGGCCCCGGCTCCTGTGGCGGCTCAAAAGCCACGACAGGGGCCTAAGGCCAGGACGCCTGCCCCGAAGCCAGGGCAGCCGTCTAAGACGACGACAAGAGCTGGAGCGGAGTTCCCTCCGCTCCCCACTCCAACGCCGGTACCTGGCCCCTCAACCGCTGGCCCCTCCAATGAGGCTTGGCAGGAAGTTGGGGGGTCCAAGAAGTCCCGAAGGAGGGCTAGGAAGGCTGCTGAGAAGGCAGCCCCTACCCCGCAGTCGCCGCCGGTGGCAAGTGCCGCCGCTAAGAAGCCGCGGAAACTGCAGCCGCCAAAAACCGCGGCTGTAGTGGTGACCGTGTCGCCGGAGGCCGCCGGCTTATAAGCAAAGAGCCTTGGAAAATTCCTTAAAAAACCCAAAAGTCAAAATGAATGTTGAAATTTAGCAACTTATATTTACCCAACCTATACAAAGGAGGTGTTGTTAGATAGGCCTTGATGAGGGCTATCTATATCTGTAACTATGTCAAGTTTGAGGAGAAGCGTTATCGAATAATTCGACAAAAACCTCGAAAATTTAGCAATTTAGAAATTCAAAATTTTTCTAAGTCCAGAAATTAAAATTTTTCTTTGTTTTTTCAGGTTATTTTCTTCCCACGGGACGCAGGAGTGTCTACAAAGATGATATCAACAAAAAACAAAGATACTAGCAGCTGTTTTCAATGAAAATTTCGCACAAATGTTCTAAATGTTCACCCCTAAGGTAGACTTTTGAACGTAAACAAACAATGCCGAATTTTTTGTAGGTCAATTTCCCAATTTTCCGTCAGGCGGATCCGGACGAAAGTGGTGTCTTTCGACGGGTAATTAACAGGGCTATCTAAATATATATAATTGATAATTTGGAAAAGAAAGGCTATCGAATTAATCGACAAAAACCTCAAAAATGACTAAAATTGAAATTTAAATGTCGAATTTCTAAGATTATATTTACCAGATTTACTTAAAAGAGGTGTTGTTAGATAGGTCGTGACGCGAACTATCTAGATATGTATAATTAATTGTTTAGAAAAAATAAGGGGGCAAGTTATTAAACGAAAATCGCAGAAAATTTTCGAAAAAACGGTAAATTGAGATTTGTATGTTGTAAATTTAGTACTTTTATTAACCGAATGTTAATAAAAGAGGTGTTATTAGATAGACCTTGACGAGTTCTATCTAAATATATATAATTAAAAATTCCGAAAATAAATTTCGAAGAGTTATAAGCAAAGAGCCTTGGAAAATTCCTTAAAAAACCCAAAAGTCAAAATGAATGTTGAAATTTAGCAACTTATATTTACCCAACCTATACAAAGGAGGTGTTGTTAGATAGGCCTTGATGAGGGCTATCTATATCTGTAACTATGTCAAGTTTGAGGAGAAGCGTTATCGAATAATTCGACAAAAACCTCGAAAATTTAGCAATTTAGAAATTCAAAATTTTTCTAAGTCCAGAAATTAAAATTTTTCTTTGTTTTTTCAGGTTATTTTCTTCCCACGGGACGCAGGAGTGTCTACAAAGATGATATCAACAAAAAACAAAGATACTAGCAGCTGTTTTCAATGAAAATTTCGCACAAATGTTCTAAATGTTCACCCCTAAGGTAGACTTTTGAACGTAAACAAACAATGCCGAATTTTTTGTAGGTCAATTTCCCAATTTTCCGTCAGGCGGATCCGGACGAAAGTGGTGTCTTTCGACGGGTAATTAACAGGGCTATCTAAATATATATAATTGATAATTTGGAAAAGAAAGGCTATCGAATTAATCGACAAAAACCTCAAAAATGACTAAAATTGAAATTTAAATGTCGAATTTCTAAGATTATATTTACCAGATTTACTTAAAAGAGGTGTTGTTAGATAGGTCGTGACGCGAGCTATCTAGATATGTATAATTAATTGTTTAGAAAAAATAAGGGGGCAAGTTATTAAACGAAAATCGCAGAAAATTTTCGAAAAAACGGTAAATTGAGATTTGTATGTTGTAAATTTAGTACTTTTATTAACCGAATGTTAATAAAAGAGGTGTTATTAGATAGACCTTGACGAGTTCTATCTAAATATATATAATTAAAAATTCCGAAAATAAATTTCGAAGAGTTATAAGCAAAGAGCCTTGGAAAATTCCTTAAAAAACCCAAAAGTCAAAATGAATGTTGAAATTTAGCAACTTATATTTACCCAACCTATACAAAGGAGGTGTTGTTAGATAGGCCTTGATGAGGGCTATCTATATCTGTAACTATGTCAAGTTTGAGGAGAAGCGTTATCGAATAATTCGACAAAAACCTCGAAAATTTAGCAATTTAGAAATTCAAAATTTTTCTAAGTCCAGAAATTAAAATTTTTCTTTGTTTTTTCAGGTTATTTTCTTCCCACGGGACGCAGGAGTGTCTACAAAGATGATATCAACAAAAAACAAAGATACTAGCAGCTGTTTTCAATGAAAATTTCGCACAAATGTTCTAAATGTTCACCCCTAAGGTAGACTTTTGAACGTAAACAAACAATGCCGAATTTTTTGTAGGTCAATTTCCCAATTTTCCGTCAGGCGGATCCGGACGAAAGTGGTGTCTTTCGACGGGTAATTAACAGGGCTATCTAAATATATATAATTGATAATTTGGAAAAGAAAGGCTATCGAATTAATCGACAAAAACCTCAAAAATGACTAAAATTGAAATTTAAATGTCGAATTTCTAAGATTATATTTACCAGATTTACTTAAAAGAGGTGTTGTTAGATAGGTCGTGACGCGAGCTATCTAGATATGTATAATTAATTGTTTAGAAAAAATAAGGGGGCAAGTTATTAAACGAAAATCGCAGAAAATTTTCGAAAAAACGGTAAATTGAGATTTGTATGTTGTAAATTTAGTACTTTTATTAACCGAATGTTAATAAAAGAGGTGTTATTAGATAGACCTTGACGAGTTCTATCTAAATATATATAATTAAAAATTCCGAAAATAAATTTCGAAGAGTTATAAGCAAAGAGCCTTGGAAAATTCCTTAAAAAACCCAAAAGTCAAAATGAATGTTGAAATTTAGCAACTTATATTTACCCAACCTATACAAAGGAGGTGTTGTTAGATAGGCCTTGATGAGGGCTATCTATATCTGTAACTATGTCAAGTTTGAGGAGAAGCGTTATCGAATAATTCGACAAAAACCTCGAAAATTTAGCAATTTAGAAATTCAAAATTTTTCTAAGTCCAGAAATTAAAATTTTTCTTTGTTTTTTCAGGTTATTTTCTTCCCACGGGACGCAGGAGTGTCTACAAAGATGATATCAACAAAAAACAAAGATACTAGCAGCTGTTTTCAATGAAAATTTCGCACAAATGTTCTAAATGTTCACCCCTAAGGTAGACTTTTGAACGTAAACAAACAATGCCGAATTTTTTGTAGGTCAATTTCCCAATTTTCCGTCAGGCGGATCCGGACGAAAGTGGTGTCTTTCGACGGGTAATTAACAGGGCTATCTAAATATATATAATTGATAATTTGGAAAAGAAAGGCTATCGAATTAATCGACAAAAACCTCAAAAATGACTAAAATTGAAATTTAAATGTCGAATTTCTAAGATTATATTTACCAGATTTACTTAAAAGAGGTGTTGTTAGATAGGTCGTGACGCGAGCTATCTAGATATGTATAATTAATTGTTTAGAAAAAATAAGGGGGCAAGTTATTAAACGAAAATCGCAGAAAATTTTCGAAAAAACGGTAAATTGAGATTTGTATGTTGTAAATTTAGTACTTTTATTAACCGAATGTTAATAAAAGAGGTGTTATTAGATAGACCTTGACGAGTTCTATCTAAATATATATAATTAAAAATTCCGAAAATAAATTTCGAAGAGTTATAAGCAAAGAGCCTTGGAAAATTCCTTAAAAAACCCAAAAGTCAAAATGAATGTTGAAATTTAGCAACTTATATTTACCCAACCTATACAAAGGAGGTGTTGTTAGATAGGCCTTGATGAGGGCTATCTATATCTGTAACTATGTCAAGTTTGAGGAGAAGCGTTATCGAATAATTCGACAAAAACCTCGAAAATTTAGCAATTTAGAAATTCAAAATTTTTCTAAGTCCAGAAATTAAAATTTTTCTTTGTTTTTTCAGGTTATTTTCTTCCCACGGGACGCAGGAGTGTCTACAAAGATGATATCAACAAAAAACAAAGATACTAGCAGCTGTTTTCAATGAAAATTTCGCACAAATGTTCTAAATGTTCACCCCTAAGGTAGACTTTTGAACGTAAACAAACAATGCCGAATTTTTTGTAGGTCAATTTCCCAATTTTCCGTCAGGCGGATCCGGACGAAAGTGGTGTCTTTCGACGGGTAATTAACAGGGCTATCTAAATATATATAATTGATAATTTGGAAAAGAAAGGCTATCGAATTAATCGACAAAAACCTCAAAAATGACTAAAATTGAAATTTAAATGTCGAATTTCTAAGATTATATTTACCAGATTTACTTAAAAGAGGTGTTGTTAGATAGGTCGTGACGCGAGCTATCTAGATATGTATAATTAATTGTTTAGAAAAAATAAGGGGGCAAGTTATTAAACGAAAATCGCAGAAAATTTTCGAAAAAACGGTAAATTGAGATTTGTATGTTGTAAATTTAGTACTTTTATTAACCGAATGTTAATAAAAGAGGTGTTATTAGATAGACCTTGACGAGTTCTATCTAAATATATATAATTAAAAATTCCGAAAATAAATTTCGAAGAGTTATAAGCAAAGAGCCTTGGAAAATTCCTTAAAAAACCCAAAAGTCAAAATGAATGTTGAAATTTAGCAACTTATATTTACCCAACCTATACAAAGGAGGTGTTGTTAGATAGGCCTTGATGAGGGCTATCTATATCTGTAACTATGTCAAGTTTGAGGAGAAGCGTTATCGAATAATTCGACAAAAACCTCGAAAATTTAGCAATTTAGAAATTCAAAATTTTTCTAAGTCCAGAAATTAAAATTTTTCTTTGTTTTTTCAGGTTATTTTCTTCCCACGGGACGCAGGAGTGTCTACAAAGATGATATCAACAAAAAACAAAGATACTAGCAGCTGTTTTCAATGAAAATTTCGCACAAATGTTCTAAATGTTCACCCCTAAGGTAGACTTTTGAACGTAAACAAACAATGCCGAATTTTTTGTAGGTCAATTTCCCAATTTTCCGTCAGGCGGATCCGGACGAAAGTGGTGTCTTTCGACGGGTAATTAACAGGGCTATCTAAATATATATAATTGATAATTTGGAAAAGAAAGGCTATCGAATTAATCGACAAAAACCTCAAAAATGACTAAAATTGAAATTTAAATGTCGAATTTCTAAGATTATATTTACCAGATTTACTTAAAAGAGGTGTTGTTAGATAGGTCGTGACGCGAGCTATCTAGATATGTATAATTAATTGTTTAGAAAAAATAAGGGGGCAAGTTATTAAACGAAAATCGCAGAAAATTTTCGAAAAAACGGTAAATTGAGATTTGTATGTTGTAAATTTAGTACTTTTATTAACCGAATGTTAATAAAAGAGGTGTTATTAGATAGACCTTGACGAGTTCTATCTAAATATATATAATTAAAAATTCCGAAAATAAATTTCGAAGAGTTATAAGCAAAGAGCCTTGGAAAATTCCTTAAAAAACCCAAAAGTCAAAATGAATGTTGAAATTTAGCAACTTATATTTACCCAACCTATACAAAGGAGGTGTTGTTAGATAGGCCTTGATGAGGGCTATCTATATCTGTAACTATGTCAAGTTTGAGGAGAAGCGTTATCGAATAATTCGACAAAAACCTCGAAAATTTAGCAATTTAGAAATTCAAAATTTTTCTAAGTCCAGAAATTAAAATTTTTCTTTGTTTTTTCAGGTTATTTTCTTCCCACGGGACGCAGGAGTGTCTACAAAGATGATATCAACAAAAAACAAAGATACTAGCAGCTGTTTTCAATGAAAATTTCGCACAAATGTTCTAAATGTTCACCCCTAAGGTAGACTTTTGAACGTAAACAAACAATGCCGAATTTTTTGTAGGTCAATTTCCCAATTTTCCGTCAGGCGGATCCGGACGAAAGTGGTGTCTTTCGACGGGTAATTAACAGGGCTATCTAAATATATATAATTGATAATTTGGAAAAGAAAGGCTATCGAATTAATCGACAAAAACCTCAAAAATGACTAAAATTGAAATTTAAATGTCGAATTTCTAAGATTATATTTACCAGATTTACTTAAAAGAGGTGTTGTTAGATAGGTCGTGACGCGAGCTATCTAGATATGTATAATTAATTGTTTAGAAAAAATAAGGGGGCAAGTTATTAAACGAAAATCGCAGAAAATTTTCGAAAAAACGGTAAATTGAGATTTGTATGTTGTAAATTTAGTACTTTTATTAACCGAATGTTAATAAAAGAGGTGTTATTAGATAGACCTTGACGAGTTCTATCTAAATATATATAATTAAAAATTCCGAAAATAAATTTCGAAGAGTTATAAGCAAAGAGCCTTGGAAAATTCCTTAAAAAACCCAAAAGTCAAAATGAATGTTGAAATTTAGCAACTTATATTTACCCAACCTATACAAAGGAGGTGTTGTTAGATAGGCCTTGATGAGGGCTATCTATATCTGTAACTATGTCAAGTTTGAGGAGAAGCGTTATCGAATAATTCGACAAAAACCTCGAAAATTTAGCAATTTAGAAATTCAAAATTTTTCTAAGTCCAGAAATTAAAATTTTTCTTTGTTTTTTCAGGTTATTTTCTTCCCACGGGACGCAGGAGTGTCTACAAAGATGATATCAACAAAAAACAAAGATACTAGCAGCTGTTTTCAATGAAAATTTCGCACAAATGTTCTAAATGTTCACCCCTAAGGTAGACTTTTGAACGTAAACAAACAATGCCGAATTTTTTGTAGGTCAATTTCCCAATTTTCCGTCAGGCGGATCCGGACGAAAGTGGTGTCTTTCGACGGGTAATTAACAGGGCTATCTAAATATATATAATTGATAATTTGGAAAAGAAAGGCTATCGAATTAATCGACAAAAACCTCAAAAATGACTAAAATTGAAATTTAAATGTCGAATTTCTAAGATTATATTTACCAGATTTACTTAAAAGAGGTGTTGTTAGATAGGTCGTGACGCGAGCTATCTAGATATGTATAATTAATTGTTTAGAAAAAATAAGGGGGCAAGTTATTAAACGAAAATCGCAGAAAATTTTCGAAAAAACGGTAAATTGAGATTTGTATGTTGTAAATTTAGTACTTTTATTAACCGAATGTTAATAAAAGAGGTGTTATTAGATAGACCTTGACGAGTTCTATCTAAATATATATAATTAAAAATTCCGAAAATAAATTTCGAAGAGTTATAAGCAAAGAGCCTTGGAAAATTCCTTAAAAAACCCAAAAGTCAAAATGAATGTTGAAATTTAGCAACTTATATTTACCCAACCTATACAAAGGAGGTGTTGTTAGATAGGCCTTGATGAGGGCTATCTATATCTGTAACTATGTCAAGTTTGAGGAGAAGCGTTATCGAATAATTCGACAAAAACCTCGAAAATTTAGCAATTTAGAAATTCAAAATTTTTCTAAGTCCAGAAATTAAAATTTTTCTTTGTTTTTTCAGGTTATTTTCTTCCCACGGGACGCAGGAGTGTCTACAAAGATGATATCAACAAAAAACAAAGATACTAGCAGCTGTTTTCAATGAAAATTTCGCACAAATGTTCTAAATGTTCACCCCTAAGGTAGACTTTTGAACGTAAACAAACAATGCCGAATTTTTTGTAGGTCAATTTCCCAATTTTCCGTCAGGCGGATCCGGACGAAAGTGGTGTCTTTCGACGGGTAATTAACAGGGCTATCTAAATATATATAATTGATAATTTGGAAAAGAAAGGCTATCGAATTAATCGACAAAAACCTCAAAAATGACTAAAATTGAAATTTAAATGTCGAATTTCTAAGATTATATTTACCAGATTTACTTAAAAGAGGTGTTGTTAGATAGGTCGTGACGCGAGCTATCTAGATATGTATAATTAATTGTTTAGAAAAAATAAGGGGGCAAGTTATTAAACGAAAATCGCAGAAAATTTTCGAAAAAACGGTAAATTGAGATTTGTATGTTGTAAATTTAGTACTTTTATTAACCGAATGTTAATAAAAGAGGTGTTATTAGATAGACCTTGACGAGTTCTATCTAAATATATATAATTAAAAATTCCGAAAATAAATTTCGAAGAGTTATAAGCAAAGAGCCTTGGAAAATTCCTTAAAAAACCCAAAAGTCAAAATGAATGTTGAAATTTAGCAACTTATATTTACCCAACCTATACAAAGGAGGTGTTGTTAGATAGGCCTTGATGAGGGCTATCTATATCTGTAACTATGTCAAGTTTGAGGAGAAGCGTTATCGAATAATTCGACAAAAACCTCGAAAATTTAGCAATTTAGAAATTCAAAATTTTTCTAAGTCCAGAAATTAAAATTTTTCTTTGTTTTTTCAGGTTATTTTCTTCCCACGGGACGCAGGAGTGTCTACAAAGATGATATCAACAAAAAACAAAGATACTAGCAGCTGTTTTCAATGAAAATTTCGCACAAATGTTCTAAATGTTCACCCCTAAGGTAGACTTTTGAACGTAAACAAACAATGCCGAATTTTTTGTAGGTCAATTTCCCAATTTTCCGTCAGGCGGATCCGGACGAAAGTGGTGTCTTTCGACGGGTAATTAACAGGGCTATCTAAATATATATAATTGATAATTTGGAAAAGAAAGGCTATCGAATTAATCGACAAAAACCTCAAAAATGACTAAAATTGAAATTTATATGTCGAATTTCTAAGATTCTATTTACCAGATTTACTTAAAAGAGGTGTTGTTAGATAGGTCGTGACGCGAGCTATCTAGATATGTATAATTAATTGTTTAGAAAAAATAAGGGGGCAAGTTATTAAACGAAAATCGCAGAAAATTTTCGAAAAAACGGTAAATTGAGATTTGTATGTTGTAAATTTAGTACTTTTATTAACCGAATGTTAATAAAAGAGGTGTTATTAGATAGACCTTGACGAGTTCTATCTAAATATATATAATTAAAAATTCCGAAAATAAATTTCGAAGAGTTATAAGCAAAGAGCCTTGGAAAATTCCTTAAAAAACCCAAAAGTCAAAATGAATGTTGAAATTTAGCAACTTATATTTACCCAACCTATACAAAGGAGGTGTTGTTAGATAGGCCTTGATGAGGGCTATCTATATCTGTAACTATGTCAAGTTTGAGGAGAAGCGTTATCGAATAATTCGACAAAAACCTCGAAAATTTAGCAATTTAGAAATTCAAAATTTTTCTAAGTCCAGAAATTAAAATTTTTCTTTGTTTTTTCAGGTTATTTTCTTCCCACGGGACGCAGGAGTGTCTACAAAGATGATATCAACAAAAAACAAAGATACTAGCAGCTGTTTTCAATGAAAATTTCGCACAAATGTTCTAAATGTTCACCCCTAAGGTAGACTTTTGAACGTAAACAAACAATGCCGAATTTTTTGTAGGTCAATTTCCCAATTTTCCGTCAGGCGGATCCGGACGAAAGTGGTGTCTTTCGACGGGTAATTAACAGGGCTATCTAAATATATATAATTGATAATTTGGAAAAGAAAGGCTATCGAATTAATCGACAAAAACCTCAAAAATGACTAAAATTGAAATTTAAATGTCGAATTTCTAAGATTATATTTACCAGATTTACTTAAAAGAGGTGTTGTTAGATAGGTCGTGACGCGAGCTATCTAGATATGTATAATTAATTGTTTAGAAAAAATAAGGGGGCAAGTTATTAAACGAAAATCGCAGAAAATTTTCGAAAAAACGGTAAATTGAGATTTGTATGTTGTAAATTTAGTACTTTTATTAACCGAATGTTAATAAAAGAGGTGTTATTAGATAGACCTTGACGAGTTCTATCTAAATATATATAATTAAAAATTCCGAAAATAAATTTCGAAGAGTTATAAGCAAAGAGCCTTGGAAAATTCCTTAAAAAACCCAAAAGTCAAAATGAATGTTGAAATTTAGCAACTTATATTTACCCAACCTATACAAAGGAGGTGTTGTTAGATAGGCCTTGATGAGGGCTATCTATATCTGTAACTATGTCAAGTTTGAGGAGAAGCGTTATCGAATAATTCGACAAAAACCTCGAAAATTTAGCAATTTAGAAATTCAAAATTTTTCTAAGTCCAGAAATTAAAATTTTTCTTTGTTTTTTCAGGTTATTTTCTTCCCACGGGACGCAGGAGTGTCTACAAAGATGATATCAACAAAAAACAAAGATACTAGCAGCTGTTTTCAATGAAAATTTCGCACAAATGTTCTAAATGTTCACCCCTAAGGTAGACTTTTGAACGTAAACAAACAATGCCGAATTTTTTGTAGGTCAATTTCCCAATTTTCCGTCAGGCGGATCCGGACGAAAGTGGTGTCTTTCGACGGGTAATTAACAGGGCTATCTAAATATATATAATTGATAATTTGGAAAAGAAAGGCTATCGAATTAATCGACAAAAACCTCAAAAATGACTAAAATTGAAATTTAAATGTCGAATTTCTAAGATTATATTTACCAGATTTACTTAAAAGAGGTGTTGTTAGATAGGTCGTGACGCGAGCTATCTAGATATGTATAATTAATTGTTTAGAAAAAATAAGGGGGCAAGTTATTAAACGAAAATCGCAGAAAATTTTCGAAAAAACGGTAAATTGAGATTTGTATGTTGTAAATTTAGTACTTTTATTAACCGAATGTTAATAAAAGAGGTGTTATTAGATAGACCTTGACGAGTTCTATCTAAATATATATAATTAAAAATTCCGAAAATAAATTTCGAAGAGTTATAAGCAAAGAGCCTTGGAAAATTCCTTAAAAAACCCAAAAGTCAAAATGAATGTTGAAATTTAGCAACTTATATTTACCCAACCTATACAAAGGAGGTGTTGTTAGATAGGCCTTGATGAGGGCTATCTATATCTGTAACTATGTCAAGTTTGAGGAGAAGCGTTATCGAATAATTCGACAAAAACCTCGAAAATTTAGCAATTTAGAAATTCAAAATTTTTCTAAGTCCAGAAATTAAAATTTTTCTTTGTTTTTTCAGGTTATTTTCTTCCCACGGGACGCAGGAGTGTCTACAAAGATGATATCAACAAAAAACAAAGATACTAGCAGCTGTTTTCAATGAAAATTTCGCACAAATGTTCTAAATGTTCACCCCTAAGGTAGACTTTTGAACGTAAACAAACAATGCCGAATTTTTTGTAGGTCAATTTCCCAATTTTCCGTCAGGCGGATCCGGACGAAAGTGGTGTCTTTCGACGGGTAATTAACAGGGCTATCTAAATATATATAATTGATAATTTGGAAAAGAAAGGCTATCGAATTAATCGACAAAAACCTCAAAAATGACTAAAATTGAAATTTAAATGTCGAATTTCTAAGATTATATTTACCAGATTTACTTAAAAGAGGTGTTGTTAGATAGGTCGTGACGCGAGCTATCTAGATATGTATAATTAATTGTTTAGAAAAAATAAGGGGGCAAGTTATTAAACGAAAATCGCAGAAAATTTTCGAAAAAACGGTAAATTGAGATTTGTATGTTGTAAATTTAGTACTTTTATTAACCGAATGTTAATAAAAGAGGTGTTATTAGATAGACCTTGACGAGTTCTATCTAAATATATATAATTAAAAATTCCGAAAATAAATTTCGAAGAGTTATAAGCAAAGAGCCTTGGAAAATTCCTTAAAAAACCCAAAAGTCAAAATGAATGTTGAAATTTAGCAACTTATATTTACCCAACCTATACAAAGGAGGTGTTGTTAGATAGGCCTTGATGAGGGCTATCTATATCTGTAACTATGTCAAGTTTGAGGAGAAGCGTTATCGAATAATTCGACAAAAACCTCGAAAATTTAGCAATTTAGAAATTCAAAATTTTTCTAAGTCCAGAAATTAAAATTTTTCTTTGTTTTTTCAGGTTATTTTCTTCCCACGGGACGCAGGAGTGTCTACAAAGATGATATCAACAAAAAACAAAGATACTAGCAGCTGTTTTCAATGAAAATTTCGCACAAATGTTCTAAATGTTCACCCCTAAGGTAGACTTTTGAACGTAAACAAACAATGCCGAATTTTTTGTAGGTCAATTTCCCAATTTTCCGTCAGGCGGATCCGGACGAAAGTGGTGTCTTTCGACGGGTAATTAACAGGGCTATCTAAATATATATAATTGATAATTTGGAAAAGAAAGGCTATCGAATTAATCGACAAAAACCTCAAAAATGACTAAAATTGAAATTTATATGTCGAATTTCTAAGATTCTATTTACCAGATTTACTTAAAAGAGGTGTTGTTAGATAGGTCGTGACGCGAGCTATCTAGATATGTATAATTAATTGTTTAGAAAAAATAAGGGGGCAAGTTATTAAACGAAAATCGCAGAAAATTTTCGAAAAAACGGTAAATTGAGATTTGTATGTTGTAAATTTAGTACTTTTATTAACCGAATGTTAATAAAAGAGGTGTTATTAGATAGACCTTGACGAGTTCTATCTAAATATATATAATTAAAAATTCCGAAAATAAATTTCGAAGAGTTATAAGCAAAGAGCCTTGGAAAATTCCTTAAAAAACCCAAAAGTCAAAATGAATGTTGAAATTTAGCAACTTATATTTACCCAACCTATACAAAGGAGGTGTTGTTAGATAGGCCTTGATGAGGGCTATCTATATCTGTAACTATGTCAAGTTTGAGGAGAAGCGTTATCGAATAATTCGACAAAAACCTCGAAAATTTAGCAATTTAGAAATTCAAAATTTTTCTAAGTCCAGAAATTAAAATTTTTCTTTGTTTTTTCAGGTTATTTTCTTCCCACGGGACGCAGGAGTGTCTACAAAGATGATATCAACAAAAAACAAAGATACTAGCAGCTGTTTTCAATGAAAATTTCGCACAAATGTTCTAAATGTTCACCCCTAAGGTAGACTTTTGAACGTAAACAAACAATGCCGAATTTTTTGTAGGTCAATTTCCCAATTTTCCGTCAGGCGGATCCGGACGAAAGTGGTGTCTTTCGACGGGTAATTAACAGGGCTATCTAAATATATATAATTGATAATTTGGAAAAGAAAGGCTATCGAATTAATCGACAAAAACCTCAAAAATGACTAAAATTGAAATTTAAATGTCGAATTTCTAAGATTATATTTACCAGATTTACTTAAAAGAGGTGTTGTTAGATAGGTCGTGACGCGAGCTATCTAGATATGTATAATTAATTGTTTAGAAAAAATAAGGGGGCAAGTTATTAAACGAAAATCGCAGAAAATTTTCGAAAAAACGGTAAATTGAGATTTGTATGTTGTAAATTTAGTACTTTTATTAACCGAATGTTAATAAAAGAGGTGTTATTAGATAGACCTTGACGAGTTCTATCTAAATATATATAATTAAAAATTCCGAAAATAAATTTCGAAGAGTTATAAGCAAAGAGCCTTGGAAAATTCCTTAAAAAACCCAAAAGTCAAAATGAATGTTGAAATTTAGCAACTTATATTTACCCAACCTATACAAAGGAGGTGTTGTTAGATAGGCCTTGATGAGGGCTATCTATATCTGTAACTATGTCAAGTTTGAGGAGAAGCGTTATCGAATAATTCGACAAAAACCTCGAAAATTTAGCAATTTAGAAATTCAAAATTTTTCTAAGTCCAGAAATTAAAATTTTTCTTTGTTTTTTCAGGTTATTTTCTTCCCACGGGACGCAGGAGTGTCTACAAAGATGATATCAACAAAAAACAAAGATACTAGCAGCTGTTTTCAATGAAAATTTCGCACAAATGTTCTAAATGTTCACCCCTAAGGTAGACTTTTGAACGTAAACAAACAATGCCGAATTTTTTGTAGGTCAATTTCCCAATTTTCCGTCAGGCGGATCCGGACGAAAGTGGTGTCTTTCGACGGGTAATTAACAGGGCTATCTAAATATATATAATTGATAATTTGGAAAAGAAAGGCTATCGAATTAATCGACAAAAACCTCAAAAATGACTAAAATTGAAATTTAAATGTCGAATTTCTAAGATTATATTTACCAGATTTACTTAAAAGAGGTGTTGTTAGATAGGTCGTGACGCGAGCTATCTAGATATGTATAATTAATTGTTTAGAAAAAATAAGGGGGCAAGTTATTAAACGAAAATCGCAGAAAATTTTCGAAAAAACGGTAAATTGAGATTTGTATGTTGTAAATTTAGTACTTTTATTAACCGAATGTTAATAAAAGAGGTGTTATTAGATAGACCTTGACGAGTTCTATCTAAATATATATAATTAAAAATTCCGAAAATAAATTTCGAAGAGTTATAAGCAAAGAGCCTTGGAAAATTCCTTAAAAAACCCAAAAGTCAAAATGAATGTTGAAATTTAGCAACTTATATTTACCCAACCTATACAAAGGAGGTGTTGTTAGATAGGCCTTGATGAGGGCTATCTATATCTGTAACTATGTCAAGTTTGAGGAGAAGCGTTATCGAATAATTCGACAAAAACCTCGAAAATTTAGCAATTTAGAAATTCAAAATTTTTCTAAGTCCAGAAATTAAAATTTTTCTTTGTTTTTTCAGGTTATTTTCTTCCCACGGGACGCAGGAGTGTCTACAAAGATGATATCAACAAAAAACAAAGATACTAGCAGCTGTTTTCAATGAAAATTTCGCACAAATGTTCTAAATGTTCACCCCTAAGGTAGACTTTTGAACGTAAACAAACAATGCCGAATTTTTTGTAGGTCAATTTCCCAATTTTCCGTCAGGCGGATCCGGACGAAAGTGGTGTCTTTCGACGGGTAATTAACAGGGCTATCTAAATATATATAATTGATAATTTGGAAAAGAAAGGCTATCGAATTAATCGACAAAAACCTCAAAAATGACTAAAATTGAAATTTAAATGTCGAATTTCTAAGATTATATTTACCAGATTTACTTAAAAGAGGTGTTGTTAGATAGGTCGTGACGCGAGCTATCTAGATATGTATAATTAATTGTTTAGAAAAAATAAGGGGGCAAGTTATTAAACGAAAATCGCAGAAAATTTTCGAAAAAACGGTAAATTGAGATTTGTATGTTGTAAATTTAGTACTTTTATTAACCGAATGTTAATAAAAGAGGTGTTATTAGATAGACCTTGACGAGTTCTATCTAAATATATATAATTAAAAATTCCGAAAATAAATTTCGAAGAGTTATAAGCAAAGAGCCTTGGAAAATTCCTTAAAAAACCCAAAAGTCAAAATGAATGTTGAAATTTAGCAACTTATATTTACCCAACCTATACAAAGGAGGTGTTGTTAGATAGGCCTTGATGAGGGCTATCTATATCTGTAACTATGTCAAGTTTGAGGAGAAGCGTTATCGAATAATTCGACAAAAACCTCGAAAATTTAGCAATTTAGAAATTCAAAATTTTTCTAAGTCCAGAAATTAAAATTTTTCTTTGTTTTTTCAGGTTATTTTCTTCCCACGGGACGCAGGAGTGTCTACAAAGATGATATCAACAAAAAACAAAGATACTAGCAGCTGTTTTCAATGAAAATTTCGCACAAATGTTCTAAATGTTCACCCCTAAGGTAGACTTTTGAACGTAAACAAACAATGCCGAATTTTTTGTAGGTCAATTTCCCAATTTTCCGTCAGGCGGATCCGGACGAAAGTGGTGTCTTTCGACGGGTAATTAACAGGGCTATCTAAATATATATAATTGATAATTTGGAAAAGAAAGGCTATCGAATTAATCGACAAAAACCTCAAAAATGACTAAAATTGAAATTTAAATGTCGAATTTCTAAGATTATATTTACCAGATTTACTTAAAAGAGGTGTTGTTAGATAGGTCGTGACGCGAGCTATCTAGATATGTATAATTAATTGTTTAGAAAAAATAAGGGGGCAAGTTATTAAACGAAAATCGCAGAAAATTTTCGAAAAAACGGTAAATTGAGATTTGTATGTTGTAAATTTAGTACTTTTATTAACCGAATGTTAATAAAAGAGGTGTTATTAGATAGACCTTGACGAGTTCTATCTAAATATATATAATTAAAAATTCCGAAAATAAATTTCGAAGAGTTATAAGCAAAGAGCCTTGGAAAATTCCTTAAAAAACCCAAAAGTCAAAATGAATGTTGAAATTTAGCAACTTATATTTACCCAACCTATACAAAGGAGGTGTTGTTAGATAGGCCTTGATGAGGGCTATCTATATCTGTAACTATGTCAAGTTTGAGGAGAAGCGTTATCGAATAATTCGACAAAAACCTCGAAAATTTAGCAATTTAGAAATTCAAAATTTTTCTAAGTCCAGAAATTAAAATTTTTCTTTGTTTTTTCAGGTTATTTTCTTCCCACGGGACGCAGGAGTGTCTACAAAGATGATATCAACAAAAAACAAAGATACTAGCAGCTGTTTTCAATGAAAATTTCGCACAAATGTTCTAAATGTTCACCCCTAAGGTAGACTTTTGAACGTAAACAAACAATGCCGAATTTTTTGTAGGTCAATTTCCCAATTTTCCGTCAGGCGGATCCGGACGAAAGTGGTGTCTTTCGACGGGTAATTAACAGGGCTATCTAAATATATATAATTGATAATTTGGAAAAGAAAGGCTATCGAATTAATCGACAAAAACCTCAAAAATGACTAAAATTGAAATTTATATGTCGAATTTCTAAGATTCTATTTACCAGATTTACTTAAAAGAGGTGTTGTTAGATAGGTCGTGACGCGAGCTATCTAGATATGTATAATTAATTGTTTAGAAAAAATAAGGGGGCAAGTTATTAAACGAAAATCGCAGAAAATTTTCGAAAAAACGGTAAATTGAGATTTGTATGTTGTAAATTTAGTACTTTTATTAACCGAATGTTAATAAAAGAGGTGTTATTAGATAGACCTTGACGAGTTCTATCTAAATATATATAATTAAAAATTCTGAAAATAAATTTCGAAGAGTTATAAGCAAAGAGCCTTGGAAAATTCCTTAAAAAACCCAAAAGTCAAAATGAATGTTGAAATTTAGCAACTTATATTTACCCAACCTATACAAAGGAGGTGTTGTTAGATAGGCCTTGATGAGGGCTATCTATATCTGTAACTATGTCAAGTTTGAGGAGAAGCGTTATCGAATAATTCGACAAAAACCTCGAAAATTTAGCAATTTAGAAATTCAAAATTTTTCTAAGTCCAGAAATTAAAATTTTTCTTTGTTTTTTCAGGTTATTTTCTTCCCACGGGACGCAGGAGTGTCTACAAAGATGATATCAACAAAAAACAAAGATACTAGCAGCTGTTTTCAATGAAAATTTCGCACAAATGTTCTAAATGTTCACCCCTAAGGTAGACTTTTGAACGTAAACAAACAATGCCGAATTTTTTGTAGGTCAATTTCCCAATTTTCCGTCAGGCGGATCCGGACGAAAGTGGTGTCTTTCGACGGGTAATTAACAGGGCTATCTAAATATATATAATTGATAATTTGGAAAAGAAAGGCTATCGAATTAATCGACAAAAACCTCAAAAATGACTAAAATTGAAATTTAAATGTCGAATTTCTAAGATTATATTTACCAGATTTACTTAAAAGAGGTGTTGTTAGATAGGTCGTGACGCGAGCTATCTAGATATGTATAATTAATTGTTTAGAAAAAATAAGGGGGCAAGTTATTAAACGAAAATCGCAGAAAATTTTCGAAAAAACGGTAAATTGAGATTTGTATGTTGTAAATTTAGTACTTTTATTAACCGAATGTTAATAAAAGAGGTGTTATTAGATAGACCTTGACGAGTTCTATCTAAATATATATAATTAAAAATTCCGAAAATAAATTTCGAAGAGTTATAAGCAAAGAGCCTTGGAAAATTCCTTAAAAAACCCAAAAGTCAAAATGAATGTTGAAATTTAGCAACTTATATTTACCCAACCTATACAAAGGAGGTGTTGTTAGATAGGCCTTGATGAGGGCTATCTATATCTGTAACTATGTCAAGTTTGAGGAGAAGCGTTATCGAATAATTCGACAAAAACCTCGAAAATTTAGCAATTTAGAAATTCAAAATTTTTCTAAGTCCAGAAATTAAAATTTTTCTTTGTTTTTTCAGGTTATTTTCTTCCCACGGGACGCAGGAGTGTCTACAAAGATGATATCAACAAAAAACAAAGATACTAGCAGCTGTTTTCAATGAAAATTTCGCACAAATGTTCTAAATGTTCACCCCTAAGGTAGACTTTTGAACGTAAACAAACAATGCCGAATTTTTTGTAGGTCAATTTCCCAATTTTCCGTCAGGCGGATCCGGACGAAAGTGGTGTCTTTCGACGGGTAATTAACAGGGCTATCTAAATATATATAATTGATAATTTGGAAAAGAAAGGCTATCGAATTAATCGTCAAAAACCTCAAAAATGACTAAAATTGAAATTTATATGTCGAATTTCTAAGATTCTATTTACCAGATTTACTTAAAAGAGGTGTTGTTAGATAGGTCGTGACGCGAGCTATCTAGATATGTATAATTAATTGTTTAGAAAAAATAAGGGGGCAAGTTATTAAACGAAAATCGCAGAAAATTTTCGAAAAAACGGTAAATTGAGATTTGTATGTTGTAAATTTAGTACTTTTATTAACCGAATGTTAATAAAAGAGGTGTTATTAGATAGACCTTGACGAGTTCTATCTAAATATATATAATTAAAAATTCCGAAAATAAATTTCGAAGAGTTATAAGCAAAGAGCCTTGGAAAATTCCTTAAAAAACCCAAAAGTCAAAATGAATGTTGAAATTTAGCAACTTATATTTACCCAACCTATACAAAGGAGGTGTTGTTAGATAGGCCTTGATGAGGGCTATCTATATCTGTAACTATGTCAAGTTTGAGGAGAAGCGTTATCGAATAATTCGACAAAAACCTCGAAAATTTAGCAATTTAGAAATTCAAAATTTTTCTAAGTCCAGAAATTAAAATTTTTCTTTGTTTTTTCAGGTTATTTTCTTCCCACGGGACGCAGGAGTGTCTACAAAGATGATATCAACAAAAAACAAAGATACTAGCAGCTGTTTTCAATGAAAATTTCGCACAAATGTTCTAAATGTTCACCCCTAAGGTAGACTTTTGAACGTAAACAAACAATGCCGAATTTTTTGTAGGTCAATTTCCCAATTTTCCGTCAGGCGGATCCGGACGAAAGTGGTGTCTTTCGACGGGTAATTAACAGGGCTATCTAAATATATATAATTGATAATTTGGAAAAGAAAGGCTATCGAATTAATCGACAAAAACCTCAAAAATGACTAAAATTGAAATTTAAATGTCGAATTTCTAAGATTATATTTACCAGATTTACTTAAAAGAGGTGTTGTTAGATAGGTCGTGACGCGAGCTATCTAGATATGTATAATTAATTGTTTAGAAAAAATAAGGGGGCAAGTTATTAAACGAAAATCGCAGAAAATTTTCGAAAAAACGGTAAATTGAGATTTGTATGTTGTAAATTTAGTACTTTTATTAACCGAATGTTAATAAAAGAGGTGTTATTAGATAGACCTTGACGAGTTCTATCTAAATATATATAATTAAAAATTCCGAAAATAAATTTCGAAGAGTTATAAGCAAAGAGCCTTGGAAAATTCCTTAAAAAACCCAAAAGTCAAAATGAATGTTGAAATTTAGCAACTTATATTTACCCAACCTATACAAAGGAGGTGTTGTTAGATAGGCCTTGATGAGGGCTATCTATATCTGTAACTATGTCAAGTTTGAGGAGAAGCGTTATCGAATAATTCGACAAAAACCTCGAAAATTTAGCAATTTAGAAATTCAAAATTTTTCTAAGTCCAGAAATTAAAATTTTTCTTTGTTTTTTCAGGTTATTTTCTTCCCACGGGACGCAGGAGTGTCTACAAAGATGATATCAACAAAAAACAAAGATACTAGCAGCTGTTTTCAATGAAAATTTCGCACAAATGTTCTAAATGTTCACCCCTAAGGTAGACTTTTGAACGTAAACAAACAATGCCGAATTTTTTGTAGGTCAATTTCCCAATTTTCCGTCAGGCGGATCCGGACGAAAGTGGTGTCTTTCGACGGGTAATTAACAGGGCTATCTAAATATATATAATTGATAATTTGGAAAAGAAAGGCTATCGAATTAATCGACAAAAACCTCAAAAATGACTAAAATTGAAATTTAAATGTCGAATTTCTAAGATTATATTTACCAGATTTACTTAAAAGAGGTGTTGTTAGATAGGTCGTGACGCGAGCTATCTAGATATGTATAATTAATTGTTTAGAAAAAATAAGGGGGCAAGTTATTAAACGAAAATCGCAGAAAATTTTCGAAAAAACGGTAAATTGAGATTTGTATGTTGTAAATTTAGTACTTTTATTAACCGAATGTTAATAAAAGAGGTGTTATTAGATAGACCTTGACGAGTTCTATCTAAATATATATAATTAAAAATTCCGAAAATAAATTTCGAAGAGTTATAAGCAAAGAGCCTTGGAAAATTCCTTAAAAAACCCAAAAGTCAAAATGAATGTTGAAATTTAGCAACTTATATTTACCCAACCTATACAAAGGAGGTGTTGTTAGATAGGCCTTGATGAGGGCTATCTATATCTGTAACTATGTCAAGTTTGAGGAGAAGCGTTATCGAATAATTCGACAAAAACCTCGAAAATTTAGCAATTTAGAAATTCAAAATTTTTCTAAGTCCAGAAATTAAAATTTTTCTTTGTTTTTTCAGGTTATTTTCTTCCCACGGGACGCAGGAGTGTCTACAAAGATGATATCAACAAAAAACAAAGATACTAGCAGCTGTTTTCAATGAAAATTTCGCACAAATGTTCTAAATGTTCACCCCTAAGGTAGACTTTTGAACGTAAACAAACAATGCCGAATTTTTTGTAGGTCAATTTCCCAATTTTCCGTCAGGCGGATCCGGACGAAAGTGGTGTCTTTCGACGGGTAATTAACAGGGCTATCTAAATATATATAATTGATAATTTGGAAAAGAAAGGCTATCGAATTAATCGACAAAAACCTCAAAAATGACTAAAATTGAAATTTAAATGTCGAATTTCTAAGATTATATTTACCAGATTTACTTAAAAGAGGTGTTGTTAGATAGGTCGTGACGCGAGCTATCTAGATATGTATAATTAATTGTTTAGAAAAAATAAGGGGGCAAGTTATTAAACGAAAATCGCAGAAAATTTTCGAAAAAACGGTAAATTGAGATTTGTATGTTGTAAATTTAGTACTTTTATTAACCGAATGTTAATAAAAGAGGTGTTATTAGATAGACCTTGACGAGTTCTATCTAAATATATATAATTAAAAATTCCGAAAATAAATTTCGAAGAGTTATAAGCAAAGAGCCTTGGAAAATTCCTTAAAAAACCCAAAAGTCAAAATGAATGTTGAAATTTAGCAACTTATATTTACCCAACCTATACAAAGGAGGTGTTGTTAGATAGGCCTTGATGAGGGCTATCTATATCTGTAACTATGTCAAGTTTGAGGAGAAGCGTTATCGAATAATTCGACAAAAACCTCGAAAATTTAGCAATTTAGAAATTCAAAATTTTTCTAAGTCCAGAAATTAAAATTTTTCTTTGTTTTTTCAGGTTATTTTCTTCCCACGGGACGCAGGAGTGTCTACAAAGATGATATCAACAAAAAACAAAGATACTAGCAGCTGTTTTCAATGAAAATTTCGCACAAATGTTCTAAATGTTCACCCCTAAGGTAGACTTTTGAACGTAAACAAACAATGCCGAATTTTTTGTAGGTCAATTTCCCAATTTTCCGTCAGGCGGATCCGGACGAAAGTGGTGTCTTTCGACGGGTAATTAACAGGGCTATCTAAATATATATAATTGATAATTTGGAAAAGAAAGGCTATCGAATTAATCGACAAAAACCTCAAAAATGACTAAAATTGAAATTTAAATGTCGAATTTCTAAGATTATATTTACCAGATTTACTTAAAAGAGGTGTTGTTAGATAGGTCGTGACGCGAGCTATCTAGATATGTATAATTAATTGTTTAGAAAAAATAAGGGGGCAAGTTATTAAACGAAAATCGCAGAAAATTTTCGAAAAAACGGTAAATTGAGATTTGTATGTTGTAAATTTAGTACTTTTATTAACCGAATGTTAATAAAAGAGGTGTTATTAGATAGACCTTGACGAGTTCTATCTAAATATATATAATTAAAAATTCCGAAAATAAATTTCGAAGAGTTATAAGCAAAGAGCCTTGGAAAATTCCTTAAAAAACCCAAAAGTCAAAATGAATGTTGAAATTTAGCAACTTATATTTACCCAACCTATACAAAGGAGGTGTTGTTAGATAGGCCTTGATGAGGGCTATCTATATCTGTAACTATGTCAAGTTTGAGGAGAAGCGTTATCGAATAATTCGACAAAAACCTCGAAAATTTAGCAATTTAGAAATTCAAAATTTTTCTAAGTCCAGAAATTAAAATTTTTCTTTGTTTTTAAAGGTTATTTTCTTCCCACGGGACGCAGGAGTGTCTACAAAGATGATATCAACAAAAAACAAAGATACTAGCAGCTGTTTTCAATGAAAATTTCGCACAAATGTTCTAAATGTTCACCCCTAAGGTAGACTTTTGAACGTAAACAAACAATGCCGAATTTTTTGTAGGTCAATTTCCCAATTTTCCGTCAGGCGGATCCGGACGAAAGTGGTGTCTTTCGACGGGTAATTAACAGGGCTATCTAAATATATATAATTGATAATTTGGAAAAGAAAGGCTATCGAATTAATCGACAAAAACCTCAAAAATGACTAAAATTGAAATTTAAATGTCGAATTTCTAAGATTATATTTACCAGATTTACTTAAAAGAGGTGTTGTTAGATAGGTCGTGACGCGAGCTATCTAGATATGTATAATTAATTGTTTAGAAAAAATAAGGGGGCAAGTTATTAAACGAAAATCGCAGAAAATTTTCGAAAAAACGGTAAATTGAGATTTGTATGTTGTAAATTTAGTACTTTTATTAACCGAATGTTAATAAAAGAGGTGTTATTAGATAGACCTTGACGAGTTCTATCTAAATATATATAATTAAAAATTCCGAAAATAAATTTCGAAGAGTTATAAGCAAAGAGCCTTGGAAAATTCCTTAAAAAACCCAAAAGTCAAAATGAATGTTGAAATTTAGCAACTTATATTTACCCAACCTATACAAAGGAGGTGTTGTTAGATAGGCCTTGATGAGGGCTATCTATATCTGTAACTATGTCAAGTTTGAGGAGAAGCGTTATCGAATAATTCGACAAAAACCTCGAAAATTTAGCAATTTAGAAATTCAAAATTTTTCTAAGTCCAGAAATTAAAATTTTTCTTTGTTTTTTCAGGTTATTTTCTTCCCACGGGACGCAGGAGTGTCTACAAAGATGATATCAACAAAAAACAAAGATACTAGCAGCTGTTTTCAATGAAAATTTCGCACAAATGTTCTAAATGTTCACCCCTAAGGTAGACTTTTGAACGTAAACAAACAATGCCGAATTTTTTGTAGGTCAATTTCCCAATTTTCCGTCAGGCGGATCCGGACGAAAGTGGTGTCTTTCGACGGGTAATTAACAGGGCTATCTAAATATATATAATTGATAATTTGGAAAAGAAAGGCTATCGAATTAATCGACAAAAACCTCAAAAATGACTAAAATTGAAATTTATATGTCGAATTTCTAAGATTCTATTTACCAGATTTACTTAAAAGAGGTGTTGTTAGATAGGTCGTGACGCGAGCTATCTAGATATGTATAATTAATTGTTTAGAAAAAATAAGGGGGCAAGTTATTAAACGAAAATCGCAGAAAATTTTCGAAAAAACGGTAAATTGAGATTTGTATGTTGTAAATTTAGTACTTTTATTAACCGAATGTTAATAAAAGAGGTGTTATTAGATAGACCTTGACGAGTTCTATCTAAATATATATAATTAAAAATTCCGAAAATAAATTTCGAAGAGTTATAAGCAAAGAGCCTTGGAAAATTCCTTAAAAAACCCAAAAGTCAAAATGAATGTTGAAATTTAGCAACTTATATTTACCCAACCTATACAAAGGAGGTGTTGTTAGATAGGCCTTGATGAGGGCTATCTATATCTGTAACTATGTCAAGTTTGAGGAGAAGCGTTATCGAATAATTCGACAAAAACCTCGAAAATTTAGCAATTTAGAAATTCAAAATTTTTCTAAGTCCAGAAATTAAAATTTTTCTTTGTTTTTTCAGGTTATTTTCTTCCCACGGGACGCAGGAGTGTCTACAAAGATGATATCAACAAAAAACAAAGATACTAGCAGCTGTTTTCAATGAAAATTTCGCACAAATGTTCTAAATGTTCACCCCTAAGGTAGACTTTTGAACGTAAACAAACAATGCCGAATTTTTTGTAGGTCAATTTCCCAATTTTCCGTCAGGCGGATCCGGACGAAAGTGGTGTCTTTCGACGGGTAATTAACAGGGCTATCTAAATATATATAATTGATAATTTGGAAAAGAAAGGCTATCGAATTAATCGACAAAAACCTCAAAAATGACTAAAATTGAAATTTAAATGTCGAATTTCTAAGATTATATTTACCAGATTTACTTAAAAGAGGTGTTGTTAGATAGGTCGTGACGCGAGCTATCTAGATATGTATAATTAATTGTTTAGAAAAAATAAGGGGGCAAGTTATTAAACGAAAATCGCAGAAAATTTTCGAAAAAACGGTAAATTGAGATTTGTATGTTGTAAATTTAGTACTTTTATTAACCGAATGTTAATAAAAGAGGTGTTATTAGATAGACCTTGACGAGTTCTATCTAAATATATATAATTAAAAATTCCGAAAATAAATTTCGAAGAGTTATAAGCAAAGAGCCTTGGAAAATTCCTTAAAAAACCCAAAAGTCAAAATGAATGTTGAAATTTAGCAACTTATATTTACCCAACCTATACAAAGGAGGTGTTGTTAGATAGGCCTTGATGAGGGCTATCTATATCTGTAACTATGTCAAGTTTGAGGAGAAGCGTTATCGAATAATTCGACAAAAACCTCGAAAATTTAGCAATTTAGAAATTCAAAATTTTTCTAAGTCCAGAAATTAAAATTTTTCTTTGTTTTTTCAGGTTATTTTCTTCCCACGGGACGCAGGAGTGTCTACAAAGATGATATCAACAAAAAACAAAGATACTAGCAGCTGTTTTCAATGAAAATTTCGCACAAATGTTCTAAATGTTCACCCCTAAGGTAGACTTTTGAACGTAAACAAACAATGCCGAATTTTTTGTAGGTCAATTTCCCAATTTTCCGTCAGGCGGATCCGGACGAAAGTGGTGTCTTTCGACGGGTAATTAACAGGGCTATCTAAATATATATAATTGATAATTTGGAAAAGAAAGGCTATCGAATTAATCGACAAAAACCTCAAAAATGACTAAAATTGAAATTTAAATGTCGAATTTCTAAGATTATATTTACCAGATTTACTTAAAAGAGGTGTTGTTAGATAGGTCGTGACGCGAGCTATCTAGATATGTATAATTAATTGTTTAGAAAAAATAAGGGGGCAAGTTATTAAACGAAAATCGCAGAAAATTTTCGAAAAAACGGTAAATTGAGATTTGTATGTTGTAAATTTAGTACTTTTATTAACCGAATGTTAATAAAAGAGGTGTTATTAGATAGACCTTGACGAGTTCTATCTAAATATATATAATTAAAAATTCCGAAAATAAATTTCGAAGAGTTATAAGCAAAGAGCCTTGGAAAATTCCTTAAAAAACCCAAAAGTCAAAATGAATGTTGAAATTTAGCAACTTATATTTACCCAACCTATACAAAGGAGGTGTTGTTAGATAGGCCTTGATGAGGGCTATCTATATCTGTAACTATGTCAAGTTTGAGGAGAAGCGTTATCGAATAATTCGACAAAAACCTCGAAAATTTAGCAATTTAGAAATTCAAAATTTTTCTAAGTCCAGAAATTAAAATTTTTCTTTGTTTTTTCAGGTTATTTTCTTCCCACGGGACGCAGGAGTGTCTACAAAGATGATATCAACAAAAAACAAAGATACTAGCAGCTGTTTTCAATGAAAATTTCGCACAAATGTTCTAAATGTTCACCCCTAAGGTAGACTTTTGAACGTAAACAAACAATGCCGAATTTTTTGTAGGTCAATTTCCCAATTTTCCGTCAGGCGGATCCGGACGAAAGTGGTGTCTTTCGACGGGTAATTAACAGGGCTATCTAAATATATATAATTGATAATTTGGAAAAGAAAGGCTATCGAATTAATCGACAAAAACCTCAAAAATGACTAAAATTGAAATTTAAATGTCGAATTTCTAAGATTATATTTACCAGATTTACTTAAAAGAGGTGTTGTTAGATAGGTCGTGACGCGAGCTATCTAGATATGTATAATTAATTGTTTAGAAAAAATAAGGGGGCAAGTTATTAAACGAAAATCGCAGAAAATTTTCGAAAAAACGGTAAATTGAGATTTGTATGTTGTAAATTTAGTACTTTTATTAACCGAATGTTAATAAAAGAGGTGTTATTAGATAGACCTTGACGAGTTCTATCTAAATATATATAATTAAAAATTCCGAAAATAAATTTCGAAGAGTTATAAGCAAAGAGCCTTGGAAAATTCCTTAAAAAACCCAAAAGTCAAAATGAATGTTGAAATTTAGCAACTTATATTTACCCAACCTATACAAAGGAGGTGTTGTTAGATAGGCCTTGATGAGGGCTATCTATATCTGTAACTATGTCAAGTTTGAGGAGAAGCGTTATCGAATAATTCGACAAAAACCTCGAAAATTTAGCAATTTAGAAATTCAAAATTTTTCTAAGTCCAGAAATTAAAATTTTTCTTTGTTTTTTCAGGTTATTTTCTTCCCACGGGACGCAGGAGTGTCTACAAAGATGATATCAACAAAAAACAAAGATACTAGCAGCTGTTTTCAATGAAAATTTCGCACAAATGTTCTAAATGTTCACCCCTAAGGTAGACTTTTGAACGTAAACAAACAATGCCGAATTTTTTGTAGGTCAATTTCCCAATTTTCCGTCAGGCGGATCCGGACGAAAGTGGTGTCTTTCGACGGGTAATTAACAGGGCTATCTAAATATATATAATTGATAATTTGGAAAAGAAAGGCTATCGAATTAATCGACAAAAACCTCAAAAATGACTAAAATTGAAATTTAAATGTCGAATTTCTAAGATTATATTTACCAGATTTACTTAAAAGAGGTGTTGTTAGATAGGTCGTGACGCGAGCTATCTAGATATGTATAATTAATTGTTTAGAAAAAATAAGGGGGCAAGTTATTAAACGAAAATCGCAGAAAATTTTCGAAAAAACGGTAAATTGAGATTTGTATGTTGTAAATTTAGTACTTTTATTAACCGAATGTTAATAAAAGAGGTGTTATTAGATAGACCTTGACGAGTTCTATCTAAATATATATAATTAAAAATTCCGAAAATAAATTTCGAAGAGTTATAAGCAAAGAGCCTTGGAAAATTCCTTAAAAAACCCAAAAGTCAAAATGAATGTTGAAATTTAGCAACTTATATTTACCCAACCTATACAAAGGAGGTGTTGTTAGATAGGCCTTGATGAGGGCTATCTATATCTGTAACTATGTCAAGTTTGAGGAGAAGCGTTATCGAATAATTCGACAAAAACCTCGAAAATTTAGCAATTTAGAAATTCAAAATTTTTCTAAGTCCAGAAATTAAAATTTTTCTTTGTTTTTTCAGGTTATTTTCTTCCCACGGGACGCAGGAGTGTCTACAAAGATGATATCAACAAAAAACAAAGATACTAGCAGCTGTTTTCAATGAAAATTTCGCACAAATGTTCTAAATGTTCACCCCTAAGGTAGACTTTTGAACGTAAACAAACAATGCCGAATTTTTTGTAGGTCAATTTCCCAATTTTCCGTCAGGCGGATCCGGACGAAAGTGGTGTCTTTCGACGGGTAATTAACAGGGCTATCTAAATATATATAATTGATAATTTGGAAAAGAAAGGCTATCGAATTAATCGACAAAAACCTCAAAAATGACTAAAATTGAAATTTAAATGTCGAATTTCTAAGATTATATTTACCAGATTTACTTAAAAGAGGTGTTGTTAGATAGGTCGTGACGCGAGCTATCTAGATATGTATAATTAATTGTTTAGAAAAAATAAGGGGGCAAGTTATTAAACGAAAATCGCAGAAAATTTTCGAAAAAACGGTAAATTGAGATTTGTATGTTGTAAATTTAGTACTTTTATTAACCGAATGTTAATAAAAGAGGTGTTATTAGATAGACCTTGACGAGTTCTATCTAAATATATATAATTAAAAATTCCGAAAATAAATTTCGAAGAGTTATAAGCAAAGAGCCTTGGAAAATTCCTTAAAAAACCCAAAAGTCAAAATGAATGTTGAAATTTAGCAACTTATATTTACCCAACCTATACAAAGGAGGTGTTGTTAGATAGGCCTTGATGAGGGCTATCTATATCTGTAACTATGTCAAGTTTGAGGAGAAGCGTTATCGAATAATTCGACAAAAACCTCGAAAATTTAGCAATTTAGAAATTCAAAATTTTTCTAAGTCCAGAAATTAAAATTTTTCTTTGTTTTTTCAGGTTATTTTCTTCCCACGGGACGCAGGAGTGTCTACAAAGATGATATCAACAAAAAACAAAGATACTAGCAGCTGTTTTCAATGAAAATTTCGCACAAATGTTCTAAATGTTCACCCCTAAGGTAGACTTTTGAACGTAAACAAACAATGCCGAATTTTTTGTAGGTCAATTTCCCAATTTTCCGTCAGGCGGATCCGGACGAAAGTGGTGTCTTTCGACGGGTAATTAACAGGGCTATCTAAATATATATAATTGATAATTTGGAAAAGAAAGGCTATCGAATTAATCGACAAAAACCTCAAAAATGACTAAAATTGAAATTTAAATGTCGAATTTCTAAGATTATATTTACCAGATTTACTTAAAAGAGGTGTTGTTAGATAGGTCGTGACGCGAGCTATCTAGATATGTATAATTAATTGTTTAGAAAAAATAAGGGGGCAAGTTATTAAACGAAAATCGCAGAAAATTTTCGAAAAAACGGTAAATTGAGATTTGTATGTTGTAAATTTAGTACTTTTATTAACCGAATGTTAATAAAAGAGGTGTTATTAGATAGACCTTGACGAGTTCTATCTAAATATATATAATTAAAAATTCCGAAAATAAATTTCGAAGAGTTATAAGCAAAGAGCCTTGGAAAATTCCTTAAAAAACCCAAAAGTCAAAATGAATGTTGAAATTTAGCAACTTATATTTACCCAACCTATACAAAGGAGGTGTTGTTAGATAGGCCTTGATGAGGGCTATCTATATCTGTAACTATGTCAAGTTTGAGGAGAAGCGTTATCGAATAATTCGACAAAAACCTCGAAAATTTAGCAATTTAGAAATTCAAAATTTTTCTAAGTCCAGAAATTAAAATTTTTCTTTGTTTTTTCAGGTTATTTTCTTCCCACGGGACGCAGGAGTGTCTACAAAGATGATATCAACAAAAAACAAAGATACTAGCAGCTGTTTTCAATGAAAATTTCGCACAAATGTTCTAAATGTTCACCCCTAAGGTAGACTTTTGAACGTAAACAAACAATGCCGAATTTTTTGTAGGTCAATTTCCCAATTTTCCGTCAGGCGGATCCGGACGAAAGTGGTGTCTTTCGACGGGTAATTAACAGGGCTATCTAAATATATATAATTGATAATTTGGAAAAGAAAGGCTATCGAATTAATCGACAAAAACCTCAAAAATGACTAAAATTGAAATTTAAATGTCGAATTTCTAAGATTATATTTACCAGATTTACTTAAAAGAGGTGTTGTTAGATAGGTCGTGACGCGAGCTATCTAGATATGTATAATTAATTGTTTAGAAAAAATAAGGGGGCAAGTTATTAAACGAAAATCGCAGAAAATTTTCGAAAAAACGGTAAATTGAGATTTGTATGTTGTAAATTTAGTACTTTTATTAACCGAATGTTAATAAAAGAGGTGTTATTAGATAGACCTTGACGAGTTCTATCTAAATATATATAATTAAAAATTCCGAAAATAAATTTCGAAGAGTTATAAGCAAAGAGCCTTGGAAAATTCCTTAAAAAACCCAAAAGTCAAAATGAATGTTGAAATTTAGCAACTTATATTTACCCAACCTATACAAAGGAGGTGTTGTTAGATAGGCCTTGATGAGGGCTATCTATATCTGTAACTATGTCAAGTTTGAGGAGAAGCGTTATCGAATAATTCGACAAAAACCTCGAAAATTTAGCAATTTAGAAATTCAAAATTTTTCTAAGTCCAGAAATTAAAATTTTTCTTTGTTTTTTCAGGTTATTTTCTTCCCACGGGACGCAGGAGTGTCTACAAAGATGATATCAACAAAAAACAAAGATACTAGCAGCTGTTTTCAATGAAAATTTCGCACAAATGTTCTAAATGTTCACCCCTAAGGTAGACTTTTGAACGTAAACAAACAATGCCGAATTTTTTGTAGGTCAATTTCCCAATTTTCCGTCAGGCGGATCCGGACGAAAGTGGTGTCTTTCGACGGGTAATTAACAGGGCTATCTAAATATATATAATTGATAATTTGGAAAAGAAAGGCTATCGAATTAATCGACAAAAACCTCAAAAATGACTAAAATTGAAATTTAAATGTCGAATTTCTAAGATTATATTTACCAGATTTACTTAAAAGAGGTGTTGTTAGATAGGTCGTGACGCGAGCTATCTAGATATGTATAATTAATTGTTTAGAAAAAATAAGGGGGCAAGTTATTAAACGAAAATCGCAGAAAATTTTCGAAAAAACGGTAAATTGAGATTTGTATGTTGTAAATTTAGTACTTTTATTAACCGAATGTTAATAAAAGAGGTGTTATTAGATAGACCTTGACGAGTTCTATCTAAATATATATAATTAAAAATTCCGAAAATAAATTTCGAAGAGTTATAAGCAAAGAGCCTTGGAAAATTCCTTAAAAAACCCAAAAGTCAAAATGAATGTTGAAATTTAGCAACTTATATTTACCCAACCTATACAAAGGAGGTGTTGTTAGATAGGCCTTGATGAGGGCTATCTATATCTGTAACTATGTCAAGTTTGAGGAGAAGCGTTATCGAATAATTCGACAAAAACCTCGAAAATTTAGCAATTTAGAAATTCAAAATTTTTCTAAGTCCAGAAATTAAAATTTTTCTTTGTTTTTTCAGGTTATTTTCTTCCCACGGGACGCAGGAGTGTCTACAAAGATGATATCAACAAAAAACAAAGATACTAGCAGCTGTTTTCAATGAAAATTTCGCACAAATGTTCTAAATGTTCACCCCTAAGGTAGACTTTTGAACGTAAACAAACAATGCCGAATTTTTTGTAGGTCAATTTCCCAATTTTCCGTCAGGCGGATCCGGACGAAAGTGGTGTCTTTCGACGGGTAATTAACAGGGCTATCTAAATATATATAATTGATAATTTGGAAAAGAAAGGCTATCGAATTAATCGACAAAAACCTCAAAAATGACTAAAATTGAAATTTAAATGTCGAATTTCTAAGATTATATTTACCAGATTTACTTAAAAGAGGTGTTGTTAGATAGGTCGTGACGCGAGCTATCTAGATATGTATAATTAATTGTTTAGAAAAAATAAGGGGGCAAGTTATTAAACGAAAATCGCAGAAAATTTTCGAAAAAACGGTAAATTGAGATTTGTATGTTGTAAATTTAGTACTTTTATTAACCGAATGTTAATAAAAGAGGTGTTATTAGATAGACCTTGACGAGTTCTATCTAAATATATATAATTAAAAATTCCGAAAATAAATTTCGAAGAGTTATAAGCAAAGAGCCTTGGAAAATTCCTTAAAAAACCCAAAAGTCAAAATGAATGTTGAAATTTAGCAACTTATATTTACCCAACCTATACAAAGGAGGTGTTGTTAGATAGGCCTTGATGAGGGCTATCTATATCTGTAACTATGTCAAGTTTGAGGAGAAGCGTTATCGAATAATTCGACAAAAACCTCGAAAATTTAGCAATTTAGAAATTCAAAATTTTTCTAAGTCCAGAAATTAAAATTTTTCTTTGTTTTTTCAGGTTATTTTCTTCCCACGGGACGCAGGAGTGTCTACAAAGATGATATCAACAAAAAACAAAGATACTAGCAGCTGTTTTCAATGAAAATTTCGCACAAATGTTCTAAATGTTCACCCCTAAGGTAGACTTTTGAACGTAAACAAACAATGCCGAATTTTTTGTAGGTCAATTTCCCAATTTTCCGTCAGGCGGATCCGGACGAAAGTGGTGTCTTTCGACGGGTAATTAACAGGGCTATCTAAATATATATAATTGATAATTTGGAAAAGAAAGGCTATCGAATTAATCGACAAAAACCTCAAAAATGACTAAAATTGAAATTTAAATGTCGAATTTCTAAGATTATATTTACCAGATTTACTTAAAAGAGGTGTTGTTAGATAGGTCGTGACGCGAGCTATCTAGATATGTATAATTAATTGTTTAGAAAAAATAAGGGGGCAAGTTATTAAACGAAAATCGCAGAAAATTTTCGAAAAAACGGTAAATTGAGATTTGTATGTTGTAAATTTAGTACTTTTATTAACCGAATGTTAATAAAAGAGGTGTTATTAGATAGACCTTGACGAGTTCTATCTAAATATATATAATTAAAAATTCCGAAAATAAATTTCGAAGAGTTATAAGCAAAGAGCCTTGGAAAATTCCTTAAAAAACCCAAAAGTCAAAATGAATGTTGAAATTTAGCAACTTATATTTACCCAACCTATACAAAGGAGGTGTTGTTAGATAGGCCTTGATGAGGGCTATCTATATCTGTAACTATGTCAAGTTTGAGGAGAAGCGTTATCGAATAATTCGACAAAAACCTCGAAAATTTAGCAATTTAGAAATTCAAAATTTTTCTAAGTCCAGAAATTAAAATTTTTCTTTGTTTTTTCAGGTTATTTTCTTCCCACGGGACGCAGGAGTGTCTACAAAGATGATATCAACAAAAAACAAAGATACTAGCAGCTGTTTTCAATGAAAATTTCGCACAAATGTTCTAAATGTTCACCCCTAAGGTAGACTTTTGAACGTAAACAAACAATGCCGAATTTTTTGTAGGTCAATTTCCCAATTTTCCGTCAGGCGGATCCGGACGAAAGTGGTGTCTTTCGACGGGTAATTAACAGGGCTATCTAAATATATATAATTGATAATTTGGAAAAGAAAGGCTATCGAATTAATCGACAAAAACCTCAAAAATGACTAAAATTGAAATTTAAATGTCGAATTTCTAAGATTATATTTACCAGATTTACTTAAAAGAGGTGTTGTTAGATAGGTCGTGACGCGAGCTATCTAGATATGTATAATTAATTGTTTAGAAAAAATAAGGGGGCAAGTTATTAAACGAAAATCGCAGAAAATTTTCGAAAAAACGGTAAATTGAGATTTGTATGTTGTAAATTTAGTACTTTTATTAACCGAATGTTAATAAAAGAGGTGTTATTAGATAGACCTTGACGAGTTCTATCTAAATATATATAATTAAAAATTCCGAAAATAAATTTCGAAGAGTTATAAGCAAAGAGCCTTGGAAAATTCCTTAAAAAACCCAAAAGTCAAAATGAATGTTGAAATTTAGCAACTTATATTTACCCAACCTATACAAAGGAGGTGTTGTTAGATAGGCCTTGATGAGGGCTATCTATATCTGTAACTATGTCAAGTTTGAGGAGAAGCGTTATCGAATAATTCGACAAAAACCTCGAAAATTTAGCAATTTAGAAATTCAAAATTTTTCTAAGTCCAGAAATTAAAATTTTTCTTTGTTTTTTCAGGTTATTTTCTTCCCACGGGACGCAGGAGTGTCTACAAAGATGATATCAACAAAAAACAAAGATACTAGCAGCTGTTTTCAATGAAAATTTCGCACAAATGTTCTAAATGTTCACCCCTAAGGTAGACTTTTGAACGTAAACAAACAATGCCGAATTTTTTGTAGGTCAATTTCCCAATTTTCCGTCAGGCGGATCCGGACGAAAGTGGTGTCTTTCGACGGGTAATTAACAGGGCTATCTAAATATATATAATTGATAATTTGGAAAAGAAAGGCTATCGAATTAATCGACAAAAACCTCAAAAATGACTAAAATTGAAATTTAAATGTCGAATTTCTAAGATTATATTTACCAGATTTACTTAAAAGAGGTGTTGTTAGATAGGTCGTGACGCGAGCTATCTAGATATGTATAATTAATTGTTTAGAAAAAATAAGGGGGCAAGTTATTAAACGAAAATCGCAGAAAATTTTCGAAAAAACGGTAAATTGAGATTTGTATGTTGTAAATTTAGTACTTTTATTAACCGAATGTTAATAAAAGAGGTGTTATTAGATAGACCTTGACGAGTTCTATCTAAATATATATAATTAAAAATTCCGAAAATAAATTTCGAAGAGTTATAAGCAAAGAGCCTTGGAAAATTCCTTAAAAAACCCAAAAGTCAAAATGAATGTTGAAATTTAGCAACTTATATTTACCCAACCTATACAAAGGAGGTGTTGTTAGATAGGCCTTGATGAGGGCTATCTATATCTGTAACTATGTCAAGTTTGAGGAGAAGCGTTATCGAATAATTCGACAAAAACCTCGAAAATTTAGCAATTTAGAAATTCAAAATTTTTCTAAGTCCAGAAATTAAAATTTTTCTTTGTTTTTTCAGGTTATTTTCTTCCCACGGGACGCAGGAGTGTCTACAAAGATGATATCAACAAAAAACAAAGATACTAGCAGCTGTTTTCAATGAAAATTTCGCACAAATGTTCTAAATGTTCACCCCTAAGGTAGACTTTTGAACGTAAACAAACAATGCCGAATTTTTTGTAGGTCAATTTCCCAATTTTCCGTCAGGCGGATCCGGACGAAAGTGGTGTCTTTCGACGGGTAATTAACAGGGCTATCTAAATATATATAATTGATAATTTGGAAAAGAAAGGCTATCGAATTAATCGACAAAAACCTCAAAAATGACTAAAATTGAAATTTAAATGTCGAATTTCTAAGATTATATTTACCAGATTTACTTAAAAGAGGTGTTGTTAGATAGGTCGTGACGCGAGCTATCTAGATATGTATAATTAATTGTTTAGAAAAAATAAGGGGGCAAGTTATTAAACGAAAATCGCAGAAAATTTTCGAAAAAACGGTAAATTGAGATTTGTATGTTGTAAATTTAGTACTTTTATTAACCGAATGTTAATAAAAGAGGTGTTATTAGATAGACCTTGACGAGTTCTATCTAAATATATATAATTAAAAATTCCGAAAATAAATTTCGAAGAGTTATAAGCAAAGAGCCTTGGAAAATTCCTTAAAAAACCCAAAAGTCAAAATGAATGTTGAAATTTAGCAACTTATATTTACCCAACCTATACAAAGGAGGTGTTGTTAGATAGGCCTTGATGAGGGCTATCTATATCTGTAACTATGTCAAGTTTGAGGAGAAGCGTTATCGAATAATTCGACAAAAACCTCGAAAATTTAGCAATTTAGAAATTCAAAATTTTTCTAAGTCCAGAAATTAAAATTTTTCTTTGTTTTTTCAGGTTATTTTCTTCCCACGGGACGCAGGAGTGTCTACAAAGATGATATCAACAAAAAACAAAGATACTAGCAGCTGTTTTCAATGAAAATTTCGCACAAATGTTCTAAATGTTCACCCCTAAGGTAGACTTTTGAACGTAAACAAACAATGCCGAATTTTTTGTAGGTCAATTTCCCAATTTTCCGTCAGGCGGATCCGGACGAAAGTGGTGTCTTTCGACGGGTAATTAACAGGGCTATCTAAATATATATAATTGATAATTTGGAAAAGAAAGGCTATCGAATTAATCGACAAAAACCTCAAAAATGACTAAAATTGAAATTTAAATGTCGAATTTCTAAGATTATATTTACCAGATTTACTTAAAAGAGGTGTTGTTAGATAGGTCGTGACGCGAGCTATCTAGATATGTATAATTAATTGTTTAGAAAAAATAAGGGGGCAAGTTATTAAACGAAAATCGCAGAAAATTTTCGAAAAAACGGTAAATTGAGATTTGTATGTTGTAAATTTAGTACTTTTATTAACCGAATGTTAATAAAAGAGGTGTTATTAGATAGACCTTGACGAGTTCTATCTAAATATATATAATTAAAAATTCCGAAAATAAATTTCGAAGAGTTATAAGCAAAGAGCCTTGGAAAATTCCTTAAAAAACCCAAAAGTCAAAATGAATGTTGAAATTTAGCAACTTATATTTACCCAACCTATACAAAGGAGGTGTTGTTAGATAGGCCTTGATGAGGGCTATCTATATCTGTAACTATGTCAAGTTTGAGGAGAAGCGTTATCGAATAATTCGACAAAAACCTCGAAAATTTAGCAATTTAGAAATTCAAAATTTTTCTAAGTCCAGAAATTAAAATTTTTCTTTGTTTTTTCAGGTTATTTTCTTCCCACGGGACGCAGGAGTGTCTACAAAGATGATATCAACAAAAAACAAAGATACTAGCAGCTGTTTTCAATGAAAATTTCGCACAAATGTTCTAAATGTTCACCCCTAAGGTAGACTTTTGAACGTAAACAAACAATGCCGAATTTTTTGTAGGTCAATTTCCCAATTTTCCGTCAGGCGGATCCGGACGAAAGTGGTGTCTTTCGACGGGTAATTAACAGGGCTATCTAAATATATATAATTGATAATTTGGAAAAGAAAGGCTATCGAATTAATCGACAAAAACCTCAAAAATGACTAAAATTGAAATTTAAATGTCGAATTTCTAAGATTATATTTACCAGATTTACTTAAAAGAGGTGTTGTTAGATAGGTCGTGACGCGAGCTATCTAGATATGTATAATTAATTGTTTAGAAAAAATAAGGGGGCAAGTTATTAAACGAAAATCGCAGAAAATTTTCGAAAAAACGGTAAATTGAGATTTGTATGTTGTAAATTTAGTACTTTTATTAACCGAATGTTAATAAAAGAGGTGTTATTAGATAGACCTTGACGAGTTCTATCTAAATATATATAATTAAAAATTCCGAAAATAAATTTCGAAGAGTTATAAGCAAAGAGCCTTGGAAAATTCCTTAAAAAACCCAAAAGTCAAAATGAATGTTGAAATTTAGCAACTTATATTTACCCAACCTATACAAAGGAGGTGTTGTTAGATAGGCCTTGATGAGGGCTATCTATATCTGTAACTATGTCAAGTTTGAGGAGAAGCGTTATCGAATAATTCGACAAAAACCTCGAAAATTTAGCAATTTAGAAATTCAAAATTTTTCTAAGTCCAGAAATTAAAATTTTTCTTTGTTTTTTCAGGTTATTTTCTTCCCACGGGACGCAGGAGTGTCTACAAAGATGATATCAACAAAAAACAAAGATACTAGCAGCTGTTTTCAATGAAAATTTCGCACAAATGTTCTAAATGTTCACCCCTAAGGTAGACTTTTGAACGTAAACAAACAATGCCGAATTTTTTGTAGGTCAATTTCCCAATTTTCCGTCAGGCGGATCCGGACGAAAGTGGTGTCTTTCGACGGGTAATTAACAGGGCTATCTAAATATATATAATTGATAATTTGGAAAAGAAAGGCTATCGAATTAATCGACAAAAACCTCAAAAATGACTAAAATTGAAATTTAAATGTCGAATTTCTAAGATTATATTTACCAGATTTACTTAAAAGAGGTGTTGTTAGATAGGTCGTGACGCGAGCTATCTAGATATGTATAATTAATTGTTTAGAAAAAATAAGGGGGCAAGTTATTAAACGAAAATCGCAGAAAATTTTCGAAAAAACGGTAAATTGAGATTTGTATGTTGTAAATTTAGTACTTTTATTAACCGAATGTTAATAAAAGAGGTGTTATTAGATAGACCTTGACGAGTTCTATCTAAATATATATAATTAAAAATTCCGAAAATAAATTTCGAAGAGTTATAAGCAAAGAGCCTTGGAAAATTCCTTAAAAAACCCAAAAGTCAAAATGAATGTTGAAATTTAGCAACTTATATTTACCCAACCTATACAAAGGAGGTGTTGTTAGATAGGCCTTGATGAGGGCTATCTATATCTGTAACTATGTCAAGTTTGAGGAGAAGCGTTATCGAATAATTCGACAAAAACCTCGAAAATTTAGCAATTTAGAAATTCAAAATTTTTCTAAGTCCAGAAATTAAAATTTTTCTTTGTTTTTTCAGGTTATTTTCTTCCCACGGGACGCAGGAGTGTCTACAAAGATGATATCAACAAAAAACAAAGATACTAGCAGCTGTTTTCAATGAAAATTTCGCACAAATGTTCTAAATGTTCACCCCTAAGGTAGACTTTTGAACGTAAACAAACAATGCCGAATTTTTTGTAGGTCAATTTCCCAATTTTCCGTCAGGCGGATCCGGACGAAAGTGGTGTCTTTCGACGGGTAATTAACAGGGCTATCTAAATATATATAATTGATAATTTGGAAAAGAAAGGCTATCGAATTAATCGACAAAAACCTCAAAAATGACTAAAATTGAAATTTAAATGTCGAATTTCTAAGATTATATTTACCAGATTTACTTAAAAGAGGTGTTGTTAGATAGGTCGTGACGCGAGCTATCTAGATATGTATAATTAATTGTTTAGAAAAAATAAGGGGGCAAGTTATTAAACGAAAATCGCAGAAAATTTTCGAAAAAACGGTAAATTGAGATTTGTATGTTGTAAATTTAGTACTTTTATTAACCGAATGTTAATAAAAGAGGTGTTATTAGATAGACCTTGACGAGTTCTATCTAAATATATATAATTAAAAATTCCGAAAATAAATTTCGAAGAGTTATAAGCAAAGAGCCTTGGAAAATTCCTTAAAAAACCCAAAAGTCAAAATGAATGTTGAAATTTAGCAACTTATATTTACCCAACCTATACAAAGGAGGTGTTGTTAGATAGGCCTTGATGAGGGCTATCTATATCTGTAACTATGTCAAGTTTGAGGAGAAGCGTTATCGAATAATTCGACAAAAACCTCGAAAATTTAGCAATTTAGAAATTCAAAATTTTTCTAAGTCCAGAAATTAAAATTTTTCTTTGTTTTTTCAGGTTATTTTCTTCCCACGGGACGCAGGAGTGTCTACAAAGATGATATCAACAAAAAACAAAGATACTAGCAGCTGTTTTCAATGAAAATTTCGCACAAATGTTCTAAATGTTCACCCCTAAGGTAGACTTTTGAACGTAAACAAACAATGCCGAATTTTTTGTAGGTCAATTTCCCAATTTTCCGTCAGGCGGATCCGGACGAAAGTGGTGTCTTTCGACGGGTAATTAACAGGGCTATCTAAATATATATAATTGATAATTTGGAAAAGAAAGGCTATCGAATTAATCGACAAAAACCTCAAAAATGACTAAAATTGAAATTTAAATGTCGAATTTCTAAGATTATATTTACCAGATTTACTTAAAAGAGGTGTTGTTAGATAGGTCGTGACGCGAGCTATCTAGATATGTATAATTAATTGTTTAGAAAAAATAAGGGGGCAAGTTATTAAACGAAAATCGCAGAAAATTTTCGAAAAAACGGTAAATTGAGATTTGTATGTTGTAAATTTAGTACTTTTATTAACCGAATGTTAATAAAAGAGGTGTTATTAGATAGACCTTGACGAGTTCTATCTAAATATATATAATTAAAAATTCCGAAAATAAATTTCGAAGAGTTATAAGCAAAGAGCCTTGGAAAATTCCTTAAAAAACCCAAAAGTCAAAATGAATGTTGAAATTTAGCAACTTATATTTACCCAACCTATACAAAGGAGGTGTTGTTAGATAGGCCTTGATGAGGGCTATCTATATCTGTAACTATGTCAAGTTTGAGGAGAAGCGTTATCGAATAATTCGACAAAAACCTCGAAAATTTAGCAATTTAGAAATTCAAAATTTTTCTAAGTCCAGAAATTAAAATTTTTCTTTGTTTTTTCAGGTTATTTTCTTCCCACGGGACGCAGGAGTGTCTACAAAGATGATATCAACAAAAAACAAAGATACTAGCAGCTGTTTTCAATGAAAATTTCGCACAAATGTTCTAAATGTTCACCCCTAAGGTAGACTTTTGAACGTAAACAAACAATGCCGAATTTTTTGTAGGTCAATTTCCCAATTTTCCGTCAGGCGGATCCGGACGAAAGTGGTGTCTTTCGACGGGTAATTAACAGGGCTATCTAAATATATATAATTGATAATTTGGAAAAGAAAGGCTATCGAATTAATCGACAAAAACCTCAAAAATGACTAAAATTGAAATTTAAATGTCGAATTTCTAAGATTATATTTACCAGATTTACTTAAAAGAGGTGTTGTTAGATAGGTCGTGACGCGAGCTATCTAGATATGTATAATTAATTGTTTAGAAAAAATAAGGGGGCAAGTTATTAAACGAAAATCGCAGAAAATTTTCGAAAAAACGGTAAATTGAGATTTGTATGTTGTAAATTTAGTACTTTTATTAACCGAATGTTAATAAAAGAGGTGTTATTAGATAGACCTTGACGAGTTCTATCTAAATATATATAATTAAAAATTCCGAAAATAAATTTCGAAGAGTTATAAGCAAAGAGCCTTGGAAAATTCCTTAAAAAACCCAAAAGTCAAAATGAATGTTGAAATTTAGCAACTTATATTTACCCAACCTATACAAAGGAGGTGTTGTTAGATAGGCCTTGATGAGGGCTATCTATATCTGTAACTATGTCAAGTTTGAGGAGAAGCGTTATCGAATAATTCGACAAAAACCTCGAAAATTTAGCAATTTAGAAATTCAAAATTTTTCTAAGTCCAGAAATTAAAATTTTTCTTTGTTTTTTCAGGTTATTTTCTTCCCACGGGACGCAGGAGTGTCTACAAAGATGATATCAACAAAAAACAAAGATACTAGCAGCTGTTTTCAATGAAAATTTCGCACAAATGTTCTAAATGTTCACCCCTAAGGTAGACTTTTGAACGTAAACAAACAATGCCGAATTTTTTGTAGGTCAATTTCCCAATTTTCCGTCAGGCGGATCCGGACGAAAGTGGTGTCTTTCGACGGGTAATTAACAGGGCTATCTAAATATATATAATTGATAATTTGGAAAAGAAAGGCTATCGAATTAATCGACAAAAACCTCAAAAATGACTAAAATTGAAATTTAAATGTCGAATTTCTAAGATTATATTTACCAGATTTACTTAAAAGAGGTGTTGTTAGATAGGTCGTGACGCGAGCTATCTAGATATGTATAATTAATTGTTTAGAAAAAATAAGGGGGCAAGTTATTAAACGAAAATCGCAGAAAATTTTCGAAAAAACGGTAAATTGAGATTTGTATGTTGTAAATTTAGTACTTTTATTAACCGAATGTTAATAAAAGAGGTGTTATTAGATAGACCTTGACGAGTTCTATCTAAATATATATAATTAAAAATTCCGAAAATAAATTTCGAAGAGTTATAAGCAAAGAGCCTTGGAAAATTCCTTAAAAAACCCAAAAGTCAAAATGAATGTTGAAATTTAGCAACTTATATTTACCCAACCTATACAAAGGAGGTGTTGTTAGATAGGCCTTGATGAGGGCTATCTATATCTGTAACTATGTCAAGTTTGAGGAGAAGCGTTATCGAATAATTCGACAAAAACCTCGAAAATTTAGCAATTTAGAAATTCAAAATTTTTCTAAGTCCAGAAATTAAAATTTTTCTTTGTTTTTTCAGGTTATTTTCTTCCCACGGGACGCAGGAGTGTCTACAAAGATGATATCAACAAAAAACAAAGATACTAGCAGCTGTTTTCAATGAAAATTTCGCACAAATGTTCTAAATGTTCACCCCTAAGGTAGACTTTTGAACGTAAACAAACAATGCCGAATTTTTTGTAGGTCAATTTCCCAATTTTCCGTCAGGCGGATCCGGACGAAAGTGGTGTCTTTCGACGGGTAATTAACAGGGCTATCTAAATATATATAATTGATAATTTGGAAAAGAAAGGCTATCGAATTAATCGACAAAAACCTCAAAAATGACTAAAATTGAAATTTAAATGTCGAATTTCTAAGATTATATTTACCAGATTTACTTAAAAGAGGTGTTGTTAGATAGGTCGTGACGCGAGCTATCTAGATATGTATAATTAATTGTTTAGAAAAAATAAGGGGGCAAGTTATTAAACGAAAATCGCAGAAAATTTTCGAAAAAACGGTAAATTGAGATTTGTATGTTGTAAATTTAGTACTTTTATTAACCGAATGTTAATAAAAGAGGTGTTATTAGATAGACCTTGACGAGTTCTATCTAAATATATATAATTAAAAATTCCGAAAATAAATTTCGAAGAGTTATAAGCAAAGAGCCTTGGAAAATTCCTTAAAAAACCCAAAAGTCAAAATGAATGTTGAAATTTAGCAACTTATATTTACCCAACCTATACAAAGGAGGTGTTGTTAGATAGGCCTTGATGAGGGCTATCTATATCTGTAACTATGTCAAGTTTGAGGAGAAGCGTTATCGAATAATTCGACAAAAACCTCGAAAATTTAGCAATTTAGAAATTCAAAATTTTTCTAAGTCCAGAAATTAAAATTTTTCTTTGTTTTTTCAGGTTATTTTCTTCCCACGGGACGCAGGAGTGTCTACAAAGATGATATCAACAAAAAACAAAGATACTAGCAGCTGTTTTCAATGAAAATTTCGCACAAATGTTCTAAATGTTCACCCCTAAGGTAGACTTTTGAACGTAAACAAACAATGCCGAATTTTTTGTAGGTCAATTTCCCAATTTTCCGTCAGGCGGATCCGGACGAAAGTGGTGTCTTTCGACGGGTAATTAACAGGGCTATCTAAATATATATAATTGATAATTTGGAAAAGAAAGGCTATCGAATTAATCGACAAAAACCTCAAAAATGACTAAAATTGAAATTTAAATGTCGAATTTCTAAGATTATATTTACCAGATTTACTTAAAAGAGGTGTTGTTAGATAGGTCGTGACGCGAGCTATCTAGATATGTATAATTAATTGTTTAGAAAAAATAAGGGGGCAAGTTATTAAACGAAAATCGCAGAAAATTTTCGAAAAAACGGTAAATTGAGATTTGTATGTTGTAAATTTAGTACTTTTATTAACCGAATGTTAATAAAAGAGGTGTTATTAGATAGACCTTGACGAGTTCTATCTAAATATATATAATTAAAAATTCCGAAAATAAATTTCGAAGAGTTATAAGCAAAGAGCCTTGGAAAATTCCTTAAAAAACCCAAAAGTCAAAATGAATGTTGAAATTTAGCAACTTATATTTACCCAACCTATACAAAGGAGGTGTTGTTAGATAGGCCTTGATGAGGGCTATCTATATCTGTAACTATGTCAAGTTTGAGGAGAAGCGTTATCGAATAATTCGACAAAAACCTCGAAAATTTAGCAATTTAGAAATTCAAAATTTTTCTAAGTCCAGAAATTAAAATTTTTCTTTGTTTTTTCAGGTTATTTTCTTCCCACGGGACGCAGGAGTGTCTACAAAGATGATATCAACAAAAAACAAAGATACTAGCAGCTGTTTTCAATGAAAATTTCGCACAAATGTTCTAAATGTTCACCCCTAAGGTAGACTTTTGAACGTAAACAAACAATGCCGAATTTTTTGTAGGTCAATTTCCCAATTTTCCGTCAGGCGGATCCGGACGAAAGTGGTGTCTTTCGACGGGTAATTAACAGGGCTATCTAAATATATATAATTGATAATTTGGAAAAGAAAGGCTATCGAATTAATCGACAAAAACCTCAAAAATGACTAAAATTGAAATTTAAATGTCGAATTTCTAAGATTATATTTACCAGATTTACTTAAAAGAGGTGTTGTTAGATAGGTCGTGACGCGAGCTATCTAGATATGTATAATTAATTGTTTAGAAAAAATAAGGGGGCAAGTTATTAAACGAAAATCGCAGAAAATTTTCGAAAAAACGGTAAATTGAGATTTGTATGTTGTAAATTTAGTACTTTTATTAACCGAATGTTAATAAAAGAGGTGTTATTAGATAGACCTTGACGAGTTCTATCTAAATATATATAATTAAAAATTCCGAAAATAAATTTCGAAGAGTTATAAGCAAAGAGCCTTGGAAAATTCCTTAAAAAACCCAAAAGTCAAAATGAATGTTGAAATTTAGCAACTTATATTTACCCAACCTATACAAAGGAGGTGTTGTTAGATAGGCCTTGATGAGGGCTATCTATATCTGTAACTATGTCAAGTTTGAGGAGAAGCGTTATCGAATAATTCGACAAAAACCTCGAAAATTTAGCAATTTAGAAATTCAAAATTTTTCTAAGTCCAGAAATTAAAATTTTTCTTTGTTTTTTCAGGTTATTTTCTTCCCACGGGACGCAGGAGTGTCTACAAAGATGATATCAACAAAAAACAAAGATACTAGCAGCTGTTTTCAATGAAAATTTCGCACAAATGTTCTAAATGTTCACCCCTAAGGTAGACTTTTGAACGTAAACAAACAATGCCGAATTTTTTGTAGGTCAATTTCCCAATTTTCCGTCAGGCGGATCCGGACGAAAGTGGTGTCTTTCGACGGGTAATTAACAGGGCTATCTAAATATATATAATTGATAATTTGGAAAAGAAAGGCTATCGAATTAATCGACAAAAACCTCAAAAATGACTAAAATTGAAATTTAAATGTCGAATTTCTAAGATTATATTTACCAGATTTACTTAAAAGAGGTGTTGTTAGATAGGTCGTGACGCGAGCTATCTAGATATGTATAATTAATTGTTTAGAAAAAATAAGGGGGCAAGTTATTAAACGAAAATCGCAGAAAATTTTCGAAAAAACGGTAAATTGAGATTTGTATGTTGTAAATTTAGTACTTTTATTAACCGAATGTTAATAAAAGAGGTGTTATTAGATAGACCTTGACGAGTTCTATCTAAATATATATAATTAAAAATTCCGAAAATAAATTTCGAAGAGTTATAAGCAAAGAGCCTTGGAAAATTCCTTAAAAAACCCAAAAGTCAAAATGAATGTTGAAATTTAGCAACTTATATTTACCCAACCTATACAAAGGAGGTGTTGTTAGATAGGCCTTGATGAGGGCTATCTATATCTGTAACTATGTCAAGTTTGAGGAGAAGCGTTATCGAATAATTCGACAAAAACCTCGAAAATTTAGCAATTTAGAAATTCAAAATTTTTCTAAGTCCAGAAATTAAAATTTTTCTTTGTTTTTTCAGGTTATTTTCTTCCCACGGGACGCAGGAGTGTCTACAAAGATGATATCAACAAAAAACAAAGATACTAGCAGCTGTTTTCAATGAAAATTTCGCACAAATGTTCTAAATGTTCACCCCTAAGGTAGACTTTTGAACGTAAACAAACAATGCCGAATTTTTTGTAGGTCAATTTCCCAATTTTCCGTCAGGCGGATCCGGACGAAAGTGGTGTCTTTCGACGGGTAATTAACAGGGCTATCTAAATATATATAATTGATAATTTGGAAAAGAAAGGCTATCGAATTAATCGACAAAAACCTCAAAAATGACTAAAATTGAAATTTAAATGTCGAATTTCTAAGATTATATTTACCAGATTTACTTAAAAGAGGTGTTGTTAGATAGGTCGTGACGCGAGCTATCTAGATATGTATAATTAATTGTTTAGAAAAAATAAGGGGGCAAGTTATTAAACGAAAATCGCAGAAAATTTTCGAAAAAACGGTAAATTGAGATTTGTATGTTGTAAATTTAGTACTTTTATTAACCGAATGTTAATAAAAGAGGTGTTATTAGATAGACCTTGACGAGTTCTATCTAAATATATATAATTAAAAATTCCGAAAATAAATTTCGAAGAGTTATAAGCAAAGAGCCTTGGAAAATTCCTTAAAAAACCCAAAAGTCAAAATGAATGTTGAAATTTAGCAACTTATATTTACCCAACCTATACAAAGGAGGTGTTGTTAGATAGGCCTTGATGAGGGCTATCTATATCTGTAACTATGTCAAGTTTGAGGAGAAGCGTTATCGAATAATTCGACAAAAACCTCGAAAATTTAGCAATTTAGAAATTCAAAATTTTTCTAAGTCCAGAAATTAAAATTTTTCTTTGTTTTTTCAGGTTATTTTCTTCCCACGGGACGCAGGAGTGTCTACAAAGATGATATCAACAAAAAACAAAGATACTAGCAGCTGTTTTCAATGAAAATTTCGCACAAATGTTCTAAATGTTCACCCCTAAGGTAGACTTTTGAACGTAAACAAACAATGCCGAATTTTTTGTAGGTCAATTTCCCAATTTTCCGTCAGGCGGATCCGGACGAAAGTGGTGTCTTTCGACGGGTAATTAACAGGGCTATCTAAATATATATAATTGATAATTTGGAAAAGAAAGGCTATCGAATTAATCGACAAAAACCTCAAAAATGACTAAAATTGAAATTTAAATGTCGAATTTCTAAGATTATATTTACCAGATTTACTTAAAAGAGGTGTTGTTAGATAGGTCGTGACGCGAGCTATCTAGATATGTATAATTAATTGTTTAGAAAAAATAAGGGGGCAAGTTATTAAACGAAAATCGCAGAAAATTTTCGAAAAAACGGTAAATTGAGATTTGTATGTTGTAAATTTAGTACTTTTATTAACCGAATGTTAATAAAAGAGGTGTTATTAGATAGACCTTGACGAGTTCTATCTAAATATATATAATTAAAAATTCCGAAAATAAATTTCGAAGAGTTATAAGCAAAGAGCCTTGGAAAATTCCTTAAAAAACCCAAAAGTCAAAATGAATGTTGAAATTTAGCAACTTATATTTACCCAACCTATACAAAGGAGGTGTTGTTAGATAGGCCTTGATGAGGGCTATCTATATCTGTAACTATGTCAAGTTTGAGGAGAAGCGTTATCGAATAATTCGACAAAAACCTCGAAAATTTAGCAATTTAGAAATTCAAAATTTTTCTAAGTCCAGAAATTAAAATTTTTCTTTGTTTTTTCAGGTTATTTTCTTCCCACGGGACGCAGGAGTGTCTACAAAGATGATATCAACAAAAAACAAAGATACTAGCAGCTGTTTTCAATGAAAATTTCGCACAAATGTTCTAAATGTTCACCCCTAAGGTAGACTTTTGAACGTAAACAAACAATGCCGAATTTTTTGTAGGTCAATTTCCCAATTTTCCGTCAGGCGGATCCGGACGAAAGTGGTGTCTTTCGACGGGTAATTAACAGGGCTATCTAAATATATATAATTGATAATTTGGAAAAGAAAGGCTATCGAATTAATCGACAAAAACCTCAAAAATGACTAAAATTGAAATTTAAATGTCGAATTTCTAAGATTATATTTACCAGATTTACTTAAAAGAGGTGTTGTTAGATAGGTCGTGACGCGAGCTATCTAGATATGTATAATTAATTGTTTAGAAAAAATAAGGGGGCAAGTTATTAAACGAAAATCGCAGAAAATTTTCGAAAAAACGGTAAATTGAGATTTGTATGTTGTAAATTTAGTACTTTTATTAACCGAATGTTAATAAAAGAGGTGTTATTAGATAGACCTTGACGAGTTCTATCTAAATATATATAATTAAAAATTCCGAAAATAAATTTCGAAGAGTTATAAGCAAAGAGCCTTGGAAAATTCCTTAAAAAACCCAAAAGTCAAAATGAATGTTGAAATTTAGCAACTTATATTTACCCAACCTATACAAAGGAGGTGTTGTTAGATAGGCCTTGATGAGGGCTATCTATATCTGTAACTATGTCAAGTTTGAGGAGAAGCGTTATCGAATAATTCGACAAAAACCTCGAAAATTTAGCAATTTAGAAATTCAAAATTTTTCTAAGTCCAGAAATTAAAATTTTTCTTTGTTTTTTCAGGTTATTTTCTTCCCACGGGACGCAGGAGTGTCTACAAAGATGATATCAACAAAAAACAAAGATACTAGCAGCTGTTTTCAATGAAAATTTCGCACAAATGTTCTAAATGTTCACCCCTAAGGTAGACTTTTGAACGTAAACAAACAATGCCGAATTTTTTGTAGGTCAATTTCCCAATTTTCCGTCAGGCGGATCCGGACGAAAGTGGTGTCTTTCGACGGGTAATTAACAGGGCTATCTAAATATATATAATTGATAATTTGGAAAAGAAAGGCTATCGAATTAATCGACAAAAACCTCAAAAATGACTAAAATTGAAATTTAAATGTCGAATTTCTAAGATTATATTTACCAGATTTACTTAAAAGAGGTGTTGTTAGATAGGTCGTGACGCGAGCTATCTAGATATGTATAATTAATTGTTTAGAAAAAATAAGGGGGCAAGTTATTAAACGAAAATCGCAGAAAATTTTCGAAAAAACGGTAAATTGAGATTTGTATGTTGTAAATTTAGTACTTTTATTAACCGAATGTTAATAAAAGAGGTGTTATTAGATAGACCTTGACGAGTTCTATCTAAATATATATAATTAAAAATTCCGAAAATAAATTTCGAAGAGTTATAAGCAAAGAGCCTTGGAAAATTCCTTAAAAAACCCAAAAGTCAAAATGAATGTTGAAATTTAGCAACTTATATTTACCCAACCTATACAAAGGAGGTGTTGTTAGATAGGCCTTGATGAGGGCTATCTATATCTGTAACTATGTCAAGTTTGAGGAGAAGCGTTATCGAATAATTCGACAAAAACCTCGAAAATTTAGCAATTTAGAAATTCAAAATTTTTCTAAGTCCAGAAATTAAAATTTTTCTTTGTTTTTTCAGGTTATTTTCTTCCCACGGGACGCAGGAGTGTCTACAAAGATGATATCAACAAAAAACAAAGATACTAGCAGCTGTTTTCAATGAAAATTTCGCACAAATGTTCTAAATGTTCACCCCTAAGGTAGACTTTTGAACGTAAACAAACAATGCCGAATTTTTTGTAGGTCAATTTCCCAATTTTCCGTCAGGCGGATCCGGACGAAAGTGGTGTCTTTCGACGGGTAATTAACAGGGCTATCTAAATATATATAATTGATAATTTGGAAAAGAAAGGCTATCGAATTAATCGACAAAAACCTCAAAAATGACTAAAATTGAAATTTAAATGTCGAATTTCTAAGATTATATTTACCAGATTTACTTAAAAGAGGTGTTGTTAGATAGGTCGTGACGCGAGCTATCTAGATATGTATAATTAATTGTTTAGAAAAAATAAGGGGGCAAGTTATTAAACGAAAATCGCAGAAAATTTTCGAAAAAACGGTAAATTGAGATTTGTATGTTGTAAATTTAGTACTTTTATTAACCGAATGTTAATAAAAGAGGTGTTATTAGATAGACCTTGACGAGTTCTATCTAAATATATATAATTAAAAATTCCGAAAATAAATTTCGAAGAGTTATAAGCAAAGAGCCTTGGAAAATTCCTTAAAAAACCCAAAAGTCAAAATGAATGTTGAAATTTAGCAACTTATATTTACCCAACCTATACAAAGGAGGTGTTGTTAGATAGGCCTTGATGAGGGCTATCTATATCTGTAACTATGTCAAGTTTGAGGAGAAGCGTTATCGAATAATTCGACAAAAACCTCGAAAATTTAGCAATTTAGAAATTCAAAATTTTTCTAAGTCCAGAAATTAAAATTTTTCTTTGTTTTTTCAGGTTATTTTCTTCCCACGGGACGCAGGAGTGTCTACAAAGATGATATCAACAAAAAACAAAGATACTAGCAGCTGTTTTCAATGAAAATTTCGCACAAATGTTCTAAATGTTCACCCCTAAGGTAGACTTTTGAACGTAAACAAACAATGCCGAATTTTTTGTAGGTCAATTTCCCAATTTTCCGTCAGGCGGATCCGGACGAAAGTGGTGTCTTTCGACGGGTAATTAACAGGGCTATCTAAATATATATAATTGATAATTTGGAAAAGAAAGGCTATCGAATTAATCGACAAAAACCTCAAAAATGACTAAAATTGAAATTTAAATGTCGAATTTCTAAGATTATATTTACCAGATTTACTTAAAAGAGGTGTTGTTAGATAGGTCGTGACGCGAGCTATCTAGATATGTATAATTAATTGTTTAGAAAAAATAAGGGGGCAAGTTATTAAACGAAAATCGCAGAAAATTTTCGAAAAAACGGTAAATTGAGATTTGTATGTTGTAAATTTAGTACTTTTATTAACCGAATGTTAATAAAAGAGGTGTTATTAGATAGACCTTGACGAGTTCTATCTAAATATATATAATTAAAAATTCCGAAAATAAATTTCGAAGAGTTATAAGCAAAGAGCCTTGGAAAATTCCTTAAAAAACCCAAAAGTCAAAATGAATGTTGAAATTTAGCAACTTATATTTACCCAACCTATACAAAGGAGGTGTTGTTAGATAGGCCTTGATGAGGGCTATCTATATCTGTAACTATGTCAAGTTTGAGGAGAAGCGTTATCGAATAATTCGACAAAAACCTCGAAAATTTAGCAATTTAGAAATTCAAAATTTTTCTAAGTCCAGAAATTAAAATTTTTCTTTGTTTTTTCAGGTTATTTTCTTCCCACGGGACGCAGGAGTGTCTACAAAGATGATATCAACAAAAAACAAAGATACTAGCAGCTGTTTTCAATGAAAATTTCGCACAAATGTTCTAAATGTTCACCCCTAAGGTAGACTTTTGAACGTAAACAAACAATGCCGAATTTTTTGTAGGTCAATTTCCCAATTTTCCGTCAGGCGGATCCGGACGAAAGTGGTGTCTTTCGACGGGTAATTAACAGGGCTATCTAAATATATATAATTGATAATTTGGAAAAGAAAGGCTATCGAATTAATCGACAAAAACCTCAAAAATGACTAAAATTGAAATTTAAATGTCGAATTTCTAAGATTATATTTACCAGATTTACTTAAAAGAGGTGTTGTTAGATAGGTCGTGACGCGAGCTATCTAGATATGTATAATTAATTGTTTAGAAAAAATAAGGGGGCAAGTTATTAAACGAAAATCGCAGAAAATTTTCGAAAAAACGGTAAATTGAGATTTGTATGTTGTAAATTTAGTACTTTTATTAACCGAATGTTAATAAAAGAGGTGTTATTAGATAGACCTTGACGAGTTCTATCTAAATATATATAATTAAAAATTCCGAAAATAAATTTCGAAGAGTTATAAGCAAAGAGCCTTGGAAAATTCCTTAAAAAACCCAAAAGTCAAAATGAATGTTGAAATTTAGCAACTTATATTTACCCAACCTATACAAAGGAGGTGTTGTTAGATAGGCCTTGATGAGGGCTATCTATATCTGTAACTATGTCAAGTTTGAGGAGAAGCGTTATCGAATAATTCGACAAAAACCTCGAAAATTTAGCAATTTAGAAATTCAAAATTTTTCTAAGTCCAGAAATTAAAATTTTTCTTTGTTTTTTCAGGTTATTTTCTTCCCACGGGACGCAGGAGTGTCTACAAAGATGATATCAACAAAAAACAAAGATACTAGCAGCTGTTTTCAATGAAAATTTCGCACAAATGTTCTAAATGTTCACCCCTAAGGTAGACTTTTGAACGTAAACAAACAATGCCGAATTTTTTGTAGGTCAATTTCCCAATTTTCCGTCAGGCGGATCCGGACGAAAGTGGTGTCTTTCGACGGGTAATTAACAGGGCTATCTAAATATATATAATTGATAATTTGGAAAAGAAAGGCTATCGAATTAATCGACAAAAACCTCAAAAATGACTAAAATTGAAATTTAAATGTCGAATTTCTAAGATTATATTTACCAGATTTACTTAAAAGAGGTGTTGTTAGATAGGTCGTGACGCGAGCTATCTAGATATGTATAATTAATTGTTTAGAAAAAATAAGGGGGCAAGTTATTAAACGAAAATCGCAGAAAATTTTCGAAAAAACGGTAAATTGAGATTTGTATGTTGTAAATTTAGTACTTTTATTAACCGAATGTTAATAAAAGAGGTGTTATTAGATAGACCTTGACGAGTTCTATCTAAATATATATAATTAAAAATTCCGAAAATAAATTTCGAAGAGTTATAAGCAAAGAGCCTTGGAAAATTCCTTAAAAAACCCAAAAGTCAAAATGAATGTTGAAATTTAGCAACTTATATTTACCCAACCTATACAAAGGAGGTGTTGTTAGATAGGCCTTGATGAGGGCTATCTATATCTGTAACTATGTCAAGTTTGAGGAGAAGCGTTATCGAATAATTCGACAAAAACCTCGAAAATTTAGCAATTTAGAAATTCAAAATTTTTCTAAGTCCAGAAATTAAAATTTTTCTTTGTTTTTTCAGGTTATTTTCTTCCCACGGGACGCAGGAGTGTCTACAAAGATGATATCAACAAAAAACAAAGATACTAGCAGCTGTTTTCAATGAAAATTTCGCACAAATGTTCTAAATGTTCACCCCTAAGGTAGACTTTTGAACGTAAACAAACAATGCCGAATTTTTTGTAGGTCAATTTCCCAATTTTCCGTCAGGCGGATCCGGACGAAAGTGGTGTCTTTCGACGGGTAATTAACAGGGCTATCTAAATATATATAATTGATAATTTGGAAAAGAAAGGCTATCGAATTAATCGACAAAAACCTCAAAAATGACTAAAATTGAAATTTAAATGTCGAATTTCTAAGATTATATTTACCAGATTTACTTAAAAGAGGTGTTGTTAGATAGGTCGTGACGCGAGCTATCTAGATATGTATAATTAATTGTTTAGAAAAAATAAGGGGGCAAGTTATTAAACGAAAATCGCAGAAAATTTTCGAAAAAACGGTAAATTGAGATTTGTATGTTGTAAATTTAGTACTTTTATTAACCGAATGTTAATAAAAGAGGTGTTATTAGATAGACCTTGACGAGTTCTATCTAAATATATATAATTAAAAATTCCGAAAATAAATTTCGAAGAGTTATAAGCAAAGAGCCTTGGAAAATTCCTTAAAAAACCCAAAAGTCAAAATGAATGTTGAAATTTAGCAACTTATATTTACCCAACCTATACAAAGGAGGTGTTGTTAGATAGGCCTTGATGAGGGCTATCTATATCTGTAACTATGTCAAGTTTGAGGAGAAGCGTTATCGAATAATTCGACAAAAACCTCGAAAATTTAGCAATTTAGAAATTCAAAATTTTTCTAAGTCCAGAAATTAAAATTTTTCTTTGTTTTTTCAGGTTATTTTCTTCCCACGGGACGCAGGAGTGTCTACAAAGATGATATCAACAAAAAACAAAGATACTAGCAGCTGTTTTCAATGAAAATTTCGCACAAATGTTCTAAATGTTCACCCCTAAGGTAGACTTTTGAACGTAAACAAACAATGCCGAATTTTTTGTAGGTCAATTTCCCAATTTTCCGTCAGGCGGATCCGGACGAAAGTGGTGTCTTTCGACGGGTAATTAACAGGGCTATCTAAATATATATAATTGATAATTTGGAAAAGAAAGGCTATCGAATTAATCGACAAAAACCTCAAAAATGACTAAAATTGAAATTTAAATGTCGAATTTCTAAGATTATATTTACCAGATTTACTTAAAAGAGGTGTTGTTAGATAGGTCGTGACGCGAGCTATCTAGATATGTATAATTAATTGTTTAGAAAAAATAAGGGGGCAAGTTATTAAACGAAAATCGCAGAAAATTTTCGAAAAAACGGTAAATTGAGATTTGTATGTTGTAAATTTAGTACTTTTATTAACCGAATGTTAATAAAAGAGGTGTTATTAGATAGACCTTGACGAGTTCTATCTAAATATATATAATTAAAAATTCCGAAAATAAATTTCGAAGAGTTATAAGCAAAGAGCCTTGGAAAATTCCTTAAAAAACCCAAAAGTCAAAATGAATGTTGAAATTTAGCAACTTATATTTACCCAACCTATACAAAGGAGGTGTTGTTAGATAGGCCTTGATGAGGGCTATCTATATCTGTAACTATGTCAAGTTTGAGGAGAAGCGTTATCGAATAATTCGACAAAAACCTCGAAAATTTAGCAATTTAGAAATTCAAAATTTTTCTAAGTCCAGAAATTAAAATTTTTCTTTGTTTTTTCAGGTTATTTTCTTCCCACGGGACGCAGGAGTGTCTACAAAGATGATATCAACAAAAAACAAAGATACTAGCAGCTGTTTTCAATGAAAATTTCGCACAAATGTTCTAAATGTTCACCCCTAAGGTAGACTTTTGAACGTAAACAAACAATGCCGAATTTTTTGTAGGTCAATTTCCCAATTTTCCGTCAGGCGGATCCGGACGAAAGTGGTGTCTTTCGACGGGTAATTAACAGGGCTATCTAAATATATATAATTGATAATTTGGAAAAGAAAGGCTATCGAATTAATCGACAAAAACCTCAAAAATGACTAAAATTGAAATTTAAATGTCGAATTTCTAAGATTATATTTACCAGATTTACTTAAAAGAGGTGTTGTTAGATAGGTCGTGACGCGAGCTATCTAGATATGTATAATTAATTGTTTAGAAAAAATAAGGGGGCAAGTTATTAAACGAAAATCGCAGAAAATTTTCGAAAAAACGGTAAATTGAGATTTGTATGTTGTAAATTTAGTACTTTTATTAACCGAATGTTAATAAAAGAGGTGTTATTAGATAGACCTTGACGAGTTCTATCTAAATATATATAATTAAAAATTCCGAAAATAAATTTCGAAGAGTTATAAGCAAAGAGCCTTGGAAAATTCCTTAAAAAACCCAAAAGTCAAAATGAATGTTGAAATTTAGCAACTTATATTTACCCAACCTATACAAAGGAGGTGTTGTTAGATAGGCCTTGATGAGGGCTATCTATATCTGTAACTATGTCAAGTTTGAGGAGAAGCGTTATCGAATAATTCGACAAAAACCTCGAAAATTTAGCAATTTAGAAATTCAAAATTTTTCTAAGTCCAGAAATTAAAATTTTTCTTTGTTTTTTCAGGTTATTTTCTTCCCACGGGACGCAGGAGTGTCTACAAAGATGATATCAACAAAAAACAAAGATACTAGCAGCTGTTTTCAATGAAAATTTCGCACAAATGTTCTAAATGTTCACCCCTAAGGTAGACTTTTGAACGTAAACAAACAATGCCGAATTTTTTGTAGGTCAATTTCCCAATTTTCCGTCAGGCGGATCCGGACGAAAGTGGTGTCTTTCGACGGGTAATTAACAGGGCTATCTAAATATATATAATTGATAATTTGGAAAAGAAAGGCTATCGAATTAATCGACAAAAACCTCAAAAATGACTAAAATTGAAATTTAAATGTCGAATTTCTAAGATTATATTTACCAGATTTACTTAAAAGAGGTGTTGTTAGATAGGTCGTGACGCGAGCTATCTAGATATGTATAATTAATTGTTTAGAAAAAATAAGGGGGCAAGTTATTAAACGAAAATCGCAGAAAATTTTCGAAAAAACGGTAAATTGAGATTTGTATGTTGTAAATTTAGTACTTTTATTAACCGAATGTTAATAAAAGAGGTGTTATTAGATAGACCTTGACGAGTTCTATCTAAATATATATAATTAAAAATTCCGAAAATAAATTTCGAAGAGTTATAAGCAAAGAGCCTTGGAAAATTCCTTAAAAAACCCAAAAGTCAAAATGAATGTTGAAATTTAGCAACTTATATTTACCCAACCTATACAAAGGAGGTGTTGTTAGATAGGCCTTGATGAGGGCTATCTATATCTGTAACTATGTCAAGTTTGAGGAGAAGCGTTATCGAATAATTCGACAAAAACCTCGAAAATTTAGCAATTTAGAAATTCAAAATTTTTCTAAGTCCAGAAATTAAAATTTTTCTTTGTTTTTTCAGGTTATTTTCTTCCCACGGGACGCAGGAGTGTCTACAAAGATGATATCAACAAAAAACAAAGATACTAGCAGCTGTTTTCAATGAAAATTTCGCACAAATGTTCTAAATGTTCACCCCTAAGGTAGACTTTTGAACGTAAACAAACAATGCCGAATTTTTTGTAGGTCAATTTCCCAATTTTCCGTCAGGCGGATCCGGACGAAAGTGGTGTCTTTCGACGGGTAATTAACAGGGCTATCTAAATATATATAATTGATAATTTGGAAAAGAAAGGCTATCGAATTAATCGACAAAAACCTCAAAAATGACTAAAATTGAAATTTAAATGTCGAATTTCTAAGATTATATTTACCAGATTTACTTAAAAGAGGTGTTGTTAGATAGGTCGTGACGCGAGCTATCTAGATATGTATAATTAATTGTTTAGAAAAAATAAGGGGGCAAGTTATTAAACGAAAATCGCAGAAAATTTTCGAAAAAACGGTAAATTGAGATTTGTATGTTGTAAATTTAGTACTTTTATTAACCGAATGTTAATAAAAGAGGTGTTATTAGATAGACCTTGACGAGTTCTATCTAAATATATATAATTAAAAATTCCGAAAATAAATTTCGAAGAGTTATAAGCAAAGAGCCTTGGAAAATTCCTTAAAAAACCCAAAAGTCAAAATGAATGTTGAAATTTAGCAACTTATATTTACCCAACCTATACAAAGGAGGTGTTGTTAGATAGGCCTTGATGAGGGCTATCTATATCTGTAACTATGTCAAGTTTGAGGAGAAGCGTTATCGAATAATTCGACAAAAACCTCGAAAATTTAGCAATTTAGAAATTCAAAATTTTTCTAAGTCCAGAAATTAAAATTTTTCTTTGTTTTTTCAGGTTATTTTCTTCCCACGGGACGCAGGAGTGTCTACAAAGATGATATCAACAAAAAACAAAGATACTAGCAGCTGTTTTCAATGAAAATTTCGCACAAATGTTCTAAATGTTCACCCCTAAGGTAGACTTTTGAACGTAAACAAACAATGCCGAATTTTTTGTAGGTCAATTTCCCAATTTTCCGTCAGGCGGATCCGGACGAAAGTGGTGTCTTTCGACGGGTAATTAACAGGGCTATCTAAATATATATAATTGATAATTTGGAAAAGAAAGGCTATCGAATTAATCGACAAAAACCTCAAAAATGACTAAAATTGAAATTTAAATGTCGAATTTCTAAGATTATATTTACCAGATTTACTTAAAAGAGGTGTTGTTAGATAGGTCGTGACGCGAGCTATCTAGATATGTATAATTAATTGTTTAGAAAAAATAAGGGGGCAAGTTATTAAACGAAAATCGCAGAAAATTTTCGAAAAAACGGTAAATTGAGATTTGTATGTTGTAAATTTAGTACTTTTATTAACCGAATGTTAATAAAAGAGGTGTTATTAGATAGACCTTGACGAGTTCTATCTAAATATATATAATTAAAAATTCCGAAAATAAATTTCGAAGAGTTATAAGCAAAGAGCCTTGGAAAATTCCTTAAAAAACCCAAAAGTCAAAATGAATGTTGAAATTTAGCAACTTATATTTACCCAACCTATACAAAGGAGGTGTTGTTAGATAGGCCTTGATGAGGGCTATCTATATCTGTAACTATGTCAAGTTTGAGGAGAAGCGTTATCGAATAATTCGACAAAAACCTCGAAAATTTAGCAATTTAGAAATTCAAAATTTTTCTAAGTCCAGAAATTAAAATTTTTCTTTGTTTTTTCAGGTTATTTTCTTCCCACGGGACGCAGGAGTGTCTACAAAGATGATATCAACAAAAAACAAAGATACTAGCAGCTGTTTTCAATGAAAATTTCGCACAAATGTTCTAAATGTTCACCCCTAAGGTAGACTTTTGAACGTAAACAAACAATGCCGAATTTTTTGTAGGTCAATTTCCCAATTTTCCGTCAGGCGGATCCGGACGAAAGTGGTGTCTTTCGACGGGTAATTAACAGGGCTATCTAAATATATATAATTGATAATTTGGAAAAGAAAGGCTATCGAATTAATCGACAAAAACCTCAAAAATGACTAAAATTGAAATTTAAATGTCGAATTTCTAAGATTATATTTACCAGATTTACTTAAAAGAGGTGTTGTTAGATAGGTCGTGACGCGAGCTATCTAGATATGTATAATTAATTGTTTAGAAAAAATAAGGGGGCAAGTTATTAAACGAAAATCGCAGAAAATTTTCGAAAAAACGGTAAATTGAGATTTGTATGTTGTAAATTTAGTACTTTTATTAACCGAATGTTAATAAAAGAGGTGTTATTAGATAGACCTTGACGAGTTCTATCTAAATATATATAATTAAAAATTCCGAAAATAAATTTCGAAGAGTTATAAGCAAAGAGCCTTGGAAAATTCCTTAAAAAACCCAAAAGTCAAAATGAATGTTGAAATTTAGCAACTTATATTTACCCAACCTATACAAAGGAGGTGTTGTTAGATAGGCCTTGATGAGGGCTATCTATATCTGTAACTATGTCAAGTTTGAGGAGAAGCGTTATCGAATAATTCGACAAAAACCTCGAAAATTTAGCAATTTAGAAATTCAAAATTTTTCTAAGTCCAGAAATTAAAATTTTTCTTTGTTTTTTCAGGTTATTTTCTTCCCACGGGACGCAGGAGTGTCTACAAAGATGATATCAACAAAAAACAAAGATACTAGCAGCTGTTTTCAATGAAAATTTCGCACAAATGTTCTAAATGTTCACCCCTAAGGTAGACTTTTGAACGTAAACAAACAATGCCGAATTTTTTGTAGGTCAATTTCCCAATTTTCCGTCAGGCGGATCCGGACGAAAGTGGTGTCTTTCGACGGGTAATTAACAGGGCTATCTAAATATATATAATTGATAATTTGGAAAAGAAAGGCTATCGAATTAATCGACAAAAACCTCAAAAATGACTAAAATTGAAATTTAAATGTCGAATTTCTAAGATTATATTTACCAGATTTACTTAAAAGAGGTGTTGTTAGATAGGTCGTGACGCGAGCTATCTAGATATGTATAATTAATTGTTTAGAAAAAATAAGGGGGCAAGTTATTAAACGAAAATCGCAGAAAATTTTCGAAAAAACGGTAAATTGAGATTTGTATGTTGTAAATTTAGTACTTTTATTAACCGAATGTTAATAAAAGAGGTGTTATTAGATAGACCTTGACGAGTTCTATCTAAATATATATAATTAAAAATTCCGAAAATAAATTTCGAAGAGTTATAAGCAAAGAGCCTTGGAAAATTCCTTAAAAAACCCAAAAGTCAAAATGAATGTTGAAATTTAGCAACTTATATTTACCCAACCTATACAAAGGAGGTGTTGTTAGATAGGCCTTGATGAGGGCTATCTATATCTGTAACTATGTCAAGTTTGAGGAGAAGCGTTATCGAATAATTCGACAAAAACCTCGAAAATTTAGCAATTTAGAAATTCAAAATTTTTCTAAGTCCAGAAATTAAAATTTTTCTTTGTTTTTTCAGGTTATTTTCTTCCCACGGGACGCAGGAGTGTCTACAAAGATGATATCAACAAAAAACAAAGATACTAGCAGCTGTTTTCAATGAAAATTTCGCACAAATGTTCTAAATGTTCACCCCTAAGGTAGACTTTTGAACGTAAACAAACAATGCCGAATTTTTTGTAGGTCAATTTCCCAATTTTCCGTCAGGCGGATCCGGACGAAAGTGGTGTCTTTCGACGGGTAATTAACAGGGCTATCTAAATATATATAATTGATAATTTGGAAAAGAAAGGCTATCGAATTAATCGACAAAAACCTCAAAAATGACTAAAATTGAAATTTAAATGTCGAATTTCTAAGATTATATTTACCAGATTTACTTAAAAGAGGTGTTGTTAGATAGGTCGTGACGCGAGCTATCTAGATATGTATAATTAATTGTTTAGAAAAAATAAGGGGGCAAGTTATTAAACGAAAATCGCAGAAAATTTTCGAAAAAACGGTAAATTGAGATTTGTATGTTGTAAATTTAGTACTTTTATTAACCGAATGTTAATAAAAGAGGTGTTATTAGATAGACCTTGACGAGTTCTATCTAAATATATATAATTAAAAATTCCGAAAATAAATTTCGAAGAGTTATAAGCAAAGAGCCTTGGAAAATTCCTTAAAAAACCCAAAAGTCAAAATGAATGTTGAAATTTAGCAACTTATATTTACCCAACCTATACAAAGGAGGTGTTGTTAGATAGGCCTTGATGAGGGCTATCTATATCTGTAACTATGTCAAGTTTGAGGAGAAGCGTTATCGAATAATTCGACAAAAACCTCGAAAATTTAGCAATTTAGAAATTCAAAATTTTTCTAAGTCCAGAAATTAAAATTTTTCTTTGTTTTTTCAGGTTATTTTCTTCCCACGGGACGCAGGAGTGTCTACAAAGATGATATCAACAAAAAACAAAGATACTAGCAGCTGTTTTCAATGAAAATTTCGCACAAATGTTCTAAATGTTCACCCCTAAGGTAGACTTTTGAACGTAAACAAACAATGCCGAATTTTTTGTAGGTCAATTTCCCAATTTTCCGTCAGGCGGATCCGGACGAAAGTGGTGTCTTTCGACGGGTAATTAACAGGGCTATCTAAATATATATAATTGATAATTTGGAAAAGAAAGGCTATCGAATTAATCGACAAAAACCTCAAAAATGACTAAAATTGAAATTTAAATGTCGAATTTCTAAGATTATATTTACCAGATTTACTTAAAAGAGGTGTTGTTAGATAGGTCGTGACGCGAGCTATCTAGATATGTATAATTAATTGTTTAGAAAAAATAAGGGGGCAAGTTATTAAACGAAAATCGCAGAAAATTTTCGAAAAAACGGTAAATTGAGATTTGTATGTTGTAAATTTAGTACTTTTATTAACCGAATGTTAATAAAAGAGGTGTTATTAGATAGACCTTGACGAGTTCTATCTAAATATATATAATTAAAAATTCCGAAAATAAATTTCGAAGAGTTATAAGCAAAGAGCCTTGGAAAATTCCTTAAAAAACCCAAAAGTCAAAATGAATGTTGAAATTTAGCAACTTATATTTACCCAACCTATACAAAGGAGGTGTTGTTAGATAGGCCTTGATGAGGGCTATCTATATCTGTAACTATGTCAAGTTTGAGGAGAAGCGTTATCGAATAATTCGACAAAAACCTCGAAAATTTAGCAATTTAGAAATTCAAAATTTTTCTAAGTCCAGAAATTAAAATTTTTCTTTGTTTTTTCAGGTTATTTTCTTCCCACGGGACGCAGGAGTGTCTACAAAGATGATATCAACAAAAAACAAAGATACTAGCAGCTGTTTTCAATGAAAATTTCGCACAAATGTTCTAAATGTTCACCCCTAAGGTAGACTTTTGAACGTAAACAAACAATGCCGAATTTTTTGTAGGTCAATTTCCCAATTTTCCGTCAGGCGGATCCGGACGAAAGTGGTGTCTTTCGACGGGTAATTAACAGGGCTATCTAAATATATATAATTGATAATTTGGAAAAGAAAGGCTATCGAATTAATCGACAAAAACCTCAAAAATGACTAAAATTGAAATTTAAATGTCGAATTTCTAAGATTATATTTACCAGATTTACTTAAAAGAGGTGTTGTTAGATAGGTCGTGACGCGAGCTATCTAGATATGTATAATTAATTGTTTAGAAAAAATAAGGGGGCAAGTTATTAAACGAAAATCGCAGAAAATTTTCGAAAAAACGGTAAATTGAGATTTGTATGTTGTAAATTTAGTACTTTTATTAACCGAATGTTAATAAAAGAGGTGTTATTAGATAGACCTTGACGAGTTCTATCTAAATATATATAATTAAAAATTCCGAAAATAAATTTCGAAGAGTTATAAGCAAAGAGCCTTGGAAAATTCCTTAAAAAACCCAAAAGTCAAAATGAATGTTGAAATTTAGCAACTTATATTTACCCAACCTATACAAAGGAGGTGTTGTTAGATAGGCCTTGATGAGGGCTATCTATATCTGTAACTATGTCAAGTTTGAGGAGAAGCGTTATCGAATAATTCGACAAAAACCTCGAAAATTTAGCAATTTAGAAATTCAAAATTTTTCTAAGTCCAGAAATTAAAATTTTTCTTTGTTTTTTCAGGTTATTTTCTTCCCACGGGACGCAGGAGTGTCTACAAAGATGATATCAACAAAAAACAAAGATACTAGCAGCTGTTTTCAATGAAAATTTCGCACAAATGTTCTAAATGTTCACCCCTAAGGTAGACTTTTGAACGTAAACAAACAATGCCGAATTTTTTGTAGGTCAATTTCCCAATTTTCCGTCAGGCGGATCCGGACGAAAGTGGTGTCTTTCGACGGGTAATTAACAGGGCTATCTAAATATATATAATTGATAATTTGGAAAAGAAAGGCTATCGAATTAATCGACAAAAACCTCAAAAATGACTAAAATTGAAATTTAAATGTCGAATTTCTAAGATTATATTTACCAGATTTACTTAAAAGAGGTGTTGTTAGATAGGTCGTGACGCGAGCTATCTAGATATGTATAATTAATTGTTTAGAAAAAATAAGGGGGCAAGTTATTAAACGAAAATCGCAGAAAATTTTCGAAAAAACGGTAAATTGAGATTTGTATGTTGTAAATTTAGTACTTTTATTAACCGAATGTTAATAAAAGAGGTGTTATTAGATAGACCTTGACGAGTTCTATCTAAATATATATAATTAAAAATTCCGAAAATAAATTTCGAAGAGTTATAAGCAAAGAGCCTTGGAAAATTCCTTAAAAAACCCAAAAGTCAAAATGAATGTTGAAATTTAGCAACTTATATTTACCCAACCTATACAAAGGAGGTGTTGTTAGATAGGCCTTGATGAGGGCTATCTATATCTGTAACTATGTCAAGTTTGAGGAGAAGCGTTATCGAATAATTCGACAAAAACCTCGAAAATTTAGCAATTTAGAAATTCAAAATTTTTCTAAGTCCAGAAATTAAAATTTTTCTTTGTTTTTTCAGGTTATTTTCTTCCCACGGGACGCAGGAGTGTCTACAAAGATGATATCAACAAAAAACAAAGATACTAGCAGCTGTTTTCAATGAAAATTTCGCACAAATGTTCTAAATGTTCACCCCTAAGGTAGACTTTTGAACGTAAACAAACAATGCCGAATTTTTTGTAGGTCAATTTCCCAATTTTCCGTCAGGCGGATCCGGACGAAAGTGGTGTCTTTCGACGGGTAATTAACAGGGCTATCTAAATATATATAATTGATAATTTGGAAAAGAAAGGCTATCGAATTAATCGACAAAAACCTCAAAAATGACTAAAATTGAAATTTAAATGTCGAATTTCTAAGATTATATTTACCAGATTTACTTAAAAGAGGTGTTGTTAGATAGGTCGTGACGCGAGCTATCTAGATATGTATAATTAATTGTTTAGAAAAAATAAGGGGGCAAGTTATTAAACGAAAATCGCAGAAAATTTTCGAAAAAACGGTAAATTGAGATTTGTATGTTGTAAATTTAGTACTTTTATTAACCGAATGTTAATAAAAGAGGTGTTATTAGATAGACCTTGACGAGTTCTATCTAAATATATATAATTAAAAATTCCGAAAATAAATTTCGAAGAGTTATAAGCAAAGAGCCTTGGAAAATTCCTTAAAAAACCCAAAAGTCAAAATGAATGTTGAAATTTAGCAACTTATATTTACCCAACCTATACAAAGGAGGTGTTGTTAGATAGGCCTTGATGAGGGCTATCTATATCTGTAACTATGTCAAGTTTGAGGAGAAGCGTTATCGAATAATTCGACAAAAACCTCGAAAATTTAGCAATTTAGAAATTCAAAATTTTTCTAAGTCCAGAAATTAAAATTTTTCTTTGTTTTTTCAGGTTATTTTCTTCCCACGGGACGCAGGAGTGTCTACAAAGATGATATCAACAAAAAACAAAGATACTAGCAGCTGTTTTCAATGAAAATTTCGCACAAATGTTCTAAATGTTCACCCCTAAGGTAGACTTTTGAACGTAAACAAACAATGCCGAATTTTTTGTAGGTCAATTTCCCAATTTTCCGTCAGGCGGATCCGGACGAAAGTGGTGTCTTTCGACGGGTAATTAACAGGGCTATCTAAATATATATAATTGATAATTTGGAAAAGAAAGGCTATCGAATTAATCGACAAAAACCTCAAAAATGACTAAAATTGAAATTTAAATGTCGAATTTCTAAGATTATATTTACCAGATTTACTTAAAAGAGGTGTTGTTAGATAGGTCGTGACGCGAGCTATCTAGATATGTATAATTAATTGTTTAGAAAAAATAAGGGGGCAAGTTATTAAACGAAAATCGCAGAAAATTTTCGAAAAAACGGTAAATTGAGATTTGTATGTTGTAAATTTAGTACTTTTATTAACCGAATGTTAATAAAAGAGGTGTTATTAGATAGACCTTGACGAGTTCTATCTAAATATATATAATTAAAAATTCCGAAAATAAATTTCGAAGAGTTATAAGCAAAGAGCCTTGGAAAATTCCTTAAAAAACCCAAAAGTCAAAATGAATGTTGAAATTTAGCAACTTATATTTACCCAACCTATACAAAGGAGGTGTTGTTAGATAGGCCTTGATGAGGGCTATCTATATCTGTAACTATGTCAAGTTTGAGGAGAAGCGTTATCGAATAATTCGACAAAAACCTCGAAAATTTAGCAATTTAGAAATTCAAAATTTTTCTAAGTCCAGAAATTAAAATTTTTCTTTGTTTTTTCAGGTTATTTTCTTCCCACGGGACGCAGGAGTGTCTACAAAGATGATATCAACAAAAAACAAAGATACTAGCAGCTGTTTTCAATGAAAATTTCGCACAAATGTTCTAAATGTTCACCCCTAAGGTAGACTTTTGAACGTAAACAAACAATGCCGAATTTTTTGTAGGTCAATTTCCCAATTTTCCGTCAGGCGGATCCGGACGAAAGTGGTGTCTTTCGACGGGTAATTAACAGGGCTATCTAAATATATATAATTGATAATTTGGAAAAGAAAGGCTATCGAATTAATCGACAAAAACCTCAAAAATGACTAAAATTGAAATTTAAATGTCGAATTTCTAAGATTATATTTACCAGATTTACTTAAAAGAGGTGTTGTTAGATAGGTCGTGACGCGAGCTATCTAGATATGTATAATTAATTGTTTAGAAAAAATAAGGGGGCAAGTTATTAAACGAAAATCGCAGAAAATTTTCGAAAAAACGGTAAATTGAGATTTGTATGTTGTAAATTTAGTACTTTTATTAACCGAATGTTAATAAAAGAGGTGTTATTAGATAGACCTTGACGAGTTCTATCTAAATATATATAATTAAAAATTCCGAAAATAAATTTCGAAGAGTTATAAGCAAAGAGCCTTGGAAAATTCCTTAAAAAACCCAAAAGTCAAAATGAATGTTGAAATTTAGCAACTTATATTTACCCAACCTATACAAAGGAGGTGTTGTTAGATAGGCCTTGATGAGGGCTATCTATATCTGTAACTATGTCAAGTTTGAGGAGAAGCGTTATCGAATAATTCGACAAAAACCTCGAAAATTTAGCAATTTAGAAATTCAAAATTTTTCTAAGTCCAGAAATTAAAATTTTTCCTTGTTTTTTCAGGTTATTTTCTTCCCACGGGACGCAGGAGTGTCTACAAAGATGATATCAACAAAAAACAAAGATACTAGCAGCTGTTTTCAATGAAAATTTCGCACAAATGTTCTAAATGTTCACCCCTAAGGTAGACTTTTGAACGTAAACAAACAATGCCGAATTTTTTGTAGGTCAATTTCCCAATTTTCCGTCAGGCGGATCCGGACGAAAGTGGTGTCTTTCGACGGGTAATTAACAGGGCTATCTAAATATATATAATTGATAATTTGGAAAAGAAAGGCTATCGAATTAATCGACAAAAACCTCAAAAATGACTAAAATTGAAATTTAAATGTCGAATTTCTAAGATTATATTTACCAGATTTACTTAAAAGAGGTGTTGTTAGATAGGTCGTGACGCGAGCTATCTAGATATGTATAATTAATTGTTTAGAAAAAATAAGGGGGCAAGTTATTAAACGAAAATCGCAGAAAATTTTCGAAAAAACGGTAAATTGAGATTTGTATGTTGTAAATTTAGTACTTTTATTAACCGAATGTTAATAAAAGAGGTGTTATTAGATAGACCTTGACGAGTTCTATCTAAATATATATAATTAAAAATTCCGAAAATAAATTTCGAAGAGTTATAAGCAAAGAGCCTTGGAAAATTCCTTAAAAAACCCAAAAGTCAAAATGAATGTTGAAATTTAGCAACTTATATTTACCCAACCTATACAAAGGAGGTGTTGTTAGATAGGCCTTGATGAGGGCTATCTATATCTGTAACTATGTCAAGTTTGAGGAGAAGCGTTATCGAATAATTCGACAAAAACCTCGAAAATTTAGCAATTTAGAAATTCAAAATTTTTCTAAGTCCAGAAATTAAAATTTTTCTTTGTTTTTTCAGGTTATTTTCTTCCCACGGGACGCAGGAGTGTCTACAAAGATGATATCAACAAAAAACAAAGATACTAGCAGCTGTTTTCAATGAAAATTTCGCACAAATGTTCTAAATGTTCACCCCTAAGGTAGACTTTTGAACGTAAACAAACAATGCCGAATTTTTTGTAGGTCAATTTCCCAATTTTCCGTCAGGCGGATCCGGACGAAAGTGGTGTCTTTCGACGGGTAATTAACAGGGCTATCTAAATATATATAATTGATAATTTGGAAAAGAAAGGCTATCGAATTAATCGACAAAAACCTCAAAAATGACTAAAATTGAAATTTAAATGTCGAATTTCTAAGATTATATTTACCAGATTTACTTAAAAGAGGTGTTGTTAGATAGGTCGTGACGCGAGCTATCTAGATATGTATAATTAATTGTTTAGAAAAAATAAGGGGGCAAGTTATTAAACGAAAATCGCAGAAAATTTTCGAAAAAACGGTAAATTGAGATTTGTATGTTGTAAATTTAGTACTTTTATTAACCGAATGTTAATAAAAGAGGTGTTATTAGATAGACCTTGACGAGTTCTATCTAAATATATATAATTAAAAATTCCGAAAATAAATTTCGAAGAGTTATAAGCAAAGAGCCTTGGAAAATTCCTTAAAAAACCCAAAAGTCAAAATGAATGTTGAAATTTAGCAACTTATATTTACCCAACCTATACAAAGGAGGTGTTGTTAGATAGGCCTTGATGAGGGCTATCTATATCTGTAACTATGTCAAGTTTGAGGAGAAGCGTTATCGAATAATTCGACAAAAACCTCGAAAATTTAGCAATTTAGAAATTCAAAATTTTTCTAAGTCCAGAAATTAAAATTTTTCTTTGTTTTTTCAGGTTATTTTCTTCCCACGGGACGCAGGAGTGTCTACAAAGATGATATCAACAAAAAACAAAGATACTAGCAGCTGTTTTCAATGAAAATTTCGCACAAATGTTCTAAATGTTCACCCCTAAGGTAGACTTTTGAACGTAAACAAACAATGCCGAATTTTTTGTAGGTCAATTTCCCAATTTTCCGTCAGGCGGATCCGGACGAAAGTGGTGTCTTTCGACGGGTAATTAACAGGGCTATCTAAATATATATAATTGATAATTTGGAAAAGAAAGGCTATCGAATTAATCGACAAAAACCTCAAAAATGACTAAAATTGAAATTTATATGTCGAATTTCTAAGATTCTATTTACCAGATTTACTTAAAAGAGGTGTTGTTAGATAGGTCGTGACGCGAGCTATCTAGATATGTATAATTAATTGTTTAGAAAAAATAAGGGGGCAAGTTATTAAACGAAAATCGCAGAAAATTTTCGAAAAAACGGTAAATTGAGATTTGTATGTTGTAAATTTAGTACTTTTATTAACCGAATGTTAATAAAAGAGGTGTTATTAGATAGACCTTGACGAGTTCTATCTAAATATATATAATTAAAAATTCCGAAAATAAATTTCGAAGAGTTATAAGCAAAGAGCCTTGGAAAATTCCTTAAAAAACCCAAAAGTCAAAATGAATGTTGAAATTTAGCAACTTATATTTACCCAACCTATACAAAGGAGGTGTTGTTAGATAGGCCTTGATGAGGGCTATCTATATCTGTAACTATGTCAAGTTTGAGGAGAAGCGTTATCGAATAATTCGACAAAAACCTCGAAAATTTAGCAATTTAGAAATTCAAAATTTTTCTAAGTCCAGAAATTAAAATTTTTCTTTGTTTTTTCAGGTTATTTTCTTCCCACGGGACGCAGGAGTGTCTACAAAGATGATATCAACAAAAAACAAAGATACTAGCAGCTGTTTTCAATGAAAATTTCGCACAAATGTTCTAAATGTTCACCCCTAAGGTAGACTTTTGAACGTAAACAAACAATGCCGAATTTTTTGTAGGTCAATTTCCCAATTTTCCGTCAGGCGGATCCGGACGAAAGTGGTGTCTTTCGACGGGTAATTAACAGGGCTATCTAAATATATATAATTGATAATTTGGAAAAGAAAGGCTATCGAATTAATCGACAAAAACCTCAAAAATGACTAAAATTGAAATTTAAATGTCGAATTTCTAAGATTATATTTACCAGATTTACTTAAAAGAGGTGTTGTTAGATAGGTCGTGACGCGAGCTATCTAGATATGTATAATTAATTGTTTAGAAAAAATAAGGGGGCAAGTTATTAAACGAAAATCGCAGAAAATTTTCGAAAAAACGGTAAATTGAGATTTGTATGTTGTAAATTTAGTACTTTTATTAACCGAATGTTAATAAAAGAGGTGTTATTAGATAGACCTTGACGAGTTCTATCTAAATATATATAATTAAAAATTCCGAAAATAAATTTCGAAGAGTTATAAGCAAAGAGCCTTGGAAAATTCCTTAAAAAACCCAAAAGTCAAAATGAATGTTGAAATTTAGCAACTTATATTTACCCAACCTATACAAAGGAGGTGTTGTTAGATAGGCCTTGATGAGGGCTATCTATATCTGTAACTATGTCAAGTTTGAGGAGAAGCGTTATCGAATAATTCGACAAAAACCTCGAAAATTTAGCAATTTAGAAATTCAAAATTTTTCTAAGTCCAGAAATTAAAATTTTTCTTTGTTTTTTCAGGTTATTTTCTTCCCACGGGACGCAGGAGTGTCTACAAAGATGATATCAACAAAAAACAAAGATACTAGCAGCTGTTTTCAATGAAAATTTCGCACAAATGTTCTAAATGTTCACCCCTAAGGTAGACTTTTGAACGTAAACAAACAATGCCGAATTTTTTGTAGGTCAATTTCCCAATTTTCCGTCAGGCGGATCCGGACGAAAGTGGTGTCTTTCGACGGGTAATTAACAGGGCTATCTAAATATATATAATTGATAATTTGGAAAAGAAAGGCTATCGAATTAATCGACAAAAACCTCAAAAATGACTAAAATTGAAATTTATATGTCGAATTTCTAAGATTCTATTTACCAGATTTACTTAAAAGAGGTGTTGTTAGATAGGTCGTGACGCGAGCTATCTAGATATGTATAATTAATTGTTTAGAAAAAATAAGGGGGCAAGTTATTAAACGAAAATCGCAGAAAATTTTCGAAAAAACGGTAAATTGAGATTTGTATGTTGTAAATTTAGTACTTTTATTAACCGAATGTTAATAAAAGAGGTGTTATTAGATAGACCTTGACGAGTTCTATCTAAATATATATAATTAAAAATTCCGAAAATAAATTTCGAAGAGTTATAAGCAAAGAGCCTTGGAAAATTCCTTAAAAAACCCAAAAGTCAAAATGAATGTTGAAATTTAGCAACTTATATTTACCCAACCTATACAAAGGAGGTGTTGTTAGATAGGCCTTGATGAGGGCTATCTATATCTGTAACTATGTCAAGTTTGAGGAGAAGCGTTATCGAATAATTCGACAAAAACCTCGAAAATTTAGCAATTTAGAAATTCAAAATTTTTCTAAGTCCAGAAATTAAAATTTTTCTTTGTTTTTTCAGGTTATTTTCTTCCCACGGGACGCAGGAGTGTCTACAAAGATGATATCAACAAAAAACAAAGATACTAGCAGCTGTTTTCAATGAAAATTTCGCACAAATGTTCTAAATGTTCACCCCTAAGGTAGACTTTTGAACGTAAACAAACAATGCCGAATTTTTTGTAGGTCAATTTCCCAATTTTCCGTCAGGCGGATCCGGACGAAAGTGGTGTCTTTCGACGGGTAATTAACAGGGCTATCTAAATATATATAATTGATAATTTGGAAAAGAAAGGCTATCGAATTAATCGACAAAAACCTCAAAAATGACTAAAATTGAAATTTAAATGTCGAATTTCTAAGATTATATTTACCAGATTTACTTAAAAGAGGTGTTGTTAGATAGGTCGTGACGCGAGCTATCTAGATATGTATAATTAATTGTTTAGAAAAAATAAGGGGGCAAGTTATTAAACGAAAATCGCAGAAAATTTTCGAAAAAACGGTAAATTGAGATTTGTATGTTGTAAATTTAGTACTTTTATTAACCGAATGTTAATAAAAGAGGTGTTATTAGATAGACCTTGACGAGTTCTATCTAAATATATATAATTAAAAATTCCGAAAATAAATTTCGAAGAGTTATAAGCAAAGAGCCTTGGAAAATTCCTTAAAAAACCCAAAAGTCAAAATGAATGTTGAAATTTAGCAACTTATATTTACCCAACCTATACAAAGGAGGTGTTGTTAGATAGGCCTTGATGAGGGCTATCTATATCTGTAACTATGTCAAGTTTGAGGAGAAGCGTTATCGAATAATTCGACAAAAACCTCGAAAATTTAGCAATTTAGAAATTCAAAATTTTTCTAAGTCCAGAAATTAAAATTTTTCTTTGTTTTTTCAGGTTATTTTCTTCCCACGGGACGCAGGAGTGTCTACAAAGATGATATCAACAAAAAACAAAGATACTAGCAGCTGTTTTCAATGAAAATTTCGCACAAATGTTCTAAATGTTCACCCCTAAGGTAGACTTTTGAACGTAAACAAACAATGCCGAATTTTTTGTAGGTCAATTTCCCAATTTTCCGTCAGGCGGATCCGGACGAAAGTGGTGTCTTTCGACGGGTAATTAACAGGGCTATCTAAATATATATAATTGATAATTTGGAAAAGAAAGGCTATCGAATTAATCGACAAAAACCTCAAAAATGACTAAAATTGAAATTTAAATGTCGAATTTCTAAGATTATATTTACCAGATTTACTTAAAAGAGGTGTTGTTAGATAGGTCGTGACGCGAGCTATCTAGATATGTATAATTAATTGTTTAGAAAAAATAAGGGGGCAAGTTATTAAACGAAAATCGCAGAAAATTTTCGAAAAAACGGTAAATTGAGATTTGTATGTTGTAAATTTAGTACTTTTATTAACCGAATGTTAATAAAAGAGGTGTTATTAGATAGACCTTGACGAGTTCTATCTAAATATATATAATTAAAAATTCCGAAAATAAATTTCGAAGAGTTATAAGCAAAGAGCCTCGGAAAATTCCTTAAAAAACCCAAAAGTCAAAATGAATGTTGAAATTTAGCAACTTATATTTACCCAACCTATACAAAGGAGGTGTTGTTAGATAGGCCTTGATGAGGGCTATCTATATCTGTAACTATGTCAAGTTTGAGGAGAAGCGTTATCGAATAATTCGACAAAAACCTCGAAAATTTAGCAATTTAGAAATTCAAAATTTTTCTAAGTCCAGAAATTAAAATTTTTCTTTGTTTTTTCAGGTTATTTTCTTCCCACGGGACGCAGGAGTGTCTACAAAGATGATATCAACAAAAAACAAAGATACTAGCAGCTGTTTTCAATGAAAATTTCGCACAAATGTTCTAAATGTTCACCCCTAAGGTAGACTTTTGAACGTAAACAAACAATGCCGAATTTTTTGTAGGTCAATTTCCCAATTTTCCGTCAGGCGGATCCGGACGAAAGTGGTGTCTTTCGACGGGTAATTAACAGGGCTATCTAAATATATATAATTGATAATTTGGAAAAGAAAGGCTATCGAATTAATCGACAAAAACCTCAAAAATGACTAAAATTGAAATTTAAATGTCGAATTTCTAAGATTATATTTACCAGATTTACTTAAAAGAGGTGTTGTTAGATAGGTCGTGACGCGAGCTATCTAGATATGTATAATTAATTGTTTAGAAAAAATAAGGGGGCAAGTTATTAAACGAAAATCGCAGAAAATTTTCGAAAAAACGGTAAATTGAGATTTGTATGTTGTAAATTTAGTACTTTTATTAACCGAATGTTAATAAAAGAGGTGTTATTAGATAGACCTTGACGAGTTCTATCTAAATATATATAATTAAAAATTCCGAAAATAAATTTCGAAGAGTTATAAGCAAAGAGCCTTGGAAAATTCCTTAAAAAACCCAAAAGTCAAAATGAATGTTGAAATTTAGCAACTTATATTTACCCAACCTATACAAAGGAGGTGTTGTTAGATAGGCCTTGATGAGGGCTATCTATATCTGTAACTATGTCAAGTTTGAGGAGAAGCGTTATCGAATAATTCGACAAAAACCTCGAAAATTTAGCAATTTAGAAATTCAAAATTTTTCTAAGTCCAGAAATTAAAATTTTTCTTTGTTTTTTCAGGTTATTTTCTTCCCACGGGACGCAGGAGTGTCTACAAAGATGATATCAACAAAAAACAAAGATACTAGCAGCTGTTTTCAATGAAAATTTCGCACAAATGTTCTAAATGTTCACCCCTAAGGTAGACTTTTGAACGTAAACAAACAATGCCGAATTTTTTGTAGGTCAATTTCCCAATTTTCCGTCAGGCGGATCCGGACGAAAGTGGTGTCTTTCGACGGGTAATTAACAGGGCTATCTAAATATATATAATTGATAATTTGGAAAAGAAAGGCTATCGAATTAATCGACAAAAACCTCAAAAATGACTAAAATTGAAATTTAAATGTCGAATTTCTAAGATTATATTTACCAGATTTACTTAAAAGAGGTGTTGTTAGATAGGTCGTGACGCGAGCTATCTAGATATGTATAATTAATTGTTTAGAAAAAATAAGGGGGCAAGTTATTAAACGAAAATCGCAGAAAATTTTCGAAAAAACGGTAAATTGAGATTTGTATGTTGTAAATTTAGTACTTTTATTAACCGAATGTTAATAAAAGAGGTGTTATTAGATAGACCTTGACGAGTTCTATCTAAATATATATAATTAAAAATTCCGAAAATAAATTTCGAAGAGTTATAAGCAAAGAGCCTCGGAAAATTCCTTAAAAAACCCAAAAGTCAAAATGAATGTTGAAATTTAGCAACTTATATTTACCCAACCTATACAAAGGAGGTGTTGTTAGATAGGCCTTGATGAGGGCTATCTATATCTGTAACTATGTCAAGTTTGAGGAGAAGCGTTATCGAATAATTCGACAAAAACCTCGAAAATTTAGCAATTTAGAAATTCAAAATTTTTCTAAGTCCAGAAATTAAAATTTTTCTTTGTTTTTTCAGGTTATTTTCTTCCCACGGGACGCAGGAGTGTCTACAAAGATGATATCAACAAAAAACAAAGATACTAGCAGCTGTTTTCAATGAAAATTTCGCACAAATGTTCTAAATGTTCACCCCTAAGGTAGACTTTTGAACGTAAACAAACAATGCCGAATTTTTTGTAGGTCAATTTCCCAATTTTCCGTCAGGCGGATCCGGACGAAAGTGGTGTCTTTCGACGGGTAATTAACAGGGCTATCTAAATATATATAATTGATAATTTGGAAAAGAAAGGCTATCGAATTAATCGACAAAAACCTCAAAAATGACTAAAATTGAAATTTAAATGTCGAATTTCTAAGATTATATTTACCAGATTTACTTAAAAGAGGTGTTGTTAGATAGGTCGTGACGCGAGCTATCTAGATATGTATAATTAATTGTTTAGAAAAAATAAGGGGGCAAGTTATTAAACGAAAATCGCAGAAAATTTTCGAAAAAACGGTAAATTGAGATTTGTATGTTGTAAATTTAGTACTTTTATTAACCGAATGTTAATAAAAGAGGTGTTATTAGATAGACCTTGACGAGTTCTATCTAAATATATATAATTAAAAATTCCGAAAATAAATTTCGAAGAGTTATAAGCAAAGAGCCTTGGAAAATTCCTTAAAAAACCCAAAAGTCAAAATGAATGTTGAAATTTAGCAACTTATATTTACCCAACCTATACAAAGGAGGTGTTGTTAGATAGGCCTTGATGAGGGCTATCTATATCTGTAACTATGTCAAGTTTGAGGAGAAGCGTTATCGAATAATTCGACAAAAACCTCGAAAATTTAGCAATTTAGAAATTCAAAATTTTTCTAAGTCCAGAAATTAAAATTTTTCTTTGTTTTTTCAGGTTATTTTCTTCCCACGGGACGCAGGAGTGTCTACAAAGATGATATCAACAAAAAACAAAGATACTAGCAGCTGTTTTCAATGAAAATTTCGCACAAATGTTCTAAATGTTCACCCCTAAGGTAGACTTTTGAACGTAAACAAACAATGCCGAATTTTTTGTAGGTCAATTTCCCAATTTTCCGTCAGGCGGATCCGGACGAAAGTGGTGTCTTTCGACGGGTAATTAACAGGGCTATCTAAATATATATAATTGATAATTTGGAAAAGAAAGGCTATCGAATTAATCGACAAAAACCTCAAAAATGACTAAAATTGAAATTTAAATGTCGAATTTCTAAGATTATATTTACCAGATTTACTTAAAAGAGGTGTTGTTAGATAGGTCGTGACGCGAGCTATCTAGATATGTATAATTAATTGTTTAGAAAAAATAAGGGGGCAAGTTATTAAACGAAAATCGCAGAAAATTTTCGAAAAAACGGTAAATTGAGATTTGTATGTTGTAAATTTAGTACTTTTATTAACCGAATGTTAATAAAAGAGGTGTTATTAGATAGACCTTGACGAGTTCTATCTAAATATATATAATTAAAAATTCCGAAAATAAATTTCGAAGAGTTATAAGCAAAGAGCCTTGGAAAATTCCTTAAAAAACCCAAAAGTCAAAATGAATGTTGAAATTTAGCAACTTATATTTACCCAACCTATACAAAGGAGGTGTTGTTAGATAGGCCTTGATGAGGGCTATCTATATCTGTAACTATGTCAAGTTTGAGGAGAAGCGTTATCGAATAATTCGACAAAAACCTCGAAAATTTAGCAATTTAGAAATTCAAAATTTTTCTAAGTCCAGAAATTAAAATTTTTCTTTGTTTTTTCAGGTTATTTTCTTCCCACGGGACGCAGGAGTGTCTACAAAGATGATATCAACAAAAAACAAAGATACTAGCAGCTGTTTTCAATGAAAATTTCGCACAAATGTTCTAAATGTTCACCCCTAAGGTAGACTTTTGAACGTAAACAAACAATGCCGAATTTTTTGTAGGTCAATTTCCCAATTTTCCGTCAGGCGGATCCGGACGAAAGTGGTGTCTTTCGACGGGTAATTAACAGGGCTATCTAAATATATATAATTGATAATTTGGAAAAGAAAGGCTATCGAATTAATCGACAAAAACCTCAAAAATGACTAAAATTGAAATTTAAATGTCGAATTTCTAAGATTATATTTACCAGATTTACTTAAAAGAGGTGTTGTTAGATAGGTCGTGACGCGAGCTATCTAGATATGTATAATTAATTGTTTAGAAAAAATAAGGGGGCAAGTTATTAAACGAAAATCGCAGAAAATTTTCGAAAAAACGGTAAATTGAGATTTGTATGTTGTAAATTTAGTACTTTTATTAACCGAATGTTAATAAAAGAGGTGTTATTAGATAGACCTTGACGAGTTCTATCTAAATATATATAATTAAAAATTCCGAAAATAAATTTCGAAGAGTTATAAGCAAAGAGCCTTGGAAAATTCCTTAAAAAACCCAAAAGTCAAAATGAATGTTGAAATTTAGCAACTTATATTTACCCAACCTATACAAAGGAGGTGTTGTTAGATAGGCCTTGATGAGGGCTATCTATATCTGTAACTATGTCAAGTTTGAGGAGAAGCGTTATCGAATAATTCGACAAAAACCTCGAAAATTTAGCAATTTAGAAATTCAAAATTTTTCTAAGTCCAGAAATTAAAATTTTTCTTTGTTTTTTCAGGTTATTTTCTTCCCACGGGACGCAGGAGTGTCTACAAAGATGATATCAACAAAAAACAAAGATACTAGCAGCTGTTTTCAATGAAAATTTCGCACAAATGTTCTAAATGTTCACCCCTAAGGTAGACTTTTGAACGTAAACAAACAATGCCGAATTTTTTGTAGGTCAATTTCCCAATTTTCCGTCAGGCGGATCCGGACGAAAGTGGTGTCTTTCGACGGGTAATTAACAGGGCTATCTAAATATATATAATTGATAATTTGGAAAAGAAAGGCTATCGAATTAATCGACAAAAACCTCAAAAATGACTAAAATTGAAATTTAAATGTCGAATTTCTAAGATTATATTTACCAGATTTACTTAAAAGAGGTGTTGTTAGATAGGTCGTGACGCGAGCTATCTAGATATGTATAATTAATTGTTTAGAAAAAATAAGGGGGCAAGTTATTAAACGAAAATCGCAGAAAATTTTCGAAAAAACGGTAAATTGAGATTTGTATGTTGTAAATTTAGTACTTTTATTAACCGAATGTTAATAAAAGAGGTGTTATTAGATAGACCTTGACGAGTTCTATCTAAATATATATAATTAAAAATTCCGAAAATAAATTTCGAAGAGTTATAAGCAAAGAGCCTTGGAAAATTCCTTAAAAAACCCAAAAGTCAAAATGAATGTTGAAATTTAGCAACTTATATTTACCCAACCTATACAAAGGAGGTGTTGTTAGATAGGCCTTGATGAGGGCTATCTATATCTGTAACTATGTCAAGTTTGAGGAGAAGCGTTATCGAATAATTCGACAAAAACCTCGAAAATTTAGCAATTTAGAAATTCAAAATTTTTCTAAGTCCAGAAATTAAAATTTTTCTTTGTTTTTTCAGGTTATTTTCTTCCCACGGGACGCAGGAGTGTCTACAAAGATGATATCAACAAAAAACAAAGATACTAGCAGCTGTTTTCAATGAAAATTTCGCACAAATGTTCTAAATGTTCACCCCTAAGGTAGACTTTTGAACGTAAACAAACAATGCCGAATTTTTTGTAGGTCAATTTCCCAATTTTCCGTCAGGCGGATCCGGACGAAAGTGGTGTCTTTCGACGGGTAATTAACAGGGCTATCTAAATATATATAATTGATAATTTGGAAAAGAAAGGCTATCGAATTAATCGACAAAAACCTCAAAAATGACTAAAATTGAAATTTAAATGTCGAATTTCTAAGATTATATTTACCAGATTTACTTAAAAGAGGTGTTGTTAGATAGGTCGTGACGCGAGCTATCTAGATATGTATAATTAATTGTTTAGAAAAAATAAGGGGGCAAGTTATTAAACGAAAATCGCAGAAAATTTTCGAAAAAACGGTAAATTGAGATTTGTATGTTGTAAATTTAGTACTTTTATTAACCGAATGTTAATAAAAGAGGTGTTATTAGATAGACCTTGACGAGTTCTATCTAAATATATATAATTAAAAATTCCGAAAATAAATTTCGAAGAGTTATAAGCAAAGAGCCTTGGAAAATTCCTTAAAAAACCCAAAAGTCAAAATGAATGTTGAAATTTAGCAACTTATATTTACCCAACCTATACAAAGGAGGTGTTGTTAGATAGGCCTTGATGAGGGCTATCTATATCTGTAACTATGTCAAGTTTGAGGAGAAGCGTTATCGAATAATTCGACAAAAACCTCGAAAATTTAGCAATTTAGAAATTCAAAATTTTTCTAAGTCCAGAAATTAAAATTTTTCTTTGTTTTTTCAGGTTATTTTCTTCCCACGGGACGCAGGAGTGTCTACAAAGATGATATCAACAAAAAACAAAGATACTAGCAGCTGTTTTCAATGAAAATTTCGCACAAATGTTCTAAATGTTCACCCCTAAGGTAGACTTTTGAACGTAAACAAACAATGCCGAATTTTTTGTAGGTCAATTTCCCAATTTTCCGTCAGGCGGATCCGGACGAAAGTGGTGTCTTTCGACGGGTAATTAACAGGGCTATCTAAATATATATAATTGATAATTTGGAAAAGAAAGGCTATCGAATTAATCGACAAAAACCTCAAAAATGACTAAAATTGAAATTTAAATGTCGAATTTCTAAGATTATATTTACCAGATTTACTTAAAAGAGGTGTTGTTAGATAGGTCGTGACGCGAGCTATCTAGATATGTATAATTAATTGTTTAGAAAAAATAAGGGGGCAAGTTATTAAACGAAAATCGCAGAAAATTTTCGAAAAAACGGTAAATTGAGATTTGTATGTTGTAAATTTAGTACTTTTATTAACCGAATGTTAATAAAAGAGGTGTTATTAGATAGACCTTGACGAGTTCTATCTAAATATATATAATTAAAAATTCCGAAAATAAATTTCGAAGAGTTATAAGCAAAGAGCCTTGGAAAATTCCTTAAAAAACCCAAAAGTCAAAATGAATGTTGAAATTTAGCAACTTATATTTACCCAACCTATACAAAGGAGGTGTTGTTAGATAGGCCTTGATGAGGGCTATCTATATCTGTAACTATGTCAAGTTTGAGGAGAAGCGTTATCGAATAATTCGACAAAAACCTCGAAAATTTAGCAATTTAGAAATTCAAAATTTTTCTAAGTCCAGAAATTAAAATTTTTCTTTGTTTTTTCAGGTTATTTTCTTCCCACGGGACGCAGGAGTGTCTACAAAGATGATATCAACAAAAAACAAAGATACTAGCAGCTGTTTTCAATGAAAATTTCGCACAAATGTTCTAAATGTTCACCCCTAAGGTAGACTTTTGAACGTAAACAAACAATGCCGAATTTTTTGTAGGTCAATTTCCCAATTTTCCGTCAGGCGGATCCGGACGAAAGTGGTGTCTTTCGACGGGTAATTAACAGGGCTATCTAAATATATATAATTGATAATTTGGAAAAGAAAGGCTATCGAATTAATCGACAAAAACCTCAAAAATGACTAAAATTGAAATTTAAATGTCGAATTTCTAAGATTATATTTACCAGATTTACTTAAAAGAGGTGTTGTTAGATAGGTCGTGACGCGAGCTATCTAGATATGTATAATTAATTGTTTAGAAAAAATAAGGGGGCAAGTTATTAAACGAAAATCGCAGAAAATTTTCGAAAAAACGGTAAATTGAGATTTGTATGTTGTAAATTTAGTACTTTTATTAACCGAATGTTAATAAAAGAGGTGTTATTAGATAGACCTTGACGAGTTCTATCTAAATATATATAATTAAAAATTCCGAAAATAAATTTCGAAGAGTTATAAGCAAAGAGCCTTGGAAAATTCCTTAAAAAACCCAAAAGTCAAAATGAATGTTGAAATTTAGCAACTTATATTTACCCAACCTATACAAAGGAGGTGTTGTTAGATAGGCCTTGATGAGGGCTATCTATATCTGTAACTATGTCAAGTTTGAGGAGAAGCGTTATCGAATAATTCGACAAAAACCTCGAAAATTTAGCAATTTAGAAATTCAAAATTTTTCTAAGTCCAGAAATTAAAATTTTTCTTTGTTTTTTCAGGTTATTTTCTTCCCACGGGACGCAGGAGTGTCTACAAAGATGATATCAACAAAAAACAAAGATACTAGCAGCTGTTTTCAATGAAAATTTCGCACAAATGTTCTAAATGTTCACCCCTAAGGTAGACTTTTGAACGTAAACAAACAATGCCGAATTTTTTGTAGGTCAATTTCCCAATTTTCCGTCAGGCGGATCCGGACGAAAGTGGTGTCTTTCGACGGGTAATTAACAGGGCTATCTAAATATATATAATTGATAATTTGGAAAAGAAAGGCTATCGAATTAATCGACAAAAACCTCAAAAATGACTAAAATTGAAATTTAAATGTCGAATTTCTAAGATTATATTTACCAGATTTACTTAAAAGAGGTGTTGTTAGATAGGTCGTGACGCGAGCTATCTAGATATGTATAATTAATTGTTTAGAAAAAATAAGGGGGCAAGTTATTAAACGAAAATCGCAGAAAATTTTCGAAAAAACGGTAAATTGAGATTTGTATGTTGTAAATTTAGTACTTTTATTAACCGAATGTTAATAAAAGAGGTGTTATTAGATAGACCTTGACGAGTTCTATCTAAATATATATAATTAAAAATTCCGAAAATAAATTTCGAAGAGTTATAAGCAAAGAGCCTTGGAAAATTCCTTAAAAAACCCAAAAGTCAAAATGAATGTTGAAATTTAGCAACTTATATTTACCCAACCTATACAAAGGAGGTGTTGTTAGATAGGCCTTGATGAGGGCTATCTATATCTGTAACTATGTCAAGTTTGAGGAGAAGCGTTATCGAATAATTCGACAAAAACCTCGAAAATTTAGCAATTTAGAAATTCAAAATTTTTCTAAGTCCAGAAATTAAAATTTTTCTTTGTTTTTTCAGGTTATTTTCTTCCCACGGGACGCAGGAGTGTCTACAAAGATGATATCAACAAAAAACAAAGATACTAGCAGCTGTTTTCAATGAAAATTTCGCACAAATGTTCTAAATGTTCACCCCTAAGGTAGACTTTTGAACGTAAACAAACAATGCCGAATTTTTTGTAGGTCAATTTCCCAATTTTCCGTCAGGCGGATCCGGACGAAAGTGGTGTCTTTCGACGGGTAATTAACAGGGCTATCTAAATATATATAATTGATAATTTGGAAAAGAAAGGCTATCGAATTAATCGACAAAAACCTCAAAAATGACTAAAATTGAAATTTAAATGTCGAATTTCTAAGATTATATTTACCAGATTTACTTAAAAGAGGTGTTGTTAGATAGGTCGTGACGCGAGCTATCTAGATATGTATAATTAATTGTTTAGAAAAAATAAGGGGGCAAGTTATTAAACGAAAATCGCAGAAAATTTTCGAAAAAACGGTAAATTGAGATTTGTATGTTGTAAATTTAGTACTTTTATTAACCGAATGTTAATAAAAGAGGTGTTATTAGATAGACCTTGACGAGTTCTATCTAAATATATATAATTAAAAATTCCGAAAATAAATTTCGAAGAGTTATAAGCAAAGAGCCTTGGAAAATTCCTTAAAAAACCCAAAAGTCAAAATGAATGTTGAAATTTAGCAACTTATATTTACCCAACCTATACAAAGGAGGTGTTGTTAGATAGGCCTTGATGAGGGCTATCTATATCTGTAACTATGTCAAGTTTGAGGAGAAGCGTTATCGAATAATTCGACAAAAACCTCGAAAATTTAGCAATTTAGAAATTCAAAATTTTTCTAAGTCCAGAAATTAAAATTTTTCTTTGTTTTTTCAGGTTATTTTCTTCCCACGGGACGCAGGAGTGTCTACAAAGATGATATCAACAAAAAACAAAGATACTAGCAGCTGTTTTCAATGAAAATTTCGCACAAATGTTCTAAATGTTCACCCCTAAGGTAGACTTTTGAACGTAAACAAACAATGCCGAATTTTTTGTAGGTCAATTTCCCAATTTTCCGTCAGGCGGATCCGGACGAAAGTGGTGTCTTTCGACGGGTAATTAACAGGGCTATCTAAATATATATAATTGATAATTTGGAAAAGAAAGGCTATCGAATTAATCGACAAAAACCTCAAAAATGACTAAAATTGAAATTTAAATGTCGAATTTCTAAGATTATATTTACCAGATTTACTTAAAAGAGGTGTTGTTAGATAGGTCGTGACGCGAGCTATCTAGATATGTATAATTAATTGTTTAGAAAAAATAAGGGGGCAAGTTATTAAACGAAAATCGCAGAAAATTTTCGAAAAAACGGTAAATTGAGATTTGTATGTTGTAAATTTAGTACTTTTATTAACCGAATGTTAATAAAAGAGGTGTTATTAGATAGACCTTGACGAGTTCTATCTAAATATATATAATTAAAAATTCCGAAAATAAATTTCGAAGAGTTATAAGCAAAGAGCCTTGGAAAATTCCTTAAAAAACCCAAAAGTCAAAATGAATGTTGAAATTTAGCAACTTATATTTACCCAACCTATACAAAGGAGGTGTTGTTAGATAGGCCTTGATGAGGGCTATCTATATCTGTAACTATGTCAAGTTTGAGGAGAAGCGTTATCGAATAATTCGACAAAAACCTCGAAAATTTAGCAATTTAGAAATTCAAAATTTTTCTAAGTCCAGAAATTAAAATTTTTCTTTGTTTTTTCAGGTTATTTTCTTCCCACGGGACGCAGGAGTGTCTACAAAGATGATATCAACAAAAAACAAAGATACTAGCAGCTGTTTTCAATGAAAATTTCGCACAAATGTTCTAAATGTTCACCCCTAAGGTAGACTTTTGAACGTAAACAAACAATGCCGAATTTTTTGTAGGTCAATTTCCCAATTTTCCGTCAGGCGGATCCGGACGAAAGTGGTGTCTTTCGACGGGTAATTAACAGGGCTATCTAAATATATATAATTGATAATTTGGAAAAGAAAGGCTATCGAATTAATCGACAAAAACCTCAAAAATGACTAAAATTGAAATTTAAATGTCGAATTTCTAAGATTATATTTACCAGATTTACTTAAAAGAGGTGTTGTTAGATAGGTCGTGACGCGAACTATCTAGATATGTATAATTAATTGTTTAGAAAAAATAAGGGGGCAAGTTATTAAACGAAAATCGCAGAAAATTTTCGAAAAAACGGTAAATTGAGATTTGTATGTTGTAAATTTAGTACTTTTATTAACCGAATGTTAATAAAAGAGGTGTTATTAGATAGACCTTGACGAGTTCTATCTAAATATATATAATTAAAAATTCCGAAAATAAATTTCGAAGAGTTATAAGCAAAGAGCCTTGGAAAATTCCTTAAAAAACCCAAAAGTCAAAATGAATGTTGAAATTTAGCAACTTATATTTACCCAACCTATACAAAGGAGGTGTTGTTAGATAGGCCTTGATGAGGGCTATCTATATCTGTAACTATGTCAAGTTTGAGGAGAAGCGTTATCGAATAATTCGACAAAAACCTCGAAAATTTAGCAATTTAGAAATTCAAAATTTTTCTAAGTCCAGAAATTAAAATTTTTCTTTGTTTTTTCAGGTTATTTTCTTCCCACGGGACGCAGGAGTGTCTACAAAGATGATATCAACAAAAAACAAAGATACTAGCAGCTGTTTTCAATGAAAATTTCGCACAAATGTTCTAAATGTTCACCCCTAAGGTAGACTTTTGAACGTAAACAAACAATGCCGAATTTTTTGTAGGTCAATTTCCCAATTTTCCGTCAGGCGGATCCGGACGAAAGTGGTGTCTTTCGACGGGTAATTAACAGGGCTATCTAAATATATATAATTGATAATTTGGAAAAGAAAGGCTATCGAATTAATCGACAAAAACCTCAAAAATGACTAAAATTGAAATTTAAATGTCGAATTTCTAAGATTATATTTACCAGATTTACTTAAAAGAGGTGTTGTTAGATAGGTCGTGACGCGAACTATCTAGATATGTATAATTAATTGTTTAGAAAAAATAAGGGGGCAAGTTATTAAACGAAAATCGCAGAAAATTTTCGAAAAAACGGTAAATTGAGATTTGTATGTTGTAAATTTAGTACTTTTATTAACCGAATGTTAATAAAAGAGGTGTTATTAGATAGACCTTGACGAGTTCTATCTAAATATATATAATTAAAAATTCCGAAAATAAATTTCGAAGAGTTATAAGCAAAGAGCCTTGGAAAATTCCTTAAAAAACCCAAAAGTCAAAATGAATGTTGAAATTTAGCAACTTATATTTACCCAACCTATACAAAGGAGGTGTTGTTAGATAGGCCTTGATGAGGGCTATCTATATCTGTAACTATGTCAAGTTTGAGGAGAAGCGTTATCGAATAATTCGACAAAAACCTCGAAAATTTAGCAATTTAGAAATTCAAAATTTTTCTAAGTCCAGAAATTAAAATTTTTCTTTGTTTTTTCAGGTTATTTTCTTCCCACGGGACGCAGGAGTGTCTACAAAGATGATATCAACAAAAAACAAAGATACTAGCAGCTGTTTTCAATGAAAATTTCGCACAAATGTTCTAAATGTTCACCCCTAAGGTAGACTTTTGAACGTAAACAAACAATGCCGAATTTTTTGTAGGTCAATTTCCCAATTTTCCGTCAGGCGGATCCGGACGAAAGTGGTGTCTTTCGACGGGTAATTAACAGGGCTATCTAAATATATATAATTGATAATTTGGAAAAGAAAGGCTATCGAATTAATCGACAAAAACCTCAAAAATGACTAAAATTGAAATTTAAATGTCGAATTTCTAAGATTATATTTACCAGATTTACTTAAAAGAGGTGTTGTTAGATAGGTCGTGACGCGAGCTATCTAGATATGTATAATTAATTGTTTAGAAAAAATAAGGGGGCAAGTTATTAAACGAAAATCGCAGAAAATTTTCGAAAAAACGGTAAATTGAGATTTGTATGTTGTAAATTTAGTACTTTTATTAACCGAATGTTAATAAAAGAGGTGTTATTAGATAGACCTTGACGAGTTCTATCTAAATATATATAATTAAAAATTCCGAAAATAAATTTCGAAGAGTTATAAGCAAAGAGCCTTGGAAAATTCCTTAAAAAACCCAAAAGTCAAAATGAATGTTGAAATTTAGCAACTTATATTTACCCAACCTATACAAAGGAGGTGTTGTTAGATAGGCCTTGATGAGGGCTATCTATATCTGTAACTATGTCAAGTTTGAGGAGAAGCGTTATCGAATAATTCGACAAAAACCTCGAAAATTTAGCAATTTAGAAATTCAAAATTTTTCTAAGTCCAGAAATTAAAATTTTTCTTTGTTTTTTCAGGTTATTTTCTTCCCACGGGACGCAGGAGTGTCTACAAAGATGATATCAACAAAAAACAAAGATACTAGCAGCTGTTTTCAATGAAAATTTCGCACAAATGTTCTAAATGTTCACCCCTAAGGTAGACTTTTGAACGTAAACAAACAATGCCGAATTTTTTGTAGGTCAATTTCCCAATTTTCCGTCAGGCGGATCCGGACGAAAGTGGTGTCTTTCGACGGGTAATTAACAGGGCTATCTAAATATATATAATTGATAATTTGGAAAAGAAAGGCTATCGAATTAATCGACAAAAACCTCAAAAATGACTAAAATTGAAATTTAAATGTCGAATTTCTAAGATTATATTTACCAGATTTACTTAAAAGAGGTGTTGTTAGATAGGTCGTGACGCGAGCTATCTAGATATGTATAATTAATTGTTTAGAAAAAATAAGGGGGCAAGTTATTAAACGAAAATCGCAGAAAATTTTCGAAAAAACGGTAAATTGAGATTTGTATGTTGTAAATTTAGTACTTTTATTAACCGAATGTTAATAAAAGAGGTGTTATTAGATAGACCTTGACGAGTTCTATCTAAATATATATAATTAAAAATTCCGAAAATAAATTTCGAAGAGTTATAAGCAAAGAGCCTTGGAAAATTCCTTAAAAAACCCAAAAGTCAAAATGAATGTTGAAATTTAGCAACTTATATTTACCCAACCTATACAAAGGAGGTGTTGTTAGATAGGCCTTGATGAGGGCTATCTATATCTGTAACTATGTCAAGTTTGAGGAGAAGCGTTATCGAATAATTCGACAAAAACCTCGAAAATTTAGCAATTTAGAAATTCAAAATTTTTCTAAGTCCAGAAATTAAAATTTTTCTTTGTTTTTTCAGGTTATTTTCTTCCCACGGGACGCAGGAGTGTCTACAAAGATGATATCAACAAAAAACAAAGATACTAGCAGCTGTTTTCAATGAAAATTTCGCACAAATGTTCTAAATGTTCACCCCTAAGGTAGACTTTTGAACGTAAACAAACAATGCCGAATTTTTTGTAGGTCAATTTCCCAATTTTCCGTCAGGCGGATCCGGACGAAAGTGGTGTCTTTCGACGGGTAATTAACAGGGCTATCTAAATATATATAATTGATAATTTGGAAAAGAAAGGCTATCGAATTAATCGACAAAAACCTCAAAAATGACTAAAATTGAAATTTAAATGTCGAATTTCTAAGATTATATTTACCAGATTTACTTAAAAGAGGTGTTGTTAGATAGGTCGTGACGCGAACTATCTAGATATGTATAATTAATTGTTTAGAAAAAATAAGGGGGCAAGTTATTAAACGAAAATCGCAGAAAATTTTCGAAAAAACGGTAAATTGAGATTTGTATGTTGTAAATTTAGTACTTTTATTAACCGAATGTTAATAAAAGAGGTGTTATTAGATAGACCTTGACGAGTTCTATCTAAATATATATAATTAAAAATTCCGAAAATAAATTTCGAAGAGTTATAAGCAAAGAGCCTTGGAAAATTCCTTAAAAAACCCAAAAGTCAAAATGAATGTTGAAATTTAGCAACTTATATTTACCCAACCTATACAAAGGAGGTGTTGTTAGATAGGCCTTGATGAGGGCTATCTATATCTGTAACTATGTCAAGTTTGAGGAGAAGCGTTATCGAATAATTCGACAAAAACCTCGAAAATTTAGCAATTTAGAAATTCAAAATTTTTCTAAGTCCAGAAATTAAAATTTTTCTTTGTTTTTTCAGGTTATTTTCTTCCCACGGGACGCAGGAGTGTCTACAAAGATGATATCAACAAAAAACAAAGATACTAGCAGCTGTTTTCAATGAAAATTTCGCACAAATGTTCTAAATGTTCACCCCTAAGGTAGACTTTTGAACGTAAACAAACAATGCCGAATTTTTTGTAGGTCAATTTCCCAATTTTCCGTCAGGCGGATCCGGACGAAAGTGGTGTCTTTCGACGGGTAATTAACAGGGCTATCTAAATATATATAATTGATAATTTGGAAAAGAAAGGCTATCGAATTAATCGACAAAAACCTCAAAAATGACTAAAATTGAAATTTAAATGTCGAATTTCTAAGATTATATTTACCAGATTTACTTAAAAGAGGTGTTGTTAGATAGGTCGTGACGCGAACTATCTAGATATGTATAATTAATTGTTTAGAAAAAATAAGGGGGCAAGTTATTAAACGAAAATCGCAGAAAATTTTCGAAAAAACGGTAAATTGAGATTTGTATGTTGTAAATTTAGTACTTTTATTAACCGAATGTTAATAAAAGAGGTGTTATTAGATAGACCTTGACGAGTTCTATCTAAATATATATAATTAAAAATTCCGAAAATAAATTTCGAAGAGTTATAAGCAAAGAGCCTTGGAAAATTCCTTAAAAAACCCAAAAGTCAAAATGAATGTTGAAATTTAGCAACTTATATTTACCCAACCTATACAAAGGAGGTGTTGTTAGATAGGCCTTGATGAGGGCTATCTATATCTGTAACTATGTCAAGTTTGAGGAGAAGCGTTATCGAATAATTCGACAAAAACCTCGAAAATTTAGCAATTTAGAAATTCAAAATTTTTCTAAGTCCAGAAATTAAAATTTTTCTTTGTTTTTTCAGGTTATTTTCTTCCCACGGGACGCAGGAGTGTCTACAAAGATGATATCAACAAAAAACAAAGATACTAGCAGCTGTTTTCAATGAAAATTTCGCACAAATGTTCTAAATGTTCACCCCTAAGGTAGACTTTTGAACGTAAACAAACAATGCCGAATTTTTTGTAGGTCAATTTCCCAATTTTCCGTCAGGCGGATCCGGACGAAAGTGGTGTCTTTCGACGGGTAATTAACAGGGCTATCTAAATATATATAATTGATAATTTGGAAAAGAAAGGCTATCGAATTAATCGACAAAAACCTCAAAAATGACTAAAATTGAAATTTAAATGTCGAATTTCTAAGATTATATTTACCAGATTTACTTAAAAGAGGTGTTGTTAGATAGGTCGTGACGCGAGCTATCTAGATATGTATAATTAATTGTTTAGAAAAAATAAGGGGGCAAGTTATTAAACGAAAATCGCAGAAAATTTTCGAAAAAACGGTAAATTGAGATTTGTATGTTGTAAATTTAGTACTTTTATTAACCGAATGTTAATAAAAGAGGTGTTATTAGATAGACCTTGACGAGTTCTATCTAAATATATATAATTAAAAATTCCGAAAATAAATTTCGAAGAGTTATAAGCAAAGAGCCTTGGAAAATTCCTTAAAAAACCCAAAAGTCAAAATGAATGTTGAAATTTAGCAACTTATATTTACCCAACCTATACAAAGGAGGTGTTGTTAGATAGGCCTTGATGAGGGCTATCTATATCTGTAACTATGTCAAGTTTGAGGAGAAGCGTTATCGAATAATTCGACAAAAACCTCGAAAATTTAGCAATTTAGAAATTCAAAATTTTTCTAAGTCCAGAAATTAAAATTTTTCTTTGTTTTTTCAGGTTATTTTCTTCCCACGGGACGCAGGAGTGTCTACAAAGATGATATCAACAAAAAACAAAGATACTAGCAGCTGTTTTCAATGAAAATTTCGCACAAATGTTCTAAATGTTCACCCCTAAGGTAGACTTTTGAACGTAAACAAACAATGCCGAATTTTTTGTAGGTCAATTTCCCAATTTTCCGTCAGGCGGATCCGGACGAAAGTGGTGTCTTTCGACGGGTAATTAACAGGGCTATCTAAATATATATAATTGATAATTTGGAAAAGAAAGGCTATCGAATTAATCGACAAAAACCTCAAAAATGACTAAAATTGAAATTTAAATGTCGAATTTCTAAGATTATATTTACCAGATTTACTTAAAAGAGGTGTTGTTAGATAGGTCGTGACGCGAACTATCTAGATATGTATAATTAATTGTTTAGAAAAAATAAGGGGGCAAGTTATTAAACGAAAATCGCAGAAAATTTTCGAAAAAACGGTAAATTGAGATTTGTATGTTGTAAATTTAGTACTTTTATTAACCGAATGTTAATAAAAGAGGTGTTATTAGATAGACCTTGACGAGTTCTATCTAAATATATATAATTAAAAATTCCGAAAATAAATTTCGAAGAGTTATAAGCAAAGAGCCTTGGAAAATTCCTTAAAAAACCCAAAAGTCAAAATGAATGTTGAAATTTAGCAACTTATATTTACCCAACCTATACAAAGGAGGTGTTGTTAGATAGGCCTTGATGAGGGCTATCTATATCTGTAACTATGTCAAGTTTGAGGAGAAGCGTTATCGAATAATTCGACAAAAACCTCGAAAATTTAGCAATTTAGAAATTCAAAATTTTTCTAAGTCCAGAAATTAAAATTTTTCTTTGTTTTTTCAGGTTATTTTCTTCCCACGGGACGCAGGAGTGTCTACAAAGATGATATCAACAAAAAACAAAGATACTAGCAGCTGTTTTCAATGAAAATTTCGCACAAATGTTCTAAATGTTCACCCCTAAGGTAGACTTTTGAACGTAAACAAACAATGCCGAATTTTTTGTAGGTCAATTTCCCAATTTTCCGTCAGGCGGATCCGGACGAAAGTGGTGTCTTTCGACGGGTAATTAACAGGGCTATCTAAATATATATAATTGATAATTTGGAAAAGAAAGGCTATCGAATTAATCGACAAAAACCTCAAAAATGACTAAAATTGAAATTTAAATGTCGAATTTCTAAGATTATATTTACCAGATTTACTTAAAAGAGGTGTTGTTAGATAGGTCGTGACGCGAACTATCTAGATATGTATAATTAATTGTTTAGAAAAAATAAGGGGGCAAGTTATTAAACGAAAATCGCAGAAAATTTTCGAAAAAACGGTAAATTGAGATTTGTATGTTGTAAATTTAGTACTTTTATTAACCGAATGTTAATGAAAGAGGTGTTATTAGATAGACCTTGACGAGTTCTATCTAAATATATATAATTAAAAATTCCGAAAATAAATTTCGAAGAGTTATAAGCAAAGAGCCTTGGAAAATTCCTTAAAAAACCCAAAAGTCAAAATGAATGTTGAAATTTAGCAACTTATATTTACCCAACCTATACAAAGGAGGTGTTGTTAGATAGGCCTTGATGAGGGCTATCTATATCTGTAACTATGTCAAGTTTGAGGAGAAGCGTTATCGAATAATTCGACAAAAACCTCGAAAATTTAGCAATTTAGAAATTCAAAATTTTTCTAAGTCCAGAAATTAAAATTTTTCTTTGTTTTTTCAGGTTATTTTCTTCCCACGGGACGCAGGAGTGTCTACAAAGATGATATCAACAAAAAACAAAGATACTAGCAGCTGTTTTCAATGAAAATTTCGCACAAATGTTCTAAATGTTCACCCCTAAGGTAGACTTTTGAACGTAAACAAACAATGCCGAATTTTTTGTAGGTCAATTTCCCAATTTTCCGTCAGGCGGATCCGGACGAAAGTGGTGTCTTTCGACGGGTAATTAACAGGGCTATCTAAATATATATAATTGATAATTTGGAAAAGAAAGGCTATCGAATTAATCGACAAAAACCTCAAAAATGACTAAAATTGAAATTTAAATGTCGAATTTCTAAGATTATATTTACCAGATTTACTTAAAAGAGGTGTTGTTAGATAGGTCGTGACGCGAGCTATCTAGATATGTATAATTAATTGTTTAGAAAAAATAAGGGGGCAAGTTATTAAACGAAAATCGCAGAAAATTTTCGAAAAAACGGTAAATTGAGATTTGTATGTTGTAAATTTAGTACTTTTATTAACCGAATGTTAATAAAAGAGGTGTTATTAGATAGACCTTGACGAGTTCTATCTAAATATATATAATTAAAAATTCCGAAAATAAATTTCGAAGAGTTATAAGCAAAGAGCCTTGGAAAATTCCTTAAAAAACCCAAAAGTCAAAATGAATGTTGAAATTTAGCAACTTATATTTACCCAACCTATACAAAGGAGGTGTTGTTAGATAGGCCTTGATGAGGGCTATCTATATCTGTAACTATGTCAAGTTTGAGGAGAAGCGTTATCGAATAATTCGACAAAAACCTCGAAAATTTAGCAATTTAGAAATTCAAAATTTTTCTAAGTCCAGAAATTAAAATTTTTCTTTGTTTTTTCAGGTTATTTTCTTCCCACGGGACGCAGGAGTGTCTACAAAGATGATATCAACAAAAAACAAAGATACTAGCAGCTGTTTTCAATGAAAATTTCGCACAAATGTTCTAAATGTTCACCCCTAAGGTAGACTTTTGAACGTAAACAAACAATGCCGAATTTTTTGTAGGTCAATTTCCCAATTTTCCGTCAGGCGGATCCGGACGAAAGTGGTGTCTTTCGACGGGTAATTAACAGGGCTATCTAAATATATATAATTGATAATTTGGAAAAGAAAGGCTATCGAATTAATCGACAAAAACCTCAAAAATGACTAAAATTGAAATTTAAATGTCGAATTTCTAAGATTATATTTACCAGATTTACTTAAAAGAGGTGTTGTTAGATAGGTCGTGACGCGAGCTATCTAGATATGTATAATTAATTGTTTAGAAAAAATAAGGGGGCAAGTTATTAAACGAAAATCGCAGAAAATTTTCGAAAAAACGGTAAATTGAGATTTGTATGTTGTAAATTTAGTACTTTTATTAACCGAATGTTAATAAAAGAGGTGTTATTAGATAGACCTTGACGAGTTCTATCTAAATATATATAATTAAAAATTCCGAAAATAAATTTCGAAGAGTTATAAGCAAAGAGCCTTGGAAAATTCCTTAAAAAACCCAAAAGTCAAAATGAATGTTGAAATTTAGCAACTTATATTTACCCAACCTATACAAAGGAGGTGTTGTTAGATAGGCCTTGATGAGGGCTATCTATATCTGTAACTATGTCAAGTTTGAGGAGAAGCGTTATCGAATAATTCGACAAAAACCTCGAAAATTTAGCAATTTAGAAATTCAAAATTTTTCTAAGTCCAGAAATTAAAATTTTTCTTTGTTTTTTCAGGTTATTTTCTTCCCACGGGACGCAGGAGTGTCTACAAAGATGATATCAACAAAAAACAAAGATACTAGCAGCTGTTTTCAATGAAAATTTCGCACAAATGTTCTAAATGTTCACCCCTAAGGTAGACTTTTGAACGTAAACAAACAATGCCGAATTTTTTGTAGGTCAATTTCCCAATTTTCCGTCAGGCGGATCCGGACGAAAGTGGTGTCTTTCGACGGGTAATTAACAGGGCTATCTAAATATATATAATTGATAATTTGGAAAAGAAAGGCTATCGAATTAATCGACAAAAACCTCAAAAATGACTAAAATTGAAATTTAAATGTCGAATTTCTAAGATTATATTTACCAGATTTACTTAAAAGAGGTGTTGTTAGATAGGTCGTGACGCGAACTATCTAGATATGTATAATTAATTGTTTAGAAAAAATAAGGGGGCAAGTTATTAAACGAAAATCGCAGAAAATTTTCGAAAAAACGGTAAATTGAGATTTGTATGTTGTAAATTTAGTACTTTTATTAACCGAATGTTAATGAAAGAGGTGTTATTAGATAGACCTTGACGAGTTCTATCTAAATATATATAATTAAAAATTCCGAAAATAAATTTCGAAGAGTTATAAGCAAAGAGCCTTGGAAAATTCCTTAAAAAACCCAAAAGTCAAAATGAATGTTGAAATTTAGCAACTTATATTTACCCAACCTATACAAAGGAGGTGTTGTTAGATAGGCCTTGATGAGGGCTATCTATATCTGTAACTATGTCAAGTTTGAGGAGAAGCGTTATCGAATAATTCGACAAAAACCTCGAAAATTTAGCAATTTAGAAATTCAAAATTTTTCTAAGTCCAGAAATTAAAATTTTTCTTTGTTTTTTCAGGTTATTTTCTTCCCACGGGACGCAGGAGTGTCTACAAAGATGATATCAACAAAAAACAAAGATACTAGCAGCTGTTTTCAATGAAAATTTCGCACAAATGTTCTAAATGTTCACCCCTAAGGTAGACTTTTGAACGTAAACAAACAATGCCGAATTTTTTGTAGGTCAATTTCCCAATTTTCCGTCAGGCGGATCCGGACGAAAGTGGTGTCTTTCGACGGGTAATTAACAGGGCTATCTAAATATATATAATTGATAATTTGGAAAAGAAAGGCTATCGAATTAATCGACAAAAACCTCAAAAATGACTAAAATTGAAATTTAAATGTCGAATTTCTAAGATTATATTTACCAGATTTACTTAAAAGAGGTGTTGTTAGATAGGTCGTGACGCGAGCTATCTAGATATGTATAATTAATTGTTTAGAAAAAATAAGGGGGCAAGTTATTAAACGAAAATCGCAGAAAATTTTCGAAAAAACGGTAAATTGAGATTTGTATGTTGTAAATTTAGTACTTTTATTAACCGAATGTTAATAAAAGAGGTGTTATTAGATAGACCTTGACGAGTTCTATCTAAATATATATAATTAAAAATTCCGAAAATAAATTTCGAAGAGTTATAAGCAAAGAGCCTTGGAAAATTCCTTAAAAAACCCAAAAGTCAAAATGAATGTTGAAATTTAGCAACTTATATTTACCCAACCTATACAAAGGAGGTGTTGTTAGATAGGCCTTGATGAGGGCTATCTATATCTGTAACTATGTCAAGTTTGAGGAGAAGCGTTATCGAATAATTCGACAAAAACCTCGAAAATTTAGCAATTTAGAAATTCAAAATTTTTCTAAGTCCAGAAATTAAAATTTTTCTTTGTTTTTTCAGGTTATTTTCTTCCCACGGGACGCAGGAGTGTCTACAAAGATGATATCAACAAAAAACAAAGATACTAGCAGCTGTTTTCAATGAAAATTTCGCACAAATGTTCTAAATGTTCACCCCTAAGGTAGACTTTTGAACGTAAACAAACAATGCCGAATTTTTTGTAGGTCAATTTCCCAATTTTCCGTCAGGCGGATCCGGACGAAAGTGGTGTCTTTCGACGGGTAATTAACAGGGCTATCTAAATATATATAATTGATAATTTGGAAAAGAAAGGCTATCGAATTAATCGACAAAAACCTCAAAAATGACTAAAATTGAAATTTAAATGTCGAATTTCTAAGATTATATTTACCAGATTTACTTAAAAGAGGTGTTGTTAGATAGGTCGTGACGCGAACTATCTAGATATGTATAATTAATTGTTTAGAAAAAATAAGGGGGCAAGTTATTAAACGAAAATCGCAGAAAATTTTCGAAAAAACGGTAAATTGAGATTTGTATGTTGTAAATTTAGTACTTTTATTAACCGAATGTTAATAAAAGAGGTGTTATTAGATAGACCTTGACGAGTTCTATCTAAATATATATAATTAAAAATTCCGAAAATAAATTTCGAAGAGTTATAAGCAAAGAGCCTTGGAAAATTCCTTAAAAAACCCAAAAGTCAAAATGAATGTTGAAATTTAGCAACTTATATTTACCCAACCTATACAAAGGAGGTGTTGTTAGATAGGCCTTGATGAGGGCTATCTATATCTGTAACTATGTCAAGTTTGAGGAGAAGCGTTATCGAATAATTCGACAAAAACCTCGAAAATTTAGCAATTTAGAAATTCAAAATTTTTCTAAGTCCAGAAATTAAAATTTTTCTTTGTTTTTTCAGGTTATTTTCTTCCCACGGGACGCAGGAGTGTCTACAAAGATGATATCAACAAAAAACAAAGATACTAGCAGCTGTTTTCAATGAAAATTTCGCACAAATGTTCTAAATGTTCACCCCTAAGGTAGACTTTTGAACGTAAACAAACAATGCCGAATTTTTTGTAGGTCAATTTCCCAATTTTCCGTCAGGCGGATCCGGACGAAAGTGGTGTCTTTCGACGGGTAATTAACAGGGCTATCTAAATATATATAATTGATAATTTGGAAAAGAAAGGCTATCGAATTAATCGACAAAAACCTCAAAAATGACTAAAATTGAAATTTAAATGTCGAATTTCTAAGATTATATTTACCAGATTTACTTAAAAGAGGTGTTGTTAGATAGGTCGTGACGCGAACTATCTAGATATGTATAATTAATTGTTTAGAAAAAATAAGGGGGCAAGTTATTAAACGAAAATCGCAGAAAATTTTCGAAAAAACGGTAAATTGAGATTTGTATGTTGTAAATTTAGTACTTTTATTAACCGAATGTTAATAAAAGAGGTGTTATTAGATAGACCTTGACGAGTTCTATCTAAATATATATAATTAAAAATTCCGAAAATAAATTTCGAAGAGTTATAAGCAAAGAGCCTTGGAAAATTCCTTAAAAAACCCAAAAGTCAAAATGAATGTTGAAATTTAGCAACTTATATTTACCCAACCTATACAAAGGAGGTGTTGTTAGATAGGCCTTGATGAGGGCTATCTATATCTGTAACTATGTCAAGTTTGAGGAGAAGCGTTATCGAATAATTCGACAAAAACCTCGAAAATTTAGCAATTTAGAAATTCAAAATTTTTCTAAGTCCAGAAATTAAAATTTTTCTTTGTTTTTTCAGGTTATTTTCTTCCCACGGGACGCAGGAGTGTCTACAAAGATGATATCAACAAAAAACAAAGATACTAGCAGCTGTTTTCAATGAAAATTTCGCACAAATGTTCTAAATGTTCACCCCTAAGGTAGACTTTTGAACGTAAACAAACAATGCCGAATTTTTTGTAGGTCAATTTCCCAATTTTCCGTCAGGCGGATCCGGACGAAAGTGGTGTCTTTCGACGGGTAATTAACAGGGCTATCTAAATATATATAATTGATAATTTGGAAAAGAAAGGCTATCGAATTAATCGACAAAAACCTCAAAAATGACTAAAATTGAAATTTAAATGTCGAATTTCTAAGATTATATTTACCAGATTTACTTAAAAGAGGTGTTGTTAGATAGGTCGTGACGCGAGCTATCTAGATATGTATAATTAATTGTTTAGAAAAAATAAGGGGGCAAGTTATTAAACGAAAATCGCAGAAAATTTTCGAAAAAACGGTAAATTGAGATTTGTATGTTGTAAATTTAGTACTTTTATTAACCGAATGTTAATAAAAGAGGTGTTATTAGATAGACCTTGACGAGTTCTATCTAAATATATATAATTAAAAATTCCGAAAATAAATTTCGAAGAGTTATAAGCAAAGAGCCTTGGAAAATTCCTTAAAAAACCCAAAAGTCAAAATGAATGTTGAAATTTAGCAACTTATATTTACCCAACCTATACAAAGGAGGTGTTGTTAGATAGGCCTTGATGAGGGCTATCTATATCTGTAACTATGTCAAGTTTGAGGAGAAGCGTTATCGAATAATTCGACAAAAACCTCGAAAATTTAGCAATTTAGAAATTCAAAATTTTTCTAAGTCCAGAAATTAAAATTTTTCTTTGTTTTTTCAGGTTATTTTCTTCCCACGGGACGCAGGAGTGTCTACAAAGATGATATCAACAAAAAACAAAGATACTAGCAGCTGTTTTCAATGAAAATTTCGCACAAATGTTCTAAATGTTCACCCCTAAGGTAGACTTTTGAACGTAAACAAACAATGCCGAATTTTTTGTAGGTCAATTTCCCAATTTTCCGTCAGGCGGATCCGGACGAAAGTGGTGTCTTTCGACGGGTAATTAACAGGGCTATCTAAATATATATAATTGATAATTTGGAAAAGAAAGGCTATCGAATTAATCGACAAAAACCTCAAAAATGACTAAAATTGAAATTTAAATGTCGAATTTCTAAGATTATATTTACCAGATTTACTTAAAAGAGGTGTTGTTAGATAGGTCGTGACGCGAACTATCTAGATATGTATAATTAATTGTTTAGAAAAAATAAGGGGGCAAGTTATTAAACGAAAATCGCAGAAAATTTTCGAAAAAACGGTAAATTGAGATTTGTATGTTGTAAATTTAGTACTTTTATTAACCGAATGTTAATAAAAGAGGTGTTATTAGATAGACCTTGACGAGTTCTATCTAAATATATATAATTAAAAATTCCGAAAATAAATTTCGAAGAGTTATAAGCAAAGAGCCTTGGAAAATTCCTTAAAAAACCCAAAAGTCAAAATGAATGTTGAAATTTAGCAACTTATATTTACCCAACCTATACAAAGGAGGTGTTGTTAGATAGGCCTTGATGAGGGCTATCTATATCTGTAACTATGTCAAGTTTGAGGAGAAGCGTTATCGAATAATTCGACAAAAACCTCGAAAATTTAGCAATTTAGAAATTCAAAATTTTTCTAAGTCCAGAAATTAAAATTTTTCTTTGTTTTTTCAGGTTATTTTCTTCCCACGGGACGCAGGAGTGTCTACAAAGATGATATCAACAAAAAACAAAGATACTAGCAGCTGTTTTCAATGAAAATTTCGCACAAATGTTCTAAATGTTCACCCCTAAGGTAGACTTTTGAACGTAAACAAACAATGCCGAATTTTTTGTAGGTCAATTTCCCAATTTTCCGTCAGGCGGATCCGGACGAAAGTGGTGTCTTTCGACGGGTAATTAACAGGGCTATCTAAATATATATAATTGATAATTTGGAAAAGAAAGGCTATCGAATTAATCGACAAAAACCTCAAAAATGACTAAAATTGAAATTTAAATGTCGAATTTCTAAGATTATATTTACCAGATTTACTTAAAAGAGGTGTTGTTAGATAGGTCGTGACGCGAACTATCTAGATATGTATAATTAATTGTTTAGAAAAAATAAGGGGGCAAGTTATTAAACGAAAATCGCAGAAAATTTTCGAAAAAACGGTAAATTGAGATTTGTATGTTGTAAATTTAGTACTTTTATTAACCGAATGTTAATGAAAGAGGTGTTATTAGATAGACCTTGACGAGTTCTATCTAAATATATATAATTAAAAATTCCGAAAATAAATTTCGAAGAGTTATAAGCAAAGAGCCTTGGAAAATTCCTTAAAAAACCCAAAAGTCAAAATGAATGTTGAAATTTAGCAACTTATATTTACCCAACCTATACAAAGGAGGTGTTGTTAGATAGGCCTTGATGAGGGCTATCTATATCTGTAACTATGTCAAGTTTGAGGAGAAGCGTTATCGAATAATTCGACAAAAACCTCGAAAATTTAGCAATTTAGAAATTCAAAATTTTTCTAAGTCCAGAAATTAAAATTTTTCTTTGTTTTTTCAGGTTATTTTCTTCCCACGGGACGCAGGAGTGTCTACAAAGATGATATCAACAAAAAACAAAGATACTAGCAGCTGTTTTCAATGAAAATTTCGCACAAATGTTCTAAATGTTCACCCCTAAGGTAGACTTTTGAACGTAAACAAACAATGCCGAATTTTTTGTAGGTCAATTTCCCAATTTTCCGTCAGGCGGATCCGGACGAAAGTGGTGTCTTTCGACGGGTAATTAACAGGGCTATCTAAATATATATAATTGATAATTTGGAAAAGAAAGGCTATCGAATTAATCGACAAAAACCTCAAAAATGACTAAAATTGAAATTTAAATGTCGAATTTCTAAGATTATATTTACCAGATTTACTTAAAAGAGGTGTTGTTAGATAGGTCGTGACGCGAGCTATCTAGATATGTATAATTAATTGTTTAGAAAAAATAAGGGGGCAAGTTATTAAACGAAAATCGCAGAAAATTTTCGAAAAAACGGTAAATTGAGATTTGTATGTTGTAAATTTAGTACTTTTATTAACCGAATGTTAATAAAAGAGGTGTTATTAGATAGACCTTGACGAGTTCTATCTAAATATATATAATTAAAAATTCCGAAAATAAATTTCGAAGAGTTATAAGCAAAGAGCCTTGGAAAATTCCTTAAAAAACCCAAAAGTCAAAATGAATGTTGAAATTTAGCAACTTATATTTACCCAACCTATACAAAGGAGGTGTTGTTAGATAGGCCTTGATGAGGGCTATCTATATCTGTAACTATGTCAAGTTTGAGGAGAAGCGTTATCGAATAATTCGACAAAAACCTCGAAAATTTAGCAATTTAGAAATTCAAAATTTTTCTAAGTCCAGAAATTAAAATTTTTCTTTGTTTTTTCAGGTTATTTTCTTCCCACGGGACGCAGGAGTGTCTACAAAGATGATATCAACAAAAAACAAAGATACTAGCAGCTGTTTTCAATGAAAATTTCGCACAAATGTTCTAAATGTTCACCCCTAAGGTAGACTTTTGAACGTAAACAAACAATGCCGAATTTTTTGTAGGTCAATTTCCCAATTTTCCGTCAGGCGGATCCGGACGAAAGTGGTGTCTTTCGACGGGTAATTAACAGGGCTATCTAAATATATATAATTGATAATTTGGAAAAGAAAGGCTATCGAATTAATCGACAAAAACCTCAAAAATGACTAAAATTGAAATTTAAATGTCGAATTTCTAAGATTATATTTACCAGATTTACTTAAAAGAGGTGTTGTTAGATAGGTCGTGACGCGAGCTATCTAGATATGTATAATTAATTGTTTAGAAAAAATAAGGGGGCAAGTTATTAAACGAAAATCGCAGAAAATTTTCGAAAAAACGGTAAATTGAGATTTGTATGTTGTAAATTTAGTACTTTTATTAACCGAATGTTAATAAAAGAGGTGTTATTAGATAGACCTTGACGAGTTCTATCTAAATATATATAATTAAAAATTCCGAAAATAAATTTCGAAGAGTTATAAGCAAAGAGCCTTGGAAAATTCCTTAAAAAACCCAAAAGTCAAAATGAATGTTGAAATTTAGCAACTTATATTTACCCAACCTATACAAAGGAGGTGTTGTTAGATAGGCCTTGATGAGGGCTATCTATATCTGTAACTATGTCAAGTTTGAGGAGAAGCGTTATCGAATAATTCGACAAAAACCTCGAAAATTTAGCAATTTAGAAATTCAAAATTTTTCTAAGTCCAGAAATTAAAATTTTTCTTTGTTTTTTCAGGTTATTTTCTTCCCACGGGACGCAGGAGTGTCTACAAAGATGATATCAACAAAAAACAAAGATACTAGCAGCTGTTTTCAATGAAAATTTCGCACAAATGTTCTAAATGTTCACCCCTAAGGTAGACTTTTGAACGTAAACAAACAATGCCGAATTTTTTGTAGGTCAATTTCCCAATTTTCCGTCAGGCGGATCCGGACGAAAGTGGTGTCTTTCGACGGGTAATTAACAGGGCTATCTAAATATATATAATTGATAATTTGGAAAAGAAAGGCTATCGAATTAATCGACAAAAACCTCAAAAATGACTAAAATTGAAATTTAAATGTCGAATTTCTAAGATTATATTTACCAGATTTACTTAAAAGAGGTGTTGTTAGATAGGTCGTGACGCGAACTATCTAGATATGTATAATTAATTGTTTAGAAAAAATAAGGGGGCAAGTTATTAAACGAAAATCGCAGAAAATTTTCGAAAAAACGGTAAATTGAGATTTGTATGTTGTAAATTTAGTACTTTTATTAACCGAATGTTAATGAAAGAGGTGTTATTAGATAGACCTTGACGAGTTCTATCTAAATATATATAATTAAAAATTCCGAAAATAAATTTCGAAGAGTTATAAGCAAAGAGCCTTGGAAAATTCCTTAAAAAACCCAAAAGTCAAAATGAATGTTGAAATTTAGCAACTTATATTTACCCAACCTATACAAAGGAGGTGTTGTTAGATAGGCCTTGATGAGGGCTATCTATATCTGTAACTATGTCAAGTTTGAGGAGAAGCGTTATCGAATAATTCGACAAAAACCTCGAAAATTTAGCAATTTAGAAATTCAAAATTTTTCTAAGTCCAGAAATTAAAATTTTTCTTTGTTTTTTCAGGTTATTTTCTTCCCACGGGACGCAGGAGTGTCTACAAAGATGATATCAACAAAAAACAAAGATACTAGCAGCTGTTTTCAATGAAAATTTCGCACAAATGTTCTAAATGTTCACCCCTAAGGTAGACTTTTGAACGTAAACAAACAATGCCGAATTTTTTGTAGGTCAATTTCCCAATTTTCCGTCAGGCGGATCCGGACGAAAGTGGTGTCTTTCGACGGGTAATTAACAGGGCTATCTAAATATATATAATTGATAATTTGGAAAAGAAAGGCTATCGAATTAATCGACAAAAACCTCAAAAATGACTAAAATTGAAATTTAAATGTCGAATTTCTAAGATTATATTTACCAGATTTACTTAAAAGAGGTGTTGTTAGATAGGTCGTGACGCGAGCTATCTAGATATGTATAATTAATTGTTTAGAAAAAATAAGGGGGCAAGTTATTAAACGAAAATCGCAGAAAATTTTCGAAAAAACGGTAAATTGAGATTTGTATGTTGTAAATTTAGTACTTTTATTAACCGAATGTTAATAAAAGAGGTGTTATTAGATAGACCTTGACGAGTTCTATCTAAATATATATAATTAAAAATTCCGAAAATAAATTTCGAAGAGTTATAAGCAAAGAGCCTTGGAAAATTCCTTAAAAAACCCAAAAGTCAAAATGAATGTTGAAATTTAGCAACTTATATTTACCCAACCTATACAAAGGAGGTGTTGTTAGATAGGCCTTGATGAGGGCTATCTATATCTGTAACTATGTCAAGTTTGAGGAGAAGCGTTATCGAATAATTCGACAAAAACCTCGAAAATTTAGCAATTTAGAAATTCAAAATTTTTCTAAGTCCAGAAATTAAAATTTTTCTTTGTTTTTTCAGGTTATTTTCTTCCCACGGGACGCAGGAGTGTCTACAAAGATGATATCAACAAAAAACAAAGATACTAGCAGCTGTTTTCAATGAAAATTTCGCACAAATGTTCTAAATGTTCACCCCTAAGGTAGACTTTTGAACGTAAACAAACAATGCCGAATTTTTTGTAGGTCAATTTCCCAATTTTCCGTCAGGCGGATCCGGACGAAAGTGGTGTCTTTCGACGGGTAATTAACAGGGCTATCTAAATATATATAATTGATAATTTGGAAAAGAAAGGCTATCGAATTAATCGACAAAAACCTCAAAAATGACTAAAATTGAAATTTAAATGTCGAATTTCTAAGATTATATTTACCAGATTTACTTAAAAGAGGTGTTGTTAGATAGGTCGTGACGCGAACTATCTAGATATGTATAATTAATTGTTTAGAAAAAATAAGGGGGCAAGTTATTAAACGAAAATCGCAGAAAATTTTCGAAAAAACGGTAAATTGAGATTTGTATGTTGTAAATTTAGTACTTTTATTAACCGAATGTTAATAAAAGAGGTGTTATTAGATAGACCTTGACGAGTTCTATCTAAATATATATAATTAAAAATTCCGAAAATAAATTTCGAAGAGTTATAAGCAAAGAGCCTTGGAAAATTCCTTAAAAAACCCAAAAGTCAAAATGAATGTTGAAATTTAGCAACTTATATTTACCCAACCTATACAAAGGAGGTGTTGTTAGATAGGCCTTGATGAGGGCTATCTATATCTGTAACTATGTCAAGTTTGAGGAGAAGCGTTATCGAATAATTCGACAAAAACCTCGAAAATTTAGCAATTTAGAAATTCAAAATTTTTCTAAGTCCAGAAATTAAAATTTTTCTTTGTTTTTTCAGGTTATTTTCTTCCCACGGGACGCAGGAGTGTCTACAAAGATGATATCAACAAAAAACAAAGATACTAGCAGCTGTTTTCAATGAAAATTTCGCACAAATGTTCTAAATGTTCACCCCTAAGGTAGACTTTTGAACGTAAACAAACAATGCCGAATTTTTTGTAGGTCAATTTCCCAATTTTCCGTCAGGCGGATCCGGACGAAAGTGGTGTCTTTCGACGGGTAATTAACAGGGCTATCTAAATATATATAATTGATAATTTGGAAAAGAAAGGCTATCGAATTAATCGACAAAAACCTCAAAAATGACTAAAATTGAAATTTAAATGTCGAATTTCTAAGATTATATTTACCAGATTTACTTAAAAGAGGTGTTGTTAGATAGGTCGTGACGCGAGCTATCTAGATATGTATAATTAATTGTTTAGAAAAAATAAGGGGGCAAGTTATTAAACGAAAATCGCAGAAAATTTTCGAAAAAACGGTAAATTGAGATTTGTATGTTGTAAATTTAGTACTTTTATTAACCGAATGTTAATAAAAGAGGTGTTATTAGATAGACCTTGACGAGTTCTATCTAAATATATATAATTAAAAATTCCGAAAATAAATTTCGAAGAGTTATAAGCAAAGAGCCTTGGAAAATTCCTTAAAAAACCCAAAAGTCAAAATGAATGTTGAAATTTAGCAACTTATATTTACCCAACCTATACAAAGGAGGTGTTGTTAGATAGGCCTTGATGAGGGCTATCTATATCTGTAACTATGTCAAGTTTGAGGAGAAGCGTTATCGAATAATTCGACAAAAACCTCGAAAATTTAGCAATTTAGAAATTCAAAATTTTTCTAAGTCCAGAAATTAAAATTTTTCTTTGTTTTTTCAGGTTATTTTCTTCCCACGGGACGCAGGAGTGTCTACAAAGATGATATCAACAAAAAACAAAGATACTAGCAGCTGTTTTCAATGAAAATTTCGCACAAATGTTCTAAATGTTCACCCCTAAGGTAGACTTTTGAACGTAAACAAACAATGCCGAATTTTTTGTAGGTCAATTTCCCAATTTTCCGTCAGGCGGATCCGGACGAAAGTGGTGTCTTTCGACGGGTAATTAACAGGGCTATCTAAATATATATAATTGATAATTTGGAAAAGAAAGGCTATCGAATTAATCGACAAAAACCTCAAAAATGACTAAAATTGAAATTTAAATGTCGAATTTCTAAGATTATATTTACCAGATTTACTTAAAAGAGGTGTTGTTAGATAGGTCGTGACGCGAACTATCTAGATATGTATAATTAATTGTTTAGAAAAAATAAGGGGGCAAGTTATTAAACGAAAATCGCAGAAAATTTTCGAAAAAACGGTAAATTGAGATTTGTATGTTGTAAATTTAGTACTTTTATTAACCGAATGTTAATAAAAGAGGTGTTATTAGATAGACCTTGACGAGTTCTATCTAAATATATATAATTAAAAATTCCGAAAATAAATTTCGAAGAGTTATAAGCAAAGAGCCTTGGAAAATTCCTTAAAAAACCCAAAAGTCAAAATGAATGTTGAAATTTAGCAACTTATATTTACCCAACCTATACAAAGGAGGTGTTGTTAGATAGGCCTTGATGAGGGCTATCTATATCTGTAACTATGTCAAGTTTGAGGAGAAGCGTTATCGAATAATTCGACAAAAACCTCGAAAATTTAGCAATTTAGAAATTCAAAATTTTTCTAAGTCCAGAAATTAAAATTTTTCTTTGTTTTTTCAGGTTATTTTCTTCCCACGGGACGCAGGAGTGTCTACAAAGATGATATCAACAAAAAACAAAGATACTAGCAGCTGTTTTCAATGAAAATTTCGCACAAATGTTCTAAATGTTCACCCCTAAGGTAGACTTTTGAACGTAAACAAACAATGCCGAATTTTTTGTAGGTCAATTTCCCAATTTTCCGTCAGGCGGATCCGGACGAAAGTGGTGTCTTTCGACGGGTAATTAACAGGGCTATCTAAATATATATAATTGATAATTTGGAAAAGAAAGGCTATCGAATTAATCGACAAAAACCTCAAAAATGACTAAAATTGAAATTTAAATGTCGAATTTCTAAGATTATATTTACCAGATTTACTTAAAAGAGGTGTTGTTAGATAGGTCGTGACGCGAACTATCTAGATATGTATAATTAATTGTTTAGAAAAAATAAGGGGGCAAGTTATTAAACGAAAATCGCAGAAAATTTTCGAAAAAACGGTAAATTGAGATTTGTATGTTGTAAATTTAGTACTTTTATTAACCGAATGTTAATGAAAGAGGTGTTATTAGATAGACCTTGACGAGTTCTATCTAAATATATATAATTAAAAATTCCGAAAATAAATTTCGAAGAGTTATAAGCAAAGAGCCTTGGAAAATTCCTTAAAAAACCCAAAAGTCAAAATGAATGTTGAAATTTAGCAACTTATATTTACCCAACCTATACAAAGGAGGTGTTGTTAGATAGGCCTTGATGAGGGCTATCTATATCTGTAACTATGTCAAGTTTGAGGAGAAGCGTTATCGAATAATTCGACAAAAACCTCGAAAATTTAGCAATTTAGAAATTCAAAATTTTTCTAAGTCCAGAAATTAAAATTTTTCTTTGTTTTTTCAGGTTATTTTCTTCCCACGGGACGCAGGAGTGTCTACAAAGATGATATCAACAAAAAACAAAGATACTAGCAGCTGTTTTCAATGAAAATTTCGCACAAATGTTCTAAATGTTCACCCCTAAGGTAGACTTTTGAACGTAAACAAACAATGCCGAATTTTTTGTAGGTCAATTTCCCAATTTTCCGTCAGGCGGATCCGGACGAAAGTGGTGTCTTTCGACGGGTAATTAACAGGGCTATCTAAATATATATAATTGATAATTTGGAAAAGAAAGGCTATCGAATTAATCGACAAAAACCTCAAAAATGACTAAAATTGAAATTTAAATGTCGAATTTCTAAGATTATATTTACCAGATTTACTTAAAAGAGGTGTTGTTAGATAGGTCGTGACGCGAGCTATCTAGATATGTATAATTAATTGTTTAGAAAAAATAAGGGGGCAAGTTATTAAACGAAAATCGCAGAAAATTTTCGAAAAAACGGTAAATTGAGATTTGTATGTTGTAAATTTAGTACTTTTATTAACCGAATGTTAATAAAAGAGGTGTTATTAGATAGACCTTGACGAGTTCTATCTAAATATATATAATTAAAAATTCCGAAAATAAATTTCGAAGAGTTATAAGCAAAGAGCCTTGGAAAATTCCTTAAAAAACCCAAAAGTCAAAATGAATGTTGAAATTTAGCAACTTATATTTACCCAACCTATACAAAGGAGGTGTTGTTAGATAGGCCTTGATGAGGGCTATCTATATCTGTAACTATGTCAAGTTTGAGGAGAAGCGTTATCGAATAATTCGACAAAAACCTCGAAAATTTAGCAATTTAGAAATTCAAAATTTTTCTAAGTCCAGAAATTAAAATTTTTCTTTGTTTTTTCAGGTTATTTTCTTCCCACGGGACGCAGGAGTGTCTACAAAGATGATATCAACAAAAAACAAAGATACTAGCAGCTGTTTTCAATGAAAATTTCGCACAAATGTTCTAAATGTTCACCCCTAAGGTAGACTTTTGAACGTAAACAAACAATGCCGAATTTTTTGTAGGTCAATTTCCCAATTTTCCGTCAGGCGGATCCGGACGAAAGTGGTGTCTTTCGACGGGTAATTAACAGGGCTATCTAAATATATATAATTGATAATTTGGAAAAGAAAGGCTATCGAATTAATCGACAAAAACCTCAAAAATGACTAAAATTGAAATTTAAATGTCGAATTTCTAAGATTATATTTACCAGATTTACTTAAAAGAGGTGTTGTTAGATAGGTCGTGACGCGAGCTATCTAGATATGTATAATTAATTGTTTAGAAAAAATAAGGGGGCAAGTTATTAAACGAAAATCGCAGAAAATTTTCGAAAAAACGGTAAATTGAGATTTGTATGTTGTAAATTTAGTACTTTTATTAACCGAATGTTAATAAAAGAGGTGTTATTAGATAGACCTTGACGAGTTCTATCTAAATATATATAATTAAAAATTCCGAAAATAAATTTCGAAGAGTTATAAGCAAAGAGCCTTGGAAAATTCCTTAAAAAACCCAAAAGTCAAAATGAATGTTGAAATTTAGCAACTTATATTTACCCAACCTATACAAAGGAGGTGTTGTTAGATAGGCCTTGATGAGGGCTATCTATATCTGTAACTATGTCAAGTTTGAGGAGAAGCGTTATCGAATAATTCGACAAAAACCTCGAAAATTTAGCAATTTAGAAATTCAAAATTTTTCTAAGTCCAGAAATTAAAATTTTTCTTTGTTTTTTCAGGTTATTTTCTTCCCACGGGACGCAGGAGTGTCTACAAAGATGATATCAACAAAAAACAAAGATACTAGCAGCTGTTTTCAATGAAAATTTCGCACAAATGTTCTAAATGTTCACCCCTAAGGTAGACTTTTGAACGTAAACAAACAATGCCGAATTTTTTGTAGGTCAATTTCCCAATTTTCCGTCAGGCGGATCCGGACGAAAGTGGTGTCTTTCGACGGGTAATTAACAGGGCTATCTAAATATATATAATTGATAATTTGGAAAAGAAAGGCTATCGAATTAATCGACAAAAACCTCAAAAATGACTAAAATTGAAATTTAAATGTCGAATTTCTAAGATTATATTTACCAGATTTACTTAAAAGAGGTGTTGTTAGATAGGTCGTGACGCGAACTATCTAGATATGTATAATTAATTGTTTAGAAAAAATAAGGGGGCAAGTTATTAAACGAAAATCGCAGAAAATTTTCGAAAAAACGGTAAATTGAGATTTGTATGTTGTAAATTTAGTACTTTTATTAACCGAATGTTAATGAAAGAGGTGTTATTAGATAGACCTTGACGAGTTCTATCTAAATATATATAATTAAAAATTCCGAAAATAAATTTCGAAGAGTTATAAGCAAAGAGCCTTGGAAAATTCCTTAAAAAACCCAAAAGTCAAAATGAATGTTGAAATTTAGCAACTTATATTTACCCAACCTATACAAAGGAGGTGTTGTTAGATAGGCCTTGATGAGGGCTATCTATATCTGTAACTATGTCAAGTTTGAGGAGAAGCGTTATCGAATAATTCGACAAAAACCTCGAAAATTTAGCAATTTAGAAATTCAAAATTTTTCTAAGTCCAGAAATTAAAATTTTTCTTTGTTTTTTCAGGTTATTTTCTTCCCACGGGACGCAGGAGTGTCTACAAAGATGATATCAACAAAAAACAAAGATACTAGCAGCTGTTTTCAATGAAAATTTCGCACAAATGTTCTAAATGTTCACCCCTAAGGTAGACTTTTGAACGTAAACAAACAATGCCGAATTTTTTGTAGGTCAATTTCCCAATTTTCCGTCAGGCGGATCCGGACGAAAGTGGTGTCTTTCGACGGGTAATTAACAGGGCTATCTAAATATATATAATTGATAATTTGGAAAAGAAAGGCTATCGAATTAATCGACAAAAACCTCAAAAATGACTAAAATTGAAATTTAAATGTCGAATTTCTAAGATTATATTTACCAGATTTACTTAAAAGAGGTGTTGTTAGATAGGTCGTGACGCGAGCTATCTAGATATGTATAATTAATTGTTTAGAAAAAATAAGGGGGCAAGTTATTAAACGAAAATCGCAGAAAATTTTCGAAAAAACGGTAAATTGAGATTTGTATGTTGTAAATTTAGTACTTTTATTAACCGAATGTTAATAAAAGAGGTGTTATTAGATAGACCTTGACGAGTTCTATCTAAATATATATAATTAAAAATTCCGAAAATAAATTTCGAAGAGTTATAAGCAAAGAGCCTTGGAAAATTCCTTAAAAAACCCAAAAGTCAAAATGAATGTTGAAATTTAGCAACTTATATTTACCCAACCTATACAAAGGAGGTGTTGTTAGATAGGCCTTGATGAGGGCTATCTATATCTGTAACTATGTCAAGTTTGAGGAGAAGCGTTATCGAATAATTCGACAAAAACCTCGAAAATTTAGCAATTTAGAAATTCAAAATTTTTCTAAGTCCAGAAATTAAAATTTTTCTTTGTTTTTTCAGGTTATTTTCTTCCCACGGGACGCAGGAGTGTCTACAAAGATGATATCAACAAAAAACAAAGATACTAGCAGCTGTTTTCAATGAAAATTTCGCACAAATGTTCTAAATGTTCACCCCTAAGGTAGACTTTTGAACGTAAACAAACAATGCCGAATTTTTTGTAGGTCAATTTCCCAATTTTCCGTCAGGCGGATCCGGACGAAAGTGGTGTCTTTCGACGGGTAATTAACAGGGCTATCTAAATATATATAATTGATAATTTGGAAAAGAAAGGCTATCGAATTAATCGACAAAAACCTCAAAAATGACTAAAATTGAAATTTAAATGTCGAATTTCTAAGATTATATTTACCAGATTTACTTAAAAGAGGTGTTGTTAGATAGGTCGTGACGCGAACTATCTAGATATGTATAATTAATTGTTTAGAAAAAATAAGGGGGCAAGTTATTAAACGAAAATCGCAGAAAATTTTCGAAAAAACGGTAAATTGAGATTTGTATGTTGTAAATTTAGTACTTTTATTAACCGAATGTTAATAAAAGAGGTGTTATTAGATAGACCTTGACGAGTTCTATCTAAATATATATAATTAAAAATTCCGAAAATAAATTTCGAAGAGTTATAAGCAAAGAGCCTTGGAAAATTCCTTAAAAAACCCAAAAGTCAAAATGAATGTTGAAATTTAGCAACTTATATTTACCCAACCTATACAAAGGAGGTGTTGTTAGATAGGCCTTGATGAGGGCTATCTATATCTGTAACTATGTCAAGTTTGAGGAGAAGCGTTATCGAATAATTCGACAAAAACCTCGAAAATTTAGCAATTTAGAAATTCAAAATTTTTCTAAGTCCAGAAATTAAAATTTTTCTTTGTTTTTTCAGGTTATTTTCTTCCCACGGGACGCAGGAGTGTCTACAAAGATGATATCAACAAAAAACAAAGATACTAGCAGCTGTTTTCAATGAAAATTTCGCACAAATGTTCTAAATGTTCACCCCTAAGGTAGACTTTTGAACGTAAACAAACAATGCCGAATTTTTTGTAGGTCAATTTCCCAATTTTCCGTCAGGCGGATCCGGACGAAAGTGGTGTCTTTCGACGGGTAATTAACAGGGCTATCTAAATATATATAATTGATAATTTGGAAAAGAAAGGCTATCGAATTAATCGACAAAAACCTCAAAAATGACTAAAATTGAAATTTAAATGTCGAATTTCTAAGATTATATTTACCAGATTTACTTAAAAGAGGTGTTGTTAGATAGGTCGTGACGCGAACTATCTAGATATGTATAATTAATTGTTTAGAAAAAATAAGGGGGCAAGTTATTAAACGAAAATCGCAGAAAATTTTCGAAAAAACGGTAAATTGAGATTTGTATGTTGTAAATTTAGTACTTTTATTAACCGAATGTTAATAAAAGAGGTGTTATTAGATAGACCTTGACGAGTTCTATCTAAATATATATAATTAAAAATTCCGAAAATAAATTTCGAAGAGTTATAAGCAAAGAGCCTTGGAAAATTCCTTAAAAAACCCAAAAGTCAAAATGAATGTTGAAATTTAGCAACTTATATTTACCCAACCTATACAAAGGAGGTGTTGTTAGATAGGCCTTGATGAGGGCTATCTATATCTGTAACTATGTCAAGTTTGAGGAGAAGCGTTATCGAATAATTCGACAAAAACCTCGAAAATTTAGCAATTTAGAAATTCAAAATTTTTCTAAGTCCAGAAATTAAAATTTTTCTTTGTTTTTTCAGGTTATTTTCTTCCCACGGGACGCAGGAGTGTCTACAAAGATGATATCAACAAAAAACAAAGATACTAGCAGCTGTTTTCAATGAAAATTTCGCACAAATGTTCTAAATGTTCACCCCTAAGGTAGACTTTTGAACGTAAACAAACAATGCCGAATTTTTTGTAGGTCAATTTCCCAATTTTCCGTCAGGCGGATCCGGACGAAAGTGGTGTCTTTCGACGGGTAATTAACAGGGCTATCTAAATATATATAATTGATAATTTGGAAAAGAAAGGCTATCGAATTAATCGACAAAAACCTCAAAAATGACTAAAATTGAAATTTAAATGTCGAATTTCTAAGATTATATTTACCAGATTTACTTAAAAGAGGTGTTGTTAGATAGGTCGTGACGCGAGCTATCTAGATATGTATAATTAATTGTTTAGAAAAAATAAGGGGGCAAGTTATTAAACGAAAATCGCAGAAAATTTTCGAAAAAACGGTAAATTGAGATTTGTATGTTGTAAATTTAGTACTTTTATTAACCGAATGTTAATAAAAGAGGTGTTATTAGATAGACCTTGACGAGTTCTATCTAAATATATATAATTAAAAATTCCGAAAATAAATTTCGAAGAGTTATAAGCAAAGAGCCTTGGAAAATTCCTTAAAAAACCCAAAAGTCAAAATGAATGTTGAAATTTAGCAACTTATATTTACCCAACCTATACAAAGGAGGTGTTGTTAGATAGGCCTTGATGAGGGCTATCTATATCTGTAACTATGTCAAGTTTGAGGAGAAGCGTTATCGAATAATTCGACAAAAACCTCGAAAATTTAGCAATTTAGAAATTCAAAATTTTTCTAAGTCCAGAAATTAAAATTTTTCTTTGTTTTTTCAGGTTATTTTCTTCCCACGGGACGCAGGAGTGTCTACAAAGATGATATCAACAAAAAACAAAGATACTAGCAGCTGTTTTCAATGAAAATTTCGCACAAATGTTCTAAATGTTCACCCCTAAGGTAGACTTTTGAACGTAAACAAACAATGCCGAATTTTTTGTAGGTCAATTTCCCAATTTTCCGTCAGGCGGATCCGGACGAAAGTGGTGTCTTTCGACGGGTAATTAACAGGGCTATCTAAATATATATAATTGATAATTTGGAAAAGAAAGGCTATCGAATTAATCGACAAAAACCTCAAAAATGACTAAAATTGAAATTTAAATGTCGAATTTCTAAGATTATATTTACCAGATTTACTTAAAAGAGGTGTTGTTAGATAGGTCGTGACGCGAGCTATCTAGATATGTATAATTAATTGTTTAGAAAAAATAAGGGGGCAAGTTATTAAACGAAAATCGCAGAAAATTTTCGAAAAAACGGTAAATTGAGATTTGTATGTTGTAAATTTAGTACTTTTATTAACCGAATGTTAATAAAAGAGGTGTTATTAGATAGACCTTGACGAGTTCTATCTAAATATATATAATTAAAAATTCCGAAAATAAATTTCGAAGAGTTATAAGCAAAGAGCCTTGGAAAATTCCTTAAAAAACCCAAAAGTCAAAATGAATGTTGAAATTTAGCAACTTATATTTACCCAACCTATACAAAGGAGGTGTTGTTAGATAGGCCTTGATGAGGGCTATCTATATCTGTAACTATGTCAAGTTTGAGGAGAAGCGTTATCGAATAATTCGACAAAAACCTCGAAAATTTAGCAATTTAGAAATTCAAAATTTTTCTAAGTCCAGAAATTAAAATTTTTCTTTGTTTTTTCAGGTTATTTTCTTCCCACGGGACGCAGGAGTGTCTACAAAGATGATATCAACAAAAAACAAAGATACTAGCAGCTGTTTTCAATGAAAATTTCGCACAAATGTTCTAAATGTTCACCCCTAAGGTAGACTTTTGAACGTAAACAAACAATGCCGAATTTTTTGTAGGTCAATTTCCCAATTTTCCGTCAGGCGGATCCGGACGAAAGTGGTGTCTTTCGACGGGTAATTAACAGGGCTATCTAAATATATATAATTGATAATTTGGAAAAGAAAGGCTATCGAATTAATCGACAAAAACCTCAAAAATGACTAAAATTGAAATTTATATGTCGAATTTCTAAGATTCTATTTACCAGATTTACTTAAAAGAGGTGTTGTTAGATAGGTCGTGACGCGAGCTATCTAGATATGTATAATTAATTGTTTAGAAAAAATAAGGGGGCAAGTTATTAAACGAAAATCGCAGAAAATTTTCGAAAAAACGGTAAATTGAGATTTGTATGTTGTAAATTTAGTACTTTTATTAACCGAATGTTAATAAAAGAGGTGTTATTAGATAGACCTTGACGAGTTCTATCTAAATATATATAATTAAAAATTCCGAAAATAAATTTCGAAGAGTTATAAGCAAAGAGCCTTGGAAAATTCCTTAAAAAACCCAAAAGTCAAAATGAATGTTGAAATTTAGCAATTTATATTTACCCAACCTATACAAAGGAGGTGTTGTTAGATAGGCCTTGATGAGGGCTATCTATATCTGTAACTATGTCAAGTTTGAGGAGAAGCGTTATCGAATAATTCGACAAAAACCTCGAAAATTTAGCAATTTAGAAATTCAAAATTTTCCTAAGTCCAGAAATTAAAATTTTTCTTTGTTTTTTCAGGTTATTTTCTTCCCACGGGACGCAGGAGTGTCTACAAAGATGATATCAACAAAAAACAAAGATACTAGCAGCTGTTTTCAATGAAAATTTCGCACGGTTAGGTTAGGTTAGGTTAGGTTAGGTTAGGTTAGGTTAGGTTAGGTTTTTTTTTTTTTTTTTTTTTTTTTTTTATGAGGTCTGATCTGATTTGACCTCGCCGCTTTTCCCCGTCCATAATACCGACAGGACCTTGTCATTCTGCGTACTATGTTGTCATTTTCTTATAATATCTCATTGGGTAAAATTTCCCGTTATTCAATATTTTACTTTACCTGCTGTAAAGATATTTCTAACATTTTTTTGTGTATAGTCTAGTTATATTTATTTTATGCATGGTTACTTTTTTCTTATTCTTATAGTTTTTATGTCTAATTGTCTATTTTCTTTCCTGGTATTACTTGTTAATTATTGTAACTACTAATTTTGTTGTCTATTTTGTTTGTCGTATGTTTTTTGTCTAAGTTTTTACAGGTTACTTTGGTTTAGTTTTCTAAATTTCTTTTATTTTATAACTTTGTTTGTGAGTAATAATTTTATATGACTAGGTATATATTTCGTTCTCTGTCGTTATTTATTGTTCTAATAATGCGATTTTCCAATATAAATTTTGTCCATCTTTGCTAAACTTGAACTCTTTCCGTTTCTTTGTATCTCCAAAGACGTCCCATTCAGATGTTATGTTCTAGTATGTTAGGGCGTAATATTTATGACTCGTGTTTTGTCTGTGTACTGTCCGGTGTTTATGTGCATGTTACCTTTCTCAATTCATACTTTCTTGTCTCATCTTACTTGTTAACAATCTATATATATTATTAAATATATGCAATTGTTGCACTTCCTGCTATGAATCGTTCTTACTATTTGTTTATTTACGTGTATGTGTCTATGTTTGTATGCATGTTTTGATATATTCTTATATGTTTATCATATATTTCTTATATCAATGTGTGCGTGTGCGTGAATTCTGTGTTGTGTATGTACATGAGTGTAGGAGTCACAAATACGACGTTGTTTGTCTCGCCAGGTAATCCCATTTGGAGCGGGTTGGGCATTCGGCACTAAAGGCGTTGTGGCCGACGTTCTGCAGTCCAGAGTGCGAGCAGTTGCAGCACCGCGGTTCAGTGCCCGCACTGTAGTCGGGGCATTTCTCGCGCAGGTGCGAGCCTCCACAGTGGCTGCACCTGTCCACACTCTCGGTGCAGAATTTGCGGCCGTGTCCGAATGCCAAGCACTTCGTGCATTGGATGAGCGGGGACTGGTCCTCCACTCTGACCCTTTGCAGGTCCAGGTAGAGGATTCCAGCCCCCGTCATCCTCTGCCACACCCTTGGCTTGATCTGAAGTACGACATGAGACGTCTTTGGGTTCCTTGTTCGTTTTTTAAACTTTATTTTTATTTCGCATTCCTCTTGTGGTAGGCCCATGAAGATTTCGGTGTTTTGGGTGTAAATGGCCCTGATCGTTTCCTCGTCGTCACTGTCCACATAGACGTCTTTAAGGACGACGAGTGGATCCTTATTCTTCATGGGCACTACGTTTAGCCCATTTCCACGGCTTTCAAGGCGCTCTCTCACCTTGTCTCGTTCCGACTCGGTGTCGCAGCCCAGGATCACGGTGCTGCCTTTTGCCTTCCTGGCCTTGCTGATTTTTAGACCAGTACTCCTGGCGTCGACCGCCTTCTTCACCCTGGCGAGCACCTCATCGGCAGTCTCCTGGCTGTCCGTTGAGGTCACCGCCACCGAGTGAAGTGCCGGTCGGCGCCCGGGTCTGGTTGCTGCGACGTTGGCGTAGGTCTTGGGGGCCGATTCAGGGACGCTCTCGGGTGTTAGCCCTTTACAGGTTGAGGTGATGTGCGTCTGTGTCTCGACCACTATGTCCTTGGCGACAGTCCCAATCAGGTCTTCGATTTGGGACTGCGCACGCACTATCATTGCCTCAGTCGACTTGTCGACGTCGACTTGGGTCTCCTCTATCTTCTCGAAGACCCTGTCCAAGACGTCAGCGCCCCGATCGTCGTTGCTTTGGTCGAGGTCCTTGATCTCCTTTTTTATCTTAGAATAGGCCTCATTGATCCATGTGAAGACCGAGTCCTCGACCTCCCCAAGTTTCGCCAGCAGCCTTCCCTCCAGTGCCGAAGATACGGCTGCTGCGGCCGCATCCTCCTGTGCAGAAGTCACGGCCACCGCACCCGCACCAGCAGCCCTGGACGCCTCCTCCTCCAAGCTCTTCACGCGCTTGCACAACTCAAAAAGTATCCGAAGACCCTTGTCAGATTGGACCTCCAGGTAGGTTTTGATGTCCTTCCTCATTTGAGGGTATTGTTGGACCTTCGAGGGAATCTCCTCAAAGGTCTTCATCACCTCCTGGAGTAGATGGTCACTCGACTGGCCAGCGTAGGTGTTCTGCTGCCTTTTGTACAAATCCATTTGGTCGAGCGACCTTCGCTTTGTTCCGGGTCTTCGGATAAAAGTCCTGGCAGCGTCCTGCACTATTGAAGGCGAGGTAGAGGCGCCGGGAGCCGCGCCAGATGTTGGAGGCGTCTGGAACATTGTATGTGTGTTATGTGTGAGAGAGTGTGTATAATGTGCTGTGTGTGTGACGGGGAAAATTGTCAATGTGTGTATATGATTGTGTTATGTCTGTCTGACCCTGTATAGGGGGGTGAGTGTCAACCTATATTAAGCTTAAATTTAAATGTAGGTAGAATAGATTTCTACCTAGTTAACGTTTAAAATGTTATAATTAAAATCAATAATATTATTGTTCCTCTTTATTTGAGCCGGTCTGTTAATTTCGAGGTGTATAATGCCTCTGTCAGTAAAATAAAACAAGTGCGAAATTAAAAACAAATGAATAAAAATTTTCCTTACAAGTTGGATTGAGGGGTCAGTGACCTCTACTCCACAAAGTCTATATACCCAGTGAAATATGGGAGGGACAAATGTTCCAAATGTTCACCCCTAAGGTAGACTTTGGAAAGTAAACAAACAATACCGAAAATTTTATAAGTCAATTTCCCAATTTTCCGTCAGGCGGATCCGGACGAGAGTGGTGTCGTTCGACGGGTAATTGAAAGGGCTATTTAAATATATATAATTAGTAATTTGGAAAACAAAGGCTATCGAATTAATCGACAAAAACCTCAAAAATGACTAAAATTGAAATTTAAATGTTGAATTTCTAAGGTTATATTTACCAGATTTAAATAAAAGAGGTGTTGTTAGATAGGTCGTGACGCGAGCTATCTAGGTATGTATAATTTATTGTTCCCAAAAAATGAGGGAGCAAGTTATTCAAAGAAAATCTCAGAAAATTTTCGAAAAAGCGGTAAATTGAGTTTTGTTTGTTGAAAATTTACTACTTTTATTAACCAGATCTTAATAAAGGAGGTGTTATTAGATAGGCCTTGACGAGTTCTATCTAAATATATATAATTAAAAATTCCAAAAATAAATTTCGAAAAGTTATAAGCGAAGCGCCTTGGAAAATTCCTTAAAAATGCCGAAAGTCAAAATGAATGTTGAGATTTAGCAACTTCTATTTACCCAACCTATACAAAGGAGGTGTTATTAGATAGGCCTTGATGAGGGCTATCTAGATCTGTAACTATGTCAAGTTTGAAGCGAAGCGTTATCGAGTAGTTCGACAAAAACCTCGAAAATTTGGTAGTTTAGAAATTTAAAAATATTCTAAGTCCAGAAATTAAAAATTTTTCTTTATTTTTCAGGTAATTTTCTTCCCACGGGACGCAGGAGTGTCTACAAATATAAAACCAACAAATAACAACGTTACTAGCAGCTGTTTTCAATGAAAATTTCGCACAAATGTTCCAAATGTTCACCCCTAAGGTAGACTTTGGAAAGTAAACAAACAATACCGAAAATTTTATAAGTCAATTTCCCAATTTTCCGTCAGGCGGATCCGGACGAGAGTGGTGTCGTTCGACGGGTAATTGAAAGGGCTATTTAAATATATATAATTAGTAATTTGGAAAACAAAGGCTATCGAATTAATCGACAAAAACCTCAAAAATGACTAAAATTGAAATTTAAATGTTGAATTTCTAAGGTTATATTTACCAGATTTAAATAAAAGAGGTGTTGTTAGATAGGTCGTGACGCGAGCTATCTAGGTATGTATAATTTATTGTTCCCAAAAAATGAGGGAGCAAGTTATTCAAAGAAAATCTCAGAAAATTTTCGAAAAAGCGGTAAATTGAGTTTTGTTTGTTGAAAATTTACTACTTTTATTAACCAGATCTTAATAAAGGAGGTGTTATTAGATAGGCCTTGACGAGTTCTATCTAAATATATATAATTAAAAATTCCAAAAATAAATTTCGAAAAGTTATAAGCGAAGCGCCTTGGAAAATTCCTTAAAAATGCCGAAAGTCAAAATGAATGTTGAGATTTAGCAACTTCTATTTACCCAACCTATACAAAGGAGGTGTTATTAGATAGGCCTTGATGAGGGCTATCTAGATCTGTAACTATGTCAAGTTTGAAGCGAAGCGTTATCGAGTAGTTCGACAAAAACCTCGAAAATTTGGTAGTTTAGAAATTTAAAAATATTCTAAGTCCAGAAATTAAAAATTTTTCTTTATTTTTCAGGTAATTTTCTTCCCACGGGACGCAGGAGTGTCTACAAATATAATACCAACAAATAACAACGCTACTAGCAGCTGTTTTCAATGAAAATTTCGCACAAATGTTCCAAATGTTCACCCCTAAGGTAGACTTTGGAAAGTAAACAAACAATACCGAAAATTTTATAAGTCAATTTCCCAATTTTCCGTCAGGCGGATCCGGACGAGAGTGGTGTCGTTCGACGGGTAATTGAAAGGGCTATTTAAATATATATAATTAGTAATTTGGAAAACAAAGGCTATCGAATTAATCGACAAAAACCTCAAAAATGACTAAAATTGAAATTTAAATGTTGAATTTCTAAGGTTATATTTACCAGATTTAAATAAAAGAGGTGTTGTTAGATAGGTCGTGACGCGAGCTATCTAGGTATGTATAATTTATTGTTCCCAAAAAATGAGGGAGCAAGTTATTCAAAGAAAATCTCAGAAAATTTTCGAAAAAGCGGTAAATTGAGTTTTGTTTGTTGAAAATTTACTACTTTTATTAACCAGATCTTAATAAAGGAGGTGTTATTAGATAGGCCTTGACGAGTTCTATCTAAATATATATAATTAAAAATTCCAAAAATAAATTTCGAAAAGTTATAAGCGAAGCGCCTTGGAAAATTCCTTAAAAATGCCGAAAGTCAAAATGAATGTTGAGATTTAGCAACTTCTATTTACCCAACCTATACAAAGGAGGTGTTATTAGATAGGCCTTGATGAGGGCTATCTAGATCTGTAACTATGTCAAGTTTGAAGCGAAGCGTTATCGAGTAGTTCGACAAAAACCTCGAAAATTTGGTAGTTTAGAAATTTAAAAATATTCTAAGTCCAGAAATTAAAAATTTTTCTTTATTTTTCAGGTAATTTTCTTCCCACGGGACGCAGGAGTGTCTACAAATATAATACCAACAAATAACAACGTTACTAGCAGCTGTTTTCAATGAAAATTTCGCACGGTTAGGTTAGGTTAGGTTAGGTTAGGTTAGGTTTTTTTTTTTTTTTTTTTTTACGTGGTGGAATGCATTTACGCACTTCGCTCGCCTCCCGCGGGGGCAGGGGGTTCGCTTCGTGTGGGACTCCTGACCTCAAAGAGAAGCCAGACTACCCACTAAACCACCACGGTGTTCCTCCTTCACCTAATCCGAGCCACGGGATAGTTTGCTCACCGCGACTCGGCTAGGGACGCCCTTTGTTGTCGGGCTCTTCTCCTGAATGCACCCCGGAAACACAGAAGGGCGCATTCCGCCACATTAGCATGGGGCGGCAGATGCCCCGACCCACCGCCCGTGGCCACTCTCACCCAGGGACGCGTGCGAACTTCGCCCGCCGGCATCCCTCCCCGGGACGCGTGCGAACTCCGCCCGCCGCCGTCCCCGTGGCCCGCGGGGCGAAAGAGCGAGCCCAGCCCACTCCCGCCCCAGCAGAGCCCCTCCTCTCGGCCGCCATCAGCCGCGAGGCGACGGCAGCCCGACACTCATCGCCGCCGGCCATAGCCGGAGCCACAGCCTACGGCGAGAGGTCTGCTTTTTACGACTTTGCTGTCGGGTTTTAGAGTCTTTTCCTTGACGCGGGCCGGCCAGTTAAGGCAAGCCCTCCGGCCAACAGGTTCTCAGCATACCCTCCTGGAGCCACCAGTCAGGTCACTGTTGAGCCCCTGTTGGTTACGGAACGCGAGAGGGTGGCTAAGCCTCTCTCGCCGACGGTGGCACTAGTGCCTGTCAGCCCCTGAGTCAACAGTGGGCCGACCCGCCCTCGATCCCGCCGAGCCCTGATAAGGGCTGCTGCGGATCCCTCCCCGCGACCCCCTCGTGCAATGAGGTCAAGCCCTGAAAAGGGCTGTCGGGTTATTGGTCAGACGGCCAGCATACAGAGCTCCTGAGAGTCAGAGTATCCTGACCGCCTGTCCAGGGCGCACCAGCCTCCACGCTTCTGCTCCCCAGGACCGGAGCCCAAAGGGGGAAGAAACGCGAAAGCCAACGTGGAGGTTACCCGACGCCGCGCCCCAGGTTTTTTTTTTTTTTTTTTTTTTTACGTGGTGGAATGCATTTACGCACTTCGCTCGCCTCCCGCGGGGGCAGGGGGTTTGCTTCGTGTGGGACTCCTGACCTCAAAGAGAAGCCAGACTACCCACTAAACCACCACGGTGTTCCTCCTTCACCTAATCCGAGCCACGGGATAGTTTGCTCACCGCGACTCGGCTAGGGACGCCCTTTGTTGTTGGGCACACCTCATGAATGCACCCCAGAAACACAGAGGGGCGCATTCCGCCACATTAGCATGGGGCGGCAGATCCCCCGATCCACCGCCCGTGGCCACTCTCACCCAGGGACGCGTGCGGACTTCGCCCACCGGCATCCCTCCCCGGGACGCGTGCGAACTCCGCCCGCCGGCGTCCCCGTGGCCCACGGGGCGAAAGAGCGAGCCCAGCCCACTCCCGCCCCAGCAGAGCCCCTCCTCGTGGCCGCCATCAGCCGTGAGGCGACGGCAGCCCGACACTCATCGCCGCCGGCCATAGCCGGAGCCACAGCCTACGGCGAGAGGTCTGCTTTTTACGACTTTGCTGTCGGGTTTTAGAGTCTTTTCCTTGACGCGGGCCGGCCAGTTAAGGCAAGCCCTCCGGCCAACAGGTTCTCAGCTACCCTCCTGGAGCCACCAGTCAGGTCATAGTTGAGCCCCTGTTGGTTACGGAACGCGAGAGGTTGGCGAAGCCTCTCTCTCCGACGGTGGCACTAGTGCCTGTCAGCCCCTGAGTTAACAGTGGGCCGACCCGCCCCTCGATCCCGCCGAGCCCTGAAAAGGGCTGCTGCGGATCCCACCTCGCGACCCCCTCGTGCAATGGGGTCAAGCCCTGAAAAGGGCTGTCGGGTTATTGGTCAGACGGCCAGCATACAGAGCTCCTGAGAGTCAGAGTATCCCGACCGCCTGTCCAGGGCGCACCAGCCTCCACGCTTCTGCTCCCCAGGACCGGAGTCCAAAGGGGGAAGAAACGCGTAAGCCAACGTGGAGGTTACCCGACGCCGCGCCCCGCCGCGCCCCAGGTTAGGTTAGGTTAGGTTAGGTTAGGTTAGGTTAGGTTAGGTTAGGTTAGGTTAGGTTAGGTTAGGTTAGGTTTTTTTTTTTTTTTTTTTTTTTTTTTTTTTTTTTTTTTTTTTTTACGTGGTGGAATGCATTTACGCACTTCGCTCGCCTCCCGCGGGGGCAGGGGGTTCGCTTCGTGTGGGACTCCTGACCTCAAAGAGAAGCCAGACTACCCACTAAACCACCACGGTGTTCCTCCTTCACCTAATCCGAGCCACGGGATAGTTTGCTCACCGCGACTCGGCTAGGGACGCCCTTTGTTGTTGGGCACACCTCATGAATGCACCCCAGAAACACAGAGGGGCGCATTCCGCCACATTAGCATGGGGCGGCAGATCCCCCGATCCACCGCCCGTGGCCACTCTCACCCAGGGACGCGTGCGGACTTCGCCCACCGGCATCCCTCCCCGGGACGCGTGCGAACTCCGCCCGCCGGCGTCCCCGTGGCCCGCGGGGCGAAAGAGCGAGCCCAGCCCACTCCCGCCCCAGCAGAGCCCCTCCTCGTGGCCGCCATCAGCCGTGAGGCGACGGCAGCCCGACACTCATCGCCGCCGGCCATAGCCGGAGCCACAGCCTACGGCGAGAGGTCTGCTTTTTACGACTTTGCTGTCGGGTTTTAGAGTCTTTTCCTTGACGCGGGCCGGCCAGTTAAGGCAAGCCCTCCGGCCAACAGGTTCTCAGCTACCCTCCTGGAGCCACCAGTCAGGTCATAGTTGAGCCCCTGTTGGTTACGGAACGCGAGAGGGTGGCGAAGCCTCTCTCACCGACGGTGGCACTAGTGCCTGTCAGCCCCTGAGTTAACAGTGGGCCGACCCGCCCCTCGATCCCGCCGAGCCCTGAAAAGGGCTGCAGCGGATCCCACCCCGCGACCCCCTCGTGCAATGGGGTCAAGCCCTGAAAAGGGCTGTCGGGTTATTGGTCAGACGGCCAGCATACAGAGCTCCTGAGAGTCAGAGTATCCTGACCGCCTGTCCAGGGCGCACCAGCCTCCACGCTTCTGCTCCCCAGGACCGGAGCCCAGAGGGAGAAGAAACGCGTAAGCCAACGTGGAGGTTACCCGACGCCGCGCCCCAGGTTAGGTTAGGTTAGGTTAGGTTAGGTTAGGTTAGGTTAGGTTAGGTTAGGTTAGGTTAGGTTAGGTTCCCCCCCCCCCCAATGTATCCCTACGTTGTCGTCGTGGTGGGGCTTGCGTGGGTCGATGATCTCTGGGGCTATGTCGGTAGAGCCACTCATGCCGGATGGGTCCAGAGGGAGACCCCAGACTAAATGGGATACCCGACGGAGTCTGATTGCAGACTGCCGCGGAGGGCACTCCAAGCGTCCCTCTGATCTAGCAGAGGGCGTATTGGAGTGCCAGTAGGTTCGAGAGGAACCTTGAGGCGGGTCAGCCCACTGTTAAATCAGGGGCTGACAACCGTCGGTGGGACAGGGCTAGCCACCCTGTCGCGTTCCGTAACCAACAGGGGCTCGGCAACGACCTGACTGGTGGCTCCACGAGGGTATGCTGAGAACCTGTTGGCCGGAGGGCTTGCCTTAATTGGCCGGCCCATGACAAGGATAGTCTATAACACCCGACAGCCAAGTCGTTAAAACCTGTGGATACCGGCCGACCTCCACAGTATTTAGGCTTATCCGGGTGCAGGGGGCACCGCCCGGATGGACCCACCTTTCCCCCATACTCGTGGGAATCACATGGATATTGTTAAATTTTCTAAAACTAATACTTCGATCGAAACCAAAAACACCAAGACCAATGGCAAGCACACCGGACAAGATAGTGAGAGGGAGAGGAAAGGAAAGGGAAGGAGGAACGCCAAGGGGCAGTTCCGGAGGGCAGACGACTCCTCTACCGAGGAGGAGTCTGCGTCCGGAACGCCTACATCGGCGGGGCTCCCAGTAGTCAGTCGGACTGCTGGGAGCCGAAGAACATCGGAGCGTACGCGTTCCAGGTCCACCCACTCGTCGGATGGCGCGGGTGGCTCCAATGCTGAGTCTATGGACCTGGACCCGAGCGAAAGCCGTAAACGCGTACGCTCCAACAACGATGGGGGCAGTGACACCCAGGAGATGTTGCCGCCCAAAATGGCGACTAGCCAAAGGGGGAGGTCTCGAACCCCAGTCTCGAGCGCGTCGGGTTCCGCCTTTAGTAAGGCGGAATCATACAGGCGAGTCAGGACAGACGGCGAGACTCAGGCGGAGGAGGAGATCTCTGGTCTCCTGCTGCAGATCGGGGAACCGGTGGATGGGGACTCAGTGCCCCAAACACCGGCCTCTCTGCAGGAGAGGGCGCAGGCGGCGGTGGCCATTATTAACAAGGTGGCCACAAAGTCGGTAAACCTTAAGGGCTCCTTTGTAAGGGCCCTTAAGGACTCCTCCTCCACGCTGGGGGGAGTCGTCCAGTCCCTGATAGGGGACGTGGCTCGACTCCAGGCGGCCAACGACCGCTTGACGGGGCAGGTGGCTGAGCTGAGCGCTCAGTTTGCCCAATTTCGGGCGGAGCGTCCTGAGCGCGAGGCCTCGGCCCCGGCCCTGTCTGCGTCGCGGCCGGCCCCGTCAGCGTCGCGGCCGGCTCCGGCTGCGTCACGGCCAGCCCCGTCTACGCCACGGCCAGCCCAGTCTGCGTCGCAGCCGGCCCCCACTGTCCCTGGGGTATCGGAGGACCTCGTCCAACAGATCCTCATCGCAGTGGGGAATCTGGTGGACGGGCGTCTGGCCGGTCTCGAGGCGAGGCTGCCTCCGGCCCCTGTCGTTCGGCCGCCGCTTGGAGCCCAGCGAAAGACGGTCGCTTCGGCGCCGACCCCGCTTCCTGTGGTGGGGGGTCGAGTGACCTACGCCGCCGCGGTGACGTCAAAGCCTGCTCCTGCGGCTGCCCACAAGCGACAGGAGGCTAAGGCCAAGACGGCTGCCCCGAAGCCGGGGCCTAATACCAAGACGACGGCAAGAGCTGGAGCGGAGTTCCCTCCGCTCCCCACTCCAACGCCGGTTCCTGGCCCTTCAACAGCTGCCCCCTCCAATGAGGCTTGGCAGGAAGTTGGGGGGTCCAAGAAGTCCCGAAGGCGGGCTAGGAAGGCTGCTGAAAAGGCAGCCCCTACCCCGCAGTCGCCACCGGTGGCAAGTGCCACCGCGAAGAAGCCGCGGAAACTGCAGCCGCCGAAAACCGCGGCGGTAGTGGTGACCGTGTCGCCGGAGGCTGCTGAAGGCGGGCTATCCTACGCGGCCCTCTTTAAGAGGGCTCGGGCTAGTCTCGCCTCATTCGGGACGACCGGTGTCAGGTTGCGCCTCGCCCAGACGGGAGCTCGAGTCCTCGAGTTCCCCGGGGCTGAAGGCGCAAAGTCGGCAGACGCGTTTGCCGAAAAGTTGCGGGATATGTTTGCGGAAACGGATGGTGTAAGGATCGCCAGGCCAACGAAGTGCGCGGAGTTGCGCATCTCGGGCCTGGACGATTCCGTCACGGCCGAGGATGTCCGCGCTGCAGTGCAGGAGAAGACGAGCTGCAGCGCTGACAACATTAAGGTCGGCACCATCCGCCCCGGTCCAGGGGGCCTTGGTGCGGTGTGGCTCAGCTGCCCAGTAGCGGCAGCCAAAGTGCTGGGTGATGCTGGCAGGCTCCTCGTCGGCTTCGTGAGCGCCAGGATAACGGTCCTGGCGGCGAGGCCGATGAGGTGTTTTAAATGCCTGTCGGCGGGACACACACGCGCCAAGTGCGCCAACTGTTTTGACTGCAGCGGTCTTTGTTTCCGCTGCGGTCAACCGGGGCACAAGGCGGCAGAATGTTCTGCTGCCCCTCACTGCCCCATATGTGCGGCGGGTAATAAGCCCGCTAATCACCAGATGGGGCGGGGAGGCTGCAAGCATTCCCGTGCTTCTCGGCAAGCGTCGGGGGTTAGCCAGTCGACCCAGGCTACCTCCGACGTCGCTCGTGCGTCGACGCCGACGCCCATGGAGGAGGCTGTAGAGACGATCCATTAATGGATCAAGTCTCCAGCCTCCTGGTCCAGACGAACCTGAACCACTGTGCCGCGGCGCAGGATTTATTCCTGCAAACCATGGCGCAGTGGTCGATAGGTGTTGCCGTAGTCGCGGAGCCCTATTACGTTCCTCCCCGTCCAAACTGGATGGGTGACCGGGACGGCTCCGTGGCAGTCGTCAGCTCAACGGCGGCTCATTCCCCGCCCTTGTCGCTAAGAGACAAGGGTACTGGATATGTTGCCGCCGATTGGGGGGGGGTCACCGTTTACGGTGTATACTTCTCCCCCAACCGGAGTCTGAGTGACTTCGAGGTCTTCCTCAACACCTTGGAGACCTCGATACGGCGACTAGCGTCTGGGCACGTCCTCGTGCTGGGGGACTTCAACGCAAAGTCCATTGCGTGGGGGTCCCCCGGGACGGACGCCAAGGGCGAAGCCGTAGTGGAGTGGGCGGCTTCGGTGGGCCTCTGTTTGCTGAACAGAGGCTCCACCAACACGTGCGTGCGACAGCAGGGCGGGTCGATAGTGGACCTTTCGTTCGCTACCCCTGCTGTTGCCGCACGAGTAAGGAACTGGTGTGTCCTGGAAGAGGTCGAGACGCTCTCGGATCATTTGTATATCCGATTCGAGCTCTCCCGGTCCCAGGGCCCCAGTAGGGGTCACACGGCGCGGCAATTATCCCGCTTTCCGCGGTGGGCTGTCGCCAAGCTCGATAGGGACCTGCTGGAGGAGGCAGCCATTATTCATTCTTGGCTGTCTCCGCAGGCCTCGTCCGAGGAGGTCGACGTGGACGTGGGGGCTGGCCGTTTTCGCGATGCGATTACGCAGATTTGCGATACGGCCATGCCCCGCATCCGGAGTCGTCGGCCTCCACGGAAGGAGGTCTACTGGTGGTCCCAGGAGTTGGCGGACCTCCGTGCGGCTTGTACCCGTGCCCGGAGGTCCTACACCCGCAGCCGGCGACGTCACCGCGGAAACGGTGAGGACCGGCTTCATGAGGAGTACCGCGAAGCGCGGAAAACTCTGAAGCTGGCCATTTGCCGCGCCAAAGACGCTAAGAGAAAGGAGATGCTGGAGAGTCTCGATCGTGACCCCTGGGGTCGCCCGTATCGTGCGGTGCGTCAAAAGCTCCGCACGCCGGGCCCCCCCCTTACCGAGACTCTCCAGCCCAGCTTCCTGCAGGAAGTGGTCGAGGGCCTTTTCCCTCAGAGGGCAGAGCACACACCCCCGTCGATGGCCTACTCGGTCAGAGACGACGGGGGTAGAGAGGATGATGCTCCACCCGTGAGGGAATCGGAGGTAGGGGCGGCTGTTCTTCGAATTCGTTCAAAGAACACCGCCCCCGGGCCGGACGGGGTTCCAGCCCGAGTGATGGCCCGAGCCCTCGACCATATGTCGGACCGCCTCAGGGGAGTGTTGGACGCTAGCCTGGCGTCCGGACACTTCCCTGAGTGCTGGAAATGCGGGAAGCTGGTCCTGCTGATGAAGCCGGGACGGCCTGCCGATTCGGTCGCGGCCTATAGGCCCATCGTGTTGCTGGACGAGGCGGGCAAGTTGTTCGAAAGGATAATCTCTGCCCGCATCGTCCGGCACCTCTGCGAGGTGGGGCCCGACCTGTCGGATGCCCAGTTCGGATTCCGAGAGGGGCGTTCGACGGTTGATGCCGTGATGCGCCTTAGGGCCGTGACCGAAGAGGCAGTGTGCTGTGGCGGCGTGCTGTTGGCGGTGTCGTTAGACATCGCCAACGCATTCAATAGTCTGCCATTCAGCTGCATCGGGGAAGCACTCCAGTATCACGGGGTGCCAGAGTACCTGAGGCGGCTAGTGGCAGACTATTTGGAGGAGCGTACCGTCGTGTACGAGGACCGAGAGGGCGTCTTGAGACGGCGACCCATGTCGTGCGGCGTTCCACAGGGGTCTGTCCTTGGACCACTCCTGTGGAACGTGGGATACGACTGGGTCCTACGAGGTCGTCTCCCCCCCGGGCTGGGCGTAATTTGTTACGCCGATGACACATTGGTCACAGCTCGGGGGGCGAACTTCCAAGAGGCGGCGCGCCTGGCCACCAGGGGTGTTTCTCTGGTGGTCGGGCGCATCGAGGCGCTGGGCCTACGGGTGGCCCTGGACAAGACGGAGGCCCTGTTATTTCATGGGCCCCGTCGTGGTCCGCCCCCCGGCGCCTCCATAGAGGTCAACTCGGTCCTCGTACCGGTTCGGGCCCAGATGAAGTATCTGGGTCTGATCCTCGACGGTAGGTGGCTCTTCGACGAGCACTTCCGACAGCTTGCTCCCAAGCTGGTCGACGCTGCCTCTGCCCTTGGGCGACTTTTGCCTAATTTGGGTGGAGCCAGCGTCGCAACGAGACAGCTGTACACGGGGGTTGTCCGGTCAATGGCGCTGTACGGCGCACCGGTGTGGGTCACGGCTCTGACCGCCCAGAACAAGGCGCGCCTCTGGCGGCCTCAGAGGGTACTGGCGGTCAGAGCGATACGTGGTTACCGCACGGTGTCGACCGAGGCAGCGTGCGCGTTGGCCGGAACACCCCCGTGGGATTTGGAGGCGGAAGTGCTCGCCGAAGTTTATCGACGGGTGGCTGAATATCGGGTGGAGAGAGGCATTCGCCCTCCGCCCGAAGAGGTACGCGAGTGGCGTGAAGCCGCCCGTCGAGCCACGATGGCTCGGTGGTCTTTCCGACTGGAGACTCCACGCGCTGGCTTTGCCGCCGTGGAGGCTCTCCAGCCGGTCATCCTCGAGTGGGCAGGGCGGCAGCACGGGACCCTTTCCTTCCGACTGACGCAGGTACTTTCCGGGCACGGTTGCTTCGGAAAGTACCTGCACTCGGTCGCTAGGAGGGAATTGAGTCCCGCCTGCCACCACTGCGACTGCAGTGAAGACTCGGCCCAGCATACGCTGGCGATCTGCCCCGCATGGGCGTCGCAGCGCCGGGCCCTCACTGCAGTCATCGGAGGAGATCTATCGCTACCGGCCGTCATTCGCTCCATGGCCGGTAGCGATAGCAGTTTTACCGCGGTCGCTACCTTCTGCGAAGAAGTCATCTCGCAGAAGGAGGCGGCGGAGAAGGCCCGGGAGGACGACCTCCACTCGGACCCAATCCGCCGCCGGCGAACCGGGCAGCGGAGGCGCGCTCACCTGCGCCTCATGCCGCCCTGAGTGTGGCCGCGGATGGTCGGGACGGGCTTTCCCTTCCATCCGCTCTAGTGGCCGCCCGCGAGGAGGCGACGTTACGTGTGTGCCGTACGTCGCCTAAAAGGAGAGGTATTGGAGAGGGTGCCCGCTTCTGTGCGGGCAAGCGCTGGGAGGGGTCTGGACGGCGTAATAACAGCAGTTCCCGGACTCCTCCCTCTTCAGGCGCAGAGTGGCACACCGTGTGGTTTTAGTCGGTTCGAGTCCGACACACCGCCCCGCCGCAAGCCCCGGCGCGGGTGACGGTCCGAGGGGATTTCCACACGTAAAAAAAAAAAAAAAAAAAAAAAAAAAAAGGTTAGGTTCCCCCCAATGTATCCCTACGTTGTCGTCGTGGTGGGGCTTGCGTGGGTCGATGATCTCTGGGGCTATGCCGGTAGAGCCACTCATGCCGGATAGGTTCAGAGTGAGACCCCAGACTAAATGGGATACCTGGCGGAGTCTGGAAAGACTGCCGCGGAGAGCACTCCAATCGTCCCTCTGATCTAGCAGAGGACGTATTGGAGTGCGAGTAGGTTCGAGAGGAACCTGGGACGGATCAGCCCACTGTTTACTCAGGGGCTGACACCCGTCGGTGGGACAGGGCTAGCCACCCTGTCGCATTCCGTAACCAACAGGGGCTCAGCAACGACCTGACTGGTGGCTCCAGGAGGGTATGCTGAGAACCTGTTGGCCGGAGGGCTTGCCTTAATTGGCCGGCCCATGACAAGGATAGTCTATAACACCCGACAGCCAAGTCGTTAAAACCTGTGGATACCGGCCGACCTCCACAGTATTTAGGCTTATCCGGGTGCAGGGGGCACCGCCCGGACGGACCTTTTATTTCCCCCATACTCGTGGGAATCACATGGATATTGGTAAATTTAATAATGAAAATGAATACGATCGGACTACAACAACGAAAACTGGCAAGAAAAACGGCAACGATAAGGAAGCAAAACGGAAGGGAAAGAGGAACGCCAAGGGGCAGTTCCGGAGGGCGGACGACTCCTCTACCGAGGAGGAGTCTGCGTCCGGGGCGCCCGGATCGGCGGGGCTCCCAGTAGTCAGTCGGACTGCTGGGAGCCGAAGAAAATCGGAGCGTACGCGTTCCAGGTCCACCCACTCGTCGGATGGCGCGGGTGGTAGCTCCAATGCTGATGCATTGGAGTCTATGGACCTGGATCCGAGCGACAGCCGCAAACGCGTGCGCTCCAACGATGGGGGCAGCGACACTACAGAGATGTTGCCGCCCAAAATCGCGAGCAGCCATAGGGGTCGCTCGCGTACCCCGGTGTCGGCCCCGTCTGGTTCCGCCTTCTGTAAGGCGGAATCGTACAGGCGAGTCAGGGCGGACGGCGAGACTCAGGCGGAGGAGGAGATCTCCGGTCTCCTGCTGCAGATTGGGGAACCGGTGGATGGGGACTCAGTGCCCCAAACACCGGCCTCTCTGCAGGAGAGGGCGCAGGCGGCGGTGGCCATCATTAACAAGGTGGCCACCAAGTCGGTAAACCTTAAGGGCTCCTTTGTAAGGGCCCTTAAGGACTCCTCCTCCACGCTGGGGGGAGTCGTCCAGTCCCTGATAGGGGACGTGGCTCGACTCCAGGCGGCCAACGACCGCTTGACGGGGCAGGTGGCTGAGCTGAGCGCTCAGTTTGCCCAATTTCGGGCGGAGCGTCCTGAGCGCGAGGCCTCGGCCCCGGCCCCGTCTGCGTCGCGGGCGGCCCCGTCAACGTCGCGGACGGCCCCGTCAGCGTCGCGGCCGGCCCCGTCGGCGTCGCGGCCGGCCCCGTCTCCGTCACAGCTGCCCCCCCCCGTCCCTGGGGTATCGGAGGACCTCGTCCAACAGATCCTCATCGCAGTGGGGAATCTGGTGGACGGGCGTCTGGCCGGCCTCGAGGCGCGGCTGCCTCCGGCCCCTATCGTTCGGCCGCCGCTTGGGGCACAGCGTAAAACGGTCACGTCGGCCCCGACTCCACTTCCCGTGGTAGGGGGTCGAGTGACCTACGCCGCGGCGACGTCGGCCCCGGCTCCTGTGGCGGCTCAAAAGCCACGACAGGGGCCTAAGGCCGGGACGCCTGCCCCGAAGCCAGGGCAGCCGTCTAAGACGACGACAAGAGCTGGAGCGGAGTTCCCTCCGCTCCCCACTCCAACGCCGGTACCTGGCCCCTCAACCGCTGGCCCCTCCAATGAGGCTTGGCAGGAAGTTGGGGGGTCCAAGAAGTCCCGAAGGAGGGCCAGGAAGGCTGCTGAGAAGGCAGCCCCTACCCCGCAGTCGCCGCCGGTGGCAAGTGCCACCGCTAAGAAGCCGCGGAAACTGCAGCCGCCAAAAACCGCGGCTGTAGTGGTGACCGTGTCGCCGGAGGCGGCTGAGGGCGGGATGTCCTATGCGGCCCTCTTCAAGAGGGCCCGGGCTAGTCTCGCCTCTTTCGGGACGACCGGAGTAAGGTTGCGCCTCGCCCAGACGGGAGCTCGGGTTCTCGAGTTCCCCGGGGCTGAAGGCGCAAAGTCGGCGGACGAGTTTGCCGAGAAGCTCAGAGGAATGTTTGCGGAAACGGATGGTGTACGGATCGCCAGGCCTACGAAGTGCGCGGAATTGCGCATCTCGGGCCTGGACGACTCCGTCACGGCCGAGGATGTCCGCGTTGCAGTGCAGGAGAAGACGAGCTGCAGCGCTGACAACATTAAGGTCGGCACCATCCGCCCCGGTCCAGGGGGCCTTGGTGCGGTGTGGCTCAGCTGCCCAGTAGCGGCAGCCAAAGCGCTGGGTGATGCTGGCAGGCTCCTTGTCGGCTTCGTTAGCGCCAGGATAACAGTCCTGGCGGCGAGGCCGATGAGGTGTTTTAAATGCCTGTCGGCGGGACACACACGCGCCAAGTGCGCCAACTGCTTTGACTGCAGCGGTCTTTGCTTCCGCTGCGGTCGACCGGGGCACAAGGCGGCAGAATGTTCTGCCGCCCCTCACTGCCCCATCTGTGCGGCGGCTAATAAGCCCGCCAATCACCAGATGGGGCAGGGAGGCTGCAAGCATTCCCGTGCTTCTCGGCAAGCGTCGGGGGTTAGCCAGTCGACCCAGGCTGCCTCCGACGTTGCACGTGCGTCGACGCCGACGCCCATGGAGGAGGCTGTAGAGACGATCCATTAATGGATCAAGTCTCCAGCCTCCTGGTCCAGACGAACCTGAACCACTGTGCCGCGGCGCAGGATTTATTCCTGCAAACCATGGCGCAGTGGTCAATAGGTGTTGCCGTAGTCGCGGAGCCCTATTATGTTCCTCCCCGTCCAAACTGGATGGGTGACCGGGACGGCTCCGTGGCAGTCGTCAGCTCCACGGCGGCTCATTCCCCGCCCTTGTCGCTAAGAGACAAGGGTACTGGATATGTTGCCGCCGATTGGGGGGGGGTCACCGTTTACGGTGTATACTTCTCCCCCAACCGGAGTCTGAGTGACTTCGAGGTCTTCCTCAACACCTTGGAGACCTCGATACGGCGACTAGCGTCTGGGCACGTCCTCGTGCTGGGGGACTTCAACGCAAAGTCCATTGCGTGGGGGTCCCCCGGGACGGACGCCAAGGGCGAAGCCGTAGTGGAGTGGGCGGCTTCGGTGGGCCTCTGTTTGCTGAACAGAGGCTCCACCAACACGTGCGTGCGACAGCAGGGCGGGTCGATAGTGGACCTTTCGTTCGCTAGCCCTGTTGTTGCCGCACGAGTAAGGAACTGGTGTGTCCTGGAAGAGGTCGAGACGCTCTCGGATCATTTGTATATCCGATTTGAGCTCTCCCGGTCCCAGGGCCCCAGTAGGGGTCACACGGCGCGGCATCCATCCCGTTTTCCGCGGTGGGCTGTTGCCAAGCTCGACAGGGACCTGCTGGAGGAGGCAGCCATTATTCATTCTTGGCTGTCTCCGCAGGCCTCGGCCGAGGAGGTCGACGTGGACGCTGGGGCTGGCCGTTTTCGCAATGCGATTACGCAGATTTGCGATACGGCCATGCCCCGCATCCGGAGTCGTCGGCCTCCACGGAAGGGGGTCTACTGGTGGTCCCAGGAGTTGGCGGACCTCCGTGCGGCCTGTACCCGTGCCCGGAGGTCCTACACCCGCAGCCGGCGACGTCACCGCGGAAACGGTGAGGATGACCAGCTTCATGAGGAGTACCGCGAAGCGCGGAAAACTCTGAAGCTGGCCATTTGCCGCGCCAAGGACGCGAAAAGAAAGGAGATGCTGGAGAGTCTCGATCGTGACCCCTGGGGTCGCCCGTATCGTGCGGTGCGTCAAAAGCTCCGCACGGCGGGCCCCCCCCTTACCGAGACTCTCCAGCCCAGCTTCCTGCAGGAAGTGGTCGAGGGCCTTTTCCCTCAGCGGGCAGAGCACACACCCCCGTCGATGGCCTACTCGGTCAGAGACGACGGGGGTAGAGAGGAGGATGCTCCACCCGTGAGGGAATCGGAGGTAGGGGCGGCTGTTCTGCGGATTCGTTCCAAGAACACCGCCCCCGGGCCGGACGGGATACCAGCCCGAGTGATGGCCCGAGCCCTCGACCATATGTCGGACCGCCTCAGGGAGGTGTTGGATGCTAGTCTAGCGTCCGGACACTTCCCTGAGTGCTGGAAATGCGGGAAGCTGGTCCTGCTGAAGAAGCCGGGACGGCCTGCCGATTCGGTCGCGGCCTATAGGCCCATCGTGTTGCTGGACGAGGCGGGCAAGTTGTTCGAAAGAATAATCTCTGCCCGCATCGTCCGGCACCTCTGTGAGGTGGGGCCCGACCTGTCGGACGCCCAGTTTGGATTCCGAGAGGGGCGTTCGACGGTCGATGCCGTGATGCGCCTTAGGGCCGTGACCGAAGAGGCAGTGTGCTGTGGCGGCGTGCTGTTGGCGGTGTCGTTAGACATCGCCAACGCATTCAATAGTCTGCCATTCAGCTGCATCGGGGAAGCACTCCAGTATCACGGGGTGCCAGAGTACCTGAGGCGGCTAGTGGCAGACTATTTGGAGGAGCGTACCGTCGTGTACGAGGACCGAGAGGGCGTCTTGAGACGGCGACCCATGTCGTGCGGCGTTCCGCAGGGGTCTGTCCTTGGACCACTCCTGTGGAACGTGGGATACGACTGGGTCCTACGAGGTCGTCTCCCCCCCGGGCTGGGCGTAATTTGTTACGCTGATGACACATTGGTCACAGCCCGGGGGGTGAACTTCCAAGAGGCGGCGCGTCTGGCCACCAGTGGTGTATCTCTGGTGGTCGGGCGCATCGAGGCGCTGGGCCTACGGGTGGCCCTGGACAAGACGGAGGCCCTGTTGTTTCATGGGCCCCGTCGTGGTCCGCCCCCCGGCGCCTCCATAGAGGTCAACTCGGTCCTCGTACCGGTTCGGGCCCAGATGAAGTATCTGGGTCTGATCCTCGACGGTAGGTGGCTCTTCGACGAGCACTTCCGACAGCTTGCTCCCAAGCTGGTCGACGCTGCCTCTGCCCTTGGGCGACTTTTGCCTAATTTGGGTGGAGCCAGCGTCGCAACGAGACAGCTGTACACGGGGGTTGTCCGGTCAATGGCGCTGTACGGCGCACCGGTGTGGGTCACGGCTCTGACCGCCCAGAACAAGGCGCGCCTCTGGCGGCCTCAGAGGGTACTGGCGGTCAGAGCGATACGTGGTTACCGCACGGTGTCGACCGAGGCAGCGTGCGCGTTGGCCGGAACACCCCCGTGGGATTTGGAGGCGGAAGTGCTCGCCGAAGTTTATCGACGGGTGGCTGAATATCGGGTGGAGAGAGGCATTCGCCCTCCGCCCGAAGAGGTACGCGAGTGGCGTGAAGCCGCCCGTCGAGCCACGATGGCTCGGTGGTCTTTCCGACTGGAGACTCCACGCGCTGGCTTTGCCGCCGTGGAGGCTCTCCAGCCGGTCATCCTCGAGTGGGCAGGGCGGCAGCACGGGACCCTTTCCTTCCGACTGACGCAGGTGCTTTCCGGGCACGGTTGCTTCGGGAAGTACCTGCACTCGGTCGCTAGGAGGGAACTGAGTCCCGCCTGCCACCACTGCGACTGCAGTGAAGACTCGGCCCAGCATACGCTGGCGATCTGCCCCGCATGGGCGTCGCAGCGCCGGGCCCTCACTGCAGTCATCGGAGGAGATCTCTCGCTACCGGCCGTCATACGCTCCATGGCCGGTAGCGACAGCAGTTTTACCGCGGTCGCAACCTTCTGCGAAGATGTCATCTCGCAGAAGGAGGTGACGGAGAAGGCCCGGGAGGACGACCTCCACTCGGACCCGATCCGCCGCCGGCGAACCGGGCAGCGGAGGCGCGCTCACCTGCGCCTCATGCCGCCCTGAGTGTGGCCGCGGATGGTCGGGACGGGCTTTCCCTTCCATCCGCTCTAGTGGCCGCCCGCGAGGAGGCGACGTTACGTGTGTGCCGTACGTCACCTAAATGGAGAGGCTTTGGAGAGGGTGCCCGCTTCTGTGCGGGCAAGCGCTGGGAGGGGTCTGGACGGCGTAATAACAGCAGTTCCCGGACTCCTCCCTTTACAGGCGCAGAGTGGCACACCGTGTGGTTTTAGTCGGTTCGAGTCCGACACACCGCCCCGCCGCAAGCCCCGGCGCGGGTGACGGTCCGAGGGGATTTCCACACGTAAAAAAAAAAAAAAAAAAAAAAAAAAAAAAAAAAAGGTTAGGTTAGGTTAGGTTAGGTTTTTTTTTTTTTTTTTTTTTTTTTTTACGTGGTGGAATGCATTTACGCACTTCGCTCGCCTCCCGCGGGGGCAGGGGGTTCGCTTCGTGTGGGACTCCTGCAATCATCGGAGGGGATCTCTCGCTACCGGCCGTCATACGCTCCATGGCCGGTAGCGACAGCAGTTTTACCGCGGTCGCAACCTTCTGCGAAGATGTAATCTCGCAGAAGGAGGTGGCGGAGAAGGCCCGGGAGGATGATATCCACTCGGACCCAATCCGCCGCCGGCGAACCGGGCGGCGGAGGCGCGCCTATCTGCGCCTCATGCCGCCCTGAGTGTGGCCGCGGATGGTCGGGACGGGTTTTCCCCTCCATCCGCTTTAGTGGCCACCCGCGAGGGGGCGACGTACGCGTGTGCCGTACGTCGCCTACGTAGATAGTCCATCAGGTGACGGTGCCTGCTTCTGTGCGGGCAAGCGCTGGGAGGGGTCCGGATGTGTTAATATCAGCAGTTCCCGGATTCCTCCCTTCACAGGCGCAGAGTGGCACACCGTGTGGTTTTAGTCGGTTCGAGTCCGACACACCGCCCCGCCGCAAGCCCCGGTGGGGTGACGGTCCGAGGGGATTTCCACACGTTAAAAAAAAAAAAAAAAAAAAAAAAAAAAGGTTAGGTTAGGTTTTTTTTTTTTTTTTTTTTACGTGGTGGAATGCATTTACGCACTTCGCTCCCCCCCCGCGGGGGCAGGGGGTTCGCTTCGTGTGGGACTCCTGACCTCGAAGAGAGGCCAGACTACCCACTAAACCACCACGGTGTTCCTCCTTCACCTAAACCGAGCCGCGGGATAGTTTGCTCACCGCGACTCGGCTAGGGACGCCCTTTAATCGGGCTCACCTCTGTCGAGGCCCCACCATCCGGGCCACCATGCCCAGATGATGGGGCCTGTCCTCCTCATGAATGCGCCCCAGGAACACAGAGGGGCGCATTCCGCCACATTAGCGTGGGGCAGCAGGTCCCCCGACCCACCGCCCGTGGCCACTGTCATTCGGGGACGCGGGCGAATTGTGCTCGCCGGCGCCCCCTCGCCGCGGGTCTGCGGGGCGGGAGAGTGAGCCCAGCTCGCTCCCGCTCCCGCAGAGCCTCTCTCTTAGCCGCCATCACCTCGTCAGCGAACAAGGCAACGGCAGCCCAACACTCTCCGCTGCCAGCCATAGCTGGAACTACGGCCGACAGCGAGAGGTCCGCACCAATGGTGCTTATGAGGGCCGTCCTTTGTCCGTCCCACGCTTCACACACAGCCAGGGTGTGGTAGGCCGTGTCCGGGTCTCCGCTGGAGGTTAGGTTTTTTTTTTTTTTTTTTTTTTTTTTTACGTGGTGGAATGCATTTACGCACTTCGCTCGCCTCCCGCGGGGGCAGGGGGTTCGCTTCGTGTGGGACTCCTGACCTCAAAGAGAAGCCAGACTACCCACTAAACCACCACGGTGTTCCTCCTTCACCTAATCCGAGCCACGGGATAGTTTGCTCACCGCGACTCGGCTAGGGACGCCCTTTGTTGTCGGGCTCTTCTCCTGAATGCACCCCGGAAACACAGAAGGGCGCATTCCGCCACATTAGCATGGGGCGGCAGATCCCCCGATCCACCGCCCGTGGCCACTCTCACCCAGGGACGCGTGCGGACTTCGCCCACCGGCATCCCTCCCCGGGACGCGTGCGAACTCCGCCCGCCGGCGTCCCCGTGGCCCGCGGGGCGAAAGAGCGAGCCCAGCCCACTCCCGCCCCAGCAGAGCCCCTCCTCGTGGCCGCCATCAGCCGTGAGGCGACGGCAGCCCGACACTCATCGCCGCCGGCCATAGCCGGAGCCACAGCCTACGGCGAGAGGTCTGCTTTTTACGACTTTGCTGTCGGGTTTTAGAGTCTTTTCCTTGACGCGTGCCGGCCAGTTAAGGCAAGCCCTCCGGCCAACAGGTTTTCAGCATACCCTCCTGGAGCCACCAGTCAGGTCACTGTTGAGCCCCTGTTGGTTACGGAACGCGAGAGGGTGGCTAGGCCTCTCTCGCCGACGGTGGCACTAGTGCCTGTCAGCCCCTGAGTTAACAGTGGGCCGACCCGCCCCTCGATCCCGCCGAGCCCTGAAAAGGGCTGCTGCGGATCCCACCCCGCGACCCCCTCGTGCAATGGGGTCAAGCCCTGAAAAGGGCTGTCGGGTTATTGGTCAGACGGCCAGCATACAGAGCTCCTGAGAGTCAGAGTATCCTGACCGCCTGTCCAGGGCGCACCAGCCTCCACGCTTCTGCTCCCCAGGACCGGAGTCCAAAGGGGGAAGAAACGCGTAAGCCAACGTGGAGGTTACCCGACGCCGCGCCCCGCTGGAGGTTAGGTTAGGTTTTTTTTTTTTTTTTTTTTTTTTTTACGTGGTGGAATGCATTTACGCACTTCGCTCACCTCCCGCGGGGGCAGGGGGTTCGCTTCGTGTGGGACTCCTGACCTCAAAGAGAAGCCAGACTACCCACTAAACCACCACGGTGTTCCTCCTTCACCTAATCCGAGCCACGGGATAGTTTGCTCACCGCGACTCGGCTAGGGACGCCCTTTGTTGTCGGGCTCTCCTCCTGAATGCACCCCGGAAACACAGAAGGGCGCATTCCGCCACATTAGCATGGGGCGGCAGATCCCCCGACCCACCGCCCGTGGCCACTCTCACCCAGGGACGCGTGCGAACTTCGCCCGCCGGCATCCCTCCCCGGGACGCGTGCGAACTCCGCCCGCCGGCGTCCCCGTGGCCCGCGGGGCGAAAGAGCGAGCCCAGCCCACTCCCGCCCCAGCAGAGCCCCTCCTCTTGGCCGCCATCAGCCGCGAGGCGACGGCAGCCCGACACTCATCGCCGCCGGCCATAGCCGGAGCCACAGCCTACGGCGAGAGGTCTGCTTTTTACGACTTTGCTGTCGGGTTTTAGAGTCTTTTCCTTGACGCGGGCCGGCCAGTTAAGGCAAGCCCTCCGGCCAACAGGTTCTCAGCTACCCTCCTGGAGCCACCAGTCAGGTCATTGTTAAGCCCCTGTTGGTTACGGAACGCGAGAGGGTGGCTAAGCCTCTCTCACCGACGGTGGCACAAGTGCCTGTCAGCCCCTGAGTTAACAGTGGGCCGACCCGCCCCTCGATCCCGCCGAGCCCTGAAAAGGGCTGCTGCGGATCCCACCCCGCGACCCCCTCGTGCAATGAGGTCAAGCCCTGAAAAGGGCTGTCGGGTTATTGGTCAGACGGCCAGCATACAGAGCTCCTGAGAGTCAGAGTATCCTGACCGCCTGTCCAGGGCGCACCAGCCTCCACGCTTCTGCTCCCCAGGCCAGGACCGGAGCCCAAAGGGGGAAGAAACGCGTAAGCCAACGTGGAGGTTACCCGACGCCGCGCCCCAGGTTAGGTTAGGTTAGGTTAGGTTAGGTTAGGTTAGGTTAGGTTAGGTTAGGTTAGGTTGAAGAGGTCTCAGCGGGCAGAGCACACACCCCCGTCGATGGCCTACTCGGTCAGAGACGACGGGGGTAGAGAGGAGGATGCTCCACCCGTCAGGGAATCGGAGGTAGGGGCGGCTGTTCTGCGGATTCGTTCCAAGAACACCGCCCCCGGGCCGGACGGGATACCAGCCCGAGTGATGGCCCGAGCCCTCGACCATATGTCGGACCGCCTCAGGGAAGTGTTGGATGCTAGCCTAGCGTCCGGACACTTTCCTGAGTGCTGGAAATGCGGGAAGCTGGTCCTGTTGAAGAAGCCGGGACGGCCTGCCGATTCGGTCGCGGCCTATAGGCCCATCGTGTTGCTGGACGAGGCGGGCAAGTTGTTCGAAAGGATAATCTCTGCCCGCATCGTCCGGCACCTCAGTGAGGTGGGGCCCGACCTGTCGGATGCCCAGTTCGGATTCCGAGAGGGGCGTTCGACGGTCGATGCCGTGATGCGCCTTAGGGCCGTGACCGAAGAGGCAGTGTGCTGTGGCGGCGTGCTGTTGGCGGTGTCGTTAGACATCGCCAACGCATTCAATAGTCTGCCATTCAGCTGCATCGGGGAAGCACTCCAGTACCACGGGGTGCCAGAGTACCTGAGGCGGCTAGTGGCAGACTATTTGGAGGAGCGTACCGTCGTGTACGAGGACCGAGAGGGCGTCTTGAGACGGCGACCCATGTCGTGCGGCGTTCCACAGGGGTCTGTCCTTGGACCACTCCTGTGGAACGTGGGATACGACTGGGTCCTACGAGGTCGTCTCCCCCCCGGGCTGGGCGTAATTTGTTACGCCGATGACACATTGGTCACAGCTCGGGGGGCGAACTTCCAAGAGGCGGCGCGCCTGGCCACCAGGGGTGTTTCTCTGGTGGTCGGGCGCATCGAGGCGCTGGGCCTACGGGTGGCCCTGGACAAGACGGAGGCCCTGTTATTTCATGGGCCCCGTCGTGGTCCGCCCCCCGGCGCCTCCATAGAGGTCAACTCGGTCCTCGTACCGGTTCGGGCCCAGATGAAGTATCTGGGTCTGATCCTCGACGGTAGGTGGCTCTTCGACGAGCACTTCCGACAGCTTGCTCCCAAGCTGGTCGACGCTGCCTCTGCCCTTGGGCGACTTTTGCCTAATTTGGGTGGAGCCAGCGTCGCAACGAGACAGCTGTACACGGGGGTTGTCCGGTCAATGGCGCTGTACGGCGCACCGGTGTGGGTCACGGCTCTGACCGCCCAGAACAAGGCGCGCCTCTGGCGGCCTCAGAGGGTACTGGCGGTCAGAGCGATACGTGGTTACCGCACGGTGTCGACCGAGGCAGCGTGCGCGTTGGCCGGAACACCCCCGTGGGATTTGGAGGCGGAGGTGCTCGCCGAAGTTTATCGACGGGTGGCTGAATATCGGGTGGAGAGAGGCATGCGCCCTCCGCCCGAAGAGGTACGCGAGTGGCGTGAAGCCGCCCGTCGAGCCACGATGGCTCGTTGGTCTTTCCGACTGGAGACTCCACGCGCTGGCTTTGCCGCCGTGGAGGCTCTCCAGCCGGTCATCCTCGAGTGGGCAGGGCGGCAGCACGGGACCCTTTCCTTCCGACTGACGCAGGTACTTTCCGGGCACGGTTGCTTCGGGAAGTACCTGCACTCGGTCGCTAGGAGGGAACTGAGTCCCGCCTGCCACCACTGCGACTGCAGTGAAGACTCGGCCCAGCATACGCTGGCGATCTGCCCCGCGTGGGCGTCGCAGCGCCGGGCCCTCACTGCAGTCATCGGAGGAGATCTCTCGCTACCGGCCGTCATACGCTCCATGGCCGGTAGCGACAGAAGTTTTACCGCGGTCGCAACCTTCTGCGAAGAAGTCATCTCGCAGAAGGAGGTGGCGGAGAAGGCCCGGGAGGACGACCTCCACTCGGACCCGATCCGCCGCCGGCGAACCGGGCAGCGGAGGCGCACTCACCTGCGCCTCATGCCGCCCTGAGTGTGGCCGCGGATGGTCGGGACGGGCTTTCCCTTCCATCCGCTCTAGTGGCCGCCCGCGAGGAGGCGACGTTACGTGTGTGCCGTACGTCGCCTAAAATGAGAGGTTCTGGAGAGGGTGCCCGCTTCTGTGCGGGCAAGCGCTGGGAGGGGTCTGGACGGCGTAATAACAGCAGTTCCCGGACTCCTCCCTCCTCAGGCGCAGAGTGGCACACCGTGTGGTTTTAGTCGGTTCGAGTCCGACACACCGCCCCGCCGCAAGCCCCGGCGCGGGTGACGGTCCGAGGGGATTTCCACACGTAAAAAAAAAAAAAAAAAAAAAAAAAAAAAAAAAAAAAAAAAAAAAAAAAAAAAAAGGTTAGGTTGAAGAGGTACGCGAGTGGCGTGAAGCCGCCCGTCGAGCCACGATGGCTCGTTGGTCTTTCCGACTGGAGACTCCACGCGCTGGCTTTGCCGCCGTGGAGGCTCTCCAGCCGGTCATCCTCGAGTGGGCAGGGCGGCAGCACGGGACCCTTTCCTTCCGACTGACGCAGGTACTTTCCGGGCACGGTTGCTTCGGGAAGTACCTGCACTCGGTCGCTAGGAGGGAACTGAGTCCCGCCTGCCACCACTGCGACTGCAGTGAAGACTCGGCCCAGCATACGCTGGCGATCTGCCCCGCATGGGCGTCGCAGCGCCGGGCCCTCACTGCAGTCATCGGAGGAGATCTCTCGCTACCGGCCGTCATACGCTCCATGGCCGGTAGCGACAGCAGTTTTACCGCGGTCGCAACCTTCTGCGAAGATGTAATCTCGCAGAAGGAGGCGGCGGAGAAGGCCCGGGAGGACGACCTCCACTCGGACCCAATCCGTCGCCGGCGAACCGGGCAGCGGAGGCGCGCTCACCTGCGCCTCATGCCGCCCTGAGTGTGGCCGCGGATGGTCGGGACGGGCTTTCCCTTCCATCCGCTCTAGTGGCCGCCCGCGAGGAGGCGACGTTACGAGTGTGCCGTACGTCGCCTAAAAGGAGAGGTGTTGGAGAGGGTGCCCGCTTCTGTGCGGGCAAGCGCTGGGAGGGGTCTGGACGGCGTAATAACAGCAGTTCCCGGACTCCTCCCTCCTCAGGCGCAGAGTGGCACACCGTGTGGTTTTAGTCGGTTCGAGTCCGACACACCGCCCCGCCGCAAGCCCCGGCGTGGGCGACGGTCCGAGGGGATTTCCACACGTAAAAAAAAAAAAAAAAAAAAAAAAAAAAAAAAAAAAAAAAAAAAAAAAAAAAAAAGGTTAGGTTAGGTTAGGTTTTTTTTTTTTTTTTTTTTTTTTTTTTTTTTTTTTTTTTTTGATAGATCTATTGATCTCGCTGCTTTTCCCCGTCCAAAAATTCGACAGGACCTTGTCTTTCTAGGTTTTGTTATTTTCTGTCTAGGTTCTATATGTCTATCTCTCGCACCAAGTGCCTCTCGTCCACCACATGGATTTACTGGATTTTTTAAAAGTTCTTATATAATTTACATATCTAGTTGTTTTCTTCTCTTATGTTTTATTTTATATTCTTATATAATACTTTTACTTTGCTGTTATATCCGGTTCCTTTATTGTAATACATTTATTCTCTATCTCTTATATTTGTGTTCCCTTATTTTCTCTAACAATGTGTTTCAAAAATTTATTTTGTAGTTCCCAATATTAATTTATCTATGGTGTCTCTTTCTTACGATTCTGTTAGCAGATAATGTCTTTGTGGCTCTGTGTGTTTATACTTTCTAGCTTTCCTGTTGATTCTTTCCGGTGTTGCAATTTTCCAGTCTATTTTCCGACATGCGAGTCCGTAACATTCATGACCTGTGTGTTTTATTTGTGTACATGTCCAGTGTATATGTGCGTTTAAACTTTTTCCTAATTTTTGCTCCTATCTTTGTCAACAATGTATATATATACTAAAATATGTATAATTATTGACACTTCGCTGTGTATTGTTTCTGAACTAATTTTTGTTTGCGTGTGTGTATGTTTGTGTGCGTGTTTAGATATATCCATATATATTTAATATATACTTCATTAAATCAGTGTATGTATGTATGTGTGTGTTTCTGTATAATGTGTGTGTGTTTTGCTGAGTGTGTAAGTCATAAATATGACGTGCTCTGTCGTGCCAGGTAGTCCCACTTCATTCGGGTTGGGCATTCGGCGCTAAAGGCGTTGTGGCCGACGTTCCGCAGCCCAGAGTGTGTGCAGTTGCAGCACCGCGGCTCGGCTCCCGCACCATAGTCGGGACACCTCTCGCGCAAGTGCGGGCCTCCGCAGTGGCTGCACTTGTCCACACTCTCGGTGCAGAACTTGCGGCTGTGGCCGAATGCCAAGCACTTCGTGCATTGGATGAGCGGAGACTGGTCCTCCACTCTGACCCTTTGCAGGTCCAGGTAGAGGATTCCGGTCTCCGTCATCCTTTGCCATACTCGTGGCCTCACCTGCAGGACTACGTGCGAGGTCTTGGGGTTCTTTGTCCTTTTCTTGAACTTGACACAAAGCTCTCTCTCTTCCTGTGGTAGGCCCATGAAAAATTCGGCGTTCTGGGTGTAAATGGCCCTCACCATCTCGTCGTCGTCACTGTCCACGAAGACGTCCTTGAGGACGACGAGTGGATCCTTATTTTTCATGGGCACTACCACTAACCCATCATCACGGCTCTGAATCCTCTCCGTCACCCTGTCCCGTTCCACTTTCGTGTCACAGCCCAGGATGACGGTGCTGCCTTTGGCCTTTCTGGCCTTGCTGACCTTCAGACCAGTGCCCCTGGCGTCGACCGCCTTCTTCACCCTGGCGAGTACCTCATCGGCAGTCTCCTGGCTGTCCGTTGAGGTCACCGCCACCGAGTGAAGCGCCGGTCGGCGCCCGGGTCTGGCTGCCGCGACGCTGGCGTAGGATTTGGGGGTCGATTCCGAGTGGCTCTGTGGTGCCAGCTCCTTTACGGCAGCGCTGAAGTGCGTTTGAGTCTCGATAACGATGTCTCTAGCGACAGTCCCAACCAGGTCCTCGAGTTGGGACTGCGCACGCACTACCATCGCCTCGGTCGCCTTGTCGATGTCCACTTGTGTCTCCTCGATTTTTTGGAACATCGTCTCCATGGCGTCAGCGCTACCATCCTTGATGCCTCTTTTGAGGTCCCCAAGTTCCTTTGTCAGGATGTTGGTGATGTGTGTGGAGATCGACTCCTCCACTTCCTCCAGTCTCGCCAGCAGCCTTCCCTCCTGCGCAGAAGGTACAGCCACTGAGGCTGCGTCCTCTCGCGCCAGAGTTGCTACCGCCGCGGCCGCACCGGCAGCCCTTGACGCCTCCGCCTCTAGGCACTTCACCCGCTTGCTCAGCTCGAACAAGATGCGAAGACCCTTATCAGACTGCACCTCCAGGTAGGTTTTAATATCCCGCCGCATTTGGGGATACTGGTGAACTTTTGTGGGGATATCCTCGAAAGATTTCATCACCTCCTGGAGGAGATGGTCGCTCGACTGGTCAGCGTAGGTGTTTTGCTGCCTCTTATATTGCTCCATATTATCGAGCGACCTTCTTTTTGTTCCGGGCCTTCTGATAAAGGTCTTCGCAGCGTCCAGCACTAATGAAGGCGAGGTAGAGGCACCGGGAGTGGTTGGCTTCTTAGCCGCGCCAGATGTAGGTGGTGTCTGAAACATTATTCTGTGTGTGTGGGAGAGTGTGTTGTAATGTAATAAGTGTGAACGAGGAAAATTGTCAGTGTTTAAGTGTGTATTCAACCCTGTATAGGGGGGTGTGTCAGTGTCAAAGTGTTAACAATTTAAACTAAGTTTGTAGAATACAATTCTACCTGGTTAAAAACAATAAAATAACGATTAATTAAAAGTCTCCGCTCTATATGAGCCGTTCTATTATACTATAAGAGGTGTATAATGTCTCCGTCAATAAAATAAAACAGGTGCGAAATTAGAATAAAAGAATACAAATTTACCTTAGAAGTTGGATTGAGGGGTCAGTGACCTATACTCCAAAAAGTCTATATACCCAGTGAAATATGGGAGGGTGTGCGGGCAATTTTTTAATTTTCCGTGAGGCGGATCCGGACGAGAGTGGTGTCGTTCGACGGGTAATTGAAAGGGCTATTTAAATATATATAATTGATAATTTGGAAGACAAAGGCTATCGAATTAATCGACAAAAACCTCAAAAATGACTAAAATTGAAATTTAAATATCGGATTTCTAAGATTCTATTTACCAGATTTAATTAAAAGAGGTGTTGTTAGATAGGTCGTGACGCGAGCTATCTAGATATGTATAATTAATTGTTCCCAAAAAATGAGGGGGCAAGTTATTCAAAGAAAATCTCAGAAAATTTTCGAAAAAGCGGTAAATTGAGTTTTATATGTTGAAAATTTACTACTTCTATTAACCAGATCTTAATAAAAGAGGTGTTATTAGATAGGCCTTGACGAGTTCTATCTAAATATATATAATTAAAAATCCAAAAATAAATTTCGAAAAGTTATAAGCGAAGCGCCTTGGAAAATTCCTTAAAAATGCCGAAAGTCAAAATGAATGTGAAAATTTAGTAACTTCTATTTACCCAACCTATACAAAGGAGGTGTTATTAGATAGGCCTTGATGAGGGCTATCTAGATCTGTAACTATGTCAACTTTGAGGTGAAGCGTTATCGAATAATTCGACAAAAACCTCGAAAATTTGTTAATTTAGAAATTTAAAAATATTCTAAGTCCAGAAACTAAAATTTTTCTTTGTTTTTCAGGTTATTATCTTCCCACGGGACGCAGGAGTGTCTACAAAGATGATATCAACAAGTAACAACAACACTAGCAGCTGTATTCGATTCAAATTTCGCACAAATGTTCCAAATGTGCACCCCTAAGGTAGACTTTCAAAAGTAAACAAACAGTAATGAAAATTTTAAAAGTCAATTTCCCAATTTTCCGTCAGGCGGATCCGGACGAGAGTGGTGTCGTTCGACGGGTAATTGAAAGGGCTATTTAAATATATATAATTGATAATTTGGAAGACAAAGGCTATCGAATTAATCGACAAAAACCTCAAAAATGACTAAAATTGAAATTTAAATATCGGATTTCTAAGATTCTATTTACCAGATTTAATTAAAAGAGGTGTTGTTAGATAGGTCGTGACGCGAGCTATCTAGATATGTATAATTAATTGTTCCCAAAAAATGAGGGGGCAAGTTATTCAAAGAAAATCTCAGAAAATTTTCGAAAAAGCGGTAAATTGAGTTTTATATGTTGAAAATTTACTACTTCTATTAACCAGATCTTAATAAAAGAGGTGTTATTAGATAGGCCTTGACGAGTTCTATCTAAATATATATAATTAAAAATCCAAAAATAAATTTCGAAAAGTTATAAGCGAAGCGCCTTGGAAAATTCCTTAAAAATGCCGAAAGTCAAAATGAATGTGAAAATTTAGTAACTTCTATTTACCCAACCTATACAAAGGAGGTGTTATTAGATAGGCCTTGATGAGGGCTATCTAGATCTGTAACTATGTCAACTTTGAGGTGAAGCGTTATCGAATAATTCGACAAAAACCTCGAAAATTTGTTAATTTAGAAATTTAAAAATATTCTAAGTCCAGAAACTAAAATTTTTCTTTGTTTTTCAGGTTATTATCTTCCCACGGGACGCAGGAGTGTCTACAAAGATGATATCAACAAGTAACAACAACACTAGCAGCTGTATTCGATTCAAATTTCGCACAAATGTTCCAAATGTGCACCCCTAAGGTAGACTTTCAAAAGTAAACAAACAGTAATGAAAATTTTAAAAGTCAATTTCCCAATTTTCCGTCAGGCGGATCCGGACGAGAGTGGTGTCGTTCGACGGGTAATTGAAAGGGCTATTTAAATATATATAATTGATAATTTGGAAGACAAAGGCTATCGAATTAATCGACAAAAACCTCAAAAATGACTAAAATTGAAATTTAAATATCGGATTTCTAAGATTCTATTTACCAGATTTAATTAAAAGAGGTGTTGTTAGATAGGTCGTGACGCGAGCTATCTAGATATGTATAATTAATTGTTCCCAAAAAATGAGGGGGCAAGTTATTCAAAGAAAATCTCAGAAAATTTTCGAAAAAGCGGTAAATTGAGTTTTATATGTTGAAAATTTACTACTTCTATTAACCAGATCTTAATAAAAGAGGTGTTATTAGATAGGCCTTGACGAGTTCTATCTAAATATATATAATTAAAAATCCAAAAATAAATTTCGAAAAGTTATAAGCGAAGCGCCTTGGAAAATTCCTTAAAAATGCCGAAAGTCAAAATGAATGTGAAAATTTAGTAACTTCTATTTACCCAACCTATACAAAGGAGGTGTTATTAGATAGGCCTTGATGAGGGCTATCTAGATCTGTAACTATGTCAACTTTGAGGTGAAGCGTTATCGAATAATTCGACAAAAACCTCGAAAATTTGTTAATTTAGAAATTTAAAAATATTCTAAGTCCAGAAACTAAAATTTTTCTTTGTTTTTCAGGTTATTATCTTCCCACGGGACGCAGGAGTGTCTACAAAGATGATATCAACAAGTAACAACAACACTAGCAGCTGTATTCGATTCAAATTTCGCACAAATGTTCCAAATGTGCACCCCTAAGGTAGACTTTCAAAAGTAAACAAACAGTAATGAAAATTTTAAAAGTCAATTTCCCAATTTTCCGTCAGGCGGATCCGGACGAGAGTGGTGTCGTTCGACGGGTAATTGAAAGGGCTATTTAAATATATATAATTGATAATTTGGGAGACAAAGGCTATCGAATTAATCGACAAAAACCTCAAAAATGACTAAAATTGAAATTTAAATATCGGATTTCTAAGATTCTATTTACCAGATTTAATTAAAAGAGGTGTTGTTAGATAGGTCGTGACGCGAGCTATCTAGATATGTATAATTAATTGTTCCCAAAAAATGAGGGGGCAAGTTATTCAAAGAAAATCTCAGAAAATTTTCGAAAAAGCGGTAAATTGAGTTTTATATGTTGAAAATTTACTACTTCTATTAACCAGATCTTAATAAAAGAGGTGTTATTAGATAGGCCTTGACGAGTTCTATCTAAATATATATAATTAAAAATTCCAAAAATAAATTTCGAAAAGTTATAAGCGAAGCGCCTTGGAAAATTCCTTAAAAATGCCGAAAGTCAAAATGAATGTGAAAATTTAGTAACTTCTATTTACCCAACCTATACAAAGGAGGTGTTATTAGATAGGCCTTGATGAGGGCTATCTAGATCTGTAACTATGTCAACTTTGAGGTGAAGCGTTATCGAATAATTCGACAAAAACCTCGAAAATTTGTTAATTTAGAAATTTAAAAATATTCTAAGTCCAGAAACTAAAATTTTTCTTTGTTTTTCAGGTTATTATCTTCCCACGGGACGCAGGAGTGTCTACAAAGATGATATCAACAAGTAACAACAACACTAGCAGCTGTATTCGATTCAAATTTCGCACGGATTAGGTTTTTTTTTTTTTTTTTACGTGGTGGAATGCATTTACGCACTTCGCTCGCCTCCCGCGGGGGCAGGGGGTTCGCTTCGTGTGGGACTCCTGACCTCAAAGAGAAGCCAGACTACCCACTAAACCACCACGGTGTTCCTCCTTCACCTAATCCGAGCCACGGGATAGTTTGCTCACCGCGACTCGGCTAGGGACGCCCTTTGTTGTTGGGCACACCTCATGAATGCACCCCAGAAACACAGAGGGGCGCATTCCGCCACATTAGCATGGGGCGGCAGATCCCCCGATCCACCGCCGTGGCCACTCTCACCCAGGGACGCGTGCGGACTTCGCCCACCGGCATCCCTCCCCGGGACGCGTGCGAACTCCGCCCGCCGGCGTCCCCGTGGCCCGCGGGGCGAAAGAGCGAGCCCAGCCCACTCCCGCCCCAGCAGAGCCCCTCCTCTTGGCCGCCATCAGCCGTGAGGCGACGGCAGCCCGACACTCATCGCCGCCGGCCATAGCCGGAGCCACAGCCTACGGCGAGAGGTCTGCTTTTTACGACTTTGCTGTCGGGTTTTAGAGTCTTTTCCTTGACGCGGGCCGGCCAGTTAAGGCAAGCCCTCCGGCCAACAGGTTTTCAGCATACCCTCCTGGAGCCACCAGTCAGGTCACTGTTGAGCCCCTGTTGGTTACGGAACGCGAGAGGGTGGCTAGGCCTCTCTCGCCGACGGTGGCACTAGTGCCTGTCAGCCCCTGAGTTAACAGTGGGCCGACCCGCCCCTCGATCCCGCCGAGCCCTGAAAAGGGCTGCTGCGGATCCCACCCCGCGACCCCCTCGTGCAATGGGGTCAAGCCCTGAAAAGGGCTGTCGGGTTATTGGTCAGACGGCCAGCATACAGAGCTCCTGAGAGTCAGAGTATCCTGACCGCCTGTCCAGGGCGCACCAGCCTCCACGCTTCCGCTCCCCAGGACCGGAGTCCAAAGGGAGAAGAAACGCGTAAGCCAACGTGGAGGTTACCCGACGCCGCGCCCCCGCACGGGTTAGGTTTTTTTTTTTTTTTTTTTTTTTTTTACGTGGTGGAATGCATTTACGCACTTCGCTCACCCCCCGCGGGGGCAGAGGGTTCGCTTCGTGTGGGACTCCTGACCTCGAAGAGAGGCCAGACTACCCACTAAACCACCACGGTGTTCCTCCTTCACCTAAACCGAGCCGCGGGATAGTTTGCTCACCGCGACTCGGCTAGGGACGCCCTTTTTATCGGGCTCACCTCAGTCGAGGCCCCACCATCCGGGCCACCGTGCCCAGATGATGGGGCCTGTCCTCCTCATGAATGCACCCCAGGAACACAGAGGGGCGCATTCCGCCACATTAGCGTGGGGCAGCAGGTCCCCCGACCCACCGCCCGTGGCCACTCTCATTCGGGGACGCGGGCGAATTGTGCTCGCCGGCGCCCCCTCGCCGCGGGTCTGCGGGGCGGGAGAGTGAGCCCAGCTCGCTCCCGCTCCCGCAGAGCCTCTCTCTTGGCCGCCATCACCTCGTCAGCGAACGAGGCAACGGCAGCCCAACACTCTTCGCTGCCGGCCATAGCTGGAACTACGACCGACAGCGAGAGGTCCGCACCAATGGTGCTCATGAGGGCCGCCCTTTGTCCGTCCCACGCCTCACACACAGCCAGGGTGTGGTAGGCCGTGTCAGGGTCTCCGCTGGTGCAGTTTCGGCACCGGGGCTCCGACTCTATCCCCACCACTTCCCACAGGTACTTGGCAAAACAGCCATGGCCCGTGAGAAGTTGGGTGAGGTGGTATGACGGGGCCCCATGACCCCTCTCTACCCACTGACGCAGGACGGGCCTGACGGCCCCCACAAGCAGCGATCCGCTACGCGTCGCCCGCAGTCTTTCGGCCCACTTCCGGAAGAGATCATCGCGAGCCGATTGTCTCCAGCGATCGATCTCCTCCGAAGGCGGCCGACCCCCGATAGCACGCCGCATCAGGGCGCCTTCGTCGTACACCCTCTTGAGGACGCCGGCCTCGAGATCCCAGGGGATACTCCCCGCAATCAGACACGCCGCCTCGTAAGAGACGGTGTGGTACGCCCGTGCAGCCCTCTGCGCTATGGCGCGCTGCGGTCGTCGCAGCAGCGCGATATTCGCCGGGCAGAGGGCCTCCGCCCATATGGGCGCTCCGTAGAGCGCCTTGGAGCGCACCACTCCGTCATAGAGACGGCGGCATGCAGACCCTGGGCCTCCGCTGTTGGGCAGCAACCGCGAGAGCATTCCGGCAAATGCCAGCAACTTCGGTGCCAGCTGCCGGAAATGCTCCGCGAACCGCCACCGACTGTCGAGAACGAGCCCGAGGTATTTCAGGCTGGTCCCGACAGCGATGGGGATGCCGCCCACCATGATGGTCCTATCTCGAGGCGGCGTCTGCCGGGGCCCGTGGAAGAAGAGGGCCTCGGACTTTTCGAGGGCGACTTTCAGGCCGAGCGCCTCGATGCGACGCACTACGTGGGCTACACCTGCCGTGGCAAGGACGGCGGCGTCCCGAAATGTGGGGGCCCGCGCGGTGACTAGGGTATCGTCGGCGTAGCAAAGTACACCGACCCCCCGAAGATTAGCACCGCGCAGGACCCAATCATAACCTATGTTCCACAGGAGCGGCCCGAGGACCGACCCCTGTGGAACGCCACAAGACATGCCCCTGCGGACCACCCCGTCTTGGGCCGGGTAAATGATGACCCGGTCCACGAAGTAGTCCGCAAGGACGCGCCTGAGGTACCACGGGACATTGTGGTACCTCAACGCCTCCGCAATGGTTCCCCAGGGGAGGGTGTTGAAGGCGTTCGCTATATCCAACGATACAGCCAACAGCACCTCACCCCCGGAGACCGCTTCGTTGACGCTGTCCCGCAGTCGGGATATCGCGTCGAGGGTCGACCTCCCACGACGGAAGCCGAACTGGCCATCGCTGAGATTGGGCCCCGCCCCCTCCAGGTGGCCGACGAGACGCGCAGCGAGCACCCGCTCAAAAAGCTTGCACATCTCGTCGAGCAACACGATGGGGCGGTAGGCCGACGGCGATTCGGCTGGGCGCCCGTGCTTTTTGAGCAGCACGAGCTTGCCGGTTTTCCATCGTCGAGGGACTCTCCCCGACACCAGACACTCCGACATGAGGGACAGCGTCTCCTCCTCTAGTGCCGGCATGACGGTGACGATAACCTTCCCAGGGACGCCGTCCGGGCCCGGGGCGCGATTCCTGGACCGGAGTGCCAGTATCGCAGCCCCTAACTCGGCCTCGGACACGGGAGGTATCGCCCCTTCGTCTGCCGGCACCTGGCTTGGTGCTCCCATCCGCGGCGGGGTCCACTCTTCCCTGGCAGGGAAGAGGGAGCTGACCACTCGGTCCAGAAGACTCGGCTCGAGAGTTCTGGTGAGGGGAGGCGCCCAAGGCTGGAGTTTCTGACTCACAATCTTATACGGGCGCCCCCACGGATCTCGGTCGAGGCTCTCGAGCCACTCCTTCCAGGCCTCGTCCTTGGCGGCTTTGATCGCCGAGCTGAGGGCCCGACGAGCGGAAAGGTACGCGGCGTGCAATTCTTCTTCGCGGGCGAGATCTCTAACGGCCCGCCTTCGGCTGCGGGTGTACTGCCTCTGGGCCGCGTGACTCGCGGCACGCAGCTCGGCCAGGTGGGGACGCCACCAGTACACCTGCCTCCGAGGCGGGATAGGTCTCGCCCTCTGCATCGCCGCGTCGCAGACGCGAGTCAGTGCTCCAGCGAGCCACTCGCATCTCGCGTCCACGTCCTGACCGCTGTCGACAGCAGCCCATCGCTCGACGATAGCCGCCTCTCGGGCCAGCTCCCGGTCCAGCGTTCCGAGCCGCCACCGCGGACCTTCCCCTGCCACGGGGCGGTCCAGTGCCACACGAGGCGTCGCCGCGGGGGCGGAGACGATGTCGAACCGGATGTACCGGTGGTCAGACGAAGTCTCCACCCCCTCGACGACCCGCCAGTTGTGTATGCGGCGGGCCAGGCCAGAACTCGCGAAAGAAAGGTCGACTATCGACCCGGCCTGGGCCCGCACAAACGTGTGGACCGCCCCTCGGTTCAGCAGCACCAAGCCTTGGGACACCGCCCACTCCTCCACCATCTCCCCCCGGGCATCGGTCGCCGGGGATCCCCACGCCCGTGAGTGAGCGTTGAAATCCCCGGCCACCACAGCCGGGGTGGGATGCACTTCCGCCAGCAGAGCCCCGACCTCCGTGAGCAACTGCTCGAACTCGGCGAGGCTTCTGCTGGGGGGACAGTACACCCCAATTACCGCAGCGCCACCCAGCGCGACGAGTACGCACCCTCGGCCCTTCCGCACTCTGTCGAAAGGAGGGGCCGTTCGCTGAGCGACGATAGCCACCAAGCCGCCGTGGTCACCGGCCCAGTTGGGGCTGTTGCGAACGCAATACGGCTCGGCGACTACTGCCATTGTCGTCTGCCACTGCGCCATGGATTGGGCCAGAAGGTCCTGGGCCGTGGCGCAGTGGTTGACGTTGGCCTGCAGCATAGAGATGGTTTGGGCCATTAGGTTTGGGCAGTGTCCATCACCTCATCATTCGGCAGCAGGGTGGGCGAGGGCGTGGGTTTCGCCCCACCTGCTGCTCTCCTTTTAGCCCCCCTGCTTCGGGAGGCCGCCTTACATTGCGCCGACCCAAGCCGATGGCCGGACGCCGCACCCTCCGCCGAACAAATGAGGCACCTGGGCTCCGCGGAGCAGGTGGCCGACTTGTGGCCTTCCTGCCCGCAACGGAAGCAGAGCGCACTGCGGTCAGTGGCCGCAGTGCACTTGGCCCCGACGTGCCCCGGCTCGAGGCAGCGGAAGCACCGCGCCGGCCTCGGCTCCAGGATGGTCAGTCTGACCACTGACCACCCGACGACGATGCGGCGGCCATCGGTAAGTTTCTTCGCCGCCTCAACAGGGCACCGTAGCCAGGCAGTGCCCTGTCGGTCAGGTGGGCGCTGTATGTCGCCCACCTTGATGTGGTCGGCAGCACAGCCCCCTTCCGCTGCCAGCAACGCGGCCACCGACTCTTTCGAGGCCGAGTCGCCCAGCCCAGAGATGCGCATCTCCACGCATCTCTCCGGCCTAGCGACGCGGACCTCTTCGAGCACCTCCCTCAGTTTAGCCGCGAGCTGGTCCGCCTTCCGGCTTCTGTCGGCGCCAGCCACCTCCAGGATCCGACCTCCGGTTACCGCGTTGCGGAGTCGGAGGCCGTCGATGCCCAAACCCTTGAGGTCTATCGACCTCTCGGCTTTGGACATCACCTGCGCGTAGGTGATGCCCCGCTCTGCGGCACCCGGCTGCAGCGTGACTGTAACCGCTGCCGTTTGCGGGGTGCGCAATTTGCGGGGCCTCCTTTTCCTCCGCTTGGTGGCTGGCGCTACCGGAGTTGCAGCGGTTGGGGCAGCCGACCCGGCAGGGGGCGTTTTAGGCTTCTTTGGCCTGGCCGCCACCTCGCTCCATGTCCCGCTTTGCGGGAGCGGGGCGGGAGCCAACGTCGAAGTCGAAGTTGACTGGGGCGACCGCTGCGGTTTCCGGGCAGCCTCCGCCTCCTTCGCCGCGGCCGTCTTCTTCCCTGCCTTCTTCTTCTTCTTCCTCTCCTCCTTCCCCCCCGGCGGCCCGGTAAGGCTCGGCCCTGCCTCCACCTGCCCGCCTGGCATTGGAGGAGAGAGGGGAGGGGGGAGAGGTTCTGAGGGAGACGTCTCAGGCTCGGGCTCAAGTGCGCCGTTGGACCGCGCCGCATTCCTCGCGTCCGCCTGCAGCGGCGGACGGATGCGGGTCTCCGGCAGCAGGCGGTCAGCGATCCCCGCGAGCCGGGCGTCGACCAGGAAGCCGATCTCTTCCCGGCTCATCGGGGGCGGCGCAGCCTCCGCCTGCTGCTTCATGGCCCGCATTTCGGCCCGCACAGCCGCCAGCTCGGCCTGAAGCTTGGCCACCTCCTCCGATTCCGTGCGGGACATCAGAACGCGCACGTTCTCCATAATGGAGCCACACGCGTCCTTGAGGTCCCGCACGTACTGGCCCTTTAAATTGGAGCTCTTGGCGGCGATGGTTTGGACCACCTTCACCGCCGCCTCTATTGAGCCCGAGATCTCCTCGGCACTGAGGGACTGGGTGTCCGAGGATACCAGTCCCGCTTGGGGCTGCAGACTGGGCTGCGGCTGCGGGCCAGGGGTCTCTCTGAGATAGAGAGCCCTCCGCCGCTGCAGCCGCAGCTCATCCGCGAGCTCCTCTTCTGCTCGGAGCTCGAGCTCACGCTCCTTAGCCGCGTTGAGCTCCGCTTTGGCTTTGGCTAGACCGACGTATTCTCCTGTTTTCGGGGGACGGCCACGGTTCCTTTTAGGCCCCCGCCCATCCACCGAATCGCTGTCGCTTTGCGCTGGCGATTCCAACGAATTGGTGCGCTTACGCCAGAGTCTTCCCCTTGGTGGGGAAGACGCGCGCGCAACTCCAGGCAAGCTGGCAGCGGTCATCCGCTCCAGCACCACCGCTGGCACCATTTCACCGACAGAGACGGAAGACCTTGCGGTCTCCGTCTCCATCTCCTCCTCCGCCAAAACTGGCCCATCATCATTATTGTTTTTTTTTAAGTTTAAATTAGACAAATCCATACAAGTCCCACGAGTGTGGGGGAAAAGAAAGTCCATCCGGGCGGTGCCCCCTGCACCCGGATAAGCCTATATACTGTGGAGGTCGGCCGGTATCCACAGGTTTTTACGACTTCGCTGTCGGGTGTTATAGACTGTCCTTGTCATGGGCCGGCCAATTAAGGCAAGCCCTCCGGCCAACAGGTTCTCAGCATACCCTCCTGGAGCCACCAGTCAGGTCACAGTTGAGCCCCTGTTGGTTACGGAACGCGAGAGGGTGGCTAGGCCTCTCCCACCGACGGTGGCACTAGTGCCTGTCAGCCCCTGAGTAATCAGTGGGCCGACCCGTCCCTCGATCCAGCATCTCTCCCCTGTCCCCTCTGAAAACAGAGGGGTACTGGGAGCGATGGCGAGCCCTGAAAAGGGCTACGCGGATCCCACGACCCCCTCGTGCAATGGGGTCAGTTGTCGGGTTATTGGTCAGACGGCCAGCATACAGAGCTCCTGAGAGTCAGAGTATCCTGACCGCCTGTCCAGGGCGCACCAGCCTCCACGCTTCTGCTCCCCAGGACCGGAGTCCAAAGGGGGAAGAAACGCGTAAGCCAACGTGGAGGTTACCCGACGCCGCGCCCCCGCACGGGTTAGGTTAGGTTAGGTTAGGTTAGGTTAGGTTAGGTTAGGTTAGGTTAGGTTTTTTTTTTTTTTTTTTTTTTTTTTTTTTTTTATTTTTTATTTTTTTTTTTTTTTTTTTTTTTACGTGGTGGAATGCATTTACGCACTTCGCTCGCCTCCCGCGGGGGCAGGGGGTTCGCTTCGTGTGGGACTCCTGACCTCAAAGAGAAGCCAGACTACCCACTAAACCACCACGGTGTTCCTCCTTCACCTAATCCGAGCCACGGGATAGTTTGCTCACCGCGACTCGGCTAGGGACGCCCGTTGTTGTAGGGCTCTCCTCATGAATGCACCCCAGAAACACAGAAGGGCGCATTCCGCCACATTAGCATGGGGCGGCAGATCCCCCGACCCACCGCCCGTGGCCACTCTCACCCGGGACGCGTGCGAAGTGCGCCCGCCGGCATCCCTCCCTGGGACGCGTGCGAACTGCACCCGCCGGCATCCCTCCCGGGGACGCTTGCGAACTTCGCCCGCCGGCATCCCTCCCCGGGACGCGTGCAAGCTCCGCCCGCCGGCGTCCCCCCCGCCGGTGGCCCGCGGGGCGAAAGAGCGAGCCCAGCCCACTCCCGCCCCAGCAGAGCCCCTCCTCTTGGCCGCCATCAGCCGTGAGGCGACGGCAGCCCGACACTCATCGCCGCCGGCCATAGCCGGAGCCACAGCCTACGGCGAGAGGTCTGCTTTTTACGACTTTGCTGTCGGGTTTTAGAGTCTTTTCCTTGACGCGGGCCGGCCAGTTAAGGCAAGCCCTCCGGCCAACAGGTTCTCAGCTACCCTCCTGGAGCCACCAGTCAGGTCATAGTTGAGCCCCTGTTGGTTACGGAACGCGAGAGGGTGGCGAAGCCTCTCCCACCGACGGTGGCACTAGTGCCTGTCAGCCCCTGAGTTAACAGTGGGCCGACCCGCCCCTCGATCCCGCCGAGCCCTGAAAAGGGCTGCTGCGGATCCCGCCCCGCGACCCCCTCGTGCAATGGGGTCAAGCCCTGAAAAGGGCTGTCGGGTTATTGGTCAGACGGCCAGCATACAGAGCTCCTCAGAGACAGAGTATACTGACCGCCTGTCCAGGGCGCACCAGCCTCCACGCTTCTGCTCCCCAGGACCGGAGTCCAAAGGGGGAAGAAATGCGTAAGCCAACGTGGAGGTTACCCGACGCCGCGCCCCAGGTTAGGTTAGGTTAGGTTAGGTTAGGTTAGGTTAGGTTAGGTTAGGTTAGGTTAGGTTAGGTTTTTTTTTTTTTTTTTTTTTTTTTTTTTTTTTTTTTTTTTTTTTTTTTTTTTTTAATTTCCCCGTCCATGGCGAGACAGGACCTTGTCATTCTTTGTTCTTGTCATTCAGTTATTGTGTAGTTCGTCGGGTAAGATTCCCGTTGATTACTATTTTTACTTTTCATACTATAGTGTATTTTTACAATTTTTTAAATCTACTTAACTATATTTATATTTCACGTGATTACTCTTTATTAACTCTTATCTATTCTTATGTTTTATTGTATATTTCTTCCTACTGTTACTGGTTTTCATAATACCTTACAGTTTTATTTACTATTTTGCTTGTCATATGATTTTTAATTCAATCTTATAACTTCCTTTAGTTTAACTTATCTAAATTTCCTTTGTTTACAATTTATTTGACTAGGTATTCTTCAATTTCTGTCGTTATTTCTATTTCTTTCTTGCTACACAATTTCCTACCGTTAAAAAATTTGTCTCCTATTCTGTTCTATGTATCTTTCTTATATCTTAATTTCCCTCCAATCAGTCCCTCCAAGACGTCTCACCCAGCCATTAGTCTCCAACCCGCTAGATCGTAATATTTATGACTCTGTGTATTTTGTTTGTGTGCATGTCTAGTGTCATGTGTGTTTCTTGTTTTTGTAAGAATTTTGCTCCTGTCTTTTGTCAACAATGTATATATATTTTCAAATATGTATAATTGTTACAACTTCGTTGTGTCGAAACTTTACTTTTTATTTGCGTGTATGTCCAATATTTGTGTGCGTGTCTTGATATGTCCATATATATGCTCATTATATATTTACCAAATCATTGTATGTGTGTGTGTATGTGTTTCTGTGTTGTGTGATTGAGTCATAAATACGCAGTGTTGGATCTCGCTAGATAGTCCCATTTGAGGCGAGTTTGGCATTCGGCACTAAAGGCGTTGTGGCCGACGCTCCCCAGCCCAGAGTGCGCACAGTTGCAGCACCGCGGTTCGACTCCCGTGTTGTAATCGGGGCATTTCTCGCGATGGTGCGGGCCTCCGCAGTGGCTGCACCTGTCCACACTCTCGGTGCAGAACTTACGGCCATGTCCGAATGCCAGGCATTTGGTGCACTGGATGAGCGGAGACTGGTCCTCCACTCTGACCCTTTGCAGGTCCAGGTAGAGGGTTCCTGCCTCCGTCATCCTTTGCCATATTCTTGGCCTCACCTGTAGTACGACGTGAGACGTCTTGGGGTTCCTGGTTCTTTTTCTGAACTTAATTTTCATTTCTCTTTCCTCTTGTGGTAGTCCCATGAAAACATCAGCGTTTTGGGTGTATAGGGCCCCGATCATGTCCTCGTCGTCACCATCGACAAAAACGTCTTTGAGGACGACGAGAGGATCCTTGTTCTTCATGGGCACTACCACAAGCCCACCATCACTGCTCCCTATCCTCTCGGTCACCCTGTCCCGCTCCACCTCCGTGTCGCAGCCCAGGATGACCGTGCCGCCTTTTGCCTTTCTGGCTTTACTAATCTTTAAACCAGTACCCCTGGCGTCGACCGCCTTCTTCACCCTGGCGAGTACCTCATCGGCAGTCTCCTGACTGTCTTTTGAGGTCACCGCCACGGAGTGAAGCGCCGGTCGGCGCCCGGGTCTGGTTGCGGCTACGCTGGCATAGGTCTTGGGGACCGGGTCGCTTTCAGGTGTTTGGCTCTTGACGGTTGCACTGATGTGCGTTTGCGTCTCGACAACAATGTCTTTGGCGACAGTCCCAACCAGGTCTTCAAGTTGGGACTGCGCACGCACAATCATGAGCTCGGTCGCCTTGTCGATGTCTACCTGGGTCTCCTCGATCTTTTCGGAGACCCTATCGACTATTTCGGCGCTCCGGCTATCCAGCTTCCTATCTACACCTTGGATCAACCGTCTGAGCGTGTGATGCGACTCGATGAACCAGTCCCCTATTTGGTCCTTCAGACCTGCAATTTTGTCAAGGACTTCCTCATCCCTTTCAGCGGGTTTAGGGGGCACAACAACCGCAACCGCACCAGTAACCCTAGACACCTCCGCCTCCAAGCTCTTCACTCGCTTGCTAAGTTCAAATAGGACCTGAAGACCCTTATCCGACTGTACCTCCAGGAAGGTCTTAATGTCCTTCCTCATTTGAGGGTACTGGAGGACCTTTGTGGGTATGTCCTCAAAGGTCCTCATGACCTCCTGGAGTAGCTGGTCGCTCGACTGCTCAGCGTAGGTGGTTTGCTGCTTCATGTAACGGTCCATGTTGTCGAGCGACCTTCTCTTTGTTCCGGGTCTTCGGATGAACGTCTTAGCAGCGTCTAGCACTATGGAAGGCGAGGTAGAGGCGTCGGGAGTGGCGGTTTTCTTGGCAGCGACAGACGTTGGCGGTGTCTGGAACATTGTGTGTATGGGAGAGTATGTGTATAGTGTGTAACGGGTGTGACGGGGAAAGTTGTCAATTTGTGTGTAAGGTGTATGTCAACCCTGTATAGAGGGGTGTGTGTCAAGTGATGCGGTTAAAATGGATAAAAAACTAATAAAATCAAATATAATTATATATGTACTCTGATATGAGCCGGTCTATAAATATTTGAGGTGTAAAGTGCCTCTGTCAGTAAAATAAAACAAGTGCGAAATTAAAAACAAATGAATAAAATTTTTCCTTACAAGTTGGATTGAGGGGTCAGTGACCTCTACTCCACAAAGTCTATATACCCAGTGAAATATGGGAGGGTGTGCGGGCAATTTTTTAATTTTCCGTGAGGCGGATCCGGACGAGAGTGGTGTCGTTCGACGGGTAATTGAAAGGGCTATTTAAATATATATAATTAGTAATTTGGAAAACAAAGGCTATCGAATTAATCGACAAAAACCTCAAAAATGACTAAATTTGAAATTTAAATGTTGGATTTCTAAGAATCTATTTACCAGATTTTAATAAAGGAGGTGTTGTTAGATAGGTCGTGACGCGAGCTATCTAGATATGTATAATTTATTATTTCCAAAAAATAAGGGGGCAAGTTATTAAAAGAAAATCGCAGAAAATTTTCGAAAAAACGGTAATCTGGGTTTTGTATGTTGAAAATTTACTACTTTTATTAACCGAATGTTAATAAAAGAGGTGTTATTAGATAGGCCTTGACGAGTTCTATCTAAATATATATAATTAAAAATTCCAAAAATAAATTTCGAAAAGTTATAAGCGAAGCGCCTTGGAAAATTCCTTAAAAATGCCGAAAGTCAAAATGAATGTTGAGATTTAGCAACTTCTATTTACCCAACCTATACAAAGGAGGTGTTATTAGATAGGCCTTGATGAGGGCTATCTAGATCTGTAACTATGTCAAGTTTGAAGCGAAGCGTTATCGAGTAATTCGACAAAAACCTCGAAAATTTGGTAGTTTAGAAATTTAAAAATATTCTAAGTCCAGAAATTAAAAATTTTTCTTTATTTTTCAGGTAATTTTCTTCCCACGGGACGCAGGAGTGTCTACAAATATAATACCAACAAATAACAACGTTACTAGCAGCTGTTTTCAATGAAAATTTCGCACAAATGTTCCAAATGTTCACCCCTAAGGTAGACTTTGGAAAGTAAACAAACAATACCGAAAATTTTATAAGTCAATTTCCCAATTTTCCGTCAGGCGGATCCGGACGAGAGTGGTGTCGTTCGACGGGTAATTGAAAGGGCTATTTAAATATATATAATTAGTAATTTGGAAAACAAAGGCTATCGAATTAATCGACAAAAACCTCAAAAATGACTAAATTTGAAATTTAAATGTTGGATTTCTAAGAATCTATTTACCAGATTTTAATAAAGGAGGTGTTGTTAGATAGGTCGTGACGCGAGCTATCTAGATATGTATAATTTATTATTTCCAAAAAATAAGGGGGCAAGTTATTAAAAGAAAATCGCAGAAAATTTTCGAAAAAACGGTAATCTGGGTTTTGTATGTTGAAAATTTACTACTTTTATTAACCGAATGTTAATAAAAGAGGTGTTATTAGATAGGCCTTGACGAGTTCTATCTAAATATATATAATTAAAAATTCCAAAAATAAATTTCGAAAAGTTATAAGCGAAGCGCCTTGGAAAATTCCTTAAAAATGCCGAAAGTCAAAATGAATGTTGAGATTTAGCAACTTCTATTTACCCAACCTATACAAAGGAGGTGTTATTAGATAGGCCTTGATGAGGGCTATCTAGATCTGTAACTATGTCAAGTTTGAAGCGAAGCGTTATCGAGTAATTCGACAAAAACCTCGAAAATTTGGTAGTTTAGAAATTTAAAAATATTCTAAGTCCAGAAATTAAAAATTTTTCTTTATTTTTCAGGTAATTTTCTTCCCACGGGACGCAGGAGTGTCTACAAATATAATACCAACAAATAACAACGTTACTAGCAGCTGTTTTCAATGAAAATTTCGCACAAATGTTCCAAATGTTCACCCCTAAGGTAGACTTTGGAAAGTAAACAAACAATACCGAAAATTTTATAAGTCAATTTCCCAATTTTCCGTCAGGCGGATCCGGACGAGAGTGGTGTCGTTCGACGGGTAATTGAAAGGGCTATTTAAATATATATAATTAGTAATTTGGAAAACAAAGGCTATCGAATTAATCGACAAAAACCTCAAAAATGACTAAATTTGAAATTTAAATGTTGGATTTCTAAGAATCTATTTACCAGATTTTAATAAAGGAGGTGTTGTTAGATAGGTCGTGACGCGAGCTATCTAGATATGTATAATTTATTATTTCCAAAAAATAAGGGGGCAAGTTATTAAAAGAAAATCGCAGAAAATTTTCGAAAAAACGGTAATCTGGGTTTTGTATGTTGAAAATTTACTACTTTTATTAACCGAATGTTAATAAAAGAGGTGTTATTAGATAGGCCTTGACGAGTTCTATCTAAATATATATAATTAAAAATTCCAAAAATAAATTTCGAAAAGTTATAAGCGAAGCGCCTTGGAAAATTCCTTAAAAATGCCGAAAGTCAAAATGAATGTTGAGATTTAGCAACTTCTATTTACCCAACCTATACAAAGGAGGTGTTATTAGATAGGCCTTGATGAGGGCTATCTAGATCTGTAACTATGTCAAGTTTGAAGCGAAGCGTTATCGAGTAATTCGACAAAAACCTCGAAAATTTGGTAGTTTAGAAATTTAAAAATATTCTAAGTCCAGAAATTAAAAATTTTTCTTTATTTTTCAGGTAATTTTCTTCCCACGGGACGCAGGAGTGTCTACAAATATAATACCAACAAATAACAACGTTACTAGCAGCTGTTTTCAATGAAAATTTCGCACAAATGTTCCAAATGTTCACCCCTAAGGTAGACTTTGGAAAGTAAACAAACAATACCGAAAATTTTATAAGTCAATTTCCCAATTTTCCGTCAGGCGGATCCGGACGAAAGTGGTGTCGTTCGACGGGTAATTAACAGGGCTATCTAAATATATATAATTGATAATTTGGAAAACAAAGGCTATCGAATTAATCGACAAAAACCTCAAAAATGACTAAAATTGAAATTTAAATGTTGGATTTCTAAGAATCTATTTACCAGATTTTAATAAAGGAGGTGTTGTTAGATAGGTCGTGACGCGAGCTATCTAGATATGTATAATTTATTATTTCCAAAAAATAAGGGGGCAAGTTATTAAAAGAAAATCGCAGAAAATTTTCGAAAAAACGGTAATCTGGGTTTTGTATGTTGAAAATTTACTACTTTTATTAACCGAATGTTAATAAAAGAGGTGTTATTAGATAGGCCTTGACGAGTTCTATCTAAATATATATAATTAAAAATTCCAAAAATAAATTTCGAAAAGTTATAAGCGAAGCGCCTTGGAAAATTCCTTAAAAATGCCGAAAGTCAAAATGAATGTTGAGATTTAGCAACTTCTATTTACCCAACCTATACAAAGGAGGTGTTATTAGATAGGCCTTGATGAGGGCTATCTAGATCTGTAACTATGTCAAGTTTGAAGCGAAGCGTTATCGAGTAATTCGACAAAAACCTCGAAAATTTGGTAGTTTAGAAATTTAAAAATATTCTAAGTCCAGAAATTAAAAATTTTTCTTTATTTTTCAGGTAATTTTCTTCCCACGGGACGCAGGAGTGTCTACAAATATAATACCAACAAATAACAACGTTACTAGCAGCTGTTTTCAATGAAAATTTCGCACAAATGTTCCAAATGTTCACCCCTAAGGTAGACTTTGGAAAGTAAACAAACAATACCGAAAATTTTATAAGTCAATTTCCCAATTTTCCGTCAGGCGGATCCGGACGAGAGTGGTGTCGTTCGACGGGTAATTGAAAGGGCTATTTAAATATATATAATTAGTAATTTGGAAAACAAAGGCTATCGAATTAATCGACAAAAACCTCAAAAATGACTAAATTTGAAATTTAAATGTTGGATTTCTAAGAATCTATTTACCAGATTTTAATAAAGGAGGTGTTGTTAGATAGGTCGTGACGCGAGCTATCTAGATATGTATAATTTATTATTTCCAAAAAATAAGGGGGCAAGTTATTAAAAGAAAATCGCAGAAAATTTTCGAAAAAACGGTAATCTGGGTTTTGTATGTTGAAAATTTACTACTTTTATTAACCGAATGTTAATAAAAGAGGTGTTATTAGATAGGCCTTGACGAGTTCTATCTAAATATATATAATTAAAAATTCCAAAAATAAATTTCGAAAAGTTATAAGCGAAGCGCCTTGGAAAATTCCTTAAAAATGCCGAAAGTCAAAATGAATGTTGAGATTTAGCAACTTCTATTTACCCAACCTATACAAAGGAGGTGTTATTAGATAGGCCTTGATGAGGGCTATCTAGATCTGTAACTATGTCAAGTTTGAAGCGAAGCGTTATCGAGTAATTCGACAAAAACCTCGAAAATTTGGTAGTTTAGAAATTTAAAAATATTCTAAGTCCAGAAATTAAAAATTTTTCTTTATTTTTCAGGTAATTTTCTTCCCACGGGACGCAGGAGTGTCTACAAATATAATACCAACAAATAACAACGTTACTAGCAGCTGTTTTCAATGAAAATTTCGCACGGTTTTTTTTTTTTTTTTTTTTTTACGTGGTGGAATGCATTTACGCACTTCGCTCACCCCCCGCGGGGGCAGAGGGTTCGCTTCGTGTGGGACTCCTGACCTCGAAGAGAGGCCAGACTACCCACTAAACCACCACGGTGTTCCTCCTTCACCTAAACCGAGCCGCGGGATAGTTTGCTCACCGCGACTCGGCTAGGGACGCCCTTTTTATCGGGCTCACCTCAGTCGAGGCCCCACCATCCGGGCCACCGTGCCCAGATGATGGGGCCTGTCCTCCTCATGAATGCACCCCAGGAACACAGAGGGGCGCATTCCGCCACATTAGCGTGGGGCAGCAGGTCCCCCGACCCACCGCCCGTGGCCACTCTCATTCGGGGACGCGGGCGAATTGTGCTCGCCGGCGCCCCCTCGCCGCGGGTCTGCGGGGCGGGAGAGTGAGCCCAGCTCGCTCCCGCTCCCGCAGAGCCTCTCTCTTGGCCGCCATCACCTCGTCAGCGAACGAGGCAACGGCAGCCCAACACTCTTCGCTGCCGGCCATAGCTGGAACTACGACCGACAGCGAGAGGTCCGCACCAATGGTGCTCATGAGGGCCGCCCTTTGTCCGTCCCACGCCTCACACACAGCCAGGGTGTGGTAGGCCGTGTCAGGGTCTCCGCTGGTGCAGTTTCGGCACCGGGGCTCCGACTCTATCCCCACCACTTCCCACAGGTACTTGGCAAAACAGCCATGGCCCGTGAGAAGTTGGGTGAGGTGGTATGACGGGGCCCCATGACCCCTCTCTACCCACTGACGCAGGACGGGCCTGACGGCCCCCACAGGCAGCGATCCGCTACGCGTCGCCCGCAGTCTTTCGGCCCACTTCCGGAAGAGATCATCGCGAGCCGATTGTCTCCAGCGATCGATCTCCTCCGAAGGCGGCCGACCCCCGATAGCACGCCGCATCAGGGCGCCTTCGTCGTACACCCTCTTGAGGACGCCGGCCTCGAGATCCCAGGGGATACTCCCCGCAATCAGACACGCCGCCTCGTAAGAGACGGTGTGGTACGCCCGTGCAGCCCTCTGCGCTATGGCGCGCTGCGGTCGTCGCAGCAGCGCGATATTCGCCGGGCAGAGGGCCTCCGCCCATATGGGCGCTCCGTAGAGCGCCTTGGAGCGCACCACTCCGTCATAGAGACGGCGGCATGCAGACCCTGGGCCTCCGCTGTTGGGCAGCAACCGCGAGAGCATTCCGGCAAATGCCAGCAACTTCGGTGCCAGCTGCCGGAAATGCTCCGCGAACCGCCACCGACTGTCGAGAACGAGCCCGAGGTATTTCAGGCTGGTCCCGACAGCGATGGGGATGCCGCCCACCATGATGGTCCTATCTCGAGGCGGCGTCTGCCGGGGCCCGTGGAAGAAGAGGGCCTCGGACTTTTCGAGGGCGACTTTCAGGCCGAGCGCCTCGATGCGACGCACTACGTGGGCTACACCTGCCGTGGCAAGGACGGCGGCGTCCCGAAATGTGGGGGCCCGCGCGGTGACTAGGGTATCGTCGGCGTAGCAAAGTACACCGACCCCCCGAAGATTAGCACCGCGCAGGACCCAATCATAACCTATGTTCCACAGGAGCGGCCCGAGGACCGACCCCTGTGGAACGCCACAAGACATGCCCCTGCGGACCACCCCGTCTTGGGCCGGGTAAATGATGACCCGGTCCACGAAGTAGTCCGCAAGGACGCGCCTGAGGTACCACGGGACATTGTGGTACCTCAACGCCTCCGCAATGGTTCCCCAGGGGAGGGTGTTGAAGGCGTTCGCTATATCCAACGATACAGCCAACAGCACCTCACCCCCGGAGACCGCTTCGTTGACGCTGTCCCGCAGTCGGGATATCGCGTCGAGGGTCGACCTCCCACGACGGAAGCCGAACTGGCCATCGCTGAGATTGGGCCCCGCCCCCTCCAGGTGGCCGACGAGACGCGCAGCGAGCACCCGCTCAAAAAGCTTGCACATCTCGTCGAGCAACACGATGGGGCGGTAGGCCGACGGCGATTCGGCTGGGCGCCCGTGCTTTTTGAGCAGCACGAGCTTGCCGGTTTTCCATCGTCGAGGGACTCTCCCCGACACCAGACACTCCGACATGAGGGACAGCGTCTCCTCCTCTAGTGCCGGCATGACGGTGACGATAACCTTCCCAGGGACGCCGTCCGGGCCCGGGGCGCGATTCCTGGACCGGAGTGCCAGTATCGCAGCCCCTAACTCGGCCTCGGACACGGGAGGTATCGCCCCTTCGTCTGCCGGCACCTGGCTTGGTGCTCCCATCCGCGGCGGGGTCCACTCTTCCCTGGCAGGGAAGAGGGAGCTGACCACTCGGTCCAGAAGACTCGGCTCGAGAGTTCTGGTGAGGGGAGGCGCCCAAGGCTGGAGTTTCTGACTCACAATCTTATACGGGCGCCCCCACGGATCTCGGTCGAGGCTCTCGAGCCACTCCTTCCAGGCCTCGTCCTTGGCGGCTTTGATCGCCGAGCTGAGGGCCCGACGAGCGGAAAGGTACGCGGCGTGCAATTCTTCTTCGCGGGCGAGATCTCTAACGGCCCGCCTTCGGCTGCGGGTGTACTGCCTCTGGGCCGCGTGACTCGCGGCACGCAGCTCGGCCAGGTGGGGACGCCACCAGTACACCTGCCTCCGAGGCGGGATAGGTCTCGCCCTCTGCATCGCCGCGTCGCAGACGCGAGTCAGTGCTCCAGCGAGCCACTCGCATCTCGCGTCCACGTCCTGACCGCTGTCGACAGCAGCCCATCGCTCGACGATAGCCGCCTCTCGGGCCAGCTCCCGGTCCAGCGTTCCGAGCCGCCACCGCGGACCTTCCCCTGCCACGGGGCGGTCCAGTGCCACACGAGGCGTCGCCGCGGGGGCGGAGACGATGTCGAACCGGATGTACCGGTGGTCAGACGAAGTCTCCACCCCCTCGACGACCCGCCAGTTGTGTATGCGGCGGGCCAGGCCAGAACTCGCGAAAGAAAGGTCGACTATCGACCCGGCCTGGGCCCGCACAAACGTGTGGACCGCCCCTCGGTTCAGCAGCACCAAGCCTTGGGACACCGCCCACTCCTCCACCATCTCCCCCCGGGCATCGGTCGCCGGGGATCCCCACGCCCGTGAGTGAGCGTTGAAATCCCCGGCCACCACAGCCGGGGTGGGATGCACTTCCGCCAGCAGAGCCCCGACCTCCGTGAGCAACTGCTCGAACTCGGCGAGGCTTCTGCTGGGGGGACAGTACACCCCAATTACCGCAGCGCCACCCAGCGCGACGAGTACGCACCCTCGGCCCTTCCGCACTCTGTCGAAAGGAGGGGCCGTTCGCTGAGCGACGATAGCCACCAAGCCGCCGTGGTCACCGGCCCAGTTGGGGCTGTTGCGAACGCAATACGGCTCGGCGACTACTGCCATTGTCGTCTGCCACTGCGCCATGGATTGGGCCAGAAGGTCCTGGGCCGTGGCGCAGTGGTTGACGTTGGCCTGCAGCATAGAGATGGTTTGGGCCATTAGGTTTGGGCAGTGTCCATCACCTCATCATTCGGCAGCAGGGTGGGCGAGGGCGTGGGTTTCGCCCCACCTGCTGCTCTCCTTTTAGCCCCCCTGCTTCGGGAGGCCGCCTTACATTGCGCCGACCCAAGCCGATGGCCGGACGCCGCACCCTCCGCCGAACAAATGAGGCACCTGGGCTCCGCGGAGCAGGTGGCCGACTTGTGGCCTTCCTGCCCGCAACGGAAGCAGAGCGCACTGCGGTCAGTGGCCGCAGTGCACTTGGCCCCGACGTGCCCCGGCTCGAGGCAGCGGAAGCACCGCGCCGGCCTCGGCTCCAGGATGGTCAGTCTGACCACTGACCACCCGACGACGATGCGGCGGCCATCGGTAAGTTTCTTCGCCGCCTCAACAGGGCACCGTAGCCAGGCAGTGCCCTGTCGGTCAGGTGGGCGCTGTATGTCGCCCACCTTGATGTGGTCGGCAGCACAGCCCCCTTCCGCTGCCAGCAACGCGGCCACCGACTCTTTCGAGGCCGAGTCGCCCAGCCCAGAGATGCGCATCTCCACGCATCTCTCCGGCCTAGCGACGCGGACCTCTTCGAGCACCTCCCTCAGTTTAGCCGCGAGCTGGTCCGCCTTCCGGCTTCTGTCGGCGCCAGCCACCTCCAGGATCCGACCTCCGGTTACCGCGTTGCGGAGTCGGAGGCCGTCGATGCCCAAACCCTTGAGGTCTATCGACCTCTCGGCTTTGGACATCACCTGCGCGTAGGTGATGCCCCGCTCTGCGGCACCCGGCTGCAGCGTGACTGTAACCGCTGCCGTTTGCGGGGTGCGCAATTTGCGGGGCCTCCTTTTCCTCCGCTTGGTGGCTGGCGCTACCGGAGTTGCAGCGGTTGGGGCAGCCGACCCGGCAGGGGGCGTTTTAGGCTTCTTTGGCCTGGCCGCCACCTCGCTCCATGTCCCGCTTTGCGGGAGCGGGGCGGGAGCCAACGTCGAAGTCGAAGTTGACTGGGGCGACCGCTGCGGTTTCCGGGCAGCCTCCGCCTCCTTCGCCGCGGCCGTCTTCTTCCCTGCCTTCTTCTTCTTCTTCCTCTCCTCCTTCCCCCCCGGCGGCCCGGTAAGGCTCGGCCCTGCCTCCACCTGCCC